>CM053766.1:33025477-33043227 GCA_028658305.1 Pachyuromys duprasi | reverse complement strand
GATTTGCATCTCCCTGATGGCTATAGATAATGAGCATTTCTTTAAGTGTTTTTCTGCCATTCTATAATCCTCTACAGTCAGATATTTTACTGAAAATTAAGGATTATACCTGTAGACTCCGGGTCTTTTAAAAAATTACATATTTTTTATTCTGGGAAAGAATATATATATATATATATATATATATATATATATATATTCCTCACTGGAAAAAGATAGAAGCAGATAATTGTACATAACAAGGACTGACTAAGAATACTTTGGTAATGAATACATTGTTAACAAACAATCATCTTTATGGTAAATTTTAAAGATTTGCCGTTTAGAATGGAAATTAAGTCTTCACTTAGAAGCACAAAATTTGTTAAATTGGATAATTTAACATTATAACTGAGAATAAAAACTATTTATATTCAGTTGGAATTGCAGCATAACTTCTTTTTTAATATTTTATTTTAATTTTTATTAATTATGCTTTATTCACTTTGTATCCTCCATAAACCCCTCCCTTCTCCCCTGCCAAACCCACCTTTCCTCCCCCTTTTCGACTCATACCCCTCCCCAAGTCTGTTGAGTGGGTAGGTCTTCCTCTCCCTCCTTCTGCTCTATCAGATCTCAACAGGAGTGGCTGCATTGTCTTCCTCTGTGGCATAACTTCTTAGATGTATTTGTGGCTTTTGTTTTCTTCACCACCTTTTCCTGCATGTTTCCATGGATCTCATCTTCATCATCATGAATTCTCATAAGCAATAACTTTGTCTAAAATAATTTATTAGCTAATGTAAACAATGTACTCTGGCAGGAATGTATCACATGTAGATGATGTACACATAATTAAAAATAAACAGTTTCCCTTTAAGTTACATAAAGCAACAGAAATGAAAATTATAACTATGCTACAAGACAGTAACCTATTAATTATGTTCCGTAAAGGCAATATACCTGTAGTAATTAATTATGCTTGAAGTAAAAATTATACCTTAATTAAATGACCTGTTCTTAATAAATGAAACCTTAAAATAATTGGAATACTCTTTCTAGAGTCAGTAATAATTATTGCCATGAGAAAGAAAACAAAACACCAACTGGAGGCTGGATTGAATTACTGTTGACATTGAGCCAGGGATTACCCTAGGGCCCTGACTATCACAGCATTCTGGGAAGGGCCACCTACGAAATATTTTGCTCAGTGGTCATATGATCTTTCTCATTGTTATTCAGTCTTTCCATTGCAGTGCAGAATGGAGAGAGGAAACAACCTAGATGTCCCTCAAACAAGAAATGGATATAGTAATTGTGGTTTAATTATACAATGTAATACTACTCTACAATTAAAAACAAGGAAATTATGTAATTTTCAGGCAAATGAATGTAACTAGAAAAGATCATCCTGAATGAGGTAACCTAAAAGCAGAAAGACACACATGGTATATACTCACTTATAAGTGGATATTGGCTATATAATATAGGATAAACATACTAAAATCTATAGTCCTAAAGAAGCTAAAACAAAACAAAACAAACAAACAAACAAAAAAAAAAAAACCAAGGAGAATCCTAGGAAAGATTCTCAGACCTCATTCAGAAAGGTAAATGGGATAGATATCAGCAGTGGGAGAAGACAGGGAATAGGACAGAAGCCTACCACAGAGGGCTTTTGATACCCATCAGAGTATCAAAGCAGATGCTGAGACTCAGCCAGACTTTGGCAGAGTGCAGGGAATCTTATGGAAGAAGTGGGAGAAAGAAAAACTTGGAGGGGACAGGAGCTCCACAAGACAAACAACAGAGCCAAAAATCTTTGGCTAAGAGGGTCCTGCAGAGACTGATACTCCAAGCAAGGACCATGCATGGCAAGGAACTAGACCCTCTGCTCATATGTAGCCTTTAGGCATCTCAGTCTCCATGTGGGTATCCTAGTAAGAGGAGTAGAGGCTGTATCTGACATAAATTCCCTGGCTGCCTCTTTGATCACCGCCCCCTGGGGGGAGGGGTACAGCCTTACCAGCCAAAAGAGGAAGACAATGTAGCCAGTCCTGATGAGATCTGATGGACAAGGGTAAGAGGGAAGGGGAAGAGGACCTCTCCTATCAGTGGACTTGGGGACAGACATAGGAGAAGAAGAGGGAAGGAGGATGGGACTGGGAGGAGATGAGGGAAGGGGTTAGAGCTGGGATACAAAATGAATAAACTGTAATAAATGATAAATAAATTTTTAAGTAATTTATTTATTTTTTATATTAATAACAGGTTATATATTTTGTATCCGAGCCTTAGCCCCCTCCCTCATTCCCTCCCACTCTCCCCATCCCTCCCTCATCTTCTCCCTGCCCCCTCCAAGTCCACTGATAGGGGAGGACCTCACCCCTTTCCATCTGACCCTAGTTTATCATGTCTCTGCAAGGCTGGCTACAATGTCCTCTTCTGGGATCTAGTTAGGCTGCTCCTCCCTCGGCGGGGAGGGTGGGGGGAAGAAGCAGTAGACAAGCCAGCCATTGAGTTCATGACCTAAATAGTCCCTGTTCCCCTTACTAGGGTACCCAGTTGGGTTCTGAGCTACAATGAGCCACATTCAAGCAGGGGTTATAGTTTCTATCCATAAACAGTCCTTTGTTGGAGAAACAGTCTCATAGAAGAACCCTGTGCCCTGATCTCTTTGGTCTTTGTGGAGCTCTTGTCCTTGCCAAATCTTACTAACTCCCCTTTTTTCATATGATTCCCTGCACTCTGGCGATGGCTTGGTTGTGAGTCTTTTTTTTTTAATGTAATTTATTTATTTTTATATCAATCACAGGTTAGGTACTTTGCATCCCAGGCGTAGCCCCCTCCCTCATTCCCTCCCTCTCTCCACATCCTTCCCTCATCTCCTCCCTGCCCCCTCCAAGTCCACCAACGGGGGAGGACCTCCTCCCCTTCCATCCAACCCCAGATCATCTTGTCTTCTCAGGGCTGGCTGCAATGTCCTCCCCTGGGATCTAGCCAGGCTGTTACTCCCTGGTATGTATGGGGGAGGATCAAAGAGTCAGCCATCAAGTTCATGACTGAAACAGTCCCTGTTCCCCCCACCAGGGTCCTCAGTTGGACACTGAGATACCATGGGCCACTCCTGACACATCCACACATCTAGGACACATCCACACATCGACCTTGGTCGGAGAAACCATCCCGTATAAGACCCCTGTGCCCTGCTCAGCCTGGTCCCCGCGGAGCACTTATTCTCCACAAGTCTTACCAACTTCCCCCATTTCCATTATTATTTCCCACCCTCTGCCGAAGGCTTGGCTGTGAATCTCGATATCTGCTTTGATACATTGCTATATTGATTCCCTCAGAGGCCCTCTTCGGTATGCTCCTGCCCTGCCGCTTGTTTTATCCTCCACCTAATGTCCCTCCTATTTGTCCATCATTTTCAATTATAGGTTTCTTAAACATATATAGTGAATAAGGTTTTACCTTTTCACCTCACTTTTTCTTTTCATTTATTCTCAGCTAATTTTGACATTTTTAAATGTCTTTTCTATTATTTTGTGGTGTCTTTCTAAGTGTAAATTCCAATGGCTTAAGCAAGAAAAATTTGTTTTGAAAAGTTCTTAAAAATAGAATCCCCAAATATGGCAGAGTTTTTCACTGTTTTAGCAGCTGTGACTAAATACTAAAGACAGATTACAGCAAGTAAACCATGAACACTGATGTGGGAGTGGCTCGTAAAGTCTCATACCTAGTTGAGAAATTATTAGCAATTGATGGCGACAAGAGGAGGGAGGGAGAATCAGTTTTATTCAGAGATGCAGCTGTTGAAACATTACCCATAAACCAGTAGATTTTCCTGCAATCATGTTTGCACAGATAGCTCCAGCTAGCTCAGTAGTTTTAATATAGAGCATATGAAATGTGAAAGTTAAAGTGGTGGGGTATGCAAGGGTATAAGGAGAGAATTGGAAAAAGAGGCAGAAATGGGGAATGGATTTGCATCAAAATAGCACGTTTGTATGATGCTCTCAACCAATAATAAATAATACAAAACTGATTTAAACTGATAGCTCCGCAATGTTACTTTTATTCATTTATTTTATTATTCTCCAGACCTAGGTGCAGAGTGAGAGCTTTTCATTTTTTCCTGTGCATTATTTAAGCATCAGCTTTACAGGTAGTCCTGTGACTTCTCTACAAATATACGTGGTCTTTCCATGCTATTCACACTATGATTGTCTTAGACAGTTCTGAATGCAGTAAAACATGTTATGGTCTGTGTGTATCACCAGCAACAAGAGTTATTTTCCAAAGTTCTGGAAGCCATCTTGTTTGAACTCAGCATATTTTCAAGGCTATTGTGCTTTTTAAAACTCTTATTTTAAATTTAAACAATTTTATTACTTATTTGAATGTTTTTTAATCAAACTGAGTTTAGTCCAATATTGGGAGAAATTTTATTTAGACTCTTAGGGTATCAAACTTTAGCTAAGTTTAAAAAGTAAACAGATGTCATTCATCATACATTCATGTAATGACTCATCTTGTTCATATATTTTTGTTAGTATATATGCATAGGGATGGTTTTCAGCTGTGTGTAGGTGCATGGGTATATGTGCTTGTGTGTATGAGCATGATTGTGAAAGCCAGAGGTCAAACTAGTGGTCTTTATCTCATTTTTTTTTTTACATAATGTCTCTCACCTCCTTGGAAATAGATAAGTAGGTAAGAATGAGTAGGCAGCAATTCCCAGAGAATCCCTCTTTCTGCAGCCTCCTCCTCCCTAGTACTGGGCTCATAAATGTGTCTAACATATCTGACATTTGTCACTGGAATTCTGAGGCATGAACTTCACTCATCATGTTTTCAGAAAAAGGCATGTCTTAGCTAAGATATCTCCCCAGCCCTGTTTATAATTATTGAGATTCACAAGCAGGCTCACATATTATACCTTTCTATGTTGAACTAAGAGCAAAGAGAATTTCTCAGTGTGCTTGCTCTCCTTACTTAGGATAATCCAGTTAATGAGTGTGCCTATAGCTTTTTATCTCAAAACAAATACTCAAAACCTTTGGGAATTAACTTTATGACATACTCAGTTATGATGAACATGAATCTTAATTTTTTCCTGTACAAACTGAGTATGATAAAATATCAAGCTTCCCTTTGCTGTTTATCCAAAGTGCTGTGCATGTTCGATCATTTCTGCAGTATTTATTCTGAAAATATGTTTTCAGCTTGTCAGTGCCTCCAATAGTTTAAAGCAGTTTTTTCAATCAAAGCTTTTCCCTGAAGATGCTTAACTCTCATTCAGAAGGAAAAACAGGATAGACACTGTAAGTGGTGGAAGAGAGGAAACAGGACTGGAGTCTACCACAGATGTCCTCTGAAAGACTCCAACCACCAGGGGATCTGAGCACATTCAGAGACTCACAGCCAAACTTTGAGCAGAGCACAGGGACTCTTAGAGAAGAAAGGGGATATAAAAGGACCCTGAGGGGACAGGAGCCACACAGGGAGACCAACAATGACAAAAGCAGCAGGGTCCAGAGGGGACTGCAGAAACTGATGCATCAACAAAAGACCATGCATAGAGAGGACCTAGAACCCATTCTCAGATGTAGCCCACAGAAAGCTCTGTATCCATGTGGGTTCCCTAGAGAGATGAAAAGAGACAATGTCTGATATGAACTGAGTTGCCTGCTCCTTGATCACTTATCCCTGGTGGGGCAACCTAGTCAGCCCACAGAGGGGGATGATTTAGGCAATCCTGGTGGGACCTGATAAGCTAGGGTCAGACATAGGAAGAGGACTTCAACGATCAGTATATCAGTAAAGAGGGATATGGAGAAAGAGGGAGGGAAGGTGTGTCCACGAGAAGATGAAAGAGGGCGGCTACAACTGGGATAAACTGAATGAATTGCAAATAATAATAATCATGACAGTTTAAAATTTATTTTTATTATTACTTACATTTTATTAACTGTATCCCAGGTGAATCTCACTCCCTCATTCCCTACTAATCCCACCCTCCCTCCCTCATCTCCTCCCTACCCCTTTCCAAGTCCACTGATAGGGGAGGACCTCCTCCCCTTCCCTCTGACCCTGGTTTATCAGGTATCTTCAGGACTGGCTGCAAAGTCCTCCTCTGTGACCTAGCAGGGCTGCTTCTCTCTTGGAAGGTGGGGAGGGCAAAGAACCAACCATTGAGTTCATGTCAGAAATAGACCCTATTTCCCTTACTAGGGTGCCCACTAGGATACTGAGCTACCATGGGCTACAGGGAAGCAGAGGTTCTAAGTTATATCCACAGATGGCCACTGGTTGGAGAAACAGTCTCATATAAGACCCCTGTGCCCAGATATATTTGGTCTTTGACATTTTTAAGTAGTAAAATTCTTCATACAAAGAAGTATTTCCCAATTTTTTTAAATTGTATTGCTTGATTTATTGCTGTTTAACTTCTTGAGTTCTTTATATATTCTGGATATTAGCCCTCTGTCAGATCTGGGATTGTTGAAGATCCTTTCCCAATTCTTAGGATGTTGCTTTGTTCTGACTATAGCGTCCTTTGCTTTATAGAAATTTTTCAGTTTCGTGAGGTCCCATTTATTTATTGTTGATCTTAGACCCTGTGCTATTGGTTTTCTGTTCAAGAAATTGTCTCTTGTGTCAATCAGCTTTTTCTTCTAACAGGTTTAGTGTATCTGGTTAAATGTTGAGGTCTTTCATCCATTTGGACTTTAGTTTTATGTATGGTGATAAGCATGGATCTATTTGCATTTTGCTACATGTAGGTATTCAGTTAGACCAGCACCATTTTTTGAAGATGCTATCTTTTTCAATTGTATGTTTTGGGCATCTTTGTCAGAGATCAGGTGTCCAGAGTGTGTGGGTTTATTTCTGGGTCTTCTATTCGATTCCATTGCTCCACTGTTCTTTTTCTATGACAGTATCATGCAGTTTTAATGGCTGTTGCTCTGTGGAACAGTTTGAGTTCAGGGATGAATCTCCCTCCAGAAGATCTTTTATTGTAGAGGGTTTTTTCAACAATTCTGGGTTTCTTGTTATTCCATATAAAGTTGAGAAATTTCCTTTCAAGGTTTTTAAAGAATTGTGTTGGTAAATTGATGGAAATTGCATTGAATTTGTAGATTGCTTTTGGTAATACGGCCATTTTTATTATGTTAATCCTGCCAAGCATGAGCATAGAAGACATTTCCATCTTCTGATATTTTCTTTTAGTTTTTTCTTCAAAGACTTGAATTTTTTTCATGCAATTCTGCCAAACAGAGAATTCTCAATAGAGGAATATTGAATGGCATAGAAACACATAAATTCTCAACATCCTTACTCATCAGGGAAGTGCAAATCGAAACGACCCTGAGATTCACTTTACTCCTATCAAAATTGTTAAGATCAAGAACTCAAATGATAGCACGTGCTGGAGAGGATGTGGAGAAAAGGGAACACTCCTCCATTTTGGAAATCAACCACTTTGGAAATCAATCTGGCTCTTTCTCAGACAATTAGGAATAGTGCTTCCTCAAGATCAAGCTATACCACTCCTAAGCATACATTCAAAAGATGCTCAAGTACACAACAAGGACATTTGCTCAACCACATTTGTAGAAGCTTTATTCTTAATAGACAGAATCTAGAAACAACCCAAATGACCCTCAATTGAGGAATGGATTCTCTGGGCTCAGGGTCTCCTGTAGAGACTGATGAACCAACCAATAACCATGAATGGGGAGGACCTAGAACCCTTGCTCTGATGAAGCACTCGGGCACCTCAATACCATGTGGGTACCCTAGTAAGAGAAGCATAGGATGTCTCTGAAATGAATTCAGTTGCCTGCTCTTTGATCAACCCCCCCCCCCCAGTGACGTGGCCTAACACAGCCACAGAGGAAGCAGATCCAGGCAGTACTGATGAGACCTGATAGGATAGGATCAGATAGTAGGGGAGGCAGACCTCCCCTATCAGTGGACTAGGGTAGGGACGTAAGGGGGAAGAGGGAGATGGGAGTAGGGAGGAGATGAGGGAGTGACACCTGCTGAGATGCAAAGTGAATAAACATAAATAATAATAATATAAAATATATTATTATCTACCCTATACACTTCCAGGTTAAAATTTTAAAAGCAAATTATACTTATTTCAGAAATATATAAACTAACATGCAAAATATTTTGTTAGTGTGACAATGTATTACTAGAAAAACTCATCTTCAATAAGTCCATTTTTACTAGGTCAATAAATGAAAAATTTGTAAAGTTCAGGATCAACAATTAAGCAGATAATGGAAAAATATTTGAACACACAAAAATAATTTTCTATTTCCTTTTAATTAGATCATGAGAATAGGATTAGAATAAGACAACACATCAAAAGTTATGAGATATAAAGAACTTTTTCATTGCTGGTAAATTTGATGATGTCTTACAAGAATGACAAGTCTCATGTCTCTTAGCTCCTCAGTAAAGGCTGTCAAGAATCATCAAACTTCAAGCATAGTGAAAGCTAATAGCCTTTTTTGTTATACCCATACTAAAAAGATTGGTTAGACTCAAAGTGAAACTCTATTATTGCAAAATCTTCTTTTGTCTAATGCTTTGTGCACTGAGTGAAAATTGAACAAATGTACAACCTTTTTCATGGTGTTAAAATGGGTTCTGACACTATTAAACAAATATTCTTTTGTCCAAAGACCACCTCAATCTTTTTTCTCACAATGATAGTCTAACAGAATTGTTAGACTATTCTGTAAGATTTTTTTCCCACACTGTTATGGCTACTGTAGTTTAATGCACTGTATGTAATGAAAATGTGACATTTTATTTAAAAGACATACATTGCAAGTTATTGTTTAGAAGGAATTCTTTGAGTTATTTCCAAATTCCAATTAACATATATTCTAATATGTTTTTACTGTGCCTACTTTAATTGGCATTTGTCTTTCAAATTTTATGAAGGTTCTTGCTTAAGTAACCAAGCATTAAGCATTAAACACAAAATACACAGTAGTAAGTTTTCTTTTTTTGTGTGTTTTAGTACATTAACATAGTTAAATAAAACAATTAAATATCTATATCTCTCTTATATTATAAATTAATTCAAACTTTCACCCCAAAAAAGTAGGTTGCCTAACTCACTGGTCAAAGCTCAGAACTAGAATCTTCCCAGGGGAAGAAGAGAATCAATTCAGGCAGGTTGTCCTTTGGCCTTTGCATGAACACTGAGGCACATGTGGCCTACCTGTGCATATAAAACAAATAAATGTAATGTTTTAAATTCCAAATATATCAACTGAACAATGTGTTTAGTGAAAATAACAGCTCAGCCTGCTCAGTGGAGTGAGAAAAGGAAAAGTACTGCATATGAGTTATGTTTTATGAAAGTAATAATGGTATCATTTATTTGGTTTTCATACACTTGAGAACTAACTGTAAGTTAGATAATATTACAATACTTGGTTAAGCTGATAACTCGTGCTAGAAAGTGTATGTGTAGAATAAAATGCAAAAAGGAAGGTGTACTGAGTATATTTAGTACAATAAAAAGAAGAGTCTTAGTTCTTAGAGAAAACTACAGACATGAATAATGAATGAACCGTATCAACTTTGGAATGTTTAGGAAGAATAGAAGGCATAAAACATATTTGTCTTCATTTTTTCTATTGCAAAAGATGATAATGTGTTTATAGTCAATGAATTAGACATAGATGGATGAATTACATGTAGGATAATATGATAGTCATAGCTAAAGGTCACATGACAATGAAAAGAATCCTCTGTGAAGAAAACTATGTTCTGGTTTTCTTCAAGAAGGAATAAAACACAGCAGAACACTATTTAGAAAACATACACAAACACACAAACAAACAAACAAAAAATGCTAAACCAAGGATGAAGACAGCACAAAGGAAGCAGGGCAGCATCTTTCTGCATCTATAACTGAGATAATTTGAGCCTTGAAACATATAATGAGGACAGATATTCAGAACACATACATGAAGTTTATGTGATTCGATGAATAACAACTGAGATAACAAGTAAAATGGAAAGAAAGACATATGACAGAATAGTTTGTAGACAGAAAACATGGAGATTGTCATAAAATTTCCTTGGCCAAAACTGCTCAAGTAAATATGTGAAGGTTGATGAATGCATAAAATGATATCTTACATATGAATATTTATCCATATAGTTCTTATCTTAATAACTTGGTAGCAGAGCTGTATACCTTTGATCACAAATTTTGACTGCCAACTTGCTGATTACACTTACCATAGAAGCAAACCTCTGGGACTGTTTACAGGAGAGTCTAAATTAGGAAAATTATGGTTGAAACAAACAAACAAACAAATAAACAAACAAAAGAACCTGCCCTAAATGTAGGAAGTGCCATTCTATGTGCTCAGGTACTGTAATGGAAAAAAGAAAAAGGAAAAAGAATGCTAAGCACCAGCATTCATCAAGACCAGGTGCCTCATGAACATGCTGCCATAACACCATAGCCATGAGACAATGCCTCAAGTCTGGAGCCGCAGTACACCTTTTCTTCTTTTAGTTGTATTTCTTGGGTAACATCTTTTCAATTTTTTAAAATTTAATTTTATTTGTGTATTTATTTATTACATTTTATTCACTTTGTATCCCCACTGCAGCCCCTTCCCTTATCTCCTCCCAGTCCCACCCACAATCCATTTTCTCTCCTTGTGCCTTTTCCCTAGTCCCTGATAGGGGTGGGCCTTCTCCCCTTCTTCCTGACCCTGGCTTATCAGGTCTCATGAAGGTTGGCTACATCATCTTCCTTTGTGGCCTGGCAAGGCTGCACCTCCCAAGGGGAGGTGATCAAAGAGCCAGCCACTGAGTTCATGTCAGAGACAGCCCCTGTACCCCTTATGAGGGTAACTACTTGGAAACTGAGCAGCCAGTGAGCTTCCTATGAACAAGGTTTTTAGGTCCTCTCCATGCATAGTCCTTAGTTGGAGTATTGATGTCTGCAGGCCCCCCTGGACCCAGGTATTTTGGCTCTGTTCTCCTTGTGGAGTCATTGTACCCTCCAGGTCTTTCTATCTCCCTCAACTTCCATAACGATTCTGGCACTCTGCCCAACATTTGGCTATAAATCTCAGTATTCCTTTGATACCCTGGTGCGTAGAGTCTTTCAAAGGTCCTCTGTGGAAGGTTCCTGTCATGTTCGTTGCTTTCTCCTACTTCCAATGTGTATCCTGTTTGCCTTCTGAATGAGGATTAAGTATCTTCCCTAGGGTCCTCCTTGTTGTTTAGTTTCTTTACTGCTATAGATTTTAGTATGTTTATCCTATATTATATGGCTATTATCCACTTATAAGTGAGTATGTGTCTTTCTGCTTCTGGGATACCTCACTCAGGGTTATCTTTTCTAGTTCTCACCACTTGCCTGAAATTTTCATGATTTCCTTGTTTTTAATTGCTGAATAGTGTTCCATTGTGTAAATATACCAAACATTCTGTATCCTTTTCTCAATTAAGGGACAACTGTATTGTTTCTAGATTCTGGCTATTATGAATAGAGCTGCCATGAACATGGTTGAGCAAATATTCTTATTGTATGGTGAGGCATCTTTTGGCTATATGCCTAGGGTGGTATAGCTGGATCTTGAAGTAGCACTGCTCCTAATTTTCTAATGAAGTACCAGATTGATTTCCAAAGTTGTTGTACAAAGTTACATTCCCACTAGCAATAGAGGAGGGTTCTTCTTTCTCCATATCCTCTCCAGCATGCATTATCCCTTCAGTTTTTGATCTTAGCCATTTTGAAGTGTGTGAGGTAGAATCTCAGTGTCGTATTGATTTGCGTTTCCCATGTGTTTAAGGACGTTGAGCATTTCTTTCTTTTATTTTTAAATGTAATTTATTTATTTTTATATCAATCACAGGTTACGTACTTTGCATCCCAGGCATAGCCCCCTCCCTCATTCCCTCTCACCCTCCCCAATCCTCCCTCATCTCCTCCCCGCCCCCTCCAAGTCCACCAACGGGGGAGGACCTCCTCCCCTTCCATCCTACCCCAGCTCATCCTGTCTCCTCAGGGCTAGCTGCAATGTCCTCTAAGCTGTGTACTTGGTCGAAGAGGATTGCCTTCCCCAAATAGAGGAATATCAGTCTTCATTTCCCTCCTAGAACCTTCAAACAAACTCAAGTAATGTGCATGTGTGTGTGTGTGTGTGTGTGTGTGTGTGTGTGTGATAGCAAAAAAATAATTATGGTCTTCAGTCATAAATTTTGCCCTTCGAAAATAAACAAATGGGCAGAGATGATGTGGAGTCAATTCAAGTTCTTCAAAGAGAATAAAAATAAAATATTAACTCTAACATAAAGGGAAACACTTATTGAGCATGTGGGTAGAATATAAATATGGAATGAGAGACTTCAGAATTGTTAGCTTTCACTAAAAATTGTTAGGGGAAACTGGAAATGTGTAAATACTCAGAATTTTGGTTAACCCAAAATTCAAAATAGACTATAAGGTATACATGCCCAAAACACTCAAAGACAATCAAACCATATCCATTCTTATTGGCATTCTATTCACACTAGACAAGGAATGAGAACAAACTACATTTCTTTCAACTGATGAATAGATAATGAATATATGGTTTACATACACATCAGAATTTTATTCAGCTGTAAAGAAAAATGAAATCATGAAATTTTCAGGTATGGAGAGGGAACTGGAAAATATTATATTGAGTGAGGTAACCCAAATGTATTTTTAAAATTGGTTAAACGCATTTAAAGTAGCTCTTTATTTTTCAGAAATAAATATTTTGAATGTATTAAAATGTGTGGAAACTCTTGACCTGTTGCACAATAGTCAAGAACAATAAATAGA
Source organism: Pachyuromys duprasi (assembly GCA_028658305.1). Classification (NCBI taxonomy): domain Eukaryota; kingdom Metazoa; phylum Chordata; class Mammalia; order Rodentia; family Muridae; genus Pachyuromys; species Pachyuromys duprasi. The sequence goes on along the minus strand of CM053766.1, from coordinate 33,030,371 downwards.
ATAGCTGATAAAAATTCCTCTGCTGTATTTATCAACATGTTTTGATTGGAAATAAATGAAAGTTTATTTCCCAAGTCCCTTGGATTAAAGATAAATTTCTTCTACATAGGAACTAGAATATTGATTACAAGACATTATTGAGATTAACTCTTCCATAGCCTTGAAACCCAGAGATGATCCTAAAGATTTCAACAAAGAGAAAAGTATTTAAGTTTAGTAGAAACACAAAAGCAAACTAAAATATTAAGTTAACTCAATTAATGTTTGAATGGAATTTTAAAGAGTTTAAAAAGCTCCATACCAGTCAATATGGCTTGGTGGCTTTTATTTTCAGATTATTTTTTCAAATGGAACACTTCAAATTACTGCAATGATAAAATTAATCTCTCTTCACACAGGTTTCTAGTACGCCTTCTCTTCCATTTATCCTACAGCAACTTTCTTCATTTTATCTACCTACTCTCCAGAGGAATGTGTCCTGTCCGTGGCTTTACTCAAAATTAACAAGTAGCTAAAGGATTTATTTCCTGTATTCTGAAGCTTGGTGGCATAATTATCTTGAAAAGCAAACGCACATTGTCATACATTTTCACTAATTCCACTCTTTCGAGTCTTGAATTTTTTGTTTTAACTTATTTGTTATTTATTACAACTTATTCACTTTGCATCTTGGCTGTAGGCCCCTCCATTGTCTCCTCCCAGTCCTACCCACCTCCCTCTTCTCCCTCTATGCTTCTCCCCTAGTCTACTGAGAGGGAAGTCCTCTTTCCCTTCTATTTGACACTAGCCTATCAGGACTCATCATGATTGGCTGCATCTTCTTCCTCAGTGGCCTGGTCAGGCTGCACCCCTTCAGGGGGATGTGATCAAAAAGTTGTCCACTAAGTTCATGTCAGGGACAACCCATGTGCACATTACTAGTGAAGCCACATGGAGACAGAGCTATCTATGGGCTACATCTGTGCAGGTGGTCTAGGCCCTCTCCATGCATGTTAAAATGCTTAACTCAGTAACATTGTAGTATCTAGTATTCAGTGGAGTTCCTAATCCAATTCATTCCAGGAATAATGACTTTCAACTTTGTTATCTAGTTTGGACATGGTGAAAATGGAATATAAAAGCTATCGATTTAAAATAAATTTTTGTTTCAATGATAAAGGACTTAATATAGAGATTGAAAATGCAATGTCATCTTAAGTTATTGAATGAAAAAAAGGTTACAAATTACTTTGTTATGTAAATATAGAAAAAACAAAAGTGAAAAACATCTAGATTTTACACACTCATGCACATGCATGTGCTCTCACATCCAAATTAAAAGTTGCTCTCACAGTCCTTCTCAATTTATTTCAATTATTGGCCACAACTGAACTTACTCCATTTTATGTTTTTGTGATTCTCTGCCTGTTTTTTCTCTAAGAAAAACTACTTCCTACAGAAATGTTTTTTATTAAATTTCATGACTATATCCAGAAGATAGTTAATATATAATTTCACCAAAACTGTTATATAGTACTGTTATAGTTATTTTTATATAACTTGGTTTGTTTCTCAGTTTTTCTCTTAGCCCAGCTAGCATACAAATAATTCAGACTCTGCTACATTATTTTCCCCAAGCTTTACAGCACAATCCTGAGCAGTATGAACTCTATTCTTAACCCTCTACTCAAATTTGTCATTCTCCTAGAATACATCCCAGAGATACTTGCATTTTGTAGCTTATCTTGCTGAGCTCTCTCTCCTTTCTCTTGGACATCTGCCTGTAGCTGAATCTACTGAATGAATACCCTACTTTTTCCTCTCACAGAAATTCCAGCCTTATTATTTCTTCTTCTCAGTGATTGACTGCAACCTGCTTTATTGGCATACCAGGGAACAAATAGGGATCAGAGTTTATACAATATTGAGACAGCAGAGTCTCTGAACAAAGCTTGTAACCACATATGGGGGTTACAGAAATAAGGATTTCAATTGCACAGTAACCTTATGCCTACACAGTAGTTTTTCAGATGCAAATATCCCATAACCTATAAATAGAAAAAAGATATCAAATTTATTAAAAACTCAAAACTAACAACTGTTAGGTCCCAGGTTTGCTGAAGGGAGACCCCAGACTCAAGTAGTATGTGAAAGCAAAGACCATTTATATATTCTGCTGAGAAAATCAGCATCTGGGGGTCCATCACCAATACAAAAATGGCAGCGACCACAAGAATAGCTCACAGGCCCCTTTTAAAGATAGGATTCCATCTTTAATTCTTGAGATGTGTCCAAGGGCTGGTACTGGTGCTTAAAAGCCATTAATTGAACAGTAGAAACATGTTCTTTAACAAATTTCACTAAGATATTGATTGTGCAGGGGCCTCAAGTGAGAGCAAGCAATAAGAAGACAACCGGCCTACCAAGAGCCTAGACCAGGCTTGTCAGCGAGGAGGACCAGTTAATCATTTATTCATATCAGTTTTGAGATTGTTCTCTTTCTATTTTTCTTTCATGATGCCTTTTTCTAAGCAATGCGATGGATTCATTGACAGCCCCAGATTGATCTACATAGAAACAGCATTTTTCTCCATGGGCAACATATAAATCTTCTGTTTGGAGAAACAGCACTTCTAGACCCATTCTGTTTTGCAGCACTACTTCAGAAATACATGTTAAAGACTCCTGTAACTGAGAAATAGACATTTTCTATATTGGCTATGTCTGTGGCTAGGCAGAGATTCTAATAATTTTTGTCCTGTATTAACATGGCCGAGATTCCTGTGCCAGCTCCAGTGATTACTAGACACAACGAAACAGAGAAGGTGACAGCTTTAATGGGTTTCCTTTTTACCTGGAAGCTTATGGGCTTCTCCAGCCAATGGTATATGTCTTCCTCTGAGTGGTAGATCAGCTTGAAAATTAGCTGCTGTAGTATACAAAATTCATTAGTATGGTTTAGGACCTGAGTATGCCCTGATTCTTAAGATATGTAATTGTCTGAACCCCTTCCCATAGTAATTAAGTCTGTAGTGACAGGAAGGGTGCCAAGTCTCCAGACCAGAAGGGAGCTCTTAGGAGCAAGCCCAAGTCGGAGCATGGAGCCTCCAGACCAGAGCAGCGCCCCTCAGCTGCTATCTCTAACCAGGACACTCAACATGTGACACAGAGTGAGGAGCCAGGCCTCCAGACTTGAGTGGCAACCAGCCTGCAGTGCCCATAGCTTCTAACACAGAGCCGGGCACACAGATCCCACAACAGAGCTAAACTGAGACAACAACACACATTCTCAAACCACTGGAACTCCCTGATCTTCTTGAAGAATACTCCAGACACCAGATATTGACAGTTCCAGTTTGAAGCTCAACCTCAAAGCACAATTAGCTCCTTGACTATGTATAAACAAATGGCCAAAGGTCGACCTACTTAAGAACTCACACAACAAAAATCAGGACACAATGACCCCACCAGAAACACCCAAAAGCAATGAAAATTTTAATTCAGTGGAGACACAGGAAAACTATGTTAAAGCTATGATTATGCAGTTATTAGAGGAACAAAAAGAGGAAAGGAACAAGGCCCTCAAAGAAATTCAGAAGAGTTTAACTGCCCACATAGAGGAATAATTAAAGACATATAGAGAGGAAAAAAACAAAAAATAGGATGATGGAAATGATATAAAGCATGAAAACAGAATTAGAATCTATAAAGAAAACACAAAGAAAAATCTGGAACCGGTGAACTTAGAGAAAAGATCAGGAATGAAAAAGGTAAGCATCACCAATAGAATAAAAGAGATGGAAGAGAGAATCTCGGGAGCTGAAGATACACTTGTTGAAATGGATTCCTCACTCAAGGAAAAAATAAAATAGGGAAAGTTCCAAACACAATACATCCAAGAAATCAAGGACGCCATGAAAAGATGAAACCTAAGATTATTGGAAGAGATGAAAAAGAAGACTCCAGGCTCCAAGGACTGGAAAATATTTTTAAGAAAATTATAGAAGAAAATTTTCCCAACTTAAAAAAAGAAATGTCCAAAAACATACAAGAAGCCTACAGAACATCAAATAGACTAGACCAGAAAAGAAATACTTCTCGTCACATCATAGTCAAAACACTAAACCTACAAAACAAAGAAAAAATATTAAAGGCAGCAAGGGGAAAGGCCAAATAACATATGAAAATAGACCGATCAGAATCACATCAGATTTCTCATCAGAAATTATGAAAGCCGGAAGGGTCTGGGCAGATGTCATCCAGTCTTTAAGGGAACACAGATGCCAACCAAGACTACTATACCTAGCAAAGCTTTCAATCAACATAGATGGAAAAAACAAAATATTCCATGACAAAACAAAATTTAAGCAATATCTAAACAGCAATCCAACCCTACAGAATATATTAGAAGGAAAACTTCAATCCAATGAAAACAACTACACCTAAGAAAATATAGGATACAGGTAACTTTCCAACTAAAAGGAGGGAAAAAACAATGAATCATAGTAAGACCACCAACTCCACAATAAAAGGATCTAACAGCCACTGGTCACTATTATCTCTCAACATGAATGGACACAACTCTCCTATAAAAAGACACAGACTAACAGAATGGTTATGGAAACAGGACCCAACATTCTTCTGCATCCAAGATATACACCTATGCAACAAAGATAAACATTACCTCAGAGTAAAGGGCTGGAAAAATATTTTCCAAGCAAATGGACCCAGAAAAGAAGCTGGGGTAGCTATCCTATTATCTAATAAAATAGACTTTTAAACAAAGTTAATCAAGAAAGATGAGGAGAGCCACTTCCTTCTCATCAAAGGAAAATCCTGACAGGAGGACATCACAATTTTGAATATCTATGCTCCAAATACAAGATCACCTACATTTGTAAAAGAAACATTATTA
>CM053766.1:32997027-33024977 GCA_028658305.1 Pachyuromys duprasi | reverse complement strand
GAAGGAGGACCCAGGTTGGTATGATCAATGCTTGTTTGAATGAACAAATGGGATGGACATTTACTGGAGGAGAAAACAAGCAACAGGACAGGAGCGTGCCAAAGAGGTCCTCTGGGGAGGTCAATGTAGCGATGTATCAGAGCAGATTAAGACTTGCGATCAAGCCTCTGGCAGAGGGCGAGAAGTAATGATAGATCTGGGGGAGGTTGGTGAGACTTGGGGAGAACAAGAGCTCCACAAAGATTTTCTCTTATTTTAAATTATCAATTTTATTTTTCCTCTCCCTATCCTTACCAGTAACACTAAGGAATTAATCCAATTTTTATCCCCAAAAGTTTATTTTTTTCTAATTTATTTATTTATTGTTTTAATTGCAGGTCTTTCACTTGTATCCCATTCTTAGCCAACTCCCTCTTTCCCTACCTCATCTCCTCCCTCATCTCCTCCCTCCCCCTTCTGAGTCTACTGATAGGGGAGGTCCTCCTCCTCTTCCATTTGATCATAGCTTATCAGGTATCTTCAGGACTGGCTGCAATGTCTTTATCTGTGGCCTAGTAAGGCTGCTGCTCCCTTAGAAGGGAGGGGAAGCTCAATGAGCCAGTCAATGAGTTCATGTTAGAAATAATTCTTGTCCCCCTTCGGAGGGAACCCAGTTGGCTACTGAGCTACAATGGGCTTTAACTGAGCAGGGATTATAGGTTGTATCCATGCATGGTCCTTGGTTGGAGGAAAAGTCTCATAGAAGACCCCTGTGCCCTGATATATTTAGACCTTCTGGGGCTCCTCTCCCCTCTAGGTCATAATAACTCCCCCTTCTTTCATATGATTCCCTGCACTCTGCCAAAGGTTTGTTTATGAGTCTCAGCATCTGTTTTGATACACTTCTAGGTAGAGTCTTTCAGGTGCTCTCTGTTGTAGGCCCCTGTTATGTACTAGTTTTCTCATATTTCCAATATCGATCCCCTTTGTCTTTCTAGCTGAGTACTGATTATCTTACCCCTGGTCCTCTTTCTTGTTTATCTTCTTTAGGTGTACAGATTTTAGTATATTTATCCTATCTTACAGGTCTAGTACCCACTTATAAGTGAGTATATGCCATGTGTGTCTTTCTGCTCCTAGGATATCACACTCAGCATGATTTTTTCTAGATCCTACCATCTGCCTGCAATATTCATGATTTCCTTGTTTTTAATTGGTGAGTAGTATTCCATTGTGTAAAGAAACACAATTTCTGTATCCATTCCTCAGTTGAGAGCTATCTGGGTTGTTTCCAGGTTCTGGCTATCATGAATAAAGCTGCTACAAACATGGTTGAGCAAATGTCTTTGTTGGGTTCTTAGCATCTTTTGGATATATGCCTAGGAGTGGTATAGCTGGATCTTGGGGAAGTACTATTCCTAATTGTCTGAGAAAGCATCAGATTGATTTCCAAAGTGGTTGTACAAGTTTACATTCCCACCAGCAATGGAGAAGGGTTCCCTTTTCTCTCCAACCTCTCCAGCATGTGTCATTTCTTGAGTTTTTGATCTCAGCAATTCTGATGGGTGTAAGGTGAAATCTCAGGGTTGTTTTGATTTGCATCTCTCTGATGGCTAAAGATGTTGAACATCTCTTTATGTGTTTCTTTGTCGTTCCATATTCTTCTACAGAGAATTCTCTGTTTAGCTCCATATCCCATTTTTTAAAATTGCGTTGCTTGAATTATTGCCTTTTAACTTCTTTAGTTCTTTATATATTCTGGATATCAGCCCTCTCTCAGATATAGGGTTGGTGAAGATCCTTTCCCAAACTGTAGGCTGACGTTTTGTTCTGACAACCGTGTCCTTTGCTTTACAGAAGTTTTCAGTTTCATGGGGTCCCATTTATTGATTGTTGCTCTTAGAGCCTGTGCTGTTGGTGTTCTCTTCAGGAAGGTGTTTCCTGTGCCAATGAGCTCTAGGTTCTTCTCCAGTTTTTCTTCTAACTGATTTAGTGTATCTGTTTTTATATTGAGGTCTTTGATCCACTTGGACTTTAGCTTTGCGCAGGGTGATAAATATGGATCTATTTTCATTTTTCTGCATGTAGACATCCAGTTAGACCAGCACCATTTTTTGAAGATGCTGTCATTTCCCATTGAATGGTTTTGGCTTCTTTGTCAAAAGTCAAGTATTCATAGGTGTTTTGATTTATTTCTGGGTCTTCTGTTCTGTTCCATTGATCCACCATTCTGTTTCTATGCCAATACCATGCAGTTTTTATTACTATTGCTCTGTAGTACAGCTTGAGATCAGGGATGGAGATTCCTCCAGAGAATCTGTTGTACAGGATTGTTTTAGAAATTCAATGGTTTATTTATTTTATTTTATGTACATTGGTGTTCTGCATGTATGTGTGTGAGACAGAGAGGGTGTCAGCTCTCCTGAAACTAGAATTCGAAATAGTTGTGAGCTGCTGTCTGGGTGTTGGGAATTGAACCTAGGACCTTTGGGAGAGCAGCCAGTGCTCTTAATCACTGAGCCATCTCTCCAGCCCCTCCCCCAAAAGGTTTTTAACTTTCAGCAATTCAACTTATTTCTCAGTTCTCATAAGACTATCATAATTTGAGCTTCAAACCTGACACCTCAGGCATATTAAACTTCTTTAAGATTATGAAACCTACCACTTCACCAAAACCAACCTTGCTTCATCTCCATTATTTTCATTATTATTTTTTATTTTATTTTTAATATCAGTTACAGTTTATTAACTTTGTATCTCAGCTGTAGCCCACTCCCTCATCCCCTCCCTACCCCACCTTTCCTGCCTTAACTTTTCCTTGCCCTTTTCCAAGTCCACTGATAGGGGAGTTCCTCCTCCCCTTCCATCTGACCCTAGCTTATCAGCTTTCTTCAGGACTGTCTGCAGCATCTTCCTCCATGGCCTAGCAAGGTTGCTCCTCCCTCGGCAGGAGGGGGTGGGGAGATCAAAGAGCCAGCCACTGAGTTCATGTCAGAAATAGTCCGTGTTCCCCTTACTAGGGTCCCACCTGGATACTGAGCTACCATGGGCTACATCTAAGCAGGGGTTATAGGTTATATCCATACATGATCCTTGGTTGGAAAGCTAGTCTTAGAAAAGACCCCTGTGCCCAGATATATTTGGTCCTGTGGAGCTCTTGTCCTCTCCAGGTCATACTAATTCCCTCTTCTTTCATATGATTCCCTGAACTCTGCTGAAGGTTTGGTCATGAGTCTCAGCATCTGCTTTGATACACTGCTAGGTAGAGTCTTTCAGAGACCCTCTGTGGTAGGCTCCTGTCTTGTTCCCTCTTTTCTCCTACTTCCAATGTTATGTCTTTCTCAGATAACTAGGAATAGAGCTTTCTCAAGATCCAGCTATACCACTCCTAGGCATATATCCAAAGGATGCTCAAGTACACAAGGATGTTATTTGTTATATGTTCAATGCTCATTTGGTTGAGCAAATAACCAGAACCCAGAAACAACCCAAATGTCCATCAATGGTGGAATGTGTACAGAAATTGTGGCACTTTTACGTAAAGGAACACTACTCACCAATTGTAAACAAGGAAATCATGAAAATTGCCAGCAAATGGTGGGATCTAGAAAAGATCATCCTGAGTGAGGTTTCCCCGAAGGAGAAAGATACACATGGTATATACTCACTTATATGTGGGTACTAGACTTATAAAATAAGATAAACATACTAATATCTGAATATCTAAAGAAGATAAACAAGAAAGAGGACCCGGGGTAAGATGATCAATCCTCACTTAGAAAGAAAAATAGCATGTCTATTATTTTTAATCACCCTACATCTTCATGATTTACTGTATTTCAATCACAGGTTCTTCTCAGTCCTAAGGACATATTTCTCATTTTCTTTTATGTGAATATCTACAAATTTCAATTTATCTTTAGTACATTTCTCTTCTCAATATAGTCTGTATATCAAAGAATATGAGAGGAATCTTCTTTCCTTTATGCATTAATTCACTTTGTGGGTATGCTCATCTTCACTGACCAACATTCTACTTATAAACTGACCTGCTCCTCGTCCTATCTGTGTTCTCAGATGAGGATACAAATGAGCACCTCCTCATATATTGGGCCCCCCTTCCTTCATAAAATGGCACCAGTGGTAATGTCATTAGTTCCTAGGTGCAAATTACTAGAATTATTTTAAGGTCCTCTAATGACATTTTTTTTGCATGGCTTTGAAGATATCCAGATAAAATGACTGACTTCCACTGCTTGTCACTGTTGCTTTCCTATTATCATGATAATAGCTTGCAAACATTTATTCTTTTCTATTTTAATGTGTTAGAGTTTATTTTCACACAGCTTCCATAATCATGAATGTGTGTATACAGATACACATGGGCCACAGCATACAAGTGGAGGTCAGAACACAGCCTTGAGACTTAGACTTCACGTTACATGTTGTTTAAGACAAGGATTATATTGCAATTCACCGGCATAACTTCCAATTGAAAACGCTGCACCTCCTAGATCTTTCCAGTATAAACATTCTTTTAATTTCACACAGCTTTTACATTTCCATATCCCTTAATCATCACTTTCCATATATGGCTTCAGAAATCATTTTGTCAGTGCTTAACCTCTTTTAATTGCAATATTTTCCTATCTAGATTGTTTCTTACCATACAGTTGATTGATATTTCTACCTTGTATTTATAACTATACTCAGCAAAGAAATATTGTTGAGTTTCTTTCATGAAAATACAACTTCAATGAGGCAGGGGTCTCTGAAAACTTATAATACGTTATCCTTTTAACTGAGAAGGATGACTGAACAATTGGGCATTATTGTTTTGATTATTAGGTAAATGAAAAAATCAGGTAGGAGAAGTAGACATATGATTTTTTCTTTCTTTCTTTTTCTCTTACTTATTCTAGGAACACAGATTTTGAGTAAAATATTAAAGTGCCAAGAGCAAACATGTTAGTCAAAATATTTTCCCTGTGAATTCTGTTTGTTAAAAATGACTGAAAATTGTCTAGAATATTCTTGATTAAGATGGGTATTTATGTCTTTAAGTCTAAAAATATTTTGTCTATTGTGTTACATTTATTTATAGATAAATAATATTTCCCTGTGTGTAAATAGCAAATGAAAGTTTATTTATAGACTTAAATTATTTCTATGTTTTACTTTCCTGATGACCTATTAAAGTTGTGTTCCTATAAGATAATTAAGTATATAGCAATATAATTATATTGCATTGCTTATATGGCCGAATTAATATATATTTTAATGTATCTAAATATTATGTTATATGTCAAGGGAAGAACCATTAAGCTCAGGTATGGTTGGATTTATAGCAATAAACACTAAATTTGATTTTTGATGACTCCTATTTCACTAATCCTGAAGAAAAATACAAACTGAAACACTATTTAGCAATAATGGATAAAAATTAGTTATTTCTGTACAGGGTGGATCTATTCACTTTTTTTCTAGATGGAGATAATCCAGTTAGACTAGCACCATTTGTTGAAGATGCTGTCTCTTTTCCATTGTATGGTTTTGGGTTCTTTGACAAATATCTAGTTTCCATAGGTGTGTGGAGTTATTCCTGAGGCTTCCATTCAATTTAATTGATCCTGCAGTCTGTTTCTATCCCAGTACCATGCAGTGTTTATTACTGTTGCTCTATAGTACAGCTTGAGATCAGGGATGAAGAAACTTCCAGAAGATCTTTTATTGTAGAGGATTGTTTCAGCTATTCTGGGTTTCTTGTTATTTCACATGAAGTTGAGTATTTTTCTTTCAAGTATTGTAAAAAATTGTGTTGGTAATTTGATGGGAATTACATTGAATCTGTAGATTGCTTTTGGTAAGATGGCCATTTTTACAATGTTAATCCTGAAAAGCCATGAGCATGGGAGATCTTTCCATCTTCTGATATCGTCTTCTATTTCTTTCTTCAGAGACTTGAATTTTTTTTCATACAACTAAAGTCCAAGTGATTCAAAGACACTAATCCTGTGAGAAGACACACTAATCCTGTGAGAAGAAAAGGTGGGGGGAGCCTTGACCTCATTGGTATAGGACACAACTTCCTTAACAAAACACTAATAACACAAGCTCTCAGATCAACAATCAATAATTGGGACTTCATAACACTGGAAAGCAAAGGACACAGTCATCAGAACAAAACAACAGCCTACAGAAAGGAAAAGGATCTTCACCAACCCTGTATCTGACATAAGGCTCATGTCCAGAATATATAAAGAATTTAAGAAGTTAAACAGCACCAAATCAAGTAATCCAACTAAAATTGAAGTACAGAGTTAAACAGAGAATTCTCAATAGAGGAATATTGAATGGCAGAGAAACACTTAAAAATGCTCAATATCTTTAGTCATCAGAAAAATGCAAATCAAAATGACCCTGAGATTTAATCTTGTACTTATCACAATGGCTAATATAAAAAAACTCAAGTGACAAACCATGCTGGAGAGGATGAAGAGAAAGGGGAACCCTTCTCCATTGCTGCTGTGAATGTAAACTTGTACAACTACTTTGGCAATAAATCTGGGGCTTTCTCAGATAATTGGGAATATAGTGCTACCTCAAGGCCCAGCTATAGCATTCCTAGGCATAAATCCAAAATATGTTCAAATATATAACAAGGACATTTGTTCAACCATGTTCATGGCAGCTTTAGTTTGTAATAGTCAGAATCTGGAAAAAACCCAGATGTCCTTCAATTGAGGAATGGATAAAGAAATTGTGGTACATTTATACAATGGAATACTACTCAGGAATTAAAAACAAGGAATGAAATTTGCAGGCAAATGGTGGGATCTAGAAAATAACATCCTGAGTGTGGTATCCCAGAAGCAGAAAGGCACACATGGTATATACTCACTTATAAGTGGATATTAGACATATATATATATATATATATATATTAGACAAAATATACAATAAACATACTAAAATCTGTATAACTAAAGAAGCTAAGCAAGAAGGAAGATCATGGGTAAGATAGTCAATCCTCATTCAGAGAGGCAAACAGGATTGACATAGGAAGAAGGAGAACCCCTGCACAGTTGTAGCCCATGGCAGTTCAGTGTCCAAGTGGGTTCATAGTAATGGGGAAAGGGGCTGTCTCTGACAGGAACTGATCGGTCTGCTCTTTGATGGCCTTCCCCTGGGTGGGGAGCAGCCTTACCAGGCCATGGAGGATAACAATGCAGCCATTCCTGATGATACCTAATAGACCAGGATCTGAGGGAAGGGGAAGAAAATCTCCCCTATCAGTGGACTGGGATCTTCACCAACCCTATATCTGACAGAAGGCTAATATCCAGAATATATAAAGAATTTAAGAAGCTAGAGTTACATGGAAGGAGAGGAATCCTCCCTATCAGTGGACTTGGAAAGGGGCAGGGAGGAGATGAGGGAGGGTTGGGGCTGGGGATAGGGAGGGAAAACTTAAGGGGGCTACGGCTGGAATAAAAAGTGCATAACCTGTGATTAATATAAAGTAAAAATGTTAAAAAAAACCTGTAGGAATAATCAAATAATAAATGGCACTGTCTATAAAAAGAATATGAAAAAAGAAGTTAAACAGCAACAAATCAAGTAATACAATTAAAATTGGGGTACCGAGTTAAACAGAGAATTCTCAATAAAGGAATATCAAATGGCAGAGAAATATTTAAAAATACTCAATATCCTTAGTCATCAGAAAAATGCAAGTCAAAATGACCCTGAGATTTCATCTTATATCTATCACCTTATAACTGACCCTGGTTTATCAGGTATCTACAGGACTGGATGCAAAATCCTCCTCTGTGGCCTAGCAGAGCTGCTCCTCCCTCATGGAGGGGGGTTTCAAAGAGCCCACCATTGAGTTCAAGACAGAGGGCTTCTGAAAGACTCCGCCCAGCACTGTATCAAAGCAGATGCTGAGACTCATAACCAAACTCTGGACAGAGTGCAGGGAATCCTATGAAAGGATGAGGAGGTGAACGACCTGGAAGAGACAGGAGCTTCAAAGGAGAGCAACAGAACCAAAATCAGGGCACAAGGTTCTTTTCTGAGACTGATACTCCAACCAACGACCATGAATGGAGAAAACCTAGAACATCTGCATATATGTAGGCCATGACAGCTAAATGTTCAAGTTGGTGACCCTAGTAAGGAGAACAGGGGCTGTCTCTGATATGAACTCAGTGGATAGCTCTTTGATCACTGCCCCCTGAGGGGGAGCAGCCTTACCAGGCCACAGAGGAAGAAAATGTAGCCAGTCCTGATTGACATGATAGGGTAGGGTCAGATGGAAGGGGAGAGGACCCCCCAATTAGTGGACTAGGAGAGGGGTATGGGAGGAATTAAGGAAGGGACAGTAGGATTGGAAGAGAATGATAGAGGGGGCTACAGCTGGGACACAAAATGATTAATAATTAAATTAAAAATTAAAAAGAAAATTTAGTTATTTTGTGATTATTTTTGTCTGAAAACTGATGCAAAATGACTTTTATTATTAATATATAGTTGCAAATATAAAAAATTCTTCCTCCTGTGTATAAATTTATTTTTCAGTACATTATAAATATGTGTGATTCTTTCTATATCTATGTTATTCCAGGTAGTAACATGTCTTCATGGTCTACCCACATTATTATTATTTTTTTATTTTTTTGTTATCAATCACAGGTTAGGTACTTTGCATCCCATGCGCAGCCCCCCCCCTCACTCTCTCCCACCCTCCCCAACCCTCCCTCATCTCCTCCCCGCCCCCTCCAAGTCCACCAAAGGGGGAGGACCTCCTTCCCTTCCATCCAACCCCAGCTTATCCTGTCTCCTCAGGGCTGGCTGCAATGTCCTCCCCTGGGATCCAGCCAGTCTGTCACTTCCTGGCTTGTATGGGGGAGGGTCAAAGAGTCAGCCATCAAGTTCAAGACTGAAACAGTCCCTGTTTCCCTCACTAAGCCCTCCAGTCCTACACCAATACCCACATTATTTTAAACATTGAAGTTTCTTATTTTAAGTCTCTGTAGTGTTCAATGCATATATAACCCGTTCTATGTATTCAATAATTTCCATGTATATAGAAACTGCTAAAGTGAGCATGTCAACACAGGTGTCTTCATGAAGTAATGATTTACCAATGTATTTGAATTATGCTGGTAAGATTACTTGGTTTTGTGGAAAATCTAATTTTGAGATCAATTAATTCATATTTCATTATTGGTAAGTATTCAATTAGCATATGCATTTTGTATGACTATATACTGGGCAATATATATATTTCTCTGGTGAAATTGGTAATTAGAGGATAGAATTTAAGAAATTTGGTCTAAGGATATAGAATTTGCTTGGAGCAGAGAGAATTTTAGTGGAACTATTTATTTTCAAATAGGGGTTCTCTTCAGATTCTGTACTGATAACTTCAAGTATTTATAATATTTCTGGTCCCTTTCAGTATTTAATAAATGTATGAAATTTAAATTTCAGGTCATTTAGATTTTGAAATTTTACTCTGATTTTTTGAAGCCTTAACAACTCAGTCTGGTACATCAATCAGAGATAACGACAAAAGATTAAAGGATACAATTTCCAGTATTTTAATAATGGTCACATAATTAATTTCCAATCATCGTGCTACATCTAATTTTTCTTTGAATTAAAACTTGAAGGAGAAACACAGCTTATTCCATATAAATACAAGAGTTTTTCTTGACTACACACTCTTGTATGACAGCAAGATATCTTCCTTTAACTCTTTTTTGTGGTTTTACTATTTACTAGCATGCTATACTGTTATGTAAACTATAGGTTCATGTGGGTTTTGTTTTGGTTTGTTTTTAGCGTTAGTGTTTTCTTTTGTTTATTTGTTTATTCATTATATATTTCTATTATTATTATTTCTTACAGTGTTTTCAATTTGTTTACAGGCTGTGGTCACCTCCCTGGTCTCCTCCCAATCTCCCCCTCCCTCTTCTCTTCTTCACCACTCCTAGTCCACTTATAGGGGAGGTCCTCTTCCCCTCCTTTTTTTGACCCTAGTCTATCAGGTCTCATCAGGGCTGGCTGCATTGTCTTCCTATGTTGCGTGACAAGGCTGCACCCCCCAGGGGAAGGTGATTAGAGAGTGGGCAACTGACTTAACGCCAGAGAAAGCCACTGCTCCCATTACTAGGGACCCACTTAGAGATTGAGTCTATGGGCTATGACTGAGCTTGGGGTTTTAGGTCCTCTCCATGCATTGTCCTTGTTTGGGACAACCTAGATGTCCCTCAGCAGAGAAATGGATATAACAATTGGGGTACATTTACACAATGAAATACTACTCAGAAATCATGAAATTTGCAGGAAAATGGTGGGATCTAGAAAAGAGCATTTTTTGAGTGAGGTAAAGCAGAAGCAGGAAGACAAACGGTATATACTCACTCATATAACTGGATATTAGCCATATAATATAGTGTAAACATACTAAAATATATACACCTTTTAAAATAATTATTTATGTTTTCTTTAATTATAGTTTATTCACTTTGTATCCCAGCTATAGTCCTCTTCCCAGCCCTCCCAATCCCACTCTCCCTCTGTCCTCTCCTCGCATGCCCCTCCCCAAGTCCACTGATAGGGGAGATCATCCTAAAGAAGTTAATCAACAAGGACAGAATATGCTCAATCTTCACTCATAAGGTCAAACGCAATAGACATCGGAAGTAAGAGAAGACAGGGAACAGGACAGGAGCCTACTGCAGGAGGCCTCTGAAAG
The DNA here is from genome assembly GCA_028658305.1 of Pachyuromys duprasi. Taxonomy (NCBI): domain Eukaryota; kingdom Metazoa; phylum Chordata; class Mammalia; order Rodentia; family Muridae; genus Pachyuromys; species Pachyuromys duprasi. The sequence continues at coordinate 33,014,230 of CM053766.1, read as the reverse complement.
ACTCTGCTGATCAAGCCATGGATGGAGAGGCTGAAACTTATAGCCAAACTTTGGGCACAGTGCAGGTAGCCTCATGAAAGAAGGGAAAGATAGAAAGACCTGGAAGGTACATGAGCTCCAAAAGGAGACCAACAGAGCCATAAAAACTGAGCCCTGGGCCCATGTTTTGATCAACGTTTGTCTGGTCACCTTTACCTTATGTTCATCTTCTGATAATCTTCTGTAATGCCCACAGAAGTCCTTTTGGTGGGATGACCTCGACCATTTTCTATTCTTTAATGTTTAATATTTTGGAAGCACCTTTGAAAAACCATACTAAGAAGCTTATCAGATAAAATCAAATTATCGATATCCATTTGATCCTCAGTCCTGAAGAAACCTAGGTGTTTCTATGGCAATCCTGAGTTTCAGGACTGCACTGGTGTTAGGCAAGATTTCCCCCTTTCAGTTGCCCTATAATTCTCTACTCGATATTCTGTGAGATAGAAACACAGGAGAATTTATTTCTCTTTTAAAATATTGTTGACAGGCCCAGGTTCATATCAAACTAGACAGAAAGACAGGTGAGTGATCTCCTGCCAGGAAAACTGCCCCACAATCTAGACTATGTTCAATAAGGTCCACTCTATCACCTCTCTTTTCTTACCTCTCTGACTGCCCATGCCCTTCCCCAGTTCCCAAGTCCCCAGCTGCCACATTAGTGTGTGTACAGGCCACACTAGTCAGAAGTGCAGAGATCCCCTGCTGCACAAAAGGCCAAGCAAATTCCCAGAACGCAAGGCCCTATCCTGGTCTGACTCCCTAGTAAAATATGTTACCATAAATCCAGGCCACAAAGCCCCGAAGACCTAAGAAGTAACAGAAGCCAACAAACAAATCACCAGTCTCACAAAGACAAATTCGATCTATAATCATCCCAAATTCCTAAACTTAAGTGTAAGAACCCAATCAATAACAGCCAAGTAATTATCTCCAATAAAACTCAGCGATTCAAAAAAAAATGCTGACATGAGCAAACAGGTCTCTCAGAATCAGTACAGACATCTCTGCTTTACCTCAGCATTCATGGCTTTGGCTTGGGTTAGCCTTTGATACAATTGTAGTTTATTAAGGATATTACACTGAAAACTTCATCATTCAGGGTTATTTTTAGTCATGTATGTTTAGTCTGTTGGTAATTATATCAAGCTATTTACCAAACTCCAATTTTTTCTATCAAGAAGACCCCAACACTGATAAGTGGTAACTTGAAACAGGTGTTAGAGATACATCTTAGGGTTCATAGGTTATGGAGGGAGAGAGAATGTCACACAGTGTAAGGAAAAGAAAGGGTCTGGTTTTGAATTTCCCGATTAACTCTAATTAAAAAATGAAAAACTTAAGTTAGCATCCTAAATTGTTACATACCAAGGAACTAGTCTGAATTCCTTTTCTAGTGCCACTGTCACAAACCAGTACTGCAAATGTCTCAGAGAGACAGTGACCACATGGAGATGCTATGAAGTTCACACAATAATTTTGCAAAAATAGCATTTTATTGTTCAAAATATTACAGTGTTTAAAGATATTCACATGAAGTGAATAATAATTTTATATGCACAAAGAGAGAAGGACAAGTGACATAAATGAAAGTCAGATCTTGAATAGCATGTCTGCCATGTTTGAAAGCCTTTCCATTATACTCAGTAGGATGTGCCTGCAATTAATTTATTTGCCCACCAAGGCAATTAGATGCTGTTGATAGCAATACAAAAAGTAGATCACTGTCCATACAAGCAAGTTTTAATAAATAATGGATAACAGAAACTTAGGATTTGTACAACTCTCATTTAATTCAATATATTTTGTTGAAATTACATGTCTCTGTTGCTTTTCTTTCCAACTGCCTGTGAATTTAAGATAAAGAGAAAATTTTTATTTTAACATTCCTACAGTAAATCACATTATCTAGTTCTTGGAATATTTAATAAATGTTTGTTGAACTGAAGTGAATCTGATACAAAAGTAAATATTTCTTTAGAGAGATGATCTTTCATTTGAGATTATTTTCTCATTAAAAAATAATATGGCCACATTGTATAACTCTATGCAAATATTAGTTTACACCTTTTGTTTTTTACTATAACAGTTTACATGATAAGATTTCTTCATAGTTATCTGTATGTGTACATTGCAGACACTGGCAAATCATTACAAACACTTACAATGGCATGGCTAACAAGTTGTCTAAGAGGATTCACACTGTTCAGTCAGCTTCACAAGTCATGTGCTGTTAATTATTATATTATAACTCTGCTACAGGAAAAGATCTAACATGAATCACCTAGAAAACCAAAAAATAAATCATTTTAAATTCATGTGTGTGTTTATTCCAGTGTGTGTGTAGAAGGTTACAACTAATGTTAGAAATCAAATTCCAGACAAGTAGCTTTTCTTGAAATACAACAAGAAACCAAGAATTCAAATTCTGTGAAAATTATAAACTAGAGTTAGATGAGAGGGGAGGAGGACCTCCCCTATCTGTGGACTTGGAGAGGGGCATAGGAGGACATGAGCCAAGGAGGGTGGGATTAGGAGGGGGGAGGGGGCTACAGCTGGGATACAAAGTGAATAAACTGTAATTAATATAAAATAAAAATTAAAAAGAAATATGATATTTAGAGTCTCTTCCTAGTCTTATAGGAAAAATATTGTGGTACTGAAAATATATAAACAAATTTTAACTGTATTTTTCACTATTAGACTTGTAAGATAAAAGCACTAGCATGATAATGTACTAATGTCTAAGGATTACATAAACATACTGGACAAACTACAATTAATGTAAGTATCCAGTTTTGCTATTAGGTATATGAATTGATGTTAGAAGGTAAACCTACGCTTTCTATAAGAAAATGAATACCTATAAATTCAATTGTACATTATTTCTATCAGAAACTGAGAGAATTATTTCCTAATCTTTTTTATTTCCTTATATGTCTTTAACGGCTTTAGTCATGTATTAAAAATTGTTCCTATTTACTAATCTACTACTACTTTATGCATAACTTTCTATTTTAGTCAGTTCTATTAGAACCTTTGTCCAGCCATGATATAAGGCTTTGCCTTGTCTTATTGTATCTTGTTATGTCTTATTTGACGAGTGTTCATGGAGGCTTGATTGTTTATAAAGAAGAGACAGAGAGAGTAGATCTGGGGAAGAGGAGAGTTGGGGGAGTTTGGGAGTAGAGGAAAGGGTGTAATATATGGAGAACAGTCTATTTTCAATTATAAAGAAAAACTATATTCAATTGAATGAATGCTTCTCTTCTTTTGATTAAACTTTCCTAGGGGAAGTATATTTTGTGGTAACTTTTTTGATGTATTGAAAATAATAGTAGCTGAGAGTACTATTTTTTTTTTCTTGAAAGGACCAGAATTTGACTCCCAGTACCCATGTCAGGTAGTTCAGCTTTGACTGTGACTTCCCCTCCAGGGCACCTGATGGACTGCAGGTAGCCATCCACACCTTCACATGCACACACACACACACACACACACACACACACACACACACACAGAGAGAGAGAGAGAGAGAGAGAGAGAGAGAGAGAGAGAGATTTCTTTAAATGTTTTAAAACTAGTAATTGTGAGTGTATCAGATTCAATAACTGTTTAAAGTTGGAATTATATATATATATGTTATATGTAATATATATTATATATATTTATATATATAAATCTTTTTTACCCACCTTTTCTGCTTTTCTGTAGAATATTTTCAGAGGCATTTAAAGCAATATTTCTTTTCATAATTTTTATTTTTTATATTAATTACACTTACACACTTGAATCCCAGCTGTCACATTTCTTAATTTTAAATTAATAGAAATGTCAGCATGCTAATTAATGTTTTATAGTGGTATATGCTTTTCTATTTGATGCTTTTCTTAATTATTTATTTATTACAATTTACTCACTTTGTATCTCAGCTGTAGCACTTTCCCTCATCTCCTCCCAATCTCACCCTCCTTCCCTCATCTCCTCCCTATCTCACCCTCCTTCCCTCTTCTCCTCCTATGCCTTTCCCCTAGTCCATTGATAGGGGAGGTCCCCCTCCCTTCTATCTGAGCCTAACCTATCAGATTCATCAGGACTGGCTGATTGTCTTCCTCTGTGGCCTGGTAAGGCTGTATTGCCCCTCAGGTGATCAAAGAGCCAACCACTGAGTTCATATCAGAGACAGTCTCTTCTTCCCTTACTAGGAAACTAACTTGTAGACTGATCTGCCATGGGCTACACCTGTTCAGCGGTTCTAGTTTATCTGCATACTTGGTCCTTGGTTGGATTATTAGTTTCTGCAAAGACCCCTGAGCCCATATTTTTTGCTTCTGTTGGTCCCCTTGTAGATCTCCTGTCCCTTTAAGGTCTTCCTATCTTTCCCTTCTTTCATAAGTTTCCCTACACTCTGCCCAAAGTTTGGCAATGAGTCTTTGCTTCTGCTTCAACATCCTGCTGGATAGTCTTTCAGAGGACTTCTATCGAAGGTTCCTGTCTTGTTTCGTGTTTCCTTCTTCTTACATTGTCTATCCCATTTGCCTTTCTGAATGAAGATTAAGAGACTTCCTTAGGGTCCTCATTCTTGCTTAGCTTCTTTAGGTGTACAGATTTTAGTATGTTTTTTTTTCTATGTTATATGTCTAGTATCCATTTATCAGTGATTATATGCCATTTGTGTCTTTCTACTTCTGGGATACCTCACTCAGGATGATATTTTCTAGTTCCTGCCATTTGCCTGCAAATTTCATGATTTCCTTGTTTTTAAATTGATGAGTAGTATTCCATTGTGTAGATGTGCTATAATTTCTATATCCATTCCTCAGTTGATGGACATCTGGGTAGTTTCGATGGCATCCCAAAGTGCAGTGGTATATTCACGTGTATATATCGTCACTTTTCTTCTTTGTTTTCTCCTCTTATATCTCCTCTGTGCCCTTTCCACTCTACCCTGCTCTCTTGTTTGCCCAAGATTTTTCTTCCTATACCTACTTTCTGTAAGCTTTAAGTTTCATTATTCCTTTCTCATGATCCCCTTTCCATTTTCATGACCTTCACACACACATAAATTAAAACATACATATAATTATTTATACTTAATTTTCAATCTATTTTCCACATATTAGAAGAAATGTGGCATTTCTGCTTTAAGTCTGCTCTGTAGTATAATTTAATTTCAGTATGTCGCTTCTTTGTTACTTTTAGTTTTGATATCTTATCAAAAGTTTTATGTAACACTGAAATCAAACATTGTGGTTCACTCAGGATATTCACTATAGTTTCTATCCCTCAAAGTTATTTTTATGAAATTTTAATGTCTGTTGGATATAATTACATTATTTATGTAAAATAAATGTTCATTAAACCTACTTTCAGGACATGTGTGCCAAGGCACATATGTGGAGGACCTAGAACAATTTTTACTAAATGATTCTCTCTTTTCATAATATGGATCCTATGGAATCAAACTCAGGTAACCAGGCTTTGTGACAAGAGTCCTTACACACTAACCCATCATGATGGACTTTTTACATCTTCTTGAGTTTCAGTTTTTCTGTATCAGGTATCCAAATAACTTTGACATACTTTCAATCCCATCTACTCTATACTTTGCCATCTTCTGCCTCTCAGTCTGTATAATGGCACTGAGATGTATCTAGATTTTAGTTCGATCATCAACTCTTCTCCTTAGTGGTAATTTGAGGCTTAGTGGTAATTTGAGGGTAATGACACTCACTAAGATGTTTTTGCCAATCCCTGTATTAGCACTTCTGTGTGTGTGTGTGTGTGTGTGTTCTTATTCATCTTTATTGCTCAGACACATGTTTTGCTGATTGACTTTTCTTGAAGTATGAGACACTGTCTTGCTTTTATTTGCTCATTCATTTCTTGAATAATCCCTATTCCCTCTTATGTTTTCAGTTTTGATATCTTGTGGATTTTTTCTAATATTTCTAGTGACCTAAAGACCTCTTAAGTTAAATAATACCTTTTTTTTAATACTTTGATACTTGTCGACTTGCTTTAGTTAATAGGTTTTAGTTGTATGTTTGTTTTGTTTTTTAACATTTCACCTTCAACTCCATTTTCTATCCCATGTATGCTTAGGTTAGGGCTATGAGCCTCTCTCTGAGTTCTTGGACAAGGTAGTCACACTTTTAAGAATCTTATTGCCGGATGTTTGAATATAATACATTATTATCCTTGTCCTCCATCCCTGGTATTCCTTTATTTCTTCAAGTCTATTGGTGTAGATATCCATTGTTTTCTTTATTATTGACAACTTGATACATATAGACAATGAAATATAATACTTCCCATTACAACCCTCTAACTTTACCCATATCACCCTCAATATGTTCCAATATCATGTCTATAATTTTTTAATAACCCAATAAGTCAAATTAGTTCTGCCCACACAGCCCTGCTGTGGGGCATCATTAGAACCTGAGATTGCTACCAGTGTGTACATCCTCAGAAAAGAATATTTCTTCCCCTGGCAAGCAGCAAGTGCCACTAGAACCTCAGTAAAAGGTGGCTCCTATAGATTAGACATGATCATTTTGCAATGAACTTCTAATTGTTTGTGGATCTACTATGGGAAGGAATACCTTTCCCACTCCCACCTTTACTGAGTTGATTATAGTTCTTTGTATAGTTTTGTTGTTGTTTGTTTCTTGTTTGGTGTTTTGATTCCTTGTTTTTTGGTTTGTTTGTTGTTTTATTTAAGTTTGGAATGTTCGTTCATGTCTACCTTGTTTAGTTCAAGTTTGGGTAGTCATGTTATTAAGACCTTATAGATATAGTTAATGATGAATCTGACAGCAAACTCTCTCATATTCTGACTCTTACAATTTTCACCCCCCTCTTACACAATGTTTTCTGGGCCTTACTTGTTGGAGTTTCTTGTAGGGGTACCATTGGAACTAGAAAACTTTTAACATCTTTAGCAGACATTCTACTCCTCTAAGTATCTTTGGGTTCAGTAGTTGAGGAGCAACAATCCTTTGGAAGAGTCATACTATCTTTTATTTCACATGTTTCTTGCAAAACACTGTTAATTTTGGTAACAGTGTATTTCATTAGATGTATCTTGCAGGTTTTGCTGACATGTTTTCTTTGAACAGTCTTGTCTTGAAAGTTCAGTCTTCATTACCATTAAGGAGAACATAACTTTATAAGCTACTTCAGCTTTACCCACATACCATGGAGCGTGTAGCTGAAGCTGTGTTCACCTTATCACTCTTTGGTGTATCTTTTCTGTTCTTCATATTTTTGTTTATTTTAAAAGTTCATCTTATATTTATCTCTTCAGAATTTTTTATTTTATTGTTGTTTCCTCTGTACCCTCCACTTTGGCTACATTGTATGAATGTAGCCTTTGCCTTCCTTCTAACCAAACAACAGAAGCGTGAGCAATTTCAAGAATAGTAATATTAACCGCAGAGAAGGTACTTCTTTCCTTTAAAAAAATGTTTCCCAATATATCGTTCCTTAATTTAGCTAGATCCACACCATGCTACGGTAGTCATCAATTTGTTATTTGTATTTTTGTTCAGGAACAAGACTGTACTGCTAAGAGACATTCCTATCAAAACTAATTTTGTTATGTTTTGGGCTAATTAAAACATGTTGTAAGCAAGCAGTTTCATTTATTTTGGCAAACCACCCTATTTCCTGCAATGTAGGACACACCCTTTGGTTTAGTCAGTTGTTTTCATCATACTTTTAGACTTACTTCATGACTGATGTCTTTTTTATTGAATTTAAAATATTCAGAATAACTATATTTTGGAACAAATGTATGAGAGTTGTCTCTTTTGTTCAGAATAAAATATTTTCTGTCTACTCCCAGTTTTCCCCCCGTGGTTTATTTATCTTCCACATTATTTGCAATATTTAGATACATGTCAGTATTCACTTATTATCTAGTTAATGGTCATTCATATAGATTTAACAATAGCTCTTGCAGTAAAGGTATCAGGTGTCTTCTCAAATGATAAAACACTATGAAAATGCTTCTTTCTTCTTCATCAACTTTTCTTAGATACAGAAAATATACTTTGAAAAAAGTTAATCTATTATGTTCCTGGGATCTTCCCATTCTAAAAAAATTTTCAGCAAATGTCTATATCAACAAGAATTACTATTTTGCTTTATAGCTTGGAAGATTTACTTCAAATAGCTGTACAAATCATATGTATCATAAATAGCCTTTCTTGTACAAGAAACTCTGAGTAGACTAGATTGCACATTAAAGTCTGATTATAAAACTTGTAATATGATGAAAGAAAACAGGCTGATGACCTTCACTTTGAGAAAATGGATGTCTGTATATTGGCTGTAAGAATTCTCTTGAGTTAAATTGCTATCTTAAATGATAGCCACATGCTCAGTTTATAAAGATACCAATGAATTATTTTGAATATTGCAGACAACAGTTTACCTCCAATGAATACAACATTGAAGACAAGAGTTTTCTCTGTATGCCCACCAATATTATAATGATCATGATTAATACCCAATCTGGAATAGATATGAAAGTATTTTGCTTCATGTTTATGTCCATTTTGTCTTGCGTAATGGTGTTGAGAAACTTTATTCTTTTGGCAATGTTTGTCCCCTATTTTTTTTAATTATCTGTTCAGAGTGCAGGCTCAAGCATAATGTGTATTAAAATTAATTGGATATTCATAAAAGAAAACTTAATATGGGATGAAAGAGACAATTACAGTTTAAACAAACATTGGAAAACAAACAGACAAACAAGCAAAACCCAGGTGTCTTAAGTTTGTGAAATGACACTGTACTTGGGAGGAAAAAAAGGAGTCCTGGAATTGCTGAAGCAAATGTTCATTAAAATTTTAGAAACAAGGAACATCAAGGGCAAGAGAGCAATTTCTTCCATAATCTGTCAGAATTTTCCTTCCTGATCACTGAAGGTAAGCTACAACCACCAAGGAAGCCCTGAACTACACAGAAAAGTCAGCAAACTTTCCAGGAAAATAAGAAAGAATAGTACACAAGCAAACGGGATAACTAATAAGTGAGGCTATAATAACCATCTTATGAAACATTTCTTCTACAATTTATTTCTTAATCTATAGAGAAAAGTGTTGGTGAAAAAGCTAGCTAAGTATCATCCCTTTTCTCTAAATGTGATAGACTCTTGTGGTCAGTTAACCTCAGATCACTGTTGCAACATACAACATACACCAACTTTTCTCTCTGCTTAAGGCTTCATTTCCCCATGCACAGATGTAAACTGAAGTTGGAAAAGTCATAACACGCATTGTTCAAATATTCAGTAATATGATGTCTCTGTAACTTTTTGTTGTTTCTGCTGCTTATATGGGTGTAGTGTGTACACAGTGAAGGTAATTATCTCACCAATATCAGTCAACTATGATATGGGTTCATTTGCATATGGCATGGGTGTTAGAACCTAGGCCACTATTCTGTAGGTAAGGCTTCTCTTAATATTTCTGTCTTCACTTTTAGTTTTACCTAAACTGACTACTCTTCACACCAGGCATATTTTCAATAAATAATGAGCATGCGTCATTGTCTATCACTGTGCCTTCTGCATTATGTCCCTTAAAATCACTATTCTAGCATTGCTATGTTAAATTGAAAGACGTTTATCATTTGTAAGTATTATACTTAATTTTCACTTTTACCTTTTACATAATCATATAAGGATATTTGGAAATTTAATAATATAATTCACTTCGAATTCAAAATTGCTTGTGTGATGTCCACAGCAGTCTCAGATACTTCTTCTCTTTCTATCTGAGCACAATTACTTCTGGGAAATGGACTGACTTTCAAATTAGCGTCTGCGCTTTCTTAACCTAATAACACTTTCCAGACAGGAACAGCAGCACACTGTCAATGGCTTTAAGCAGGCATAGGTTGAGAAGCACTGATCAAGGGTGGGTTGAAGTTTCCGTGTCAACAAGCTGACCTAGAAATATTTATATATATATATATATATATATATATATATTTACAAATCCACTTTTATTTATTTACTTTTTATTAGTTTAAATCCGGGAAGGGTACAGCATCACACGGATTCTGTGTCCGATGGCCTTCGCAGGGAGGTCATCGGAATTTGGCTAGAAATATTTTAACACAAACATTGAGGCATGTGAACTACGCTGAATCTCTCTCAAGTCCTTTAGTTTGTAAAACTGATATTATATTATATTTTTTATTTATTACAGTTTATTCACATTGTATCCCAGCTGTAGCTCCTTCCCTTATCCTATCCCAGTCCCACCTTTCTTCTTCTCTTCCCATGCCCTTCCTCCAGTCTACTCATAGGGAGGTTCTCCTCCTCTTCTATCTGACCCTAGCCTGTCAAGCCTCAGTAGGACTAGCTGAATTGAATTCCTTTGTGGCCTAAAGTTGATATTCTTAATATGTTAATTCTTTGTAATACAAGAGGTCTCAGAGTAAGCAATTTTTGCATTAGTTTCATTATGAGAGTTTTTGTAAGATAATTTGTGATAAAATGTTTTGTGTCAAAGAATCTAGAGACATTTCCAGAAGTTGTTAAATGACACATATTTCTGCTTTTAACGCATGGGCTTTTCACTCAAACTGTACATTATTGTGTATATACATGCTGTGCATTTGGGTATAAACATTATGAATTACAAGAGTGATGAGCAAAGAGTAAACATTTCTAAAATTTCTGAAAAGGGAAAAATTTTGCAGGAGTTGTTCAATTTAATCTTTCTTTTTGTTGTAAACACCTGACAATAGTCCTTACTAATTGTTACATTGTTTTATTTAATGAGACATATATAAACCAGGCAAATAATTCCATTCTATCCCCTTCTTAACAACTTGTTATATTTCAATTTCCACCTAATTTTTAATACAGTTAGATTTTAAAGTTTATATTTTGTAGTCAACATTTACTTGGTTGTAAAAAGTAAAAGCTATCAACATAAAATAAGTGGGCTTTCACTATAGTATATATGAATTCTTTTAAGATTAAAATATACATTTTTAATAATTTTTACTGATGTTTTTCTCATCCTTTCAGGTTGATCAAGGAGATCCATAGTACTTTAAATAACGTCTTAAATTTAGATGATACATTAAATAGCAAGGAACTTGCAGAAAATGGAAAAGCCTTTCCATTAAAGGTTTCAGATGTAACATGCTCTATTCAGACACAAACTAAACATAAAATGAGAGGTTTTTCTCTCAACTGAAAAAGCTAGAGAGTAATTAAAGGTAATTGGTATGTTATTATTCTTAAAAGGTTCCTTTTTTCTGTTCTAAGAATACAAGGGAACAGTTGAATAGATAAAAAGCAAACTATAAATGGCCAAATGGTCCTTTTGTAAAATAAGGCATTCTTCAGAGGAGATATTTTAGACAAGGGAAAGCAGGAGTTATGCTTTTTTGATTGACCTATGATACTAGAGAAAAGTTTCTTAGATTTTAATTTTACAGTTCTGAAAATATTTTAGCAACCCAAGAAGAACATGATTCTCTATCAGTTGGTATAATTTAGTATCAGGCTAGTAAATATCTACTTAACAAATGACATTGAAAGATGAGAAAACATTTCAATAATTATCAGTAGCAGATTGACACTGCTCACACTATTTTTTTCACTCTGTGAAGCCCTTACTTTTGCCAATTTGTTCCCCAAATCCTCCATTTTTCCAGATTGGATCAATATGAGCTCTCATTAAGGACCCATTTATGTGGTGCTCAACTGTTCAATGAATTCTTGTACAGGTTCCTTTCCCACTTACATCAATACAATGTCATTCTTCTCATCTTACATTCTGTTTCTCTGTTCTAACAAAGCTCCAATCATCATTTACCTGACCTCAAAATAAAATGTATTTCTTTTAAACACAAACTCTCTTAATAAAATCATATTTGGGGACTATATTTCTTTGAAATATTGTTTATACATATTTTTGCTCAATTTGTTACTATTGCTCTTCTATTTTCCTCAACCTGATTGTGTTTCTCCCATTTTTATAATGTAAAATATAACATTTAAAACCTTATTTTTAATAAATGAGAATGTGACTGATATGTTGGTACACTTAAACTTTAGAAGAACAAATTAATGTATTTATGATGAATCATAGCAAATAACATTACCATGGGGCATACTTTAGTTTTTATTCTAGAATTCTTGACACATTGAGAGTGGGAACTATACCAATTTTAGCCTATTAAACCATTCTGACATTGTATAATGTCAAAATATTAACTTTATATACTGAATATATGTTTTTATATTACATAAAATATATAATAATTTTTTACAAGTTATTAAGACTGATATTCAGGGAAGTTACACATATGAAGTCAGAGCAGTTGACAGAATGTAGAAGACATTCACAAATTCAAATAAAATAAATCTGAGCATTGATATGATGGATGTCCATGATGTTCCACTCCTAGCTGAGGAACTAGTGATAACTGGTAGCACCTCATAAAACCTTCTCCAAAATTAACCATATAGTCGAGCACAAAATATGCATCAACAGATACAAGAAGATTGAAATAATCCCATGTATCATATCAGACCACCATGGTGTAAAACTAAACTGTAACAATAACAGAAATAGCAAAAAGCCTAAACAAACACACATGGAAAATTAACAACTCTCTACCCAATGACAATTGGGCCAGGGAGGAAATAAAGAAATTAAAGAATTCCTAGAATTCAATGAAAATAAAGATACAGCATACCCAAAGTTATGGGATGCAATGAAAACAGTGCTAAGAGGAAAGTTCATAGCGCTAAGGGCCTTCATAAAGGAATTTAAGACAACTCATATAAGCAACTTAACAGCACACCTGAAAGCATTAGAAGAAGAAGAAAAAAAAAGCAGACACACCCAAGAGGAGTAGCTCACTAGAAATAATCAAACTTCAAACTCAGGGCTGAAATCAATTAATTAAAAACAAAGAAAACAATTCAAAGAATCAATGAAAATGAAACCAAGAGCTCTTTCTTTGAGAAAATCAGCAAGACAGACAAAACCTTAGCCAAACTAATTAAAAGGCAGAGTGACATTATTCAAATTGACAAAATCAGAAATGAAAAGTGAGGCAAAACAACAGACACTGAGGAAATCCAAAGAATCATTAGGTCTTCTTCAAAAGCTTATATGCAACAAAATTTGAAAATATAAATGAAATGGACAATTTTCTTGATAGATTCCATTTACCAAAGCTGAATCAATGGACCTCCACTATCAGTGGACTTGGGGAGAGGCACGGGAGAAGAAGAGAGAGGGAAGGTGGGATTGGGAGGAAATGAGGGAGGGGGCTACAGCTGGGATACAAAGTGAATAAACTATAATAAATAAATAAATAAATAAACAAACAAATAAATGTTTTCCTTACCTGCTTAAGAGTGAAAGACACATTAAGCTTATACAGATTGTGTTGGTTCAATAAAGAGGGAGAGTGATGATGAATTTTGGTTGTCTGTTATAGAGGATTAGTACTGTTCTGTGGCCTGATGCAGGTTAACTATGTAAAAGCATGTAACACCATTTCAATCATCTACCCAGGCCCTAAGCAAATAAATGGACTACCCCCTTCACTTGTTTCTTTCATCAAGCTCTTGCCAAACACAGAGAGCAAAGCATCTATAAACTGAACCCGTTGGAGCCAGGAACAAACCAACTCTTCCTCAACTTGTTGCCCTCACATAGTTTGTTGATGAAAACTATTGTTGATGAGAAAACACACAAACAAACAAACAAACAAACAAACAAACACTAATGTTGCCAGACATTTCTGCATCTTCTCTTGTTGTTGCTGCTGTTTGCTTCTCCTTGATCTTAACCATATCTCCATTCACTTGGGTCATTTCCCATCTCCAACAGAGATGGGTTTGTTCTAGTTACTAATACAGAACTCATCTGAATTCATCGGTAATTTAAATATGTTCCTGAAAATACTGTTTCTATTCTATAAATATGTATACTGTTCTTCTCTTCCCTCTTTACCACCTGCTTCCCTTCCTTTCCTGTCCTCCTTTTCTGTTGTATAGTTTTCAATCTTTCTTTTCTAGTATTAGACATTTTTTTTAATAACAGAGGTAAACCCAGAAAAACAGACAACAGGGACAGTTGCCAAAGTGAGATGATAAAGAATGTGGTCATGAGAATAAGATAATACTTACATCAAGTGTGGACATATCCTGTACTGTGCTAATTTTAGATAGAAATAACTTCTCTGTTTAATAACAATTTACAGAAACCACTGTCACATTATTACATAAAATTTTCACTTTTAACTCTGCCTGAAACTTCAATAAATAAAAATTGAAATATTCAATGAATCAAAAAGAATAATTTAATATTTACATTTATTTTAATATGCTTCTACTTTTTGATTATGAAAGGCTTAGTCCCCACTCTGAGAAAAATTAATCGTTATTCACTAGAAACTTGCTAGCATTATGGGATAAATTATTTTCATTGTATTTGTTTCCTATATTTCTACAATAAATTAATACAAAAATGTCAATTATTCTAATATATGTAATCATCTATCTTTCAACTACAATTTCAATCCCAGTGAATCCTTATATGCCCTGAAATCTCAGTGAGTGAAAGCATTCTGTGCCTCTTCAATCCTCACTTTTCTGCTGGAGTACATGGACTTGTGGATATGTGCTTCAGTGTCTAATTACAGGGTCCTCTTCTGTGTGGCAAGTATTCAAGTCCCTCTCTACCTTGCTCTTTTGAGGCCATGTGATATTAAGATCTGTTCACAAATGATGTCTCAGAATAAATTCTTTAAAATTTGTTAATTATATATTTTGTCACTTCTAGTTGTTAATCATTTGATTGGTCTGACTGTACTCACATTCTAGAGGTGGAAAATGGCATGCGTTTTAGGGTTGACTATGCACTCAGCTCATATAAAAAAGATATTCATTTGAGACAAAATGATAGTTAATTCAGGATTTTTATAGTAGTCTGTGGATCCTTCTGTTTGAAATTCTATCTCTCTATATATAAACATGCAATCATATCTCAGTGATGGTTCACATGTCTAATTAATAGAAGGCTTTATCTATGAGGCTCATTTTGATGTGCATGAATTTATAAAAACACAGGATGAATATCTGTTATAATTTTGTTTAAGTTTAAAAATGGAGCAGTTCCTGCTCTTTGATCACCTCCCCCTGAGGGGGGAGCAGCCTTACCAGGCCACAGAGGAAGAAAATGCAGCCACTCCTGATGAGACCTAATAGACTAGGATCAGAAGGAAGGAAAAGAAGACCTCCCTTATCAGTGGACTTGGGGAAGGGCATGTGTGGAGAAGGGGGAGTAAGGGAGGAATTGGGAGGGGAGGAAGGATGGAGCTACGGGGGGGGGGGTTACAAAGTAAATAAAGTGTAATTAATAGAAATAAATAAATAGATAAATAAATAAATAATAGAGCAGTTGTTCCATTTGTCACTGTTATACACTCTTTATGTCCATGTAATAATCATAACTATTCGGTTGCTCTTTTTCTTTTACAGTTAAAATTATTCCATAAATAATATGTAAATGCACAAATACTGTTCAGTTGTAGAGAGGGACAGGTTTTTTTTTCAACTCTTATGGAAAAGAAGGTAAATTTATCATTTAAAATGGTTTTAAAAGTTCTAATATTGACTTTCATGGGTTAATTACTTGGGAATTCTAGACCCTTACAAAGAAATGTTAAATGAGAAGGCCAACAAACTTCAAAAAGGCAAGACTGAAGAAAACATGGCTATCTCAGAGAGAAGAAAAACAGTTCTCAGTAAACAGCTTGGGAGGTCTCTACTGAAATGCCAGCTCAAAGGAAGGAAAAAGTCCTAGGAAGGTTTTCAGAACTGGGTTTTCACAGTGCCTCAATACCTCTTAACAAGTTGACCATATAGCTTTTGAGGAAGAAATGAAACAAAAACTAAACAGCATACATTTGTGAATGTAAATTGTATATTAAACTTATTTTTAATATTAGTTACAGTTTATTATCTTTGTATCCCAGTTGTAGCCAGTTCCCTTATCCCCTCCCAATCCCACCTTCCCTCATCTCCTCCTTGACCCTTTCCAAGTCCACTGATAGAGGAAGTCCTCCTTCCCTTCCATCTGTCCCTAACTTATCAGGTATCTTCAGGACTGGCTGCGAAGTCCTTCTCTGTGGCCTAGCAAGGCTGCTACTCCCTCCGCGGAGAGGGGAGAGGTCAAAGAGCCAGCCATTGAGTTCATGTCAAAAATTGTCCCTGTTCCCCTTACTAGGACACTCACTTGGATACTGAGCTATCATGGGCTACATCCAAGCAGGGGTCCTAGGTTATATCTGTACATGGTCCTTGGTCAAAGATACAGTCTCATAAAAGACCTCTGTGCCCAGATATACTTGTTCCTTGTGGAGTGCCTATCCTCTCCAGGTCATACTACTCCCTGCGACTTCTTTCATATGATTCCCTGCACTCTGCAGAAGGTTTGGTTATGAATCTCAGTATCTGCTTTGATATACTGCTAGGTAGAGTCTTTCAGAGGCCCTCTGTGGTAGGCTCCTGTCCTGTTAGTTGTTTTCTGCTACATCCAATGCCCATCCCATTTGTCTTTCTAAGTAAGGATTCATCATCTTACCCCAGATCCTCTTTCTTGTTTATCTTCTTTAGGTGTACAGATTTCAGTATGTTTATCCTATCTTATAGGTCTATTACCCAGGTATAAGTGAGTATATACTGCGTATGTCTTTCTCCTTCTGGGATACCATGATCTTTTCTAGATCTCACCATTTGCTTGCAAATATCCTGATTTCCTTGTTTTTAGTTCCTGAGTAGTATTCCATTGTATAAATGTATCACAATTTCTGTATCCATTGCTCTGTGTTCTTGTTTTAACTTCTGCTTAATTAGAAATTTGCATCCCTCATTTGCCCTATGAATTTTAACTTCTTATATGTATATTACTAAGTAAATTAAATAGAGTTCTATATATGTAAATGTGTTTGAAATAGCATTAAAGCAATAAAACTAATACCATATATCCATGTGACCAGTATTCTTTTAAAAACTCATATTAAACCAAATCCTTAATAAATGTTTTTCTGAGGGAATTTTTTGTTTGTTCTCTTTTTCTCTCTCTATCTCATTCTCTGTGTCTCT
>CM053766.1:32977953-32996927 GCA_028658305.1 Pachyuromys duprasi | reverse complement strand
TGCATCCCTCATTTGCCCTATGAATTTTAACTTCTTATATGTATATTACTAAGTAAATTAAATAGAGTTCTATATATGTAAATGTGTTTGAAATAGCATTAAAGCAATAAAACTGATACCATATATCCATGTGACCAGTATTCTTTTAAAAACTCATATTAAACCAAATCCTTAATAAATGTTTTTCTGAGGGAATTTTTTGTTTGTTCTCTTTTTCTCTCTCTATCTCATTCTCTGTGTCTCTCTCTTATTTATTTATTTATTTATTTATTTATTTATTTATTGGTGTTTGCATAATTTATTTACAAATGCTGGCACAACTGTCATGGCGTTGGTACTGACCTGTGACTACGGAGAATGAAGAAATGTCAGATACATTTATGAGATCGGGTAGAGCATGAGCTTTGATGCAAATGCACAGATGTAGGCAAAAAGCTATTGTATAATTCAAATGATTTCTATACTTTCCATATCTGGTTGCAGTCCTTGTTTTGAGAATCTGTTTTCTCCATGTTGTATTAACACTGCTTTCCACTTGTTCCCCAATATGCCAATAAAACAGTTTATGGCCAATTACTGAGCAGGGCGGGGAATAGGGCTAGACTTCCTGCAGTCAGGAGAGGAGTGAGAAGAAGTAGTGGACTCAACCACAGGCAGATGTACAGGTGTGAAAGCCCAGTAGAAAGCTACAAAGTGCAAGTATCTCTGGGATACACGGTGGAAGGAAGCTGAATTAGCTTAGAGGATGTAGAATGGAGATAAAACTGCTTAGTTCTTTTCTGGTAAAGCTTGTCAAAATAATATAATACAGTCTCACTCATTTATATTGTAGGTTAAGAGAGAAGCGAAGTTTTGTAAAAATAACTTTAACACATAGCAGCCTGTACATTCCGTGTGTTTAAAGACAAAAGAATTAAGTGGAGGCTTTAGCTAATCCCAGCAGATGTTCAATGCAGCAGAACATCTCAGACTGCACTAATCAGTAAGAAGAAAGTGACCATTGACATGTTCTGCGCACTTTTTAGACAAAGGTAATCGTTCCGTCAATGTTCTTGAACCAGAGAAAGGGTTGACATTCTTCTGGGCCTGAACTAGACTCATTTCTGCATTTAAATTTCTATTTTTAGGCATATTTTAATTAAGTTTTCTCCTGAAATATTTCTTATAGAATATTTTTAAGGTAAATGTAAAATGGATCAATGAGTTTTTTATTGTCTTTTTAAATAAATTGCTTCAGCAAACAACTTGTAATAATAATAATAAAAAGAAACATAGTAAGCCAACATTTTCTCAGAAATGTATTTCCTGTTATTATTTTAAATGTCAATGGAAACTTTAGTTCATAGTTCGTTTTTACTTTTAATTTATAATTTATTTAACGCCATCTTAATTTAAAAAGAAATCTTCAAAGATGAGGAAAAGTATAAAATTGTGAAAAGAAACGTTGTCTCCTTGGCTATGAAGTGCCAATACACCAGTGTGATAAAAGATACATGCTAGATTATTCTGTTTGAGCATTGATGTTTAATAAACTCTTTCCA
The DNA here is from genome assembly GCA_028658305.1 of Pachyuromys duprasi. Lineage (NCBI taxonomy): Eukaryota > Metazoa > Chordata > Mammalia > Rodentia > Muridae > Pachyuromys > Pachyuromys duprasi. The sequence continues at coordinate 32,995,386 of CM053766.1, read as the reverse complement.
CTGTTTCTTTCAGAATATAAATTAATAAAAGTAAATCATTAATCAAATTTAGTATGTATGAAATTAGTAATGATATTACAAAGTATTTAACCATTGCATGCATGTAGTAGTAACTTGATCTCCTAGGAAATTAAATTTATTTAACAAAAAGACCAGAGTTAGCATACTGAATGATGAAATTAATAAAGGAATTCTAGTTTGTTAATAATGGAAAGTTTCTAATTAAGCTTTATTTGTTATTTCATGATGGTTTTAAATTAAACTATTAAGTCTTTGTTCACTCAAGCTTTTAAATTTATTTCAATTTTACAGAAGGGGAATACATTTTTATACTACAATTGCAAAAAAATACATTTTTTGAAAATTATAACAGGCTTTTCCAATAACATTTTAAAACTCTGTCCAATGTTCATGTAGGAACTAACCAGAGAATTCAAGACATAGTATTTCCCATGTTATGGTTGAATTAGCAATGCTAAATCAAGGATATCCTTTGCCTGGAAATAAATGAATATTCACAGTAACTTCACATCTATCACATCTTGAAATAAGAAACTAAGTACCATATATATCTACTAAGCACAAATATCATTTTAAATATTACTTGCTTATATATTTAGGAATGATAAAGAAAGTAATGCACATAATTATAGTCTTTTCAGACTTTATTATTCTTGGTCTTCCATATTTATTCCAGTTTTCAATTTCTCTGACACCCTCCCTTGCTACCAGTTTCATCTTCCAGTCAAATGTATTCATGTCTCATATACTTTACTACCATGTCCTCACATATATATATATATACATATATACATATATATATATACATATATACATACACACATATGGAAAATGTATATGTTATCAACACATGAGAGAGTGAACATGCCATTTATAACTCTGAATATGGCTTATTATATATAACAATAATTTCAAGTCTCAATCAATTTCTTAGAAATTGTTCTTTTCTGAAAAAAAAACCAACAAACTAGCTGCTAATACTTTATATTTAAAGAAAAATATAATTTCTCTTCTGTTCTAAAAATAGATCTTTTAACAGGGTAGTGAGTTTAGCCTGCAGAGAGTGCTAAATACTAGCAACATTAAAAAGTCCTATCAGGAATCTTCTCTGATTATATTTTAGACATTTATTTGTCCAAGTTTCTCAATAGAATGAGGCTATGACTTAGTGGTTGCGGGCTTTTCCTAAGCACCCAAGTGTAAAATATTGAACACTTTTTTTCAGATAAGCAAAAGTGTTATAAAATGAGAATAAAGACTTTGTTTATCAGGGAGAATGTTACAAGGATTTGCACTGAACTTCATAGTAAGGACTCTGCAAAGGTGGGACATATGTGAAATTCTGTCTAAGAAATGGAACAAATGGCCTATATTAAAAATGCTATTGTGAAATATAATTATTAAAATTAGAATAGTATGATAGATACTACTCACTGAAAATGTGTAGGGGAGATTATGGGGAGATCAGTCAGTAAGGAAAAATTACAGTTAGTAGAATAACTAGGGAACTAATTACCTTAAATTAACTAAATGAAAATTTGAAAGGTTAACTACAAGAAAACAACACATGCATTAAATTATGACAGAGGTATATATTTTGATTCACTCGTTATATATTGTACATGTGTTTTCAAATATCATATTATACTGTATAAGTATGTGTAAGTATTATGTGTCAAATAAAAACAAGTGGATAAAAGAAACATTTCTATAAAGTATTCTAATTGATTTCTTATAAACATGCTTTAATTTTCTGACATTCTTCCGAATGTAATTGAACCTAACCTGTATTGACTATTTAAAATATTTTAATTAACTCTTAACAGGGGAATAATGACTATCATCTCTTTTAATTCTTATAGTCATGCAGTATTGATCTGTCCATTTTCTGGCTGACTTATGAGAGTCCAAAAGGCAAATACAAAGAAGCTTAGTAAAGTATTGTGTATCTAATGATCAACAAATCATACTTCATAAAACTAATCCAAACACAAAATTGAGAAATGCAGAAATGAATCAAAGGGTACACACATGTAGAACTATATGTGGGAAAAAATTGTCTATCTCCTTGGAGAATTGATGACTTTGTAATAATAGATTCTACAGGAATTTGGAAAGGATAATTGATTATTCTAGGGAACATAGCAAAGGATGTGGACCTACAATTTCCAATTGGAATTCATGTTCTTCAATTTACTAGGTTTACTGCATTTGGAAACTACGTTTACCACCATAGTTTCCCGTCCCTTAATCTATGTATCAGAGAAAGTGTAAGAACAAGACATGATCAGGTCTCATCAGGACTGGCTGCAATGTCCTTCTCTGTGTCTTGGCAAGGCTGCTCCTCCCTCGGTGGGGGGAGGGGGTAAAAAACCCAGCCATCGAGTTCATGTCAGAGACAGTCCCTGTTCCCCTTAATAGGGAACCCACTTGGACACTGAGCTGCCATAGGATACATCTGAGCAAGGTTTCTAAGTTATATTCATGAATGTATATAGGTTGGACTATCAGTGACAGAAAAGACCCCTGAGCCCAGAGATTTTGGTTCAGTTGCTCTCCCTGTGGAGCTCCCGTACTCACCAGGTCTTACTAACTACCTCTTCTTTCATATGATTCCCTGCATTTTTAAATATTTAATATAAAAATGATGAAATACTAAAACTGAAATTAAATATAATATTAATAATTCAATACATCAATAAAAATCTTTAAAAATATTTTTATTAACTACAGTTTATTCACTTTGTATCCCAGTTATAGTCTCTTGCCTCATTCCCTCCCAATCCTACCCTCCCTTCTTCATCTGCTCCCATGCCCCTCCCCAAATTCACTGATAGGGGAGGGCTTCCTCCCCTTCCCTCTAATCCTAGCCAATCAGTTCTCATCAGGACTGGCTGCATTGTCTTCCTCTTCTGTGACCAGGTAAGACTGCTCTCCCTTCCCCTCATGGGGAGGTGAACAAAGAGACAGCCACTGAATTTATGTCAGAGAGAGTCCCCGTTCCCATTACTAGGGAACCCACTTAGATACTGAGCTGTCATGGCTAAATGTTTGCAGGGGTTCTAGGTTACTTCTTTAGGTGTACAGATTTTAGTATATTTAGCCTATATTATATTTCTAATATCCACTTATAAGTGAGTATAGTCCACATAGCTGGGAGGCCCTTACTGCACCTGCCTCTGCCCTCTCTGTCATGGAGTGCAGAGGATTGGGCTCTGGGCAACCAGTGCAGCAGAGCAGGGAAGCCTGTGTTTGAGGCAAGGGGAAGTGCAGAGTGGTTGAGTATTTGCCACTTTCAGTCCCAGAGACATTCATGGGTGTCCTGGAAGCCTCAGTATAGATGTTTTGTTTTTAGTTGCCCATCCACTCACACATTTCGGAGTTTCAGATTCTGTGCCCATCAGATGTGAAGCTTGCTTGTCGCCACCATCTTGGATTCCCCATTTTAAAAAAAAGTCTTTATAAACTGAAGAATTTAAAAACTTTTATTCCATGGACACAGTATTGAAGCTAATAAGAATGAAATAAAATAAAGAAAATTTATTGTAACGGTTATTTGTTCAGATGAAATTTCAATAAGAATGAAAAGATCTGTCCAGTAGAGAATTTTCAGTAATTCCTCTCCTTCTCATTGTCGGCTTAATCAAATACAGCATGTGTTAAAAATCATCAAATAATTTATAAAGCTATTTTCAGAAATTTGATGACATTTTTTGTTAGTGAACATTTATAGCCATCCATAATCTAGCTTGCCAGACACATCCTGCCTGGGGCACTACCTCCATCATGTGATTAAGTATGGAAATCAACTAGAAACATTAGCTTAACATTGATGAATTGATTACTTTTAAAATTTGATCACCGCACTTCATTTTCAAAATGTTACCTAAATATAGACCTCACTCTTTGTTTCATGCAAAATTGAAAGAAAAAAAATAAAACTAACATACACACAAATAACAATAATGAAGTCAAAATTTTAAGATGTTACAAAATAAGGATGAGTATTTTATTGGAATAAACACATGAGGGCAATATAGCATAGCATTAAATACTGGAATGCATAGCATTGCTATGTTGCATACCTTCCTTAGTACATGCTGCATTTATGCAAAATTACTGTTAAATATTAATGTCATTTTAAACTCTTTTTTTGGTTAGATTTGGTAGAACTAAGGAAAGTAACAGAAAAAAAAAAAACAGCATGCAGGATGTCAAGTGTCAAAACCAGTCAGGAAATATTACATTTGCATTGTGTATTGATGCTCCCAACTACAGTATTCACCACTCAGTGGTTGTTAGTTACATTTAATACAAAGGAAGTAAAATAAATAAAACCTGCTTACTCTTAAGTTATTTTAATTCTAGACAAATTGGTGCTTGCATTAACTACCATCTTTGCAGAAAATTCTACCAGTAAGGTTGGTCCTCCACTGAACGAGGAAAAAAAAAAACCTAACAACTATTTCAGAAAAATAATAGATTTTTAAAAATTCAGCTGGGAGTAGTGGTGCATGCCTTTAATTCTAGCACCGTGTAGAGGACAGAAAGCTTCCTTCCTCTCTACCTCTAACCCTAGCCTATCAGGTCTCTTCAGGACTGCTTGGATCGTCTTCCTCTATGGCCTGTTGAGGCAGCCCCACCAGGGGGAAGTGATCAGAGAGCAGGTAATAGATTCCATGTCAGAACCCCTGATCTCCTTACTAGGAAACCCACCTGAAAACTGAGTAGCCCATGCCATTCATCTATTAAAAACAAGGAAATTATGAAATTTTCAGGATGGATGGAACTAGAAAATACCATTCTGAGTGAGGTATCTCAGAACCAGAATGCTATATACTCATATGAGGATCTTAGCCATATATTACAGGATAACCATACTAAAATCCATGGGCCTAAAGAAGCTAAATATCAAGGAGGACTGTAGGGAGGATACTTAATTCTCATTCTGAATGGGAAATAGAATAGATACTGGAGGTGACTGAAGAGAGGGAACATGATGGGAGCCTAACAAAGATGTCCTCTGAAGGAGGCACCATTCTTTAAGGGGCTGCATTAACTGTACTTGCTGTGGTAAAATAGTCAACAGAACCAAGTTAAAGAGGAAAGATTTATTTGGGTGCCTGTTTTATTTATTCTGCAGGCAAATTCTGAGTAATTATGATCCAGGAACAGAGATTTAGGTTGCTCTAAATACTAAAACACTTTTACCAAGAGAGTAAAGGAGTCATAAAACAAGTCACACTTTAGAAATCATTGGTGGAGACATCAGGTATCTGGTTAAAGCAAAGTGCAGAGATTTTGCTGTAGTATTGAGATGTAGTCTTATGACGTTCTTTCCAGATGGTTGGTGAAAGTTAGGGATGATTTGTACAGCTGAAATGATTTACCTACCATCACAAGAAACATAGTTCATATTACAGAGGTGGGCAAAAATGGCTCGCAGGAGGCTTAATAATATTAAAAATAATTGGGCCTTGGATCTGCAACTGTTTACCTGCTCACATCTTGGTATTCTAAGTAGGTCTTTGTAAGTACACCTTCTTTTGGAAAGGGGACTGGAAAACCACAAGAGCAACAGAACCAAAATATCTGGGCACAGGGGTATTTTCTGAGACTGATACTCTAAGCAAGGACCATGAATGGAGATAACCCAGAACCCCTGCACAGATGTAGCTCATGAAAGCGCAGTCTCCAAGTAGGTGTCCTAATAATGGGGACATGGACTGTCTCTGACATGAACTCAGAGGCTGGCTCTTTGATCACTTAGCCCTGAGGGTGGAAGCAGCTTTACCAGGTCACAGAGGAAGACAATGCAGCCAGTCCTGATGAAACCTGATAGGGTAGGGTCAGAAGGACCTCCCCTATTATTGGATTGGGGGAGGGGCATGGGAGGAGAAGAAGAAGGAAGGGCTGGATTGAGAGGGGCTAAGAGATAGGGCTGCAGCTAGAATCCAAAGTGAATAAACTGTAATATATATATATATGTTATATATATATATTATATATAATATTATATATTAAAAAAGAAAACTGAGAAAGTAAGCAAATCACAAGAAAAAAGGAGGTTCCTGAAACTTACAAGATTAAACAGATACTCCCTATATGAAGATATAAGCATTTTTTAATAAGAATGTACTGTTGTTTGGGAAATTTTGTGCATGTCATATTTACTTTCCTGCAAGTCATTCAGGATACTATAGAGAAGCAGTTTTGTGAATCACTGCCAATGCTGCACCTTTCTTTGATTCACACAATACCTTGCATATAAGCAACTCAACAGGTATATCAAGCTAGGCTTGAATGCAATTGTTTCTTTGGTGTCTTTTCAGTATGACCTTTTGAGAGGAATAGACTTTTGTTTACATTAACTCAGAAGGCATATACTACATGAAATAAAATTAAATTTGTGAAAATATAATTTAAAAACCATAAAGAAGACAATTCACTTTGGAACACTATTTTATTTAAATATCTAAAAATGAAAATGATATATGACCACATTTAGACTTTCTAGTGACTATATAGGCAATCATCCACATGGATTACACATACATATGAATTTAGTATTCAAAACATATGTGTATGTGCAGATCTTGTGTGGCACAGATTTGTAGATGCTGTCAGCAAAAAGAATCAGATGGTAACAATTAGTGAATTCAAAAATAAAGGAAGTTCTAGAAAATTTGGTTTCAGAATAGGATTACAGGGAGCCTGTGTTTTTTCCTCTGCCAAGAAATTTGCAAGCTAAACTCTAAACATTGCCTCCTATTAATTACAAGCAATCAAAGACAGTTTTAACATGAATTTAACACCATATAATTTATTGCTAAGTTACAATTATGTGTACTGTACTGATCTAGTTACATTCAAATAATTTATCATTTCTTCTGAAAAATGTGGATTATTTTTCCAACAATACATTTCTATTCTAACTTCAGATATTAGAAGGTAGAAATTACCCATTAAAGACAAATTTAGTTTAGCTTTAAATATTTATAAAATGCCCATATCTAATAATTCCTAAAAACCTGTCACCTTTGTTAAATTTAGATTAGCTTAATAGAAATTATTTCTTACCAAATCTATTTTTGATATGACTGTAATATTATGAATAGAAATTCATGGTGAATAGTAGCTAGCCCAAAATAAATGGCAGTTGTTCAAAATTCCACCTCAATATTCAATTAAATTTCTGGAAGATATCATAGGTAGTAAAAATACTTTTATATATATGCAGATAAATTATGTAATATTTTGGCAGAATCTAATTAACAAGTTGACAGTTTACCCATTTTCATAATTGCCAATAAGACAATGTTGGCAATGACCTACAAATTAGATCCTAGTATATTTTGCAATTTCAAATTTGTAATGTCTCTTTTCTATGCCACATGGGTATGAAGTAAGAAGCAAAAACTACTTACTGTCCTTACTTTGGAAAAAATGTGGTATTCTTGGTTCTTCATACAGTATTGAAGAATCTCTGTATCGTGAAGTGTAAAGCACCTCCTCACTGCAATTTGGGTAAGGAAGAGTTGGAATACACTGATATATCATTGCATTTAATAGAACAGCACATAAAATTTAGCAAATACACGTTTCAGTTAAAATACTAAATTTATAGTTTATACTTTAACTTTAATTTCTACATCCTTTAAAATCACAGCTGAATTGTGAATTTTGGTTTGTCATATGTGGATATGTATGTGTTGTTCTTCTGTTGTTGTTTAATCCCAAAGTTGGGATTACTGGTATCCATCACAATCACCTGTTGATTGTGGGTTGGGGATTATGATTTGGATCTGGTAATGTTAGGTTAATACATCTTCAACTGAATTATGTCTCCAGCCATGAAAAGTGTGCATTCTCTGCCAGTCCTCTCTGTAAGACTCAATACTTTTTTCATTTAAAAAATTATTTTATTTTTATTAATTACAGATTATTCACTTTGTATCCCAGCTGTAGCCCCTTCTGCCATCCACTGCCACCCTCCCTCTTCTTCTCCTATGCCCCTCCCCCATCCTATGATGGGTCCTCCCCCCTTCCATCTGATCCTAGTCTATCACTTCTCATCAGGACTGGCTTCTTTGTCTTCTTCTGTGAACTGGTAAGGCTGCTGCCCCCTAAGGTGGAGGTGATTAAAGAGCCAGCCCATGATTTCATGTCAGAGAAGGCCCCTGTTCCTATTATTGGGTAACCCTCTTAGACACTGATCTGCATGGCCTACTTCTGTGCAGGGGTTCTAGGTTATCTCTATGTATGGTCCTTAGTTGGAGTATCTATTTCAGAAAATAACCCTGGGCCCAGATTATTTGGTTCTATTGCTCTCCTTGTGAAGCTCTTGTCCCCTCCAGGTCATTCTATCTCCTCCTTATTTCATAAGGTTCCCTGCACTCTGCCCAAAGTTTGGCTATGAGTCTCAGCATATGTTTTGATACACTGCTGGGTTGAGTCATTCAGAGGTCCTCTGTGGTAGCTGCCTGTCCTATTCCCTGTTTTCTCCCTCTTCCAATGTCTGTCTCGTTTGCCTTAGAAAGCATGTTTTTTTTATGTTAAACCTGTTGGTAAGTGAAAGAATGTATACTAATATTGGTTAAGATCATTAACTAACAATAGACTCAATAACTTTCATTTGTTGATTTGAGAAGCACTAGTCAAACTAGGATAACAATGTAATAAATGTGAGCATACACTTTCTGCATTAGATATTGAATGGTTTAGTAATCAAAAGGCCACACATCTGTAGAATTATTTGATTCATGAAAGAAAAATATATTAGTTCTATTTGTCAAAAAATATGAATTAGCAAGTAGCTTCAAAGTCTAAGATTATTAAACAGTAGCAATTAATCACCTGAGTTAAATTCTGTGTTCTAAGGAACAATACCATTCAATGCAAAGATAATGCAAGGTATATGTGTAATTTAATACTTTCATTCACTTCACTAAATAAAGGTATAATAAGTAAAAATAGCTTTTATTCTCTGGGTGTAGTTTCACTTCCAAGGCACTGCAGAATAAGCTCATCCTTTCTAGTTTTCTGAACTTTTGTTGGCTGGTTCAACTCAGCTGTTCTGGCTCAAACTCTTCTTCAAGGTGATGGATTCAAATTGGCTTCTCCTAGCTTCTCTTGAATTGCACTTTTACTGAACTCTCTAAACTGAACTGCACCAAACTGCTTAAACTAAATTGAACTCAACTGAATTGTACTGAACTGCCTGGACTGTACTGTATTGAACTCAACTGTACTATATTCTACTGTATTGTCTTCTCTACTCTGTCTCTACTGTTTGCTATTCTACAATATTGTCTTCTCTACTGAACTCTCTACTATACCCTATTATAGTGGGTATTATATTGGATTGATATGTGATTTGCTGTAGTAGTTAAACGGTGTATGACTTTTAGCATAAACAGAAAATGAGGAACATGCAGAGGAATTTTAATACGCCACCTGGCTGCTCTGCAAGGGACCACAGCCAAAGATCTTCTAGGTCTGCGTGATCCAGTTGGAATGACACACCTTTAATCCCTCTGGCTGTAATATAGATATTCCTTTAGTACACATCTTTAAACCCAAAGAATGAAGGTAAAATTAATTTGTAGGAGGATGCATCCATGTTTGAAAGTGATGTCCAACTGAGGGACAGACAAAGCAACAAATCAGAGAAAGATTTGACAGAATAAGTCAGAGATAGGATAAGCTAAACTCTCATGAGAATAGACAGGAAAGAGAAACAACTTAAGAACAGTAGAGTTGAGACAGTAGCATAGTATAGACAGAGAATACAAAAGACAATACAATGGCACTCAATATTTTTTGTGATACTGGTTCTTCTTTCATTTTTCTATGTTTCTATAACCCACACAGGTTTATCTCATATTTACTCCAGTAGAAAAGATACCTTAACAATAAATAAAATAGAAGTTGAATTTGGATTATGGTCTTTCTTTCCAAAACAGTGTCATTGGTGTGAATTGACTTTGGAATTATGACTCTGAAATCTACTCCCTATAAAACTCAGTTTGTGTAGTGAATTAAGAAAATGAAAACATGCACTCTGCATTTTATGACATTACATACAGGGTTCACATGCAAAATCTGAAGACATGCAGCACATCTGAATTATTTGTTTTTACTAATTCATTATATGTTCTGGATACCAAACCACTAATTGTACTCAACATTCTCCTTGAATTTTTTTTATTCTCAGTGACTATCTATAATGATATTCAGAGTGCAAATGGGAATAATGGGGAAGAATCCTCTTCCCTTTGAGTTTTATTTCATAGTGTATCTCCTAAAGTTTTCCAGTACAGGAAGTGATACACTATGACATAGAACCCAATGATCAACAGCATAGTAAATAATTATAATTCCTGATCACCTTTTGTTTTAAAAGATAACTCTTTTCCCAAAATTTGACAGTGCAGGGAATTTTATGAAAGAAGAGTGAGACAGAAATACCTGGAGGGTACAGGAGTTCCACAAGTAAAGCAACCAAACCAAAAATTCTGGGTACAGGGGTCTTTTATGAGACTGATAATCCAAAACAGGACCATACATGGAGATAACCTAGAAGCCCTACATAAATATATCCCATAACAACTCCTTGTCTAAGTGGATTCCCTAGTACGGGGACAAGGGATTGTCTCTGACATGAACTCAGTATCTGGCTCTTTGATAACCTCCACCTGAAGTGGGAGTAGCCTTACCAGGCCACAGAGGAAGACAATGCAGCCAATGCTGATGAGACCTGATAGGCCAGGGTAAAATGGAAAGGAGGAGGACCTCCCTATCAATGGACTTGGAGAGGGGCATGGGAGGAGATAAGGGATCAAGGGTGGAATTGGGAGAGGCTGAGAGAGGTGGCTACAGCTGGGATACAAAGTGAATAATCTGTAATTAATTAATTAATTAATTTTTAAAGACATAACACCCTACAATATTCTATTTATGAGAATTTGAAGAAGATGAAAAATAGAAACTTGACTTAGGAGCTAGCTATAAAGGAGCAGAGGCTGATGCAAACAGGGTTGTTTATACATTAGGGCTGACACTTTTCAAAATTCCAGGTCTCTGTCTCAGCACTGTAGGAAATTAAAATGAGGACAGATAAATAATAAATAGAACTTAGCCATTAATTTACATTGCCAATTTGCACATACATGCACAACTCAATGAAAAAGTGAATTAGTTCATTTTTTTATTGTGTAAGAAGTTTGCTGCAAACATGGTTGAGCAAATGTCCTTTGTGTACTTAAGCATCTTTTGGATATATGCCTAGGAGTGGTATAGCTGGATCTTTAGGAAGCACTATTCCAGAGTGCAGGGAATCATATGAAAGAAGGGGGAGTTAGTATGACCTGGAGAGAACAGGAACTCCACAAGGACCTAATATATCTGGGCATAGGGGTCTTTTATGAGACTGTTTCTCCATCCAAGGACCATGTACGGATATAAACTAGAACCCTTGCTCGGATGTAGACCATGGTAGTTCAGTATCCAAGTGGGTATCCTAGTAAGGGAAACAGGGACTATTTCTGACAAGTACTCAATGGCTGGCTCTTTGACCCCACCTCCACCCCGAAGGAGGAGCAGCCTTGCTAGGCCACAGAGGAAGACAATACAGCTAGTCCTGAAGAAACCTGATTAACTAGGGTAAGATGGAAGGGCAGGAGACCTCCCCTATCTTTGGACTTGGAAAGGGGCAGGGAGGAGACAAGGGAGGAGGGTGGGAATGGGAGGGAATGAGGGAGCAGGCTACAGCTAGGATTCAAAGTTAATAAACTGTAACTAATATTTAAAAAATAAAATAAACGAAAAAGAAGTTTGAGAAGGATTTCTAGGTAGAAAATCAAATATACCAATAAACATTATATAAACATGTTCCTTAGGTTTGGAGAGTTTTGAATATACATCCATTGAGACAGAACTCCACAACTCTTCATTTATTTTTGATTAGTTGTGGTTTCCTTTAACAGTCCCTGTCTCTTGCAAAGAGAAATTTTCTTAATGAGTAGTGAAATATGGTTATCTTTGATGTAAAGCAAATGTCCATAAACCGTTGTTAGAAATTATGTTGGCTTAGTAAGTTAGTGGTTGTAGATTCTCCTCCACCCAGCATTACTGCATTATCATGAGTGGTAGGTTTGCTAGGTTTTCAGAACCAGGTAGGTTCCCTATTCACAAACTGAGCAGGTTAAATTAGAAATACATCCATTCATATGTACATTCATACATATATCCTTGCAATTAATAAAAAGTAAGATGCCATGAATTTGAAGGATTAGTTTAAGGGCTAAATGGGACTGTTTGCAGGCATGAAATGGAAAGAAAAATGTTGTAACTATTATAATTTCAAAAATAGAACACTCTTTTCATAGTGTTAGTGTCATTTAAAAGTAACACTAATAATACAATACTGGATTTTCTTTTTTTTTTCTTTTCTTTTTTTTTTGAGAATAGTAGCAAATGTACATGAGGAGTTGCAGTCTGAGTACAATTGCATAGTTTTAATAGATAAAATAGACTGCACTATGGCCATTGATGACCTTAGATTTACTTTGTTTCTTCTGACTACCTACGAAATAAATAATTTTCATCGTGTATTGTAAATATCACAACACACTGTAGTCAGATTCTGCGTTATTGTTTGGTAACACGGCTATAACACATTTGGGTTCCCATGATAATAAGAAAATACGTAATCACAGAAAAAAAGTATATTTCCATGATGATGATTACCCAGAAATACTGCCTTCTTATTATAAAAACATAGGAATGGTCTATTTTTACTTCATTTGTACCTTGTTAGTGTTAAACACGACAGCATTGTGAAACTGCAGTAAGCTTTTGGAATAAATGTGATTACAGCCCTTTCAAAGATGTTGAATTTCTATTAAGCATTATAAAGTGCATGAACATATAATGTGCTATTTTTTCTAAAACAAAAATGTTAACATTCTATGTAGAAAGAATGCATACACTACTACTCTAAATGACAGGAAAAACAAGATTAGACATAATTATTTTTAAAACCTATTATGTGAGTTTTGGAAGAAATAAAGCTTTGCCCTAAATAGAATGAATTTGACTCTCTCTATGTGCTTGAGAATTGTGTTTTTTTTTCACAGGGGGCGCTTGTCTGACTTTCTTATGCTGATGGATTTTGAAATAAAAGTAGCAGTATTGTCTTTATAGAAAGCTTTAAAAGCCGGATAGCATTTATGTGCCTGATAAGAGGCTCCTTTTCTCTTTAAAGCACCCAAAACTCTCAGGGGTGTACAAGGTTAGCACCAATATGCTTAAAGTGCTCTTATTTACCACATCATTTGAAACTTTCTGGTTGCGTTTTCATGGTTTAATAAAATTGCTGGAAGTAGAAAAGATAACTAGAATCAACTAATATTAAAAATTCTATGGCACTGTTAACTATATTACAGACATGAGGTTAAACTTAAGTGTGCCCTGGCTCTGACAGATTCATTGCTCTCTGTATTAAATGAACCAAAGTATAATTTAACATAGTTGTCTTACATGTACATATGACAACATGTAATAATTTAACTAGCTAATGCAAATGTAGGTTCAATAGTGATTCAAGTCAGGAAAAAAGTCTGTGATCTAGGCAATCAGTTACTAAGGGAAAGAGAATATAATTTGCCCAAGAAACATAAAAGATGAATTAATTCTTTTGAAGAGCTTTTTCAAATAATGAAACTTTTCTAATAATAACAGTTTATGTGAATTTTTATTCCTATTTTTATTAAAGCTACATAAGCAATAAATTTCCAAAAATGTAAAATATGTCTTATATTATTCTGCTCATATTTGGATTTTCATTATAATTTTGACATGTACAGGAATATAGTTAGTGACACATTTTCATAAAATTTCATTTATAAAACACCACAAAGATAATATTATTTTTACAGTCAATTCAGGAACACTGTAGTTAACCAAAGTATTTCAGTGTGTGGGAACATGATTTCTGTTATACATATTGTGTGTCCTGATGAGAATGACATTTTATCTTGATTATTTCATAAAGTAAAAAAATAATAATTTATTAAATGCTGTTCATCTCAGATGATTCATCCATTACGTTGGAAAAAGTAAAGTAAATGTTCATAATTCACTTCTTAGAAAAGCAACATGGAGAAAACACTATGAGCAGAAGAACAAAACATACACATATACCATGAAGAGTTTAGCAATCACATAAAACATACCTTCTTTTATTTTGAGTCAACTTAAAAGAAAGTAAGACAACTTTGTGTTTACTGTTCATTAAACTGGATTTTGGATACCATTTACAATTAGTTTATGAGGGAAATGTCAAAAATTAAAAATCTGTACTTTCCTGATAATCAAAGAAAGATGAACTTTACCTTTATGTTTTTAATGAAAAAAATAAAAATTTAAATAAGTTTTGGTTGATTGGTTAATCTCATTCTACATTCAGCTTTTATTCATGGTTAGATGTTGTCACTATATCCCATGATGTTTACCACAGTTTATATTTTCTGGCATAGTTGCACACTTCTCAAATGCTGAAGTGCTAGATATTTCTAAAAATCTAAGGACGTCACATACTGCTTGATTCAATAAGAGAAAACTTCAAAGTTAAACAAAGTTGTTCAAAAGATCTCAAGTTTTTTTAACTATGAAAATACAATAATTAATGAGCAAAAGTTTCCATACCTGTGATGCAAATGTTGGTCAAACTTAATAAAGTTACATGAATATTCTGTAGTTTTCTGTTTCTGATAAGAAAGACTGAACTTTAGAAGACACATTAGAAAACATAAATAAGTTACCTTATAGGCCATCTTGGGAAGTCTCATAATCTGCCAGTTATGTGTGGATTTATTTGTTTGTGTTTAAGTGTTTAGTGTTTGTGTCTGTTTGAGAGAGCATGAACCCACACAAGAGCTTATGCATGGCATGGCATACAATGGAGGCCAGGAAAAAACTAATAGGGATTGATTTTCTCTTTTAAAAAATTTAGTCACAGGAACTGAATTCAGTTCACCAGGCTTCAGGCTTTGTGGTAAGATTCATTTATAAATTAAACTCTCTCATGTAGCCCATGCAGCTCACTCTTCAAGTTGGTTCTCTAGTAAGCAGGGCAGGGGCTGTCTCTGACATGAACACAGTGGCTGGCTCTTTGAAAACCTTCCCCTGGGGGAGGTGTGAAGCCTTACCAGGCCACAGTGGAAGACAGTGCAGCCAGTTCCCATGAGACCTGATAGGCTAGGGGTCATATGGAAGGAGAGGAGCACCTCCCCTATCAGCAGACTGAAGGAGGGGCATGGAAGGGGAAGAGGGAGAGAGTATGGGATTGGGAGGGAATGAAGGAGGGGCTACAGCTAGGATACAAAGTGAATAAATTTTAATTTTTTAAAATAATGAAAAATAAATAAAATAAACTTTCTCATTAGCACCTTTATTCAGGAAGTCATCTTACTGAATGTTGATTGATGACTTCTTTGAGACACTTTCCTTGTTTGTTGACCTATTTAAAGTTACCACTTTCATACTAACTCTGTTATAAGAAAAAGTGGGGAAGAGCCTTGAACTCATTGGCAGAGGAGACAACTTGCTGAACAGAACACCAACAGCACAGGCTCTAAGATCAACAATCAATAAATGCGACCTCATGTAACTGAAAAGCTTCTGTAAAGCAAAGGATTTGTCATCAGAACAAAACAACAACCTACAGATTGGGAAAGGATCCTCAGCAACCTTATGTCTGACAGAGGGCTAATATACAGAATATATAAAGAACTAAATAAGTTAAAAAGCAACGAAGCAAGTAATCCAATTAAAAAATGGGGCACAGAGCTAAACAGAAAATTCTCTAAAGAATATCAAATGGCAGATAAACACTTGAAGAAATGCTCAAAGTCCTTAGTCCTCAGGGAGATGCAAATCAAAACAACCCTGAGATTTCATCAATTTCATCATAAACCCATCAGGATGGCTAACATTAAAAACTCACGCGATCACACATGCTGGAGAGAATGTGGAGAAAGGAGAACCCTCTTTCATTATTGTCAGAATGTAAACTTGTACAACCACTTTTGAAATCAATCTGGTGCTTTCTCAGACAATTAGGAATAGTACTTCTTTAAGATCCAGATACACACTCCGAATCATATATCCAAATGCTCAAATATACAAGGACATTTGCTCAACCATGTTAATGGCAGCTTTGTTTGTAATAGCCATAATCTGGAAACAACTCAGGTATCCCTAAAAAAGGAATGGATACAGAATTTGTCGTACATTTACACAATGGAATAATACTCAACAATTATAAACAAGGAAATCATGAAATTTGCAGGCAAATGGTGGGAACTAGAAAAGATTATCTTGAGTGAGGTATCCCAGAAGCAGAAAGACACACATGGTATATACTCACTTATAAGTGGATACGAGACATAATATAGGATAAACATACTAAAATTTGTACACTTAAATAAACTAAGAAAGAGTGAGAAACCTGGGTAAGCTCATCAGTCCTCATTTAGAAAGGCAAACAGGATGGACAGTGGAAGAAAGAGGAAAAAGGGAACAGGATAGGAACCTACCACAGAGGACCTCTGAAAGAGTCTACCCAGCAGGGTATCAAAGCAGATGCTGAGGCTCATAGACAAACTTTGGGAAGACTGCAGGAAACTTTATGAAAAAGGAGGAGATAGAAAGACTTGAGAAGATAGGAGCTCCACAAGAGAGCAATAGAATGAAAAAATCTAGGCACAGGGGTTTTTTCTGAGACTGATACTCCAACAAACGGCCATTCATGGAGATAACCTAGAACCCCTGCTCAGAGGTAGCCCCTGGCAGCTCAGCCTCCCAGTGAGTTCAGTAGTAATTGGAACAGGGACTGTCTCTGATATGAACTCAGTGGCTGGCTCTTTGATCACCTCCTCCTGATGAGGGAGTAGCCTTACCAGGCCACAGAGGAAGGCAATGCAGCCAGTCCAGATGAGACCTGATAAGCTTGGGTCAGCTGGAAGGGGAGGAAGAGAAGGTAGGATGGGGTTGGGAGGGGAATAGTGAGGGGGCTACAACTGGGATACAAACTGAATAAAATGTAATTAATAAAAATAAATATATTTTTTAAAAAGTTAGCAGTTTGAATCAAGATACAAAAACAGGAAATTGCTTATGAACTAGGTGGTAAATTCTTATGTTATAGGAAGTCTGTTAATAATTTAAACACCTGCAGCCTCTGGCCAGGGTATATATCATTTTAAGCATGAAATGAATTGTTTGTGAAGGAGGAAATGTTTTTAGCACATATCATGAAATCTATAAATTCTTTTTTTTAATTTATTTATATTTATATCAATCACAGGTTAGGTACTTTGCATCCCAGGCATAGCCCCCTCCCTCATT
>CM053766.1:32960927-32977453 GCA_028658305.1 Pachyuromys duprasi | reverse complement strand
CTTGAAGTCACAATGACTTAGAAGATAAATCATTTTCATTATCTGACGTTTTTCAAAAGTCAGCATTCTATTTCTGCAAATGAGAAGAAAAGTCTGAGTACTCATTTTATTATCATTACTTAACTTCTTATTTGATGTCTAGACCATGAAAAATTTTAAGTTATATCTGTTGTACTTTTCTCAAGCAGGATTGTATAATTGGGAAAGGACTGTAATAATATTAACATGAAAATAAATTTGAATTCATTGACTCATAGTTTTATGTAGTTAAGTATGTATACTTATGTATATATACAATCCTAAAGCTGAAATACATTAGGATACATTTTTATTCAAAAATTTAAGAAAGCATTGCTAATTCAGAAAATAATATTTTATGTCTGAAATAACGTCAATGAAAGAAATTTAATTACATGTTTTTATGAGTATGAATTTAATTTTCTTTCACACTTTGAGAAATTTTAGTGCCACTGAGATTACCATTGTCACTGACTTGGTTAATATTAGAGCTATTTAGCAGGAAGCAGTTAAAGATTTAGATAAACATGCTGTGTGTCTTCAGACATTTAGAACTCACTACTAGTCAAAGTGCTGAGTAAAATTGCTTTGATACAATTCTTTCCTCACTTATTTCCAGAACTGATTAAAAACTTATTTCCAGGTCCTGATGATACCTGATAAAATAGGGTCAGATGAAAGGGGAGGAGATTCTCCTCTATCAGTGGACTTGAAAAGAGGCAGGGAGGAGATGAGGGAGGGAGGGTGGGGTTGGGAGGGAAAGGAGGATCAATGAAACCAAATAGAAGACCCAGAAATAAACCCAAACACCTACGAACATTTGATTTTTTTACAAAGAAGCCAAACCCATTCAATGGAAAAAAGACAGCATCTTCAACAAATGGTGCTGTTCCAACTGGATGGTGCTTTCTTAGACAATTAGGAATAGCACTTCCTCAAGACCCAGCTATACCACTCCTAGGCATATATCCAAAAGTTGCTCAAGTACACAAGGACATTTGCTCAAACATGTTTGTAGCAGCTTTATTCATAATAACCAGAACCTGGAAACATCCCAGATGTCCCTCAACGGAGGAATGGATACAGAAATTGTGATATTTTTACACTATGGGATACTCTTCAGCAATTAAAAATGAGGAAATCATGAAATTTGTACGCAAATGGTAGGATCTAAAAAAGATCATTCTGAGTGAGGTATCCCAGAAGAAGAAAGACACACATGGTATCTACTCACTTATTTAGACCTATAAGATGTGATAAGGATAATAAAATCTATACACCTAAAGAAGATAAACAAGAAAGAAACCTGGGGTAAGATGATCAATCCTCACTTAGAAAGAAAAATGGGATGGACATTGGATGGAGAAAACAATTAAAAGACAGAAGCCTACCACAGAGGGCCTCTGAAAGATTCTAACAGTGTATCAAAGCAGATACTAAGATTCATAACCAAACCTTGGGTAGACTACAGGGAATCATATGAAAAAAGGGGGAGTTAATATGACATGGAGAGGATAGGAGCTCCACAAGGACCAAATATATCTGGGCACAAGGGTCTTTTATGAGACTGTTTATCCAACCAAGGATCATGTGTGGATATAACCTAAAACTTATGCTCAGATGTAGCCCATGGTAGCTCAGTAACCAAGTTGGTACCTTAGTAAGGGGAACGGGAATATTTCTGACAGGAACTCAATGGCGTGCTCTTTGACCTCCCCACCCTCCAAGATAGGAGCAACCCTGCTAAGCCACAGAGGAGAACTTTGCAGCCAGTCCTGAAGATACCTGATAAACCAGGGTCAGATTAAAAGGGAGGAGGTCCTGAAGAGAAATCAATCAACAATTCCTGGTTATTGATATATATGTATATATATCAATATATATGAATACATGTATATATATATATGTATATATAATGTAGGGTTTCAATTTTGCAATAAAAAACACCACATAACATAATAGAAGTAAAAAACATAATTTAACTTTCTGCTTCAATCAAAATGCACACATTAAAATAAAGAATAGACATCACCTCAGGAGGAAGGTTCGGAAAAATATATTCTAAATAAATGAACCTTAGAAGCAAGGCGGATTACCTTTTTAATATCTGACAAAATAGACTTTAAACCCAAACAATCAGAAGAGATAAAGAATGGCTGACATACTCATCAAAGAAAAAATGAGAGTAACATTACAATTTTAAGATGTATGTCCTTTCAAAAGGGCTTCCAAGTCTGTAAAATAAACACTACTGCAACTTCTATCACAAATTGACCCTCACACACTGATAATGGGAGACTTCAATGCCACAATCTCATATGTAGACAGGTTATCCAGACAAAAACTAGACAAAATGCTGGAGTGAATTAACATTCTATAACAAGTGGACCTAACATAAATTTATAGAACATTTTACCCAAACACAAAGGAATATACTGTCTTTTCCACAGCTCATACAAATTTCTCCACAACTAATCACATACTTGGATGCAAAGCAAATCTCAACAGATAAAAGAAAATTGAAAATTTCAGCTTAAATTCTGTCTGGTCACCACATATTAAAGCTGCATATTAACAAAAGAAAGAAAAGAAAGCTTACAAACTCATGAAAACTAAATTTTTAAAAAATGGATCAAGAGAGAAATAAAGACTTTCTGTAACTGAATGAAAATAAATACAAAACATCCCCAAACTCACAAGACACAATGCAGATGATTCTAAGATGCAAATTTATAGAATTAATTGTGTACATTAAAAAATTGAGAGATTTAATAACAGCAAATTAACAGCATACCTGAAAGATCTAGAACAAAGGAAGTCACATTCAAAAGGAAAAGACAGCAAGAAAATTTGGAGCTAATATCAATAAAATAGAAACAAGCAACAACCAACAAAATAGCAATAGAATAAGAATTGATTCTTTGGGAAAAGAAAAGAGATTGTCAAAATTTTATCCAAACTAACTAAAAGATTATCCAAATTAAGAAAATTAATATGTAAAAGGGAGACATAACAATTGATAGCCAGGAACTCCAAATAATCACGAAGACAAATTTTACAACCTGTTCCCCACCAAATGTGAAAATATATTAACAAATGAAAAATAATAGCATACAACTTACCAAAGTTAAATCAAGAACAGACGAGCAGAACTATAAACCCTGTTAAATAAACATAGTCATTAAAAGTCAGCCAACTAAAAAAGCCTATGGAGAGATGATTTTAGCAAAGAATTTGTACAGACTGGTAAAGAAGTTAATGCCAATACTCTTCAAATTATTTCAAAAACTAAAAACAGAAGGTAAATTGCAAAATTCATTTTATGTAGCCATATTTACTCTGATATCCAAACAACATAAAGGCCCCCAAAAGAATGAAAATTGTAAATCAATTTTCTTATGAGCATAAATGTAAAATTCAGAAAAGTGGCTGGATGCAAATTCACATACACACAACAAAACAAAATATCAACAAACAAGTAAACAAACAAATCAATAAAACTTTATTGTCCTTCTACATTCTAATGACACAGGATCTGAGAAAGAAGTCAGAAAGGAAGGCCTTTCACAATAGTTTCAAATAATATAAAATGCCTTGTATTAACTCTAGTCATGCAAGTAAAAAACTTGTATAGTACAAATTTCATGTCTTTGAAGAAAGAAATTGAAGATTTTAGAAAATGTTTCTCCAGGATTTGTAGTATTTACTTATTTATTATAATTTATTCATTTTGTATCCTAGCTGTAGCCACCTCCCTCATCTCCTACCAGAGTAAAAATAATCATCCTACCAAAAACACTCTTTAGATTCAATGCTATCCCTTAATCCTAATCCTTGATATATGTACATACATAAATAAATTCATACATACATACATATACATATTTATGTATATAAAATACATATAAATTTTCTACTTCATTAGGTTTCCATACTACCCCTTAAATGTTCTTTAATTTTAGCAGTATCTCCCTATAATACCTTTTTCTACCCTTTCTCCCCTACCCCTTAATTCCTCCTCCCATTCTAGCACCCAAACCATCCATAAATACTACTTTATTTCTGTTTCCTAAGGAGTTATATATGTACTTCTATTTTTTTTTACTCTGTACATATTCTTTGTTGTTTTATGGATTGTATTTGGGTGATTGTTAAATTAAGAGTCAATATCTACATATAAACAGGTGTGTGGTGTCTTAGTCTTTCTGTGTCTGGGAGATCTAACTCAGGAGGATTTTGTTTTGTTTTGTTTTGTTTGTTTCATTTTGTTTTGTTTTCTCATTCTATCCACTTGCTTGCCAATATCATGCTGTCATTTCTTAAATGGCTGAATATTATTCCATTGTGTGAATATTCTGCGTGTTTTTAATCCATTCTTTTGTTGAGAGACATCTAGGTTGTTTTCAATTTCTGGCTATTATGAAGAGAGCAACAATGAACATGGTTGAACAAATATGTTTGTGGTAGGATGAAGTATCTTTAGGTTCATGCCCACGAGTGGTTGTACAGCTGCATCTTGAGATTGATCAAATACCACCTTTGTGAAAAGCCATCACACTGTTTTGTATTGTGTCTGAAAGTTTGAATACCACCAGCAGTAGATGAGAGTTCCCCTTATTCCACGACCTCAACATTATTGGTTTAATCTTAGCCACTCTAACAGCTATAAGATGGAAACTTTTTTTGTTGCTGTTGTTGAGACATAATTTCTCCATGAAGCACTTGCTGTCCTGAAACATTTTATACCAGGCTGGCTTGAATTCAGAGGTTCATGAGTTTATGTATCTTTAGTGCTGGGATTAAAGATTTGTTCCACCATTCTTGGCTCATAAAGCGGAATGTCAAAGCTGTTGTGTCACATTTTTCTGGTAGCTAAGGATGTTGAACATTGCTTTAAATGTTTCTCACCCTTCTAAGTTTCTTCTTTTAAGTATCTTTTAGAACTATATCTCATTTTAAAAGTTAGACTACTTGGTGTTTTTAAATCTAGTTTCTTGAGTCTTTATATATTCTGGATACCAGTCTTCTATTGAAAATGTAGCTGGTAAAAAACTGTTTCCTATAATGGCTGAATAAGGCACAAATCTATGAGTATTGCAGAATATCATTAGTAATGATTTTATCACTACCATTTTATTATTATACTAAAACCAGCAGCATTTTGTTTTACCTTAGGATTCCAGACTATTTAGTCCCTGGTTCTTGGTCATTGAAGCACTGTTGGGTATGTGTTCCATATCAGAGAGTCCTAAGTATTAAGTCAAATCACTCGTTGGTTGGTTACTCAGACATTGATTGGTTACTCAGACATTGGTGGTTACTCTCACAAATGTTGTACCACCATTGCACTAGCAAATTTGGCATGAAGAACAACTTGTATATCATAGGTTTGTTGCTGTATTGTTTACATTTCTTTTTTTTTTTTGGTAGCCTTCTGCAGCAGATGGGAACAAGTACAAAAATACACAGCCACACATTACACTCTCTCTCAAACACACAGAGCTAGATCTTGGAACACACAGCCTCAAATGGGATGTTTCTATCAAATCTCTCTCCTCAGAACTCTGGAAACCCCTGGGAAAAAGGCAAAAAGAGTGTAGAACCAGAGGGAATGAAGGACACCAGAAAACAAGGTCCTCTAAATCAAGTGAGGAAAGTCTATATGAACTCACAGCTATTAAAGTAGCAATCACAAGGTCTGTACTAGTCTTTATCAGGTCTTCTTGATATCTATTATAGCTTTCAGTTTCAGTTTAGCATTTAGTTTAGCATTTTTAAGAACTTTTGAGTGCAATGAGAGCCATACCCAAGCCTTTACAAATACATGGCTCAGGCTGAGCCCAGGTTTCTATCTAACAATCTCTAGAAATAGACATGGAAGTTTCTAGGATCCATGAAATCTAATCTTTGGTTTTGGATTAAAGGACCTTGAAAGCTTCAATTTCCAGCCTCCATCTACTAACCTAGGCCTCAAATTCAGCCACTGAGACTGCTGAGTAAGATCAAACTTTTTAGTTTTTTCTGAGATCTAGCTGGCTGATGCAACACAGCTCTTCTGACTCAAAACTCCTCTGCAAGCTGACTGATTCAAATTGGCTGCTCTCTGCCTCTCACTAAATAACTTTGCTTGAAAAAATCGCCTCTGATCTCCAGGAACTGAACTACATAAACTGAACTGCACTCCAGAAAAACTGCTCTGAACTGCAATGGACTGCACAGTACTCCAGAAATCTACTGAACTGTCTCCAAGTATTCTCTTGTCTCCTTATTTGCTGCTCCTAAGTAGTTTCTCTTTCCTGGCTGTTCTCATGAGAGTTGGGAATATCCTATCTCTGACTCATTTTTTCAAATCTTTCTCTGATTAATTACTTGTCAACCTCTCAATTAGATATCATTTTTTGGGATTAAAGGTGTGTACTAAATTTGAACCAGAAGGATTAAAAGTATGTTGTCATGTCTAGATTTCAGCCAGAGAAAATAAGGTTTTATATTCCAGCCAGAGGAATTAAAGTTGTGTATTAAGTGCATGTCTATATTTCAGCTGAATCACACATACCTCAGTTATAGATATGATCCCTTGTCAGAGTTACCATGTTGATAGATTAATATTTCTCCACGACAACTAATTTAGAGAAAATAAAGGGTGTGTTATTGAAGCAATTGTCTACAAATAAGAAAGGAGAAACCCTGAACTTCTTTTATCTAACTGTCAAATCATTAATATGTGACTCTACATGAATCAACACAATCTGGAATACCAAGCAGACATCACTAAAAATTAAACAAGTGCTTTAAATATATTGTCTCTCTGCATTTGAAAACAAGTAGAAGCTTTGACCATTTTTATATATTTAATATTTATTCCATTCCAGTTGACAAGAAAACGAAGTAGAATGTGAATTTCGGCTTGTAAATCAGTTTTTAAGAATGCAAGCAACCAAAGAGGGCCTCTGAAAGAATCAATATAGCAATGTATCAAAGCAGATATTAAGACTTACAACCAAGCCTTTGGCAGAGGGCAGGGAATAATAATAATAATAATAATAATAATAGGGGAACTTAGTAATACTTGGGGAGAACAGAAGCTCCACAAAGACCAAACTGAGCAGGGCACAGGGGTCTTATATGAGACAGTTTCTCCAACCAAGGACCATGTGTGGATATGGCCTAGAACCCCTGCTCAATTGTGGCCCATGGTAGCTAGGTGTCCAACTGAAGACCCTAGTAAGGGGAACAGGGACTGTTTCAGTCATGAACTCTATGGCTGGCTCTTTGACCCTCCCCCATACATGCCAGGGAGTAACATCCTAGCTAGATCCCAGGGGAGGACATGGTAGCCATCCCTGAAGAGACAAGATGAACTAGGGTCGGATGAAAGGGGAGGAGGTTCTCCCCCGTTTGTGGACTTGGAGGTGGTGGGGAGGAGATGAGGGAGGGATGGGGAGAGAGGGAGGGAATGAGGGAGGGGGCTACGCCTGGGATGCAAAGTACCTAACGTGATTAATATAAAAATAAATAAATTACATTTTAAAAAAAGAATGCAAGCAACGGAGAAGGGTGAGACAGATATGCCTTCATACACGGATCTGGGAGAATGTCAGCCCCAAAGGGACTTCAGAAACACACTTATCTCTGTGTAAAAAGATAGACTCTACTAGGAGGAGAATTATTAGTTGGTGGCTCTGCTAAGTGGAGAGTGTGGTCAGTTACCACTATGTTGCTCATTCATCCGAGGAGAGGGACCTTGAGAACAGAAAATCTTTGGGACAAAATTAGCATATCTTTGATGCAAAGTGGAAGACCTCCAACTAGCTACACCATAGATAGCAAAGAGTTAAATATTTTGTAAGTTAGTACTTGGGTTGGCACTTGCTGCTTCTGCAATAAGCCATTTAAACGTCCACCAATTTATTAGGTGAATCAAATTGAACAAGGATGTCCATAAAGTATAGTATGCATCAATGTTATTTAATAATATTGTTTCTGACATCTTTCTCTTTTTCCCCCCTCTGAGTTTATGTTTGTCACATCAAAATTGGTCTGTGGAAACCCCAAATCAAACAAATTCTTAATCTAATGTTTGGGTGCATTTTTATTTCTGTGCTTTGAGTTTCTTTAAAGTTTTTATAGTTACTTAAACGTAGTTGCTAGAAATAGTTAATTCAGTTTATATAAACTGTTTCACTTACCATCAGGAGATATTTCAGGCCCTGAGAGAATTTGCCTTATCTTTATTTTCACTCTCTTCATAGGAAATAGAGGTAGGTATTGTTATCATATCTTGGAAATAGGAAAATTGAGCTCTGAGTAGTTAATGGCTTGCCAAGGTCACTTTAACTTGAAAACAGTGCTGAATCCATATTTCATGTATAAAGTAAAGGTTTAAAAATTCATTATATGAGTATATTTGGGGTTGTTTTTTTAAAGGTTACAGTCTTTAAAAGACCAAAATGTAAAATAGATTGATATGAAATGAAGTAGTACATGGAAGCAATATAATCATTGTTAATGAATTTGTGAATGCTGTGTGTAGTTGCAAAGAGGCAATGCTTGCTATAATACAAATGTATTATCATCCATTATTTCTAATGTATCATGAACTCATTAGGAACTGGAATATCCCCTGTCTTTTTAAAACTGAGTCCTACTATAAAGGCATCAATTACATTGCCTAGAATAACTCTAAGAGGGAAATGGCTATCCTATTGTTGACAAGAATCAACTTATGATATCATGTAAGAGTAGTCCATATGAACATTGCTATGGTAAAATTATGTTTCCATGAAAATAATACTACTTCAGAAACTATATGGATAGAGTGATTGCTTTACTAAATTGGGTAATATAAACTATGCTTTAATTCAGTCTTCATGTTGACATTTAGGGTAGCTATCATCACTTTTGACTTTATTTTTTTAATTTTTATTATATTAATTATTTAATTAATTGCAATTTATTTGCTTGGTATCCTGACTGTAGCCTCTCAGTCATCTCCTCTCAGTTCCACCCATCCTCCCTTTTCTCCCCCCATTTTAAATGTTGCACAAACATACAAAACTGAATAAGAAATGTTACTAAATATTTGTCCTCTCAATCTTAAAATTAACCTTGTCACATAATTTGTCGGGTTATTGTTCTGTGTAAGGAATTGTGTATGGAACCATGGCAATAGTTTAAAAACATCACTGACAAATGTGCTTGTATTTTTAACATTCTATTAATGGCTGTGTTGAGGAGGAGTTAACTGTAGATCTTCAGAAACTTAGAATCTCAATGAAGTTTTAAAACATTTCAGAAAGGTGTGTAGATGACATTTAAAATCCTTGTCCTGCTATACAAGAAATTATTTCTATAAAATTCAAAATTTCAATAGTTTGAAATATAAAGTCTGATAATTTAAAAGTGTCGAACTGAAGACTCTAGTAAGGGAAACAGGGACTGTTTCAGTCATGAACTTGATGGCTGACTCTTTGACCCTCATGCCAGGGAGTAACAGCCTGGCTAGATCCCAGGGGAGGACATTGCAGCCAGCCCTGAGGAGACAGGATGAGCTGGGGTTGGATGGAAGGGGAGGAGGTCCTCCCCCGTTTGATAGACTTGAAGGGGGCAGGGAGGAGATGAGGGAGGGGTGGGGAGGGTGGGAGGGGATAAACGAAGGGGCTATGCCTGGGATGCAAAGTACCTAACCTATGATTGATATAAAAATAAATAAATTTTAAAAAGAAAAAAAGAAATGTTTGTAAAGAAAATATTGAACGTTAAAAGTTTTCTTCAATCCAACAAGTCCCATGGAAACCATCCAATATTTCAATATTTTTAAACATACCTAAGCTAAGATAATCTATTTTTAAATTAATCAAGTACCCTTTTTCAATTTTACAAAGTTTTACCTTACCAAATTTTAAAGGCTTATATTGGTGATATTAACTTTACTTATGTTATGTCATTGATCCATATGAAACAAAAATAAACAAACAAAAATATCACTTGTTTTTCTTCATTGATGACTTACTGAAAGATTTCATTTTGAAATGAAATAAATGTTCATAAATCATAAGAGTTTAACCATTTAGTGTTAAGCAATTAAATTTTGAAACTAAATTTACATTTCCCAGTGGAGTCTCCAAACAATGTTGAAATAAAGTACATGTTAACTACATTTAATAACACCACAGTTATAATTATTAATAATTAATTTTAGCAAAGCCACCATGTAGTTCTATTATGTTTTCTGGTTTATCTACCGTAAATGTTTTCTATTGTCTCAAATGTGAGTCATTGATATATAATATTATCACCATAGACCCTATATGTGAAAAACAGAAAAAAAACAAAGCATGTGATTACACACATACACACACATACACATGTAGGGAGAGAGAGAATCAACTAAAGCAGTAATTTCAAACATCTAACTTACTTCATAAGAAATTCAAAACATTTCAAACATAAGAGGTTTTCATGGTATAATAGTCTAATGCAAAAACAGATAGCTTTGGAAGAACTACAGTAAAAGGTATAAATGTGTTTCTCAATATTTTGAAATGATAACTACACCAAAAACAAAAGAAAAAAAGCACAAAGCATAGAAATTCTAGGAAAATTCAAACAAAGTAAAATAAGAATTGCAGGAATGAACTCACCAGTCTTTCCTTGCATTGTATTAATTAAGGCAAATTAATAGTTCCTATAAATTCAATGTCCTCGGGGCAGCTGAAGCAGGAGAAAACAAATATATGTGTTCCAATAAATATTAACAATACCAAGAAACTTAGTCTAATGTCCTTGTTTTTAGTTTAAACTACATATAAAGTTACCTTCTGGGTTTTCATTAATAATACAGTTTTATCACTAGTAAACACATATTGCCTACCAAAAAGATTAGCAAACTGTCATACATATTAATTTTTCATTTAAATTTTATTTAATTTATGGTAGTGTTACTATGGAAAAGTAGAATGTTACTGTTTACAATGAAGATGGCTTAATGGTCAGAAGATTCAATAATTATAGATCAGTTATTTCTGAAATGATGTAGTCAGGATTAGAATATCATGGACTTCTGATGTCATAGACTTCTAATTTATAGATCTTACTTTTCTACATTGTGTATGTTCTCATTTTTATGGGAAACTCAACTCTCTGTGCCAGAACCTATGGGAAGTCTCAAAATTATTAGTGAAGCCATTGCATTCACATTGCATTACCTGCATATGACCCTTAGGAGTTTCTCAGGACATTCTTTCCTAATACTCTGCAGAGAGTATTTGTATTACAGATCACAGCACACAATATATTAGGTAATATGCTACAATATTTTATTAAATACAATTAATTTCCCACTGGCATCCAAGTTACTGTAAGTCTTTTGTGGTTCTAGTATTCCCTTTGCTCATTTAAAGAAGAATACAAATAAGGCATTTCAAAAGTTTTCAATGATAGGAGATTGGAAAATTAGTCTTAGAAGATATTAAAATAATGACTATCCTACCCAGGATTACCAAATACCATAAATCTTTCTTGGTACAAAAATTACAGTACCTTATGATTTCATAAAATGATGCATTGTGCAGTCAAGTGAGAAAAGACAAAGAATCAATCTTTTTATCAATAAGAACATTGAGAATAGTTACCAAAATTGAATACAGGAGACATTCAATATTTATTGAATTTAACTGTTTTGCAGTATGGAAAAAGAGACTATATAGAAGCTTCATTTAATACAATGTATTTTGATCATATCCTTTTCCTTCCTCTAATTCCTACTGTCTACCTATGAATGTTCTTTCTTTTATATTAAAAAACAAAGACATTATTTCTAGGCTCCCCTCTTGTTCCGTCTCTTTAACCTATTCCTGTGTCTACTCTATTTGCCATTCTGAATGAGAGTTAAGTATCCTTCCCAGAGTCCTCCTTGTTATTTATCTTCTTCAGGTCTGTAGATTTTAGTATGGTTATCCAATATTATATGGTTTTTAAGTGAGTATGCAGCATGTGATTATTTCTGGTTCTCATAACCTCCATCAGGATATCTTTTCTAGTTCCATCCATTTGCCTGTAAATTTCATAATATAGGATAAACATACTAAAATCTGTACACCTAAGGAAGCTAAGCAAGGAGGACCCTGGGTCAGATGATCAATCCTCATTCAGAAAGGCAAATGGGATAGACATTGTAAAAGGTAGAAAACAGGGAACAGGACACAGAGGACCTCTGAAAGACTCTACCCAGCAGGGTATCAAAGCAGATGCTGAGACTCAGAGCTAAACTTTGGGCAGAGTGCAGGGAATCTTATTAAAGAATGGAGAGATGAACGACATGGAGCTCCACAAGGAGAGCAACAGAACCAAAATATCTGGGCAAAAGGGTCTGTTTTGAGACTGATACTCCAACCAAGGACCATTCATAAAGATGACCTAGAACCCCTGCACATATGTAGACCATAGCAGCTCAGTGTCCAAGTGGGTACCCTAATAATGGGAACAGGGGTTGTATCTGACATGAACAGAGTGGCTGGCTCTTTGATCACATCCTCCCTGAGGGGGGCGGGGAGAACAGCCTTGCTAGGCCACAGAGGAAGGCACTGCAGCAATTTCTGATGAGACTTGATAATCTAGGGTCTGGTGGAAGGGGAGGAGGACAGGAGGGAGGAGGAAGTCCCCTATCAGTGGACTGGGGGAGGGGCGTGGGAGAAGAGGGAGGGAGGGCATGATTGGAAGGAATGAGGGGGGACTATATCTGTGATACAAGTGAATAGATTATAATTAATAAAAAGTAAATTTAAAAATTAAAAAAATAGCTGACAAGTATTCCATTATGTAAATGTACAACAATTTCTTAATCCATTCTTTGATTGAGGGACATCTAGGTGGTTTCCAGTTTCTGACTATTATGAATAAAGCTGCTAATAACGTACTTGAACATCCTTGTTGCTTGGTATAGCTGGGTCTTGGTATAGCGCTATTTCTAATTGATTTCCAAAGTTTGTACAAGTCTGTACTTCTACCAGCAATGGAGAAGTGTTCTTCTTTCTCCACATCCTCCCCAGCATATGCTTTCACTTGAATTTTTGATCTTATCCATTTTGGTGGGTGTAAGATGAAATCTCAGAGTCATTTTGATTTGCAATTTCCTGATGACATTGAACACTTCTTTAAGTGCTTCTCAGCCATTCAAGATTCCTCTTTTGAGAATTATCTTTTTAGCTCTGTACCCCACTTTTAATTGGGGCATTTGACTTGTTGGCATCTAATTTCTTGAGTTCTTTTTTTATTGTGGATATTAGCCCTCTGTTGGATTAGGGTAAATAAAGATCTACCACTCTGTAGGCTGTCCTTTACCACAGCTATCCTCTGAAAGACTCTACCCAGCAGGAGATCAAACCAGATGCTGAGACTCACAACCAAACTTTGGGCAGATCTCAGGAGTCATATGGAAAGTGGAATGATAGAAGTTCCTGAATCAGACAGGCGCTCCACGTGGAGAAAAGTAAGGCAAAGTAATCTGGTCCCGGGAGGACCTGCAGAGACTGATGCACAAACCAAGGTTCATGCATGGAGAGGACCTGTACTCCTGCGTTCCTTTAACCTCTGCAAACATTTTAGGACATTTCTTTAGTAGTAGATATTTTGGATGTGTTGGCTTCAAGAGGTGGCACATTTCCTTGCTTGTTCATACCTTGCTTCCGTGGTAGAATTTAAGCGTCGGGAATTCCAACTGTTTTGGTGGTTCCTGTTGTCACCACCTGTTCTAGCTTATGTTGGGTGGCTATGCCACTTTTTGGTGTCTTCTGTCCTAACTGATCACTGATAATGCACAATTTCAGTCTCAGGGTCATTCTGGGTTTTAGGGTTCAGATTCCTGCTACTCTTAGACAT
The DNA here is from genome assembly GCA_028658305.1 of Pachyuromys duprasi. Taxonomy (NCBI): domain Eukaryota; kingdom Metazoa; phylum Chordata; class Mammalia; order Rodentia; family Muridae; genus Pachyuromys; species Pachyuromys duprasi. Next base: position 32,963,557 of record CM053766.1, on the reverse strand, counting down.
GATGTTCTGGTAAGAGTTCTGGATTTGGCTCTAAGCAGTCTCAGATTCCTATGATGTCATGGGTAGGTGATAGGCTGGCAAGCAGAGGGAGGAGACTGAGCCTGAATTTCTCTTAAATTGGTTACAGGACCTGGCTCCATAAGGGATGGTAGATACAGAATTAAAGATATCCTGACTCTGGCCAAGTAAGTTCAAAGAGTGGAAGTATGAGAGGAAAAAGTGCTGAGTGGACAGGCAGTGATACCAGTGACTCTGGTGAGAGCAGAATGAAAGAGGTAAAGGAAGACACTAGTAGCCTACCTGGGTCCCAGCCAAATGTTCTGGCTGTGGATCTCTAATAGAAAGAGGTTTTTTCACTAGGGATTTCAAAAAGAATGGAGATGCTTAAGAGGAATATTTGACATAGGCCAGAGGAAGAACTAGGGATGGCTGGGGTCCACATCAGGAGGCTAGATCACAGGAGGATTAAGTTGGAATGGGAGAAAGAAAGAAAACTTTTATTTCCTCTATTAAATATCAATTAATGGATTAACTTATAGGTGACAAGTATTATTATTGGTTTTAAAATATATATTTTATGTAGAGGGACACAAGTTGCTGAAACAAGATCAGGGTTCTATTTTCTCCACATTGTATACATATGAGAGAAAATAATATTATACATGAATAAATAAATAATAGAATGTCTTGTTTTAATAGATTTATGAAGAAGAACCGGGTTTGCTAGATGGGCTATAATCTGATTTCAATAAAGGGGAATATTTGTTATCTTTGGAATTGAGATAGAAAGCCCACCATACAAGTTCAGGCAAGGATGCTCTGGGAAGTAGGGGACATTCTACAGGTGTGTGACTAGACTTGTTCTGGAGAGTTTGCAAGCTCATGTAGCTGGCATTTAGATTGAGGAATGGTTATGGTTTTAGCTCCTGAATTCCTTTCTCATTAATGAGGTCTTATAATAGCAAGAGATTGTGCTCAAGTAGATGTGCTTATGGAACAAAGACATAATAAAATTCAATATGACTGCTTTAAAGATAGAAACAGGCAAACAAACTAAAACTCAATTGAAAACTGAAAACAAATATACAACCCCTCCCCAAAACAAGCAGTGCTAAAACACAGTAAAGACAAGAAAATGGGTTCTCCCTTGGAATCTCCTGAGTGTGTGACCTTCCTATGTGACCCCTTAATATTAGTCTAAGGGGCCCTGTGTCTGTTGTAATCTGAAAACATATAAAGGTTTTTTAATTATTAAAAAAGATTATTCCAATAATAAATGTAATCATTAAACATTCTCTATTCTGTGCTCTAATGAAAAACTGTGAACCCTTGTTTGCTTCATAAATCATTTATGTATTTTCTTTTTAGTTAAGGGAAGATTTTTAAATGTTATGAATATGAGTATATATTTTTAAAATATAAAACAGAATCACTGATGCTTATATTGTTAATTTTATGTGCTAATTATTATCTTATTTTAATTCATGTAATCTAAATAACCTTAAAGAAGGTACTCAACTATTTCTGTTTAATACATAAGAAGATAGAGATGGATAATGCCAAGTTTTCTGAATGTCTTAGGCAATATAATAGCCACATGGAAAAGCTGGTACTCTGTTCTACTACCTGATCTCCCTATTCATACAATTGTCCAGCTGTAGTTTGCATTGAAAGACAGAAGAAATCCATGGCCACTCTGTATATTTTTTGAAATTCATATAATAAATATTATTTAATATATTCTCCACAAAATTAATATCATAATGTTATATATGATCTAACTTTCTTTTTATTTTATCATTAAGAAGAGAAAATTCTTAAATTATTGTATAAAGCTTGATTATTGACAAAGAAGCCAAAACCATTCAATGGAAAAAAGACAGCGTCTTCAACAAATGGTGCTGGTACAACTGGATATCTGTATGCAGAAAAATGAAAATAGAGCCATCTTTATAACCTTGCACAAAGCTAAAGTCCAAGTGGATCAAAGACCTCGACATAAAACCAGACACACTAACCGGTTAGAACAAAAAGTGGTGAAGACCCTAGAACTCATTGGCACAGGAGACTACTTCCTGAATAGAACACCAACAGCACAGGCTCTAAGATCAATATCCAATAAATGGGACCTCATGACACTGAAAAGATTCTGTAAAGCAAAAGATACTGTCATCAAAACAAAACGACAGCCTACAGACTAGGAAAGTATCATTACCAATCCTACTTCTGACAGAGGGCTAATATCCAGTATATATAAAGAACTCAAAAAGTTAAAAAGCAAGAAACCAAGTAATCCAATTAAAAATTGGGGTATGGAGCTAAAAAATGAACTGACTGTAGAGGATTATCGAATGGCAGAAAAACACTTAAAGAAATGGTTAACGTCCTTAGCCATCAGGGAGATGCAAATCAAAACGACCCTGAGATTTCACCTTATACCCACCAGAATGGCTAAGATCAAAAACTCTAGTAACAATGCATGCTGGAGAGGTTGGGGAGAAAGAGGAACCCTCCTCCATTGCTGGTGGGAATGCAAACTTGTACAACCACTCTGGAAATCAATTTGGTGCTTTCTTAGACAATTAGGAATAGTGATTCCTCAAGACCCAGCTATACCATTCTCAGGCATA
>CM053766.1:32928613-32960427 GCA_028658305.1 Pachyuromys duprasi | reverse complement strand
GCCCTGAGGAGACAGGATAAGCTGGGGTTGGATGGAAGGGAAGGAGGTCCTCCCCTGTTGGTGGACTTGGAGGGGGCGGGGAAGAAGGAGATGAGGGAGGGAGTGGGAGGGTAGGAGGGAATGGGGGAGGGGGCTACGCCTGGGATTCAAAGTACCTAACCTGTGATTGAGATAAAAATAAATAAATTTAAAAAAAAGAGTTGTTTAAAGGAGGATTTGCAGCCAGTCCTGAAGATACCTGATAAACCAGGGTCAGATGAAACGGGAGGAGGTCCTCCCCTATAAGTGGACTTGGAAAGGGGCAGGGAGGAGATGGGGTAGGGAGGGTGGGGTTGGGAGGGGATAGGGGAGTGAGATGCAGCTGGGATAAGAAGTGAATAAACTGTAACTAATATTAAAATAATAAAAAATAGTTGTTTATGTGTCCCAGTCTCCTGCCCACAGCTCTACCCTTGTTTCTGAGGAAACTTCCAGGATTCCCAGGGACACTTGTTTCCAGCCTTTGACCCATGGCCCTACCATCCTTACCAAGAAGGGTTCCTGGATACCAGGAATGTCCAGCCTCCAACACAGGGCTCTACCTTCTTTTCTGAGAAGTCCTCCAGCAGCAGAAACATCCATCTAATACATTGCACAACAAGATGGCTAAGGCCAGCATAAGAACACAAACAGTAAGAGCCTGGGCCACATGGCACCATCAGAATCCAGTTATCCTACTGCAACAAGTCCTGGATACCCTAGCACACCTGAAACACAGGCACAAACAACACACACACACACACACACAAACAGATCTTAAATCTAAGACTCATCTAATTGACAGTTTGAGATATTTTGATCAGACATATGGATGAGCTTTCATATTTCCAAAAAAATAGTCAAAAGGGTAGGTTTGCTTAAAATATGTGCTAACTAATGTTTCTGGAGCATTTCTTTGATGAAATAGGGCAGGATCATTCTCCATTCCGATTCTCCAACCTCTAAAACTATCCCCTTATATTTCATTGGTATTTAATCCACACTTGTTTTATTAAACTATCCAACTGTATAAAACTTTCAAGAATTTCATTTAAGTACATATATAATCCTTGATTGATATGTGCACATACATAATTAAAGGAGATACATTGATTTTTGGTGATAACTTATTCATCATATAAAATCAATAACTGTATGAGTGGATTTTTTGTTTGTTTATTTATTGTTTTGTTCTGTTTTTCTTTCATGCATGTAGGACTCTGCTGGGTAAGGTTGTAGTCAGTCATCTTCGGATAGCCTGGGCCTTACTAGGCCTGTGTTTTGGCTGCAAGTAGACTAAGCCAGACCTTGGCCTGAGACTCTGCCCTGCTCAGAGCTGCAACATTTGTTATTGCCACCATAGGCTTTGGAATGCCTGAGCTTTATTATTATTATTATTATTATTATTCATTACAGTTTATTCACTTTGTATTCCAGCTGTAACCTCCTCCCTCATTTGCTTCCAATCCCACCATTCCTTCCTCATATCCTCCCATTCCTCTCTCCAAGTCCACTGACAAGGGAAGTCCTCCTCCCCTTCCATCTTACCCTAGCTTATCAGGTCTCATCAGGGCATGTTGCCTTGTCCTCCTCTGTGCCCTGGCAAGACTGCTCCCCCACTCAGGGGAAAGTGGTTAAAAAGCCAGCCACTGAGTTCATGTCAGAGACAGTCCCTGTTCCCATTACTAGGGAACCCACTTGGATACTGAGCTTTTATTGTCACTGACTAAGTAAGGTAAAAGAGCCAACCTGTAACACTGTGTGAAATACTTTTTCCCCCATCCCAGCTGAGCACACTACCTCACCCTAAGTCTCTCTAACTGTTGCTTTATAGTACAGTCTGAGATCAGGAATGGAGATTCCCTCTAGTAGGTCTTTTATTGTAGATGATTATTTTAGCAATTCTAGGTTTCTTCCACATGAAGTTGAAAAATTTTCTTTCAAGGTATATAAAGAATTGTGTTGAAAATGATATCAGAAAATGGAAAGATTTCTCATGCTCCTGGCTCAGCAGGATTAAAATAGTAAAAATGGCAATCTTACCCAAAGCAGTCTACAGATTCAATGCAATTCCCATCAAATCACCAACACAATTCTTTAAAGACCTTGAAAGAAAAATTCTCAAGGTAATTTTTGTGTGCATATCCCTTGTAACTTAATTATATTGAACATGTTTTTAAGTGTTTCTTCGCCATTTGAATTTCCTGTATTGAAAATTCTCTGTTTAGATCTCTTCTCCAATTTTAATTGGATTATTTGTCTTGTTGATGTATAATTTCTTTAGTTCTTTATATATTTAGTATGTTAATCCTCTATTGAGGAGGCTAGCACATTGTCCAAGTAATGTCTTTTTTTTGTTTTGCAGAAGCTTTTTAGTTTCATGAAGTCCCAAAATGTCAGGGAGGAAAGGAAGAAGACATTGGTTGTTATGCTGCTGAGCTGGGGAAGAGAATGGGAAGATTGTGACTGGAGAAACAGGGAGAGGCGAACCTCTCTAGTTAGTCTATCTGCTTCCCTTGCAGGATTGGCCTTTGTGTTTTCAGAAGTTGAAGGAGGAGAGGGTAAAAGAGGAAGATCTGTCAGTTCCACAGTAGATGGGGGGACAGGGAAGGCTGCAACAGGTGTTCTGTTGCAGTGATCGGGTATAGTGCTATCCAGCTTTAATCCATTTTCATCATCTGGAATACAGGGTATTAATATGGCTCTCTTCTCTGTTCACATCTCCTTTGTATTTGAGTATGTGAGGCAATTTTGGATAAATGCAATGAGGTGTGAGAAGAAGGTATATTATTATATGTTTTTTTAATTTTTTTAAATTTCTTTTTTATTTTTTATTAAGTTTTTAAATATTAGTTACAGTTTATTAGCTTTATATCCCAGCTGTATCTGCTCCCTCATTCCCTCGCAATCCCACCCTCCCTCATCTCCTTCCAGCACCTTTCCAAGTCCACTGATAGGGGAGGACCTCCTCCCCTTTCATCTGACCCTGGTTTATCAGGTATCTTTAGGATTGGCTGCAAAGTCCTCTGTGGCCTGGCAGGGCTGCTCTTCCCTGGGGGAGGGGGAAGGTCAAATATCTTTTTGGTCCACTTGTTGATATGTCTTGGATTGAAGTCTATATTTTCAGATGTTATAATGGCAAAACTACATGACTTCTTAGATATAGTTGCTTGGGATATCTTTTTCCATCCTTTTAACTGAAGATGATGTCTATCCTTGATGTTAAGTTGTGTTTTGGATGCAAAAGAAAGATGGAATATGTTTTTGCACTCATTCTATTAACCTTTTCTTTTTGACTGGAGAATTGAGACCATTGATGCTGAGAAGGATCAGAAGCAGTGTTTGTTATTCCTGTTATTGCGCAGTGATGGTGGTGGTGTGTGTATGTGTTTTCGCATGCTCAAGAGAAAAGTTGGATAAAGTTAAGAACTTTAACTTCAATGAATTTCCACCAGCTTACATATGATGATGATGTTGACATCTGCTCACATCTCCTGTGCAGAAACTGCAGCAAGTTTAGGCTTCTGGTTCCATACGGATAGCCCGTACTTACACACAGACTAACAACCAGACATCTAGACCTGTACATATTTATGCACATATTCAGTGGATGATAGAAAAGGAGCTCCTTACACACAGATAAACAATTGACATAGAGTCATCTAAGATATGTACAAAAACCATATAGTTGGACATATTTATATATAAACACCCATCAAATGCATATTTACAACTCGTGGATGGAGCAAATTCCAGCAGGCTTCCATTTAATGGTTTTTCATGTGTGGTTTCTCTGTGTAAAGTTGGATGTCCTGTACACACTTTGTATACCATGTTGGCCATGAGAGGCTGCAGTGGGTGATCTGCTACAGAATTAGAGATGAGACTATCAGTGTGATTTTAGAAGTTGGATAGGTGAAGATCTGTTGTCAACCTATTTGCTTTCCTGGCTAAAGTAGGCTATTGCTTCTCCGGGAACCTTGTGTTCCTTTCTTTAAAAGCTTTATCTTCTGGGTGCACTTGGTACTTTCTTTCACATCCTTTAACAGTTTGTTAATGATATGCCCCACAAGACATTGATGCCAGAGCAGTGGCAGAATTTTGTGCATACTGGTGGTAGAGATAATGATACCTTTAACTCTGGCAATGGTGTTAGGAATTACCAGACCAGGAGTACTAGTGTGTGGAAAAACAGGTGGTTGAATGACCAAAATACAAGATTTTCTAACTATTACATTTCATATGAAGGCACACATATTTGAATTATAGCACTTAAATGCATTTTCCCCATTTAAACTATTTTATCGGGGGTGGGGGTAGAGGCAGGCAGATTGCTGTGACCTTGTGGCCAGCATAGTATACAAAGCAAGTCCAGGACAGCCAATGTTACACAGAGAAACCTGTCATGAAAAACCAAATAAATAAATATAAATAAATAGAACTGTTTATCTTCATAAATTATTATACTTATCTATTTGTGAAAATACATAATTTTAACTTGTTTGTGTAATGATCAGTAATAATGGGTGATAGGAGGGCAAAGTAGCTTCCCATACATATCGATTAAAAAAAAGTTCTAATGATAGAATTAAACTTAATATTAGTTAGAAGACTTATCTAAATATTTACTTAAATGCTGATGCTTGTTTTTGACCCTCTGCTTCCCTGTGTTTCCTTCCCTTTTTCTCACTATTAACCTCCTTTTTCACCTTCCCTAAGAGTTCAAGAAAGTGTTAATTACTTCTAACATTGGCTAAAACAATTTCCTTTTTCTTACTTCACAAATAATAGAGATCATAGTTTTATTTCACAAAGAATAAAATATTAGTTTAAATATTTATAAAAGTTAAGTAATAGTATACAAAATAGAGATACTATTACAAATAAACAGGCACACATATTTGTGTGTTCAAATGTCATTCTATTTGGATGCATAGCAACACTGTCTTAAAATGCACACATCTTAGTCATGCGTTTTGAACAGTATGATTAAAGGCCTTTCAAGAGCTCATTACTTCATTAAAATATATATCTCCTTCAAATAATGAATCTATTCTTTTCAGAAGCAGTATTTCATTATTTTAAAATTTTTGCTTTCAATTTAAATAACAGAAATAACCTCAAATATTAAAAAATCTACAGTGATCAGATGTTCTATGAATGCAACAATCTGACTTTTCCCAAATGTGATGAGAGGCTTCTGTCTTTAGTAAATTCTTTCAATGATGGATATGCCACGAGACACCCATAAAGTTACTACATTTATTTACTTATAATATGGAAATTTTATATGTTTACTACAGTCTTTGGGGGAAAAATGCCCTTAAACGAAATCATAGTTTGAGGTTTTTTTTTTTTTTTTTTTTTAAGAAACAGGTAAAATACAAAAGTGCTATTAATAATTATACCATTCAACTATACAGTGTCTACTAAAGTTAAAGTTGTGGCTTGAATTGTTATGACTAATCCCTCTGACTTTGCCAACTTTGCCTATGGTCTTCTCCAAGAGCATTACAAGAATAAAACCATCATGGACAAATCTTTATGATACTTATAAGAATGAGACAAGGATAGTGGATCATCAACCGTTCTCCTGGCCCTCAGTTCTAGGGGAGGAAGAGATACACAGGATGAGGAGACTTACTCTGTTGCAGCAGTGGTTTAAAAAAGAATGGCCCTCCAGACTCATATGTGTGAATGCTTGGCCTTGGTTAGTGGAGCTATTAGGGAAGCATTAGGCGGTATATCCTTAAGAGCTATCCTTGACACTGAACAGACCAGATTAGCCTGTCCAGAACGTAGGTATCTGTGGTCCTCCTTTCCCCTGGCAGACTTTGGCCACCAGCCCATGAAGACAAAGAGAGTAGAAGTGACAAATGGGGTTTGGATTGTCTTAAGTATGACTTCTGAGAGTCAGCTTCAGAGAGGTAGCTCATTTCATTGATTTAGGCACGAGATATAGAGGTATATAAAGGTTCTTAGGGTTATAGGTGGGAAGGCTGATTGGTAACAATACAGTAAATATCACATGGGCAGGGGGAAGGAAAGGGACTCCTGTGCTGAGTTATTTAGCACTTACAGGATGCTCTGTGCAGGGTAATCCTCCAAGCAAGCTCAGGCATCTGTTCCTGGAGACCTTCTCAGAGGAGGTCAGGTAGAGAAGAGGAAGTCCCGCTGAGAAATGGAGTCCTCCACTGTACGCTGAGCTCAGAGAGCTATCCAGACGTGGTGATTTCCAATCCAGAGTCTAAGCACTCAATGGTCTTATTCTCTGCACTTTGGCCAGTTGCAGGTCTCCACATTAATTGCCATCTATTGCATAGGTGCTTCTCTGATGACTGTGGAAAGAAGCATTGATCTGTGGGTTTGACAATAAATCATCAGAAGTCAGTTTAAGATTATATCAATTTTACAAAGTAATAATAGTAGTTTCTCCCCTGGGGCCAGTGTAGCTTTAGATTCTTGGCCCAATAATGGTGCTAGGTATGGATTTCTTCTGTGAGCCAGGACATAAATCAAACAGAAGCATTTGATTACATAATGATGCTGCTAAGCCAGCTGCACCAGTGTTCCTGTCTTGCTGGGCCAGTGATCAGTGCACATTACAGGGTTCCTGATGACTCCTTTTCTCCAGTACTGTACACCGTACCTTCCAGCATGATGAAAGATAGCCACTGTCTTTATATTTATTTAAGACATAAAGAGATTCCTATACAACACCTACAGTTTTCGCATTATAAATAATAAGTTAGAGACATTCTTTCCAGTATTGAAAATAGATTTATTTTTACAATATATTTTGATTAATGTTCCTCTCCCCAAAATTGTGCGAGATCCTCCCCAGCTCCCCTCCCATCTGAATTCACACTATGTTTCAGAATAGAAAACAAAAATGCATGTAAACAATAACAATATAGTAAAATGAGATAAAACTAAAACAAGACAAAAAAAAATAATAGCAACAAAAACAACACACATACAAAGGAAAAAGGACCAAAAAAAAAAAAAAGCCAGAGAAACATGTAACACATAGACGTAGACACACAGACACATTTATATCCACAAGAATTTCACAGAAACACAAAACCAGAAGACATAATAAATATGCAAAGAACCTCTAAGGCAAATTACAAAACAAAAAAGTGTCTCCTATACAAAATTAAGAGGCAATGAACCTCCAAAGATGCCACTGAGTTTGTTTTTTGTTGGCCATCTACAGCTGGGTATGTGCACAACCGTAAGGTTGGTTTGTTACCACAGTGAGACTCTCTTGGAAAAATAAACTATATTAATTTGTAAGTGGTATCAATTGGAGAGAACTTCTGGGTTAAAGATGAGATATGTGTCCACTATTCTCAGCTCTAAGAGTCCATACAGACCCATGCAGTCCCTGAGCAAATCATCACTCTGTGAGTTCTTATGAACTTTGATGGTATGGCTTTAGAGGGCCGTGATTCCTTGCTGTCCTCTGTTTAGTCAAGCCCTTACTAACTTTCTGCATCCTCTATTATAGAGTCACATGAGCCCTGATGGGAGAGGTTTGATGGAGGTGCCCCATTTTGACAGAGTTTTCTAAGGTTTCACACATTGTTTGGCTATGGTTCTCTGTGTTTGTTTCCATCTACGGCAGGAGGAATATTCTCTGACAAAAACAAATGAGTGAGACAGTTTTAATGATATTATTTCTATGTGGATGAAATTTGACCCATGTAAGCAATATTATTAGTTCTTTTATTAAAATTTAGGACTCATATATAAGATGTTTCCCATTTCATTAAAATATCCTGATTTACAAATGCAAACAAAATGTAATAAAATTTTTGATTGTTGTTCAGATATTGAAAACCTCATGCATATTTCAGTTTTTAATAGATTTTAAGCTTGATTTAATGAATTTTTAATGTTTTACTTTGTAACACAGCATTTCCTGCATAGTATGAAAGAGAGTAATTGGAATACATGGTCCAGTTCATCTTCAATTAGTAATATACCGTTTCATATGAAAACTTGTGATACTGCTACATAATTTCATTTGTGAAAATTTTCCTGTAATTGGATTTTATAATGATAATTCAGAGATAAAGGATGGGTAAAGAACTTCACAGTTGTTTTTATTTCTCCATAGAGAGAGGTAATTAATTACTGACTTCATCAAATTCTAATCTGTTCAGAAGTCTCATTGCTTTAATGACTTAATAATTACAAAAAATTACCATAGGATAATTATTATTCTTTTATAAAGAAAATATTTTGATATATAAATATAATATATTGTGATTGATTGCAATGTAAAAATTGTCTTTGACCGCGTCAAATATATTAATATATGAGGAGTTGTAAATAAATAAAAAATTTTGAACAGTGTTTGAAGTCTTCAAAGTCAACTTGTAAAATAATTATTCATGTATCATGACTATAAGAAGGACACCCAAATTGTTTCAACTCCTTGTGTTCAAATTAAAAATAATATTTGAAAAATGAACCATATTTATATAAACCATTTTAATACCTATGCCATGGTTTAGCTATAGATGAGGAAACATGTGCAGTCACACATCTCAGCAGGACACTGAATTTTACTCTTCTAGTTTATCAAAAGGGAGTTCATTGAATAAATATTGACTGTTTAAATACATGTTAAATACATAAATAAAAAGAAACACTAATGTCGCTATCTCATTAGCAAAATGTCTTATATGGAATTAATTATAATATTTTAAAATAAATAAAATGTTAGAGGATGATGTAATTTCCAAATAAACTAATACAACTTCCCTGGACACTGGAAAATAATTTATCATTATGTTTAATGCTAAAATTAAAACAATATTGTTTTGAAATAAATATAAGAATCTTAAAATGTGTTTAAAGTCATTAATAATAGTAATAGAGGTTTAATACAAAAGATTAACACATTTGTAAAGAAATAGAATATGATATTAAATAAAGAATTATGTAAAATAATTAACATGGCTCAACTTTAAAATAATGTCAATATATCAACTCATTAATATATTTCAGAGTAGCACAAACTGGTAGTCTAATGGTGCTTTGAATTATAGAATATTTCAAAAATATTCCTTAAAATATAGTCTGAGTAAAGCATGTATACTTAGAAAATGTTATACTGTATTTTAACATGCTCTGTCTCTGGCATAACCTGCAAAGTTACTGCAATTTATTAATGAACTTTATGTAAAATAAAATTAATTAATTAAAAACCCAGAGAATACACCAACTTGTATATATTTAGAAAGTTGTCTTTTCAATGATAAATGTGCTATCAAATGGAGTTATACAAAATATACATGAAAAAATTCACTTGCAATATGTTTTAGAAGAAAGAAGTTTGCATTTTTTCTTTAATTATTTAAGGGGCAGATACCTTTGTCTTTCCTCAACCTTCTGTGTATCTGAGGATGACCTGGATCTTCCTGCATTCGCCTGTGGAGCGCAGAGATCACAGGCCTGTATCACTGCGCCCCATATTTTATGGCTGGGTAAGGAACAGTGACTCTTGTATGATGAACAAACATCCTACCAATTGTGTTGCAACTGGCATAATTTTGGTATTATTTTATGATATTTATATTATGACAAATAAGCATGTGTCATTATACACTGTTAAATTTTCTTTTTTCCTGGTATGAGCATCCTCTGATTACCTACTGAAAAGCTATTTCTGGACAGTTCCATGTGCTTAACTGTTGCTTTAGTCATAGTGGTTATATAATTATGCGTGTGGATTAAGTTTTTTCTCTGCAGAGCTGGAAAAGTTGGTAGAATTATGCTTTTACTTAGAAGAAAATATATGTTTTTTATAAACAATAGGCATGAAAATCTCTGTAATGGAGAATCTCAAAATTAGGAGAAAATCCAATGTAACAGAATACAAAATAGTAGTTAGTATGTGAGGTGTCTTATCAACAACCAGTTCATCATTGATTTTACTTTTTCAGTTGTTCATTTAAGTGGTGTCTTCTTTTTAAATTTGTCAACTAAGAAAATTGTGTGTATGTGTGTGTTTACAACTGTAATTTAAAACTGTTCTGGGTAAGTTGATCTGTAAAATACAAGTGACCCAGTTATACTATAGGGAGTCCTGTCTGCTGCCATTAACCCTTCTTTTCAGGAAACAAAATAGGAAAAAATAAAAATACCTGGTGGCAGGCTATGGCCATCTGTGATACTGGAAAATGATTTGAAATGGAGAGCTGTTACAGATAAAGTGAACGTAAAATACAAATCAGGAAAGATGAAAAGTATTATTGATATGTGAGTTTATATCAATCATGGAGCTCACTTACTTTCCAATTTTAATTTATTGCTAAATACAGTGAGTATCTCATCCACATTTCTTGAATCACATAAATGTAAGTTTAGATATCATGAAAATAAAATTAAATTATAGATGTAATGTATGCTTTGATGAGAATTACTGGGCAATATGCTAGTATCATTAACAAAGCAGTTGAGCAAATACTTCATGCATTTACATACAAACATACAATTCTTTATAGGTTCCTCATTTCTTAATTTGTGCAGAAACCTCTACAACTGTTCACTTCTCCATGTCAAAAAAATTATTCCCCCATTCATTCTGTGGTATTACAAATGCTCCTTCTTTTGTTCCTTTTAATTGTAAGAAATGTATTTTGTGAATGATATCATACATATTCTTATTATGAAACTTTGCTCAGTGGGAAAATGCACTTTCAGCTGAACCAAATGATCTGAGTGCCATCCCAGAGACATGCATAAGAGGAAGAAAAGGATTAATATCACTTTAATCCCTCTAAGTATTTTTATGACTGCCATAAAGGAAACATGATGTTAATGTGCATATACATACACACATACATAAAGACACACACACACTTATACAAACTCAGAGGCACATACAGGCACACAATCACAGACCCACAGAGGCACATACACACACAGAGAGACACAGGCACAAACAAGCACACAGACATACAGACATTGACAGACAGACATACACTAAGGCACACACAGACACAGATGCACATATAGACAAAGAAAGTATAAAAGGAAGGAATAAAGCAAAAGAAAAAGACAGAGAAACACACAGAGAGAAACAGAGATGCACAAAGAAAAAGAGATAGATGGGGAAAGTGAACAGAGAGGAAAGAAGAAATTTGCTGGGATTATTATAGGATTTTTTTTTTTTTTTTTTTAGTATCTGAGAAACTGATAAAGTGAACGTCTGAAGGTGAGAGAACCAGTTTCTACACTATCAGTATTCCAACCATCAAAGAAATCTGAGAGTTCTGGTCTCATTTATTCACTGAATAGAGATTGAACTCCCTGTATATATTTCTCATTTTTAACACATGACAAGAAATCTTCTTATTCTCAAAGTGACTACAAGTGCAGGCCTCTGAGTCTGTATCAGTAATTCTAGTTTTCCTGTGATTCCTATTCAAACCTTGTGTGTTATCACTCAGACATTCTAGTCAAGCTGGAAATGAGTATAATCAATGCAAACACAGATGTGATTTCTGTGTTAATTATTTTATCGTAATATTAGTTCACATTTCTAATGCTGTTTTATTAACTGTGCTAAGATGAATATAAAATTTCATGCATATAATCAGAGGCAAATGAGTTTATGAATACTGAAACATAACCCTTTGACTGCTTTTATTTACTCAAAGGAAATGTTGAGATTGTAATTTCCTTAGTAACTTAAAAGTTAGTATTTAGTAAAATTCAAGACCAGTGTACAAAGTTGAGAGTTATCATTAACTCATTATTTATATCCAAAATTTACATATCAAAGTCATAATTTTAAAGTTATTTTACAAATATATAGTATGCTTTTCATCATTTCTAGGATAAATATTTTTATTATAAATATAGTAAATTTTACTACACTTCCAGAAAAAATATTTTAATAAATATCAAGTAATATTTAATCAATTTTCTTCATTTCATTTGATTTTACTCTTTCCACATACATAAGAAATTAACCCATGTGTTTGCAAACACTCACATATGTGAATACATGTGTGAGTGTGCACAGATGAAGCAGCGTAAATGTGCAGGAAAAAGGACAAACTCTAGTGCTGTTTTTTTTGTTTTTTTTAATTTATTTATTTTTATATCAATCACAGGTTAGGTACTTTGCATCCCAGGCATAGCCCCCTTCCTCATTCCCTCCCACTCTCCCCATCCCTCCCCCATCTACTCCCTGCCTCTTCCAAGTCCACCAACAGGGGAGGACCTCCTCCCCTTCCATCAGACCCCAGCTCATGTTGTCTCCTCAGGGCTGGCTGCAATGTCCTCCCCTGGGATCTAGCCAGGCTGTTACTCCCTGGCATGTATGGGGGAGGGTCAAAGAGTCAGCTATCAAGTTCATGACTGAAACAGTACCTGTTTCCCTTACTAGGGTCTTCAGTTAGACACTGAGCTATCATGGGCCACATCTGAGCGAGGGTTCTAGGCCATATCCATATATGGTCCTTGGTTGGAGAAACTGTCTCATATAACACCCCTTGCCCTGCTCAGTTTGGTCTTTGTGGAGCTCTTGTTCTCCCCAAGTCTTACTGGTTTTCATTATTAGTCAGGATTTTGTAATGGAACAGATGTTATAGAATGAAAATGTATGTGTGGTTGGGTGTGTGAGAATAATTAGAATTGCATACATGTTGCAGTTCTGCTAGTTCAACAATGACTCTCTACCAAATGAAGCTCCGTGAATCCATAAGTTGTTCAGTCCACAAGTCTGGATATTTTAGCTGGTTTTCAGTATATGTCAGAATCCTAAAGGTTTAAGCTCTAGTTTCAGTAAAAGAATGAACTTGCCAGCAAGAGTAAACGCAAAATGTCCAAGAGAGAACAAAGTTTATTCTTCTATGTCTTGTAAATGGTCTGCAAACAGAAAGTGTGGCCCACATTAAAGCTGGAGCTTCCCACTTCACACACTCAAAAGATACAAAAGATCTGTAATAAAAGTGCATCTTCCCACCTCAAATATACAGATTAGTAGTATGCTTTCCCAGTTCAAATAATGTAGTTTAAGAAAATGATTTCTCAATGGTATGCCCAGTTATTTGTGTTTTAGTTAATTCCTGATGTTGTGTTGACAAGTTGATTTAGAATAGCACCACATACTTCAAATTTCATGTTTTCTGAGGGTTTTTTCTCACTAGTTTACCCACAAGCTTCTGAATTTTCTTAAATCTTCATCTTCCTTCTTCCCATAAAAGAATGCATTTTAATCAAATAAAGAAAATGAAATAGGTAACTATTATCACAAAAAAGAAAAAAGATACTATCTAAACCCATCATATATGTCTTTACGTATGTTCTGAAGATATAAACTCAGATTCTTGCACTTACAAGACAAGTGCCTTATTCACTAAGCTATCTCTAAAAAAAAGATGCCATTGTTAGAGAAATAATGAATATATAACATAGAATTTTACATCTTGACCACCTTTTTGCTTTTTTCATCTATCTAGCTATCTGTTCTATCATATATTACATCTCAATCCACAGTTTCCCCTTGTCTCTCATCCCAGATTTTAAAGTTTATGAGACTTTAATTACAACATTTCTCCCTTTCTGTTATTGTCCCAAACCATCTCACTTATCTGTTCTCTCCTAATTCATGGCCTCACTTTACATCAATTGCCATTTCATGCATATATATATGTATATATATATATGTACATATATATATGTATATACATTCCTATATGTATATGTGTTTGTATGTATGTGTATATTCCTAAATATAACATGTTGAGTCTATATACTGATAATTGTGTTTATGTTTTCAGTGCCAGCTGCAATGAAAATTTACTCAGTTGCCTATAATTCTTTGTGTAGGGTTGAGGCCTCATGAGCTTTTCTCTCTCAATACTGACATGTTTGTTGGTGTTGTCTGCGTTCATCTCAAATTTGGGCAGTCATTTTTATAATACTTTATGGATATGCTCCTTATGTTACTAAGAAACACAATCTCAAAGTAAACACCCTGATCCTCTGTATCTTAAAATGTTTCAGCCCCTTCTTCTGCAATATTCCTGGAGCCTTAGTTTTCTTAGTGCTTGTAGATGAATCCGTGAGATGGGGCTCTACATCTTTGTGCTTGGATTGGTAATTGTTTTCACTAGTGGTTTTGTCTCTTGCAAAGAAAAGTTTTCTTGATGAGTGGTGGAGACCAAGAACAAACTTATCTGTGAGTATAAGGACAAAAGTTTATAGATTGTTGTTACAGAATATGCTCATGTACCTTTGGGTTATATTCTTAGTTTTGGTGGCCATTCCAACTTTTTCTAACATTTGCCATTACCTCATACATACACCATGCCTGCATTAAGTAGTGAATTTTCTCTATCCCCTTCAACAATGTGTAGCTCTTCAACGTATTCTCATGTCTGTTGGGCAGTCTTTTAACAATGTTTTATGATGGTGTGTGTGTGCCTGTGTCTGTCTTGCTTACTTTCCTAAACCCCAAGTTTTTGCTGCAAAATGATGCTGTAATTGCCATGCGAACTTGTTCCTTTCGAGATTGAATAAGCAAAATGCCTAACAACTATGTGTATGTGAATGCTTAAAGAATTTTGTTTTTCTGTCTGTCTTTGGACATTTATTTTTAAACCTTTTCAAATTTCATGAATTATTCTAAATTAAACATTATATATATATATGTAAACACTTTGGAATATTTTCTTTCTCAGGTATATATCTTAAAATTTTTATTAAATATTTTTACAATTTATTCATTATATATACTGATTGAAGCCCCATTCCTCAATTCCTTTCAATCCCATCCTCCCCACTATTCCCCTTATCCCCTTCACCTAGTCCACTCAAAGGGAGAGTACTCCTCTGCCTTTGGCCCATAGCTTATCAAGTCATCAGAACAGCCTGGATACTCTTCCTATGTGATCAAAAGGCAGGCAACCAAGTTCATGACTGAGGCAGCTCCTGCTCCCCTTACTCAGACACCTGTATAGAGACTGAGTTACCTATCTGCCAAATCTGAGCAGGGTGTCTAGGTTTTCTCCATGCATAGTTCTTGGTTGGTGCATTAGCCTCTGCAGGAACCCCTAGACTCAGGATTTTTAGTTTAGTTGGTCTTTATCTGGGGCTCCTGACCTTTCCAGGTCTATCGTTCCCTTCCTCCATAAGACTCCTGCACTCTGCTCAAAGTTTGGCTCTTTCAATTCCCTGTTGTCTAGAATCTTGGCTAGGACATTCTATAGTAGGCTCTCATCCTATTCTTTCTCTTCCATAGCCTCTGGCATCTATCCTGTTTGCTATTCTGAATAAAAATTCAAGCATCTTTCCTAGGGTCCTCATTGTTGGTTAGCTTCTGTAAGTGTGTAGCTTTTAGCATGGCTATCCTATGTTATATGACTAATATTTGCTTATAAGTGAGTGCATACCATCAATATTTTCAAATATCTATAATTAGAATTAATGGAATTACTGTTTCATGCAGGAATTCTATATGATCACTTCTCACTTTGACCAAAACTTACAAATGTTAATTGTGGGGATGACTTATGATACTCTAGGATATAGAGAGCATTTACTTATGCTTTTGATTTGAATCTGTTTAATGAATAACAATATTAGCAATTTTGACTCACACCTTTGATATTTGTCTTTTGGGAGTATATTTATAAAGCTATTTTATCCATTTTCTTCATGAAATACATTTTTAATTTTCACTTTATTCTGGAAGTTAAGCTTTCATCAGCTACATAGTATGACAATATTTTCTCTCATACTCTAGATTATATATTTCTATACTGTTTCAATGATTTTCATTCTATGAAATAATTCACATCAAATTTTCCTTTTAAAGGTGGCATTAATAGTAGAAGCAAGATGACTAAGTAAGTTAATTAACTTGACACACAGGCCAGATTTCAGGGAGAGAGTCTACTGATAAAAGCTGTCCTCTGATCTCCACAGGTCACCTTAACTAACACATAACATAACTCATACACACAGAAACACACACACGTACCATGCATTAATAATAGAATAGAACATAAGGTAACATATAAGAATAAATGATACTGCTTATTAAGCTCATGAATGATTATAAGAGTTATAAGAATTATCAATGGGATTACAGGTCATATTTAACCATTGTTTAAAAAGCAGATGTGGACATAAGCACACTAGTAATATCACACATCATTCTTCTTATGAGACAAAGAAAGTTAACAGGAAAGATCACAAAGAAAGATATCTGTTCAGATATTGTAAACCATGCTATTATCATTAAATTAATCACAAAATGAATCTTAATGAAAGAACTATTTAATAAACATATTATTTTGTCATAAACACTGGCCAAAATATTTAGCAAGATATGCATAAAATAAAAATATTTATAATAAGATCAAGATTAATATGTCAGAAAATATCATAAAAACTATGTTAAATATAGTACAGTCAACAAAATTGTAAGTATTTAAAGATTTTCTGTCACCAAAAGCAATCAATTGGCTACCAATTATCTGTTCTCTATTAAAAAAATATCCTGATATGAGCTATAAGTATAAATATAAGAAAAGATGAAACAAAATATTACTCTCTGTAAATTAGATGACTCTACAGAAAAATCTAGAGAATTTATGGAATAATAACTAGAACTCATAATTGAGTTCAGTAATTCTGCTTCAGATAAAAACCAGTATTGAAATCAATTATATTCCCACATTAGCAATAAAAAATAGAAAAGTTAATTACAAATATAAATCTATTATTTATAATAGAATGAAAATCATAAACTACATAATAATAAGTTCAGCAAGTAAAAGCAATAATTTCAGGAGCAAATAATTAACTTTACTAAAAAAGAAACAGAATACATTAATGGAATATATATTCCAGGAGTGCTTTAGAAAGACTGACACAAAATTAAAAACTGTAGGTTTTAGAAATTAATTAATTGACACAACAAATATATTCTCATTGATTTTCATTAAAATATACTGGCATTTGCCAGGGCATTAAGCTGTGTCTTAGTTTCACTTTAATAATTACTTTTGTTCTTTTATGTTACAGTATTGAAATCACACCAAAAGTGCCAAGTGTCCTGTCAATCCATTTGATTTAATAAATAAAATGAATTCCAAGATTTGTAAAATACTGATCCAACTAATCATCATAGAATGGTTTTGCCCATGATGTTGATATTCTGAACATTGTCTTCAGGGTGTTCAGTGAAACAGTCCATATATGTAATTCTCGGAAAATCAAGTGATAAACTTGAGGTTTAGGTAGTTTTGGTTCTTAGAAGGTTCAGTGTGAAACTAAGAGTAAATGTCTTCCTTAAGGAGGAAACACTATTCTCCGTTCCAAACAGTGGCTAATGTGAAGCATTTATGAGTGTGGTGGTTTGAAAATGAAGAAACACTGGGAGTGCAGGGATTGTCATTGCTCTATATTATTTTTCCATTAATTAAATTACCTATTGCCTGTTTACATCCCTATTCTAGCTTCCTCTGCCTCCCCTTTCCCTGTTTCTGTTTCTCACCTCCCCTTTCCCAGCAACTTACCACTTCTCCCTTTCCCTTCAGAAAAGGGAGGCTTCCCATGTATATCAACCAGCTTTGGCATATCAAGTTGCAGTAAGACTAGGTGGATCTTCTTCTAGTGAGGGTAGACAAGGCAGTGCAGTCAGGAGAAAGGGATTTAAAGGCAGGCAATGTGGACAGACACAGTTCAGCCTCTGCTCCTAATTTTAGGAGTCACACTTGAAGACCCACTGCACAAGTGTTACATGGTTACAGAGAGCCTAGTCCATCTCCTGCATATTCTATGCTTTGCCATTCAGTCTCTATGAGCCCAGATGAGCCAAGTTTAGTTGAGTCTGTAGTTTTTGTTTGTCTGGTTGTTTGTTTGTTTTGTGTGTGTGTCCTTGAACCCTCTGACTCCTTCAATCTTTCCCCCCCCTCTTCTACACGACTCCCCAAGCTCCACATGTTTGGCTGTGGATTTCCACATCAGTTTCCATCCATTGCTGGGTGAAACCTCTCTTCTGGCAGTTATCTTAGGCTCCTATCTGTTTCTCCCTGATGCTAACAGGTCTCTGGGTATGCAGGCAGAGTTGTGGCCCAGAAAATGGAGCACAGGGACAGGGTTGCTGCTCTATATTATTAAGATTATGTCATTTCAGTGAAAGTTCACTCACAGTTATGATCTTAAAGGAGGACAATCAGTGATGCCAGCAATAATAATTATGATGGGACTAAAGTTAAGCATAAGATTAATGGCAATACCATCTGAGTGGGCCACCTCCACACTGAAGCCATCAAGCTGCTGTAGACTAAACACAGTAGCAAGGCCGCAGTATGTATCAGAATATTTCCAAAGCCTGGACGACAGAACTTCTTTTATCTGGTTTTTATGAGTCGGAAAAAGTTATCAGTATTGACTACAGATTTTTTTTTTCATTCAAAAGGCATCAATGATACAATTTGTTGAGAAGACAACATAATTACTTGAGTTACAGGAATTCTTTTTATTTGGAATATTTTATTGATTTACATGTTTCCCCTGACGTAAATTATCCTTGATATATTATACTTGAATACATTTAGATCAAATATGTGCTAAGAATGCAATAGACAATCAAGAAACAGGAAAATACTTTTTTTGTAAAAATACATTAAAAAAAGTCTAGTGAGAACACATGTTGGAGAGATTGTGGGGAAAAAGGAAACTTCCTCCATTGCTGGTGGGAATGTAAACTTGTATAACCACTTTGGAAATCAATCTGACACTTTCTCAGAAAATTAAGAATAGTGCTAGCTCAAGATCCAGCTATACTACTCCTGGGCATATACCTTAAAGATGCTCTACCATTCAACAAGGACATTTGCTCAACTATGTTCATAGCAGCCTTTTTGTAATAGCCTGAACTGGGATACAACCTAGATGTCTGTCACCTGAGGAATGGATACAGAAATTGTGTTACATTTACACAATGGAATTCTACTCAGCAATTAAAAGCTAGTAAATCATGTAATTTGCAGGCAAATAGATGGAACTAGAAAAGTGAGGAAACCCAGAAGCAGAAAGACACATATGGTTTATACTCAATTATAAGTGGATATTAGTCATATAATATAGGATAAACATACTAAAATCTGTAGTCCTAAAGACACTAAACAACAAGGAAGACACTAGGAAAGAGCCTGAAACCATACTCAGAAAAGAAAACAGAATAGACATCTGAAGTAGGGGAAGACAAGGAACAGGACAGGAGCCATCCATATGGAGCCTCTGAAAAACTCAACCCTTCCAGGTATAGAAGTTGCTGAGACTCGTAGCTAAACTTTGGGCAGAGTGCAGAGACTCTTATGGAAGAAGGGGGAGATAGGAAGATCTGATCACCTCCTCATGGCAAGGTGTCTTAACAAGGACACAGAGAAAGAGGTTCCAAACAGCCCTGATGAGACCTGATAGACTAGGGTCAGATAGTAAGGGAGAAGGTCCTACCCTATCAGAGAAATAGGGGAGGGACATAGTGAGGAAGAAGGAGGGTGGGTGGGGCCAGGAGGACATTAGTGAGGGGGCTACAGCCAGGATACAAAGTGAATAAATTGTAATTACTACTACTAATAAAGAAAATAGAATTTAGAAATGATAGTAAATGGAGGAAGGCAAGCATGTAAATATAATTGTGTAAAAATATACTCTTTCTTTAATAGTATAAAAGCTCTCAGTAGTGGATAGTCTCTGAGGTAGGCATTTCACAATGTGATTAAGTATTTATGATTTTGATAACATGGACATTACTACATGGATGTAGAGGATGTATACTTAAAACGTACAGAAAATTAGAAAATAATGATTTATTTTAAAAATGTCAGTTATCAACGAATATCTAGTGATCAAACACTGTATGCTGAAAGAAATACACGTAAGGAGTGTGGACCAGTGGTAAGTGACACACTCTGTGAAGATACTTACCAGCGAGCATAACAACTTGAAATAGAGAATTGACCCTGAATTTCACACATTCACCATTTAAAACACTCTATTTCTGTCTGTTCCCCCTCTTCTTCTTTTTTTTTAAACAGATGCACACATATTTACAGACATAAACAAACATTTGGAGAAACAAAACAAGACTATAAAGAGTATACAGTCTGTGTCAAATAAAGGTTGTTTAAAATTGGTCTAATAAGTACTCCTTTGAACTCAAATAGTTAAGGTAAATATTACACAACTTATGTACGATAGATTGTTGGACAGTGAAATAAAACATTGTCTTTGAAAACTCTCATCACCAACTTTGAGGTAATCATGGAAAATTTAAACTCTAAGTGGCCAGAATTTGTAGGACACCATTAAGCTTTTTTGGGACCCAGACATTTAATTAATTGATAATGTAATGACTGAAGTTAGTGAGCATGAATAACAAAATGACAGGAACAAAATATTGGACCTTGAACCACGTGAAATAAGATAGTTTCTGTTCAGCACCTTTACAATTTCAAGCAGCAGTCTTTAGTTTTTCACATAATTTAAATAAATCAAAGTTATAGAATAGTTATGAATATAAGTACCTTTACATAAATTATATGAAAGTAGACATTCATTTATCATTAAAATTACTGAACTCTATGAAGATTGAGGAAATGTATAAATAACTGGCATCTGTATGCAAATGGATTGCAGGATGGATGCATATTGTCCGTTAGGTTTTAGAGGACTTTTGATCTCTTACATTTATATATAAAGAATATTTCTTTTTGACGTTTGATAAAAGTGAACTTCCATCCAGATATAAAACATACAGGTTTTTTTTTAAATTTCAGAATGTTCTATTCAGTTAGTGGCAAGAAAGAGTAATGAGATGAAAAAGTACAATAACGAAAGCTATATATCCATCCAATGAACAATGCAATGAGCTCAGAGTGGTAGTAAAAAAAAACAGTTAATTTTTATGAATATTTTAAAATTTCAATTTTACATGATTATTTTCAGAGTAATGAGTAAATGATTTTATAACACAACATATAGTACCAGATGAACTCTTAAACATAAAATATGTATATTGTATAATATAATTTTACTAATATTCATATTAAAATCTTTGTTACTATCTGCAATCTAAACCTACTTAAAATGGAGGCAGAGAGAAACACCTATAACTCGAACAATTAATGCTAGAATTGCTTCTCATCTCTGCAGTTCTAACTGCTTCAACTGACAAATCATTGATACACGGTTCAACTATCACACATGAGACACAAAATAGAATGCAAGGCAGATGGTTTTCACCTATTTGTGCATAAACAATAATTATCTGCTGCCATTCATTACTACAGAACAAAAAGGTACATACTTTATATGTGTTAACCTTTCAAATATTAATGATGGCTTTTAATTTATGTATATTTAAGAACCAAAATGTAATGTTTTTTAATCAATGCTGAGGAAAAATATAAAATCACAGAGCCCTAGTGACCTCCATTATAAACTTTGAATACATTTTTTGAGTATCTCAGAGAAGCTCAATTATCACTTTGCCTAGTTGTAGATATCACACGACAATTTTGACTTCCCTTCACAGAAGAGTGTCATAAGTTACTATAAAGAAAATTATATTTTAAAGGATATTTTCAGAAAATTGTGTCTTCAATCATGAATCTTTCAGTTTTCTCAGCAAACACTGTTTTCTGGAGTACCATGAGCAGAGACATCACATATTCTTGGATCCTGTGTCCCAAATGCTGGATCATGTGTGATTGTATTACACATTTAAATGACAAACAGGACTTCTTGGATGAGAATCTGTGAGAACATGTCCCTTGTTTACTCTTGTGTGACTTTGGGAGAAGTCCTCAAAAATTTCTTTATTTTTCAAGTTTTTATGTTAAAGAATAGCACTCACATTTTTACATGCAAATAGCTCACCTGCTGTTTATCAGGGCATCTTGTTTTGGAGGAGGTCAACACAGAGATGGCATATCTATCTATCTATCTATCTATCTATCTATCTATCTATCTATTATAATTTATTCAATTTGTATTTGCTGCAGCCCCCTCACTCATCTCCTCCCACTCCTAGCCACACTTCCTCTTCTCCCCTTATGACCTTCTCCTAGTTCCCTTATAGAAAAGAACCTCCTCCCCTCCCATCTGACCCTAGCCTATCAGATCTCAACAAGGCTGGCTGCATCATCTTCCTCTGTGGTCTGGCAAGGCTGCAACCCTCAGGGGAAGGTAATCAAACAGCCTGCCATTCAGTTCATGTCTGAGACAACCCCTGTACTCCTTACTAGGGCACCCACTTGGAAACTGAGGAGCCTATGGGCTTGCTCTGAGCAGAGGGTCTAGGTCCTTCCCAGGTAAGGTCCTTGGTTGCAGTATCAGAGTCTGCAGGCCTTTGTGGGCCCAGGATTTTGGCTCTGTTGTTCTCCTTGTGGGGTTCCTGTTCCTTCCACTTCTTTTCATTTACCTCTTCTTCCATGAGATTTCTGGCACTCTAGCCAAAGTTTGGCTATAAGTCTCAGTATAAGCTTTGATACCATAGTGGGTAGAGTCTTTCTGAGGTCTTCTGTGGCATGGTGGTAACTAGAAAAGATCATCTCAAGTGAGGTAACCCAGAAGCAGAAAGTGTTACACACTCACTTAAAAGTGGATATTAGCCATATAATAAAGGATAAACATACTATAATCTATAGTCCTAAAGAAGCTAAAGAAAAGGAATATAAGATAGTGCATTTTTGATCTATACACATGACGTTACTGGATTTCAATACAGTTAAATTTTAAATTTAAATTTAAAAGTGAAATTTAATATTAAATTTTAGTAGTCTATATTTTGATTTTGGGGAGGAATGAATGCAAATGTTTTGACTCATTAAAATACAGAAAAATGGATTTTATTACTAGCCAGGTACCATGATTCAGAAAATGAACATAATAAATGTAATTAAAGAAAATTATTGAATTTTGTGTTTGAGTTTTCTTTACTCCCATAATTTCTTTCTCTGTCATTTTCTATTATATTTAAACATTATATTACTTCCTCTGCCTTAGAGGAGAAGATGATTTTTAAGGAATCATTGACAAATCATATAGACTCCTATAACTATAATCTTTCCTACTAAAGTTTCCTAGGTAGGGGATCCTATGAGATTCCCTTATCCCCTTCATCTTTCTTTTTCACATATTTTGGAAAAAGCACCTTGTAGTACTTTCCCTAAGTTCTTCAATGTTTGAAAATGGTTTCACTGTGAATTTTCCTCTGGTTTTCACATACTAGGTATCTGATTTGTTTTCTATGTCTCTGATTAATGCTCTTACATTTTTTTCATGACCTCCAGTTCTTTTTAAATATAGAAGTGCTGGAATCCATGAATTGATTGCATATATCCTACCAATATTAACTAAGTGATTAGTTAATGCAAATAAGAAATCCAATTGATCTTGCAATTACAGAATAAATAAAGAAGTAAAGAAGGACAGAAAAAAAACATTTAAAGTAAACTTGTCCTTTATATAATAAATTCCTATTTTGACACTCAAGTTGAATTTATTTTTGATAATTTCCCAGAAACATTGAACATAATTTTGATAAAAGATAATTTTTTTTCTTTTTTAAGTTTACCTTGGGATTATTACATTTATTCACTTGGTATTCAGCTGTAGCCTCCTCCATCATTCCCTCCCAACCCTGCCCTCCCTCTTTCTTCTCCTCCTATGCCCCTCCCCTAGTCCACTGATAGGGGAGGTCCTTCTCCCCTTCCATTGGACCCTAGCCTATCAGGTATCATCAGGACTGTCTGCATAGTCTTCCTCTGTGGCCTCATACAGCTGTACTTCTCCCAGTGGGAGGTGATCAAAGAGCCAACCACTGAGTTCATGTCAGAGACAGCTCCTGCTCCACTTATACTAAGACACCGACTTATAGACTGAGCTGCCATGGGCTACATCTGAGCAGGGGGTCTAGGTTATCTCCATGCATGTCCTTTGTTTGGAGTATAGGTCCCTGTGAAGAGCCCTGGTCCCAGATTTTTGGCTCTGTTTGTCTTCTTGTGGAGCTCTTGTCCCCTCCACATCTTTCTATCTCCTCCTTCTTTCATGAGATTCCCTGAATTCTGCCCAAAGTTTGGCTATGAGTCTCAGTATCTGCTTTGACACCCCACTGGGTAGAGTCTATCAGAGGCCTTCTGTGATAGGCTCCTGTCTTGTTCTCTGTTTTGTCCCATTTCTTATGTCAACCCCATTTGCTTTCTGAGTGAGATTGAGTAACTTCCCTAGGGTCCTCCATCTTGTTTAATTTCTCTATGAGTATTGATTTTAGTATGTTTATCTTATATTATATGGCAAGGAAATCATGAAAATTTCAGGCAAATGGTGGGAACTAGAAAAGATCATGCTGAGTGATGTAACCCAGAAGCAGAAAGACACACTTAGTTTTTACTCACTTAGAAGTGGATATTAGTTATGTAATATAAAACTCTTTAAAACAAATTTTTGAAAATGACACGAATAAAAAATGGAACTTGTTAAATTTTCACCTTTAATTTTCAGCAGTGTTTATAGAACTGGTTTTTCAACTCAAAATGTTTGATAATTTTCATATAGAAATTACATTTACATATTTTTATTTTATTGTAATGTACATATAAAGTTCTAAGAAATTTGTTTCTTTTTAAAAAATGAGCTAGTGATATACTTGAACTTTTTGAAGTTGTTACCTGTGTATCTTCTCTGCATGCCTTACATTTTCTATTCACTCAAGCAATACTGGACATTAGTCTTACTGCCAATGCCTTAACTAAATCACAACTGAAGTGCTTGCTCTTTTGTTTTGATTCTTCTTGCATTGTAAATAGGTTTTCCAATAGGATTTAAGGGTTAGGACTTAGACCTATCTTCCTAGGACAATTTTTGTCTTATTTTGCCCAATTGCTGTCATTTTATGATCTTTTTAGCAAGGGTTCCTGCCAAAGAGTTGGGAATAAGCAAGTATTCATGTACAAATACATAAATGCATACATGTAATATTTTTCAAAGTTCTACATATCCCTTTAAAACATTTTGCACTTTTAGTATCTTTTGAAAACAGTTTCTGAAAAATGTTTAATGGACTCCTAAAATTTACAGGTCAAAAGGAAGACTTAGATTTCACTGTGACAGCTGATCTTTTAAATAATTAAGTAGTTGTGATTTAATGCCCTATTTCCTTAAGAATATGGTGTGTTATTAAGTGTTTTCTTCCCATGATACATTCATTGAAAAGATATTTTTAATGTGCATACTAATTTTGGTGTTGGAAAATTTGAAATTAGGTTTTATTTACCTACTTGACCTACATAGTGTGTGATTAAATAAATCAGAGAAAATTAGTATGTTAAACTTATCTACAGAGTTCTTTGACATATTTATCAAATATTTTGCTAAAAATGTCCCTTTGTCAAGCCAAATAGTTTTAATCTCTGATATATAATTTCAATTTCTTTGAAAATAGTTTGAGTAAAGAAAAAACTTTGAGGAGTTCTTTTTCACTACTCCATTTATTGAATATACTTTTAGTAGAGTGAATTGGAAATTTTGTTTATCTGCTTATACTTTCATCTATAACTTTCACATTTAAGTCCAGTGTTTTTTCTAAATGTACATATGAAGGAAAAAAATGAACGGTGTCTTCCGAGGGCCAAGATCAAATAAATTGAACTGCCTTATTTTGCTTCCTTTGTTACATAAAGTATTTCAGAAACATAAACTTTTATTGTTTTGTTTTGTTTTATGAAACAGGCTTTCTCTGTGTAATCTTGGTTGTCCTGGACTCACTTTGAACAAGGCTCAAACTCACAGTGGTTTGCCTTCTTCTGTCTACTGGAGTGCTGGAATCACAGGCACGCCCCACCAAGCCAGGCTCTGAAACACATTCTTACATATCTTCACTAAAATCATTTAAATTAAAATATCTTATGGAACTCCAATCAAGGACCATTCATGGAGATAACCTAAACCTCTGCTCAAGTGTAGCCCACAACAACTCAGTCTACAACTGGGTTCCCTAGTAAGGGGAACAGGGACTGTCTCCGACATGAACTCAGTGGTTGGCTCTTTGATCACCTTCCCCTGAGGGGGAGCAGCCTTACCAGGCCACAGAGGAAGACAAGGCAGATAGTCTTGATAAGAGCTGATAAGCTAGGGTCAGATGGAAGGGGAGGAGGACCTCCCCTATCAATGGACTTGGGGAGAGTCATGGGAGGAGAAGAGGGAGGGCGGGCAGGATTGGGAGCAGACAATGGTGGAGGCTACAGCTGGGATACAAAGTGAATAAACTGTAATAAATAAAAAATAAATTAAAGAATAATAAAAAATTTAAAACTATAACTTACTAAAAACTTGAAAGTATGTTAAAGTGCATAGATAAAACCCTCCTGTTAAAATACTGAGCATCATGCACATTTTAATTGGAACTAGTTTAGCATAGCCTAATTTCTACTTCAGTACAGAAATATATGTGCATAGAGAGTGGAATTCTGAGAAAGGAAGTTTATCTCTTCTTCTCCTCCACTATCCAAGGAGGGATGTAGCTGAAAATCACATTACTATGATTACTCTCTGTTTTAATCTCTGTCCACAAAACTCCTAGCATCTGTAATTTCATGATTATAGCATACCTCAATGACTTGCGGCAGGGTGAAGGAAAACAGACACAGTATTTACCTGTAATAACTTTGTTTTATCATATAAATATAGTAGTACATTAGCATGAACATGAGAAATGTCCTCAGAGATCTTCACAAAGGACATAGTTATGATATATGCCATGATTATATGTTTATGTCACACTCAATACACCCAAGATATGACAACTTATATATATATATATATATATATATGAGGTGTACTTGTCTTGGAGTGATAATAAATGTAAATATGATCTGTGGATTCATTACTACCCTTGTTTTAGAATCATTCACTGAGGAGAATAGGAAGCAATACTTCTTCCTTCTGCAGTAATGTCATAACACTACCATGGAAGAATCAGGTACCAGAAGGCAAGTCAATCATCTACTACAGCCTAAGGATTTGGTGATACATAGGTTAGTATTTACTGGTACTTTACATAGTATAGTAGAGCTTTTTTAATGTAATTTATTTATTTTTGTATTAATCATAGGTTATGTACTTTGTATCCCAGTTGTAGCTCCCTCCTTCATTCCCTCCCACTCTCCCCATCCCTCCCTCATCTCCTCCCCACCCTGCTCCAAGTCCACTGATGGGGGAGGACCACCTCCCCTTCCATCTGACCCCAGCTTTTCATGTCTCTTCAGGGCTGGCTGCAATGTCCTCTTCTGGGATCTAGCTAGGCTGCTCCTCCCGGGTGAGGGGTGGGAGGAGGGTCGAAGAGCCAGCCATAGAGTTCATGACAGAAATAGTCCCTGTTTCCCTTTTAAAATAGTAATTAAATATACAAATATAAAGAAGGTGAAGGAGTAGAGGAGACAGAGTCTGAAAAAGTTGGTTCCTGAAAAAGTTTTTTTATTTTGTTTCACAAACTAAATTTAAATAAAAGTTTAAATCAACCAGACATACTAAACAATGAAGCCTAGATTGATAGAAGCCCAAAGGTATGGTCAGATGAATCACAGAACATTATTTCACCTAAAGTATTAAATTATCTATCAACATTAACATTGGAAGAATACAACACCAGAGCACATGATAACATGAAAAAGTATGAATAAGGCAAAACCCCAAGAGAAAAATCAAAGAAATTATGTTATAGCAATTAAGAGGATAGATTTAAAAGTATGAACTTTATTATACCAAGTTTATTACTTTTAAAGTTGAATGATGATCAGGTAATTTACACTGTTATAAAATCAATAAGTAAATTAACAAATACATAAATGTCAGAATCTTTTAGCATAAATTAAGTTCACTGAAATAAGTTGAGAATAACATTCAGTAACTAGACTTGTGCGTGTTATATAGTCCTGTAGCATGGATTTACATGACATGCCTGTATTTTACCTAGTCAAAATGACTCTCTGTTAAAAAGTTCATAGAAACATGTGGTGCTCGCAGACAACTTCCTTCTCTCTGGGTATCTAACAATTGATACTGTGATTTTAAAAAATTTTATTAAAATAATGTATGTATGTAATCATTTCCCAAAGTATTGAAGCAAGAGTCCAAAGAATCCCAGTTCAAAGAACAGGTAGCCTCAAGTATGTAGTTGTGAACAAGAATCTTTGCCCCAAATAATGTATGTAACTCTTATGGTTGACACCTGAGACTGTCCTCTGA
This sequence comes from Pachyuromys duprasi, assembly GCA_028658305.1. Taxonomy (NCBI): domain Eukaryota; kingdom Metazoa; phylum Chordata; class Mammalia; order Rodentia; family Muridae; genus Pachyuromys; species Pachyuromys duprasi. Next base: position 32,932,116 of record CM053766.1, on the reverse strand, counting down.
CCTTCAAAAGTTCCATTGTGGTATGTGTATCCATACCACAAACACGGGAACAAACATGCTACATGCATACATAAAAAATAAAATACAACTAAGTGCCTAAGATATAACAAAAAAAGAAATAAAACTAAAAATAGCAACTAAAAAGGAAATAGACACACAGAAATTCTAAGTACGTTTGATGGCAGAGTTGCAGACAGTGTGGAAAGTTATTGCCTGAGGTTTTGATTATGGTGAATATAGTCATCTGTTGTAGAATGGAGCTCCTAAGTGTTTAAGTGGTGTGAACCCCCATCTACACAAAAACTGCATTTTAACATTGTTAGATCTGTAGCCATAGATTTTTATTTTTACAAATAAAGGTAAATATATTATCAAACTGCATCACTTTCATTTAAGGAAATATTCTCTGTTGATTGAAAGAGCTACAGAATGATGTGAATATTTGCAATATTTCAAGGTTAATGTCTCAGCAAATGAGGTTTGTCTGAAAAGGAAAGTTTATATTTTGTATTTTCCAGGTTATTCCAATGATTTTAAATTATGTTAGGATAAAACTATAGAAATAGTAACAATTTTAGAGCTTTAGAATTGGAAAAGACAGTACATTTGAAGTCAACTGAGTAGCTGGTTGCAACTACTTTAACTAGGACACCAACTCTGTAACAAGCCCTGGCAAATAATCCAAGCTGTGACTCTGTCAACACACAAGCAACTGTGCATCACAAAGAATGACTCTAATTGTATACAATCAAAAGAAGCATTTAAAGTTTCAAGGGATTCCAGATGAAATTCTGACAGGTATAGCATACATTGTTATAAATTTCAACTAGCACAAAAAATAATGCACTGATCTAAGTGATATTGGAATTGTACAAAAACTGAAAGTGAGGCAAAAATAGTGAAATATACTCTTAAATTTATCCTCAGAACACCTATGAGTTAGTCATTGCATGGCACTGAACTTACATTTGCTGTTTAATTCTGTAGAATGATAATCTCTTATCAATTTACAGGGATTTAAGCAAGGTTAGACTAAGCAATGGTTTCAGTAATTACTGTTGTTAACATCTATAGTACCTGATGTGTCTGTCACCTGATACATATAAGAATTTATAAAATTCTGGTTAGATATATTTTCTTGCATAGGAAAATCTGTCCATGTTCTCTAAACTGAAAAAAAAAAACAGGTTCACACATTTCTGTAGCATTGAGCACATACAGTTTCAGCTGCAGAATTCTAAATCTATTTTGAAATAAAATGAATCAGAGATCCGCCACTAAGAATTTCTTGTATATACATGCAGAAAACAAACACATAAGATGAATCTGTAATGTGTCATGGTTTAAGAAACTGTTATTAATTAAATGGGCATATCATAAAATACTGTATATTGACCAAAGCCAAAATGATTTGAGGAGAACAAATAAATGAAAAGGGAAGTTCCAATGGAAATGAGGAAATTAGTATTTTCTTGTATCTCAATTTAAGTATTTGTGAAAACACACTGATTAATAAATAATTAATAATTGGAGGGGAATACAATAATTTCTACAGAATAAATCTAATAATTCTTGACACACACAAATAAATGTATATAACTGAATGCATTCTATAGAACACATGGCTAGAACTCCTTAGAATTGTTAATGCCATTAAAAACAAAATGACAGCCAATCATGCCAATCATGATGTAAGGTGCCATGAGAATGAAATATAATATGGTATCCTGGTGGGATACTGCAATACCCAAAAGATACTGTGTTAAAAACAAAGTCATTTGAATTAAGTATCGACATTAGTTAAAAAAAAAAAAACTTACATAACATTATTGCATCATCAATTTTAAAAAGTATAAAACATTAGTGATAATTAATCATGAAAATGACCAAATCATGGTATTGATAAGAAGCTGGATTGGATATATGTCTATTATACTCTTTCACCAATTTTCCATAAAATTTTAATTTTTCCCTTTCTTTTTTTATCATTATTAGTTACCTTTTATTAACTCTGTATCCCAGGTGAATCCCACTCCCTTATTCCCTCCCAATCCCACCCTCCCTCCTTCATCTACTCCCTGCCCCTTTCCAAGGCCACTGATAAGGGAGGACCTCCTCTTTCATCTGGCCCTGGTTTATCAGGTCTATTCAGGACTGGCTGCAAAGTACTCTGTGGCCTAGGAGGGCTGCTCCTCCCTTGCAGGGTGGGGAGGTCAAAGAGTCTGCCATTGAGTTCATGTCAGAAATAGTCCCTATTTCCCTTACTAGGGTATCCACTTGAATACTGAGCTACCATGGAATACAGGCAAGCAGATGTTCTAGGTTATAGCCACCCATGTTCTTTGGTTGGAGAAACAGTCTCCTATAAGACCCCTGTGCCCAGATATATTTGGTCCTTGTGGAATGCCTATCCTCTCCAGATCATATTAACTCCCCCTTCTTTACTATGATTCCTTGCCTTCTGCCAAAGGTTTGGTTATAAGTCTGTTTCTGCTTTGATACACTGCTAGGTAGAGTCTTTCAGGAGCCCTCTGTGGTAGGACCCTGTCCTGTTACTTGTTTTCTCCTACCTCCCATTAGTCTTTCTGAGTAAGGATTGATCATCATACCCTGGGTCCTCTTTTTTGTTTATCTTCTTTAGGTGTAGAGATTTCAGTATGTTTATCATATCTTATAGGTCTAAATAAGTGAGAATATACCATATGTGTCTTTCTCCTTCTGGGATACCTCACTCAGAATGATATTTTCTAGATCCCACCATTTGCCTGCCCCAGATGTCTGTCAACTGAGGAATGGATACAGAAATTGTGGTATTTTTACACAATAGAATACTACTCAACAATTAAAAACTAGGAAATCATGAAATTTGTAGGCAAAATTTTAATTTTAATTGTATAAAATATTTAGGAAAGAGGAAACTAACTGCCTGCTTTTACCTAGAAGCAATAACTTTAAAACCATACAGAAAACATATCACATTGATTAAATTAATGGAGAAAATTGCAGTTGAGATAGAGAGATTGCTCAGTGTATACATGACATAAAGACCTGAATTTAGATCACCAGCAATCACATAAAACATCTGGATATTTTAATCTTCTCCTATAACTTCAGAATTTGATAGGAAGGCACTGGGGTTCTCCAGACAAAAAGTTTACCCAATTAATGATTTCCACATTCAGTTGAGTTCCAGTTTCAACAAATGAAATAGGTAAAGCCTGACTGTGGAAGAAAATATCTTGACATCTGGCCTTCATAAGCACACACATAAACACCCCCACACCCACACATACAAACACTTGATTCATGTAGCTGTCATTATCCTGAGTAAAATTTAGAGCTTTAGATAAATTTATTAGAGAATAGAAACTGTGTTTGGTATGTGAATTCAGGGTTGAAATATGAAGCCACAGTCACTTTGATACCTAAACCACACAAAGATCCAACAAAAAAAGAGAACTTCAGACCTATCTCTCTTATGAACATTGATGCAAAAATACTCA
>CM053766.1:32907120-32928113 GCA_028658305.1 Pachyuromys duprasi | reverse complement strand
ATTTTCATTATTATTTCCAGCCCTCTGCCGAAGGCTTGGTTGTGAGTCTTAATATCTGCTTTGATACATTGCTATATCGATTCTTTCAGAGGCACTCTTTGGTATGCTCCTGTCCTGTTGCTTGTTTTTTCCTCCATTCAATGTCCATCCCATTTGTTCAGTTAAACAAGCATTGATCATACCAACCTGGGTCCTCCTTCTTGTTTATCTTCCCTAGGTGTGTAGATTTCAGCATGACCTTCCTATCCAATAGGTCTATATAAGTGAGTATATACCATATGTTTCTTTCTGTTTTGGGGATACCTCACTTAGGATGATCATTTCCAGGTCCCACCATTTGCCTGCGAATTTCATGATTTCCTCCTTTTTAATTGCTGAGTAGTATTCATTGTGTAAAAGTACCATAATTTCTGTATCCATTCCTCAACTGAGGGACATCTGGGTTGTTTCCAGATTCTGGCTATTACAAATAAAGCAGCTAAGAACATAGTTGAGCAAATGTCCTTGCTGTGTAGATTTTCTATTCATTTCAATTAATGTTGTGATTTTAAAAATAAACAACATGGAAGGAGAAAAGGGAGGGAAGGTGGGACTGGGAGAGGTTGAGGGAGGGGCCTACAGCTGGGATACAAGGTGAATAAATTGTAATTAATTAATTAATTAATTAATCTTTTAAAAACACTGTTTCCTTTATGATTGTGAAATTCAGTGTTTTCTTTCTTTTCTTTTCCTTTTCTTCTCTTTTTCTTTCTTTTATTTTTCTCCAGACAGGGTGTCTCAGTGTAACCTTGGCTGTCCTGGACACACATTGTACACCAGGCTGGCATTGAGCCCACAGAGATCCAGCTGCCTGTGCCTCCCTGAGTGCTGGGTACAGGTGCCCAGCACTGCACGTGACTTGAAATACAGCGTTTTCTTCTTCAGTCTTCAAACCAGGATCTCATTCATTGCTCTTTACATTTATCTGGAGGACAACAGAATGTTTTTCCTCCTTCCAAAAGTTTTTATTCCACAAAATGGTGAAACAAAATCAGCAAAATTTCAATAAATATGTGTCCTTAAAATGAGGAAACACGGGGGCTGGAGAGATGGCATTGAGGTTAAGAGCACTGCCTGCTCTTCCAGAGGTCATGAGTTCAACTCCCAGCAACCACATGGTGGCTCACAACTATCTATAATAAGATCTAGTGTCTTCTTCTGGCATGCAGGTGTATATGCAGATAGAACATTGTATACTTAACAAATAAATAAATTAAAAAAAAAAGAATTATGGGGGGAAAAATCTTCCATTTAAAAAAAAATGAGGAAACACTCCTTTCATTCCGTATGCTACAGTGTTACCTAAGGCTTCACCAGAGTGGTGCAGATGCTTATTTAGGGGTAAGCATTCTATAGACACACATTGTTAATACTCAGAAAATTAAAAAAAAAAAAACAGGTTTCCCTGAATTTAAATCTTTTTGTTGCAAGAAGATCTTCTCTGGTCGAAGTCAAATACCAATCCTAGTCTGTGTCTCCACAGAAATTAAGACTATGTAAATCCATTGCATCTGGACTGATATACCATCTAATTTCAAAACTGTCAAGATTTTAAACACTATTTTATTTTATATTCTACTTAAAATACTATGAATTACATTTCCAATTCCACTGCATATAAACTGTGAATATTTTGAGGTTATCAGGTTTTATGAGACTACATGTTACACCCTTTTTAAATTTTTATTATGTACACTTTATTCACTTTGTATCCCTCCATAAGCCTCTCCCTCCTCCCCTTCCAATCCCACCTTCCCAGCCCCTTCTCCACACATGCCCCTCCCCAAGTCCACTGATAGGGGAGGTCTTCCTTTCCTTCCTTCTGATCCTAGTTTATCAGCTCTCATCAGGAGTGGTTGCATTGTCTTTCTCTGTGGCCTGGTATGGCTGCTTCCCCATCAGGGTGAGGTGATCAAAGAGCAGGCCAATTAGTTCATGTTGGAGGTAGTCCTTGTTCCCATTACTATGGAACCCACTTGGACACTGAACTGCCTAATTAGGAAATTTTTATAAGTTTTTTCTGTTATTCCAATAGAAATATCTCATATTACAATAATATACACACTTTGTCATATCGTAGTACAGCATGTTAGTGATGTGATATTTGTTCCAAGGATGACATTTTACCATCACAACCTTTGTTATAGGACAATACTACATCTATTCTTCACTTTGTAATTTATAGATATTGCTGAGGTTCATATTATTTCATTTTAGTACTGCTTCAATCCATTCAGGTTTACAATAAACATTAATTTTATCTTTTAATAAAAATATATGTTGGTTTATATAAAATGTTTCATCTAAAGTGTCATGAATTGATAGTATGAATCTTACTTTCATATATGCATAATTATTAGGTGATTAAATATATCATGTACTGGCAATTATGTGAGGTGGTGTCATATGATGTTTAGGCATTAATATGAACTGGTTATTGTTTTATTTAGAAATTAATCACAATGTAAGTGGATACGCTTTTGTGTTGACAAGCATTGGAATTTTGATGGCTACTTTTGGTTGTGAGAGAAAGGGAAGAGAAAGAGAGAGAGAGATTAATTCTGTAAATTTTGTTTCTCTAGGGAACTCTAACATCCCAATGTTTTTACCCAAAATTTTACCAAAAAAGTATGCAATGTGTGCTACTTCCAATATTTTCTCTCTACCTACTTCCTAACCTTCAAATCACGAATACTATTTTAAGCAAGGTATGGCTGGAACACACCTTTATTTCCAGCACTCGGTTCAGAGTGCAGTGGGGCATAGGTGGATGGATCTCTGACTTTAAGGTCACACTTGTCTACACAGCAAGTTACAGCCAGATATACAAGGAAAAACAACTCTCCCTCCCCACAAAAAGTCACAAACATAAATACTCTTCTAGTATTTGTAAAAGTTTAAACATTTCTATGGAAATCATGACAAGTACAGAATAGCAAATACTCAATAATCACTGATATATTGGTTAGTTTAGTCAACACGGGATAGAATAAGCTGGGAAGAGGAACTCTCAACTTAGAAAATGCTTCCTCACTCAGGATGATCCTTTCCAGGTCCCACCATTTCCCTGTGAATTACATGCTTTCCTCCTTTTTAATTGCTGAGTAGTATACCATTGTGTAAAAGTACCATAATTTCTGTATCCATTCCTCAACTGAGGAACATCTGGGTTGTTTCCAGTTCTGGCTTATGAATAAAGCTGCTACAAACATGGTTGAGCAAATGTCCCTGTTGTGTACTTGAACATCTTTGGATATATGCCTAGAAGTGGTATAGCTGGATCTTGAGGAATCACTATTCCTAATTGTCTAAGAAAGCACTAAATTAATTTCCATAGTGGTTGTATGAGTTTGCACTCCCACCAACAATGGAGTAGTGTTCCCCTTTCTCCAAACCTCTCCAGCATGTGTTGCCACTTGAATTTTTGATCTTAGCTATTCTGATGAGTGTGTAAGGTTAAGGGCCTTGAGCGTTTCTTTAAGTGTTTTTCTGCCATTCTACAATCCTCTACGGAGAGTTCTCTGTTTAGCTCCATAGCCCATTTTTTAATTGGATTACTTGATTTGTTGTTTTTTAACTTCTTGAGTTCTTTTTATATACTGGGTATTAGCCCTCTGTCAGATGTAGGATTGGTAAAGATCCTTTCCCAGTCTGTAGGCTGTCGTTTTGTTTTGATTACAGTGTCTTTTGCTTTACAGAAGCATTTCAGTTTCATGAGGTCCCATTTATTTATTATTGATCTTAGATCCTGTGCTGTTGGTGTTCTGTTCAGGAAGTAGTCTCCCATGCCAATGAGTTCTAGGGTCTTTCCCACTTTTTCTTCTAACTGATTTAATGTGTCTGGTGTTATGTTGAGGTCTTTGATCCACTTGGACTTTAGTTTTGTGCTAGGGTCAGATGGAAGGGGAGGAGGTCCTCCCCCATCAGTGGACTTGGAGGGACAGAGGGAGGAGATGAGGGAAGGATGGGGAGAATGGGAGGGAATGAGGGAGGGAGCTATGGCTAGGATACAAAGCATATAACCTGTGATTAATATAAAAATAAAATAATAAATTAAAAAAGAAAGAAAATGTTCCCATAAAAGTAGGCCTGTAGTCAAGTCTGTGGGACATTTTTTGACTGTTGATAGATGTAAGAAGGTATATCCCACTGTGTATGGTGTTATCTCTGTAGAGCTGATCCTGCACTGTATAAGAAATCAAGCTAAACAGGCTGTGGAAAGCAAGCCTATTACATACTGATAAATGGCCACAAGGTGCTGGGGCCTGGACCCACTCACTGCAAAGGGAAGAAGTGTTTTTAATCACTGAGCTCTCTCTCCAGTCCACTCATAGCTCATGAGCATATAGGCAGCACTGTTTCTCAAGTCTCAAGATCAACCTTTCCAGTTTCCACTTTAATTTCTGATTTTGCTATATTCACAGTTCATAAAATTGATAGTCTACACAATACCATTAATTATGAACAATCAAAGAGGTAAATACATGTGCAGACTAGGCATTTTTCCTGGGAGAATTGTTTGAATAAATATGTAAAAACATACACTGCCATCCTCCAAGTTTATACTTTCTTTCTTTCATTTTATTTATTTATTTTTAGTTTCCAATAATTTAGAATGAGTAGTTTGTCTTAAAAATATTTCAGCAACAGTGTGGCTATAAGACATCTATTGTCAGTAAATTTACTGAAACTTCACCATTCTTCAGATTCACATCTATTCATTTTCCATCCAATGTGGAGGAATAACAAGTTCATGAAAAAAAGTAAATATTTTCTGACAACTAAATAAATCTGAACTAAGTGTCTCCATGAAGGAATGATTATCATAAAGGTCTTCCATCATGGCTCTTAAATTGGATAGGGCATTTTTAACTCTGCAGCTCAATAAAAACTTTCAGAGCTCTATAGTCTCATATACAAGTATCAATAAAATAAATTCATTTTCATACTTACACTATAGGTAAAGCAGACTTGATAAAAATGTGTTGTTTGGTGACAATGAGTTTTATATTACTAATCAGATTATCATCAATGTATATTTTCTCAGTGGGGATTAATTTACTGTGGATCAATATCTATTATTTTAGTTTTCTAGGTGAAAGCATTAATGCTATATTATTTTCATTTCTACTAATTTATTCTGTCATATATTGCAACATAGCCAGAGTTTCCCTTCCATCCTTTCCTCCAAGCCCCTCCATGCCTCATCTCCTTCTTCCCATCAACTAACTCCTCCTCCATTTCCCTTCAGAAAAGTATAGGCTTCTCATGGATATCAACCAAACATGGCGTATCAAATTTCAATTCCTAGGCACCTTCCCTCAAATTAAGGCTGGACAAGGTAACCCAGTATGAGCAAAATGGTCCCAAAGGCAGGCCTCATCTATGACCATTGACCCTCATATTTGGTCCAGGATTCTGTGTATTCTCCATCAATAGATTCATACAAAGCACCTTGCAAAATCACCTGCATATTTCAAGGCAAAAATCAACTCCTCTTTCCTCAGATTCCTCTGAATATCTGAGAATAAAGGTGGACTCTCCAGAGCCCCTTGGTTTCCCTTTTCTGTCAATGTTTCAAGAGTCATCATATTTTGTATGTCACAGCTATTATCTCATATTTATTTCAGAATAATGTAAATGAATTTAAATAACTTTCTCACCCCACTGCTATAGGAAAATGTTTCTAAGATATTTTAATGAATTATAACCCTCTACATTAAAACTGAAATGCTATGGTACATTGTGTATTTTAAAATTTGTATTTTATTTATATTTATCTGAATCTGTGTGCATGTGTGAGAGCACATTTGGGAAGGTACTCAGTGAATATAAATAAGATGTCAGATTCCCTTGAGATGGGTTTACCAGAAGTTGTGAGCAACTTGGCAATGTCCTTTGCAAGAACAGTATGAGTTATTAACCACTGAGCAATCTCTCCCGCCCCCAGTTACATCTTTTGACCCTTCAACACTCACTTTCTTCACACACTGTGTTCAAACACCTCTCCTCTGTGCGAAGTGTAGTGGACTCTAGAGCAAGGCTGAGATTATAATAAAGCTCTATTGAGAAAGCCGTGGTGTTGGCAGAGAGCAATGCGTTTACATTGTTCAGTCATTGCATCCCCTTTTTTGCTTTCACTAGATCATGTTTAGACAATTTGATGTGACAGTTTTGTACATTGTTTTTCCACTCAAAACTTAAAATATGCCAAGAAATTATGAAGTGACAAGAATAGGTGACAGCACACAGAGCTAAATTCTCCTGGTTTCAACTAAACAGCATTTGCAGAGATTGTAAACAATTACCACATATTTTTGTACATCCACCCCATGCTCCCAATTCATAACATTCCTTAAGCTGTGCATGAATTTAATTTACACAAAACCATTTCCTCTAAGGTGTCCTTGTGGTAATGTGTTCCAAATGGCATTTAATCACAGATGCCAAGAATGAATCCATCCAGGGCTGTGTGCGTAGACAGTTAATCATAGACTAATGAGCTCTCACAGTTCTAACTACTTAAATAGCCCCGTAAATAAGAGCCTAACTAGGAAAAATAATGGGAATTTTCTTTAATTCAAGAGAATAGGTCAAAGATATGGAGATTAATGAAATTAAGGGAATATTTATAATGTTCACTTCAAAAATTATTATACCTACTATGCTGTTAGGGAAGAAAATTCATTGTTTTCACATGTACAATTTAAAAATATTCTTGTAATTTTAGGGTCTGCAGTATTCAAAGTGTCTATCTTCAAAAAGCACTGAACTACAGAAAAAAACAAATGAACAAATGCACACTTTTGAATTTCAGGAAATGATAGACATGACAAACATTTACACATTAATATATGTACAGAATATATTAAGCATATTACAGATATGAGATACATATATAAATTCATAAATATCCCCATGTATGCATTTCATGGAGTTTTATATCATATGTAAGACATTGTTTTATGTTATTTTGCTTATTAGCATTATAGCTATTTAGCTATTACAGTCTGTAATGCTCAGGGACAAAAGAATATCCTAATAACACATTTCTCATAATTTATATCCATCTTCAGATGACACTTGGCTCTTTGTATATGTGTAAATATGTGTGTGCATACATGTATTGTTACATTTTATGTCAACGTACACGGATACATATACATACTATCTTTGTAATTTGTAGTGTATTGTTTTATCAAAAGCCCACTATAAACTTTAAATACTATGAGTAAAACAATCATTTGTTGAACTGATGATGTAGGTTGATAGACACAATGCTTGCAAAACATATATGATATCCAAGTATTGATGTCAGGCAGAAAATAAAATCCGGTGATTGGAATATGCCTGTAATCTTGGGATGAGGTAGGGGGTTTAGGAGGATTACAAGTTTCATGTTATCTTGGACCACATGTTTCATACAATACCAGCCATGCCTACAGAAACTTTTGTTAAAAGTAAAAATACCTCCACATTTATCAATGTTGAGATTACACGGAGTCAAAATAATCTATGCCAAAGCCTAATCACAATAACAAGGTGAATATTCTGTATACTATACAGATCATCTGTGCTTAAAGAATATAAACCCCTGGGATAATGCTCTGTGTTATAGAACTCATGGACATTCATGTATTTGAGAACCATAGAGCATTGTGACCCAGTGTAATTAGAGGAGTACAAGAACAATCTTAAATTTTAAAATTCAGATTTTTATTCTCTGCTTTTTCTTTTTTCAATTAATTAATACATTCATTCATTAAACATTCTTATCATAGCCCCGTCCTGTCCCTCCTCTCCTCTCAATCCACCCTCTTTCCCTCCCTCCTCTCCCTATGCCCCCTCCTCTACTCCTCAAAAAAACAGGGAGACACCCCCCCACACACACCAACCCATCTCAGCACATGAGGTCCCATCAGAACTGATCACATTTTCCCCTGTGGCCTGGTGAGGCAATAGCAAGGGGCAAATGATCAAAAGTAGGTAACAGAGCCCATGTCAGAGACAGACCCAGCTCCCTTAATAGGGTACCCACATGACATGGAGCTGCTACATCTGAGTAGGGGGCCTAGGTCCAGTCCATGCATGGCCACTGTTTGGTGTTTCAGGCTCCACAAGACCCTCTGGGCAGTGGTAGTTGACTGCTGGTCTTCTTGGGCATTCTTGTCTCCTGCAGGTCCTTTTGCCCTCCCCCCCACACTTTTCCACAAGGCTCCCTACTCCTCACTCAGTGTTTGACTCTGAGTCTCAGCATCTGTTTTTATCTGCAGCTGGGTGGAGCCTCTCAGAGGACAGCTATGCTAGGCTTCTGTCTGCAAGCATAGCAGAGTATTGCTTTATTAATGTCAGGGGTTGATTCTCAATACAATTAATTCCTTGCAATCATAAAGTGAAAAGAAAAAAAGAAAGAAAGAAGGGCCAATGATCTATCAAAAGTTTTAAAATTCCTTGTAAATCCATATACATGATGGGTACTTACCCTTGTGTGTGTGTGTGTGTGTGTGTGTGTGCGCATGTCTACAAATACTGCCTGAGTATTCAGATGCGTGGAAATTTTAGACAAGAAGTCACTGAGTAAATATGTCAGCACATTTAATTTCGTTCAGCAAATGCAACAAAATTCCAACATACTATTTTATTGATGTCATTAATGCACACATTTTACATCGTATTATTTAAATTGTTATCATTAATTTTATATGTAATTTAAAATAGTTAATTCAGAGATCTATGTTTTAGAACTTACAACTTATAAATTATATAAGCCTACCTAACCTAAAAATTATTTAACTTATAAATTATATAAACCTATATCATCTTAAAGAAAAATTTAAATAGTGAATTGTGATTTATCACTAAACAAAATTGATTATAAATAATTTCTTCATCTTTGTAAGTTTTGTGTTAAATTTATTTGAATTTAAGGTTAATCAAATTTAAAGTTAATTAACACAATTACAATCATTTTAAAATACAAAGACTGTGTTAAATGACCAGGATATCAAGCTTTTGGTTTTTGAAATTGTTTTCTTTTTCTGAGAAACAAATAAAAATTAATGACCTGAGTAATTTTGATAAAAATAGAAACATTAGTGCATTGTGATTTATGATAAATCTTACAGGTTTAAATATTCCTCAGTAAACAATACTGTAATTTTTTAATTTTAAAATTGTATATATCTTTTATTTTGTATGTATGTAAAAGTACTTTGCTGCATTCATGTATTACCATCACTTTTGTGCTTGGTGACCGTGGAGTCAGGACAGTGCTTTGCATCCATTCCTACAACCGTAGTTATAAATGGGCATGAGCCATCAAGTGGGTGCTGGAAGCTGAACCCAGGTCCTCTGAAATGGAAAATAGGCATCTTACCTGCTGAGAAAGCTCTCTACCATCAGAAAACTGTTTTTTTCTTTTTTTCTTTTTTATTTATTTGTTTGTTTATTGTTGTTTGTCAAATGTCTGTGTATGTTGGAGAATCATCAATTTATTCTATAATCTCATTTAGAATACAACACTTTAGTCTTATTAACTGTGGATAACATGAACCTATATATCCATGCCAGATTAAAAGGAAATGAAACTGTCAATTTGCCGTTGCTGTTTTTAAACTCTCTTGCCTACAAGAAACAATGACAAAATTTCCAGAATAAACTGATACCCAGGATTTCAAAATGGTAAAACCTGCATGTTTTAAAATTTAAAATATTCAATGTTTGAATTATTTTGAAATTCAAAAGTTGCATTTAAGTACCTTCTAAAATAACTAGAGTTTTCTTTTTTTTAATTAGAGTTATCTTAAAAAATAAATATGGAAAACAACCTTTTAACTAATGTACTAATATTCATTTTAACATGTTATGCATTCATACATAAGTTCTGTACACAGCTAAGTATTTCTATATATAATCTGAAAATTAAATTTCATGGGTAAAGCAGCAATATTATTGAGTTCATATGACACTGCAGAGGTGAAATTTAGATATGTTTTCAGTTTATACATTCAGGTTCATGTAGTTTCCAAGTTTACTCCAATCATCTAATTGTTATATTTAAATGTGGAGCTACTAGCGATGTTGTCTCATAAATATCTTTTATGATACTTTTTTGGCTGATGGGGTTGAATTGGCATTTAGAACTTTAGTAAAAATTGTACATATATCATTATAAAATGGCATATTAGTTGAACATAGAATAAAACATAGAATAGAATAAGGGAAAATTGGTATTTCTGTTTTAAAATGTCTTCAGTAGGTCCGAAACTATATAGGAATCAATACAAAGTAAGAATATCTGATGATTCCTGATATTTTGTTTAAATTTTATACAGATGGTTATTAAACTTGTATACATATTATAAATTTGTGAGCCCATTTCAAACCACTGATGCTTAGGTCAGAATTCAGAAATTCTAGATGTAAAGTTCATTGGGGTATTGCACCATATAGTTAAATAGAATTTAAAACTCTCTCTGATATTTTCACTACAAAACTACAATTGAAAATCAGTGATCAACATCTACTGGACATGAAAGACTCTAAGCTTAGTTTTAGTCTAAACTCAGTTTGCAGAAATATTGTATATAGGTGCTGTCAGATTATACAATAGTATATAACCACACTCGTGTATACACATGTTGAAAGACACGGGAAATGTAGGTGATATTCATTATGAAATTCATATTTTAAGCATTTTCTTTATAGAGCCTCTCTGATCCATAATTTTTATATTCTTCATATCATGTCCCTGTTCTTGTTTCTGCTTAGAACTCTTAAATGTATTTGTAGACCAATACTTAAATTTCTCTTTTAAAACATTTCAAGATTTAAATATTCACTTCTATTTTAAATCTTAATCTTGATGTATTTTTTCAGATGTAGAAATAAGTGGGTTGTCATAACTTGTTTTCTGCATACTTGTATATACAAGAGAGCTGTTCTGAATCCATTGCACCAAGGCATGATACACGATTTTAGCTTCTTTTGTTGTATCCTGAGCTTGGTTATGGAAGCTTTTATAAACAGATTTACTAGACTGAACCACCCTAACGTACAAACATGTTGAAAGACACAGAGAGTGCAGGTCGTATTTGTAATCATTTTGTTTCTATATAAAAACAGACTGATACTTGTCTCTTAGATTATTTTGTAGTTCTTAGAGGAATGATTTCATTAATGCGAAAAGGAGAAAGAATAATTACTCAGAGCATTTTAAAAGTACTGCACCATATTCACATTAATTCTGAAAAACAAGTGTTCTTTATCTATATTCAGATACGCAAAATGGCTTATCGACTGTTTAATACCAAATTATCTGTGTTAGAGTGTTCACTCAAAAATAAAATAATGTGTATTTTCCATGAACTAATGTATCCTTAGGTGCAAAAGACTTTATTTTCCTCTAAAGCAACATTATCTTAAACATCATAAAGAATATTCATAGCTTTTTGTTGTTTGGTGGCATATGTTTGGCAAAGAACAATAACAGGGGCTTTGAAGTGACAGCATCCATTTTCTGAGAGGAACCTTCACAGGTGTTGAAGCTATATGGGCCTCAGATGTTCTTAAAGATCTAAGACAACAGAATTTCTCTCCAAAACATTAATGTTTGAAGAACAACTAAACAGATGTTCATTCCTTCATTAAATATTTCAGACAGCTGCATAATGGCACTATGTTGTTTTTTTCTACTTTTTTAAAATAACATTTAAAAACTAAACTTGGTTTAAGGTCACTTCTGATGACAGTATGAACTGGTCTGACAGCTGTTTAAATGTTTTTGACATCTGCCTAAAAAGTTGGAATTCCTGCCTTCCTTCATTCTGAATTGATGTTACATAAATTTCAAAATAATTTTAGTTCTTTAACAAAACTCAGAAAAAGCACATATCCAGTATAATGTGTTCAGAGGTGCTATAGCTGGGTGTGGGTGCTTACATATCTTGCTTTTGTTTCTATTTTACATTCCCCAAAGACACATTTAGCTATTTCTCCCAGAACTGTCATAATTTGAATGTCTCAGACGTAATTAAAATTAAAAGGGTTTACTTCGTTCTTATTTTATGAACCATAAAACATTATTGCTTATGAAAAAAAAATCCCCAAATGTTCAGTGCCTCTTCCCCGAGAGGTAGAGCAGATGGTAGGCACAGGTATATTAAAGGCAATCTGCATAACAACCTTAAATATACTAGCAATTATTAGAGATTACTCTGAGTATTTGCCTGAAAGAACTTTGGGCTGCCCAGAACAGGCCCAGCTGTGGCTGGCTTTGTACAGTGCTGTATGGGTTTCATCTAGGAAGGTTGATGGCTTGCCAGAGGAGTGTTCTGTTCCACTGAGTCACATTAGAAACTGTCTATGAGACACATATGTTACCATCTGTGGTACAGTAAATTAAAATAAAAATTTTCTATTTTCTAACATTTGCTTTGAGGTTTTACCCACGTGTGTCTTTCATACTGCACTATTTAATTTGTTTTATATGATTTTTATAATTAATCTTTCCATTTATAATTTTTAAAAAATAAAAATAAGACATAAAAGAAAAGTTTAATATTGTGATATTAGCGCCCTGTTTCAAAAAGTTGGTTACATATTTGTACTGACTCCCCTCCAAAGATGACAAATGGGAAACAACCCTCATTGCCATCAGTAATTAGGAAAATAAAGAAACATTCCCATCCCATTACACACTTATAAGATGGTTAGAAAGAAAAGTAGTTAAGAATTCAGAAGAGAGACAATATCCACTTGCTGAGGCGGAAAGAACACAGATTATTTATTCTATGTGAAAATATAGGAAGAAATATTCTATCTGCAAAAGCTCCTTATAAATCAATTTTTTATTTCCTTTGCAGCCTGATTGCAGCCATTCCCCTCCTCTACTCCCTGTCACATCCTCACATCTCTAACATTTAATTATTTAAAAATGTTTTTCTTCCAGTGGTTCAAACAACTTGAGTTCAAACTCATGTTTTATAGACCAATCGTGAATATTCATGAATTCTCATGATAAAGAAAACCTGAACATCAATGTTTAGTGTATTGTTATTGTCGCAGGATAACGAGAACTGAAACACCTTTTAATTGATACAATTATTATTAATAATAGTAACAATAATAAATTGTTAGGCATCTAATAAAGAGTTCAAAGCCACAACACAAAAGGATCTCAAGAGCATAAGACAAGGAAAAGCCCAGACTTAGAAAAGCCGTGGTTAACTGTACTATTTATTTGAGACTTTGGAAAATACAGAAATGTAGACTATCATGTGACTCCTTTAGGATGTAGAGCTAGTTCCTCAAGCAGGTGCTGAATGGTTTTCAGAACTACTCAGATGTACAACAGAACTAATCATATACCAAGCAAGTTAATTTGAAAATTTAAATTGAAACAATAATATCAATCAACATGTATTCTATATTGCATACATTAGAACTCATATCCTAACATTATAAATATTATATTAATGATTATATCTATCTGTGCTTGCAATATTTTAAAAAATAAAAAATATTTTAATGTCATTAGTAACATAAATAATATGCTCTAAGACCTGTTGTTAGCCTAGATAAGAATCAGCTGTTATTTCATGTTTTTAATCTCATTCAGCTGAATACAGGTATTTATTCCTTACTATATTGTATCTAAAATTCTTTGTCTAGTTAAATGACTCTTTAGAGAATGAGATCATTTTGTCACCCATTCTGCAGAAAAAAATATTTTGAAACCTCATAGTAATGGAAGAGACAGTAGATAATAGAAGTCTTCTTCATCTAATAGTGGGCAAATCAATATCTGTTCAGGTCACCACAGCCAATAATAAGAGCTGATTCAGAAAGACAGCCACTTACTACCACAGGGAGATTTCTGAGAGTGGTGTCAAGACTCTAAAGAAGGCTAAGTCATGTGCAACGCTTATATTCACACCTTTAAATGAGAAAAATGAACCATACAACCTGAGGTTTCAAGCATTAGAGAGAGAAAATTTGAAGTTTTAACTCTTGAGTTAAAAGAAATAAAATGAAAGCAAAACTAGACTAGATATTTTAAATACGTAGTTCCAACTTTCATAAAATGTTAATTATATTCATAAATTGGCATATATAGTCTGCAATCATTTAAACAAATTTATTATAGGTTTGATCACAAATAAACAATGATTGAGCAATTGCTTCTTCATACTTCATAATTTACAATCCAAAGGCTAAAATTTATTTAAATAATAATATTATTATATTTTAATAATATTTGAGTGAAAAGCAACCACAACTCAGTATTTCTTATGTTGATGTCTTCTGGAATTTTCATTATTTTTAAGGCACTATTATTATCTCTGCTACTTGACTAACAGCTTTGTTTCTCCAAACTATGAAGGACTATTTTAAAGAATCAAGTCCAAAGCTACTTCTTCCTTCTCATTTCCATGAGAAACACAGTAATAAAATCTTAAAAGTCATTTAAACAATAAATATGATGAACCTACACACATAAGGATACTTGATTTTTGACAAAGAAGCCAAAACCATACAATGGGAAAAGACATCATCTTCAACAAACAGTGCTGATCTAAGTGGATGTAGAAAAATGCAAATAGATCCATATTCATCACCCTGTACAAAACTAATGTCCAAGTAAATCAAAGACCTCATCATAACACCAGACAAATTAAATCAGTTAGATGAAAAAGTGGGGAAGAGCCTTGAACACATTGGCACAGGTGACAACTTCCTGAACAGAACACGGACAGCATAGGATCTAAGATCACCAATCAACAACTGGGACCCCCATGGAACTGAAAAGGCTTCTGTAAAGCAAAGGACACTGTAGTGGGAATAAAATGACAGCCTACAGACTGGGAAAGGATCTTTATCAACCCTATGTATGACAGAGGGCTAGTATCCTGAATATATAGAGAACTCAAGAAGTTAAATAGCAACAAATCAAGTAATTCATTTGAAAAATGGCGTACAGAGCTAAAAAGAGAATTCTCTAAAGAGGAATATCAAATGGCAGAGAAACACTTAAAGAATGCTCAACATCATAGTATTCAGGGAAATGCATATCAAAACGACCCTGAGATTTCACCTTATACCCATCAGAATGGCTAAGGTCAAAAACTCAAGTTACAGTACATGCTGGAGAGGATGTGGAAAAAGGGGAACATTCTTCCATTGCTGGTGGGAATATAAACTTGCAAAACAACTTTGGAAATGAATCTGATGCTTTCTCAGACAATTAGGAATAATGCTTCCTTAAGATCCAGCTATACCACTCATAGGCATATATCCAAACTATGTGCAAGTACACAACAAGGACATTTGCTCAACCATGTTCATAGCAGCTTTATTAATAATATCCAGAACCTGGAAACAACCCAGATGGCTCTCAACTGAGGAATGGATACAGAAATCGTGGTACATTTTCACACTGGAATATAACTCAGCAATTAAAAACAAGGAAATCATGAAACTTGCAGACAAATGGTGGGAACTAGAAAAGATCATCCTGAGTGAGTTATCCCCAAACAGAAAAACACACATAGTATATAATAACTTATAAGTGGATATTAGACATATAATATAGGATAATCATACTAAAATCTGTACACCTAAAGAAGTGAAGCAATAAGGAGGACCCTGGGTAAGATGATCAATCATCACTCAGAAAGGCAAATGGAATGATCTTTGAAGAGAGAGAAAACGGGGGATAGGACAGAAGCCTACCACAGAGGACCTCTGAAAGACTCTACCCAGCAGTGTATCAAATTTGGCTGAGGCACAAAGCCAAATTTTGGGCAGCATGCAGGGAATCCTATGAAAGAAGGAAGAGATAGAAAGACCTGGAGGAGACAGTAGCAAGGAGCAACAGAGCAACAGAGCCAAAATTTCTGGGCTTAGGTACTTTTCTGGGACTGATACTCCAACCATGGACCATGCATGGAGTTAACCTAGAACCCCTGCACAGATATAGTCCACGGCAGCTCAGTCTCCAAGAGGGTTCCCTAGTAATGGGAACAGGGACTGTCTCTGACATGAACTCAGGGGCTCACTATGTGATCACCTTCCTCTGTGAGGGCATCACCTTACCAGGCCACAGAGGAAGACAATGTAGGCAGTGTTGATGAGACATGATAGGGTAGGGTCAGATGGAAGGGTGGGGAAGGACTCCCCTCCCATCAGTAGACTTGGAGAGAGGTATGGGAGGAGTTGAGGAAATGATGGTAGGATTGGGAGGGAATTAGAGAAGGGGCTACAGCTGGGATACAAAGTGAATAAACTGTAATTAACAAAAATAAAATTAATAATAGCTGTTGAGCACCTTAATATATCATCAGAATGGTGTGAAGTTTTGCTTGTAAAACTGCAAGTTTAAAAAATTCTTGTTAAAAATCTTCAGGCCGACATATTACTTGATGGTGACAATATCTTGATACTACTATCAGGCTACCTTAAAACATTTACTTATTTAACAGGTATGATGTTGAATAACAAATAACTAGAGAAATACATATCTCTCATAGAGAACTTTTACAAAAAATATAACTTGTTCTAAATTTGCATTTATATTGAATTTCTAACAACATATGGGAGAAGCCAAACAACCTGTAACAAATTTTAATGGTTTCAAATAAAAGAAAATTTTTGCTTTATCTGGACATCTATGTTACATTATATTTTGTAACTTTCAATACAATAAACTATTTCTATGCTTTTATAAACATATCCATCTTTTCAATGTTAAAATCAAGCACACTGTTCTAAATATTATATAATATTCTACTCCAGTAATCCCACATTAAAAGTTGGGTACATTATTTTGTTCTTTCAAGAGACAAAATGGTGCTTGCAATTAGGATACTATTCTGATCTTCATAAAATCCAAGCATCTGTAATACCATAAGGGGAATTTAGTAGCAAACAGCATCTTAAATATTTAAATATGCATATGGACTTTATTTGATATTCTCTTAAATGTAGAGTAGCAGAAGGGCTGCTGTGGCAAAGTTGGGTGCAGGGCTAGCTGATGAATAACACCAGAATGTTTCTGGGCTCCACAGCCTGTTCCTGCTGAGAGTTATGTCTTGCCTTACACACACTCCTTAATGTAAATTTTAAAACGATCACGCCACTACTCATGCATGCAGTTCTGTGGATGTTTACGGACATCTGAGAATGGTTTATCTGTCCTCAGGAAGTAAACAGTTCATTTTGTTAACATTTCCAACGCACAATACATTTAGAGCAATAGCTAAAACAGGCTGTGTATAGTTTCAACATATGTAAAATGAAATATGACAGTCTGCTTTAAAAATCCCTAAATAATAAACAAGTAAAAAATTAAAGGAAAAAGATATGATTAAAAAATATGAAAGCTAGGAAAATGCCTCAGTGATTAAAACCACTGGATGCTGCTACAGATAGTTTGAGTTCAGATCCTAGCACCCATATGGTGGCTCATAGCTGTCTGTAAGTGCAGTCCTAGCCACCTGTTGTCCTATTCTGGCCTCTGTAGGTAGTGCATGCATGTGGTACACACACTGTAAGCAGGCAAAATATTCATTACACATAAGAGAAAAATAGGTGAATCTCTAAAAAATGTTAATTACTTGCAATGGGCTTGCTACCACATCATGTGGAGTAGAAATGTATATCTTTGCGCATACCTATTGATGGATATGTTAGTTTCTTGGGACATTTGTGTCTCTCTGTGTTTCTGCGTGTGTGTGTGTGTGTGTGTGTGTGTGTGTGGTGTGTGTGTGCATCCCTCTCTCTCTTTCTGTGTGAAGAATTTTTTAATGGTTTATTTTACAAACTTTCATCTCTTTTACTTTGTTTTCATCATTATCATGTTTTCACCCATATCAAGAGGCAATATCATTAAAGGAATTATAACCCTCTACAGGGCACTTTAAATGTAAAAGTTATGACTAAAAATATAGAAATAAAAGTGATGGCTAGTTCTGGACTGTAAGCTGGCAAAGCCTAGTATTGATTTTATAGAAAATGTAAATGTCTTATGAAACTAAGATCCATAAAATGGTTTTGAGTGACAGTGTTCCAGACTCTGATATTTTCATGTGCTTCTGAGGGTCTACTTGGCTCATCACACACAGTAATATGATCATTTCAGGACTTCAGTCACAGTGTGGTGAGCAGAAACCTGAACAACCCCATGAAAGTCAAAGGTAATTGCATTTAAATTTATTCAATCGTCTTCTGTATTTTAAAAAGAACATACATAAAGTTTATCTTTGTTTTTTTAATTAATTGTGCTATCTAAAGTATTTACATACATGCAAATTAAGACTAAACAGAAAGAACTTAAAAACTGGTGACAATCTTCTAAATGGTTATACTTTGTAAACAGCTTATTTTCTGCTACATTTTTGGGTTTTTTTAATGCTCATATTGACTTTATTTTATCATTTTATTTTTTTATTTTTTTATTTTTTATTAATTACTGTTTATTCACTTTGTATCCAAGCTGTAGCTCCCTTTCTCAGTCCCTCCAATCCCACCTTCCCTCCTTCATCTCTTCCCATGCCCCTCTCCAAGTCTAATGATAGGGTGGTCTTAGGGATTATTTAAGGGATTTGATAAAGTATGTAATTAAAAAATTGAAAGGTATTTCAGCCTAAAAAATAAGGTTACTGGATAGGAATCTACAACCACCCGCACACAGTAAGTAACAATTTCCTTTGAAATAAAATTTAATGAAATAACAACAATAAGCATAATGGAAATCTTATGTTACAGTCCATTGTATTTTCCAGACATTTCCTTTCCTGTTTGCTGTTGTTGTTGTTTAAAGAAGCTTAAACATCTCAGAAAGCTGTGCTGGAGTTATGAATTTATGAACAAGGAATGAAAGCCAGTGTAAAGACTGTGGCTATGTTCTCTGGAATGTAGCACTTCTTCTATGCAAAGAAAATTCCTGTGATTTTTGTTCTGGATATGAAAGGGAAGCAATTATTACCTTATAAATGCAAAATGCTTGAGCTATATAATTGAAATGATTGCTTAGGTCTCCTGAGAGTATTCTTAGTGGAGACACACTGAAGAGATAATTCCAGAGTTAAGCATGTTTGTGGGTCTTCTTGTGGAGCTGAGTTCAGCTCAAGTGTCAGGGTGATGCACAAAACAACCTCAAGTCTGTCTTCAGGGGACCAATTGCTCTTTCTGACATCCACAGGCACATGTACCCATGTGCACATGCACTCACATTGACACACATATATGTATTAATACTTTTAAAACTCTTTAGCAATTTTTAATACTTTTAAAAATCTTTAGCAAAAATTCTTAGCACAGAATATACACACTGTTTTATTGATGAATATTTGGGAAAGTAACTCAAGTATCAAGTGAAGTAATGCTTTAAGTACTTTAAACAGCAATAACTGTTTAAACGGTTATTAGTATATTACTGGGGCAGATTTGTTCTTAGTTTTTAATAGATGAGTTAATGCTACACTGCATCTCATTCTTAAGAGTGACATTAATTACTAATGAACATGTTTAGAGACCTGAAAAATAAAGGCCGTTTGCATTAATCTCCCCAAGATCACCAAAACCATTATCTCCTCTGCTCTTGTGTTCATGAACCTCTTGAAACGTGCTGATGCTCAGTAACATGAACTAGAATTAGCAGTGCTTCCATTTCACGGAAGGTATATCCATTACATCTCTGTTGTGAATAAGACAAAAAGAACAAGGCCTTGTAGAAGAATTTACTTTGACTTATAGTTCCAAGAGATGAAAGCCTATCATTCCAAGGAAGCTTGACAGCAAGATGTAGGCTGGGAGGCTGGACCAGGGAGCTAAGGCTTTGCAACTTTAACACAAATGCAAATAAGAGGAAGCACACTAGAACTTGAGAGAGGCTGTGAAGTCTCAGAACCTGCTGGAGAGGGATCTGATCCCTCCAAGAAGGATGCACCTCCTCCCCAAACAGCACCACCAACTGGGAATTGGATGTTTAAAAACTGGAGCATAGAAGGATATAATAACTTTGTAGATCCTTTGCAAAATGGGGGAAAAAAGAGGAAATGCTTTAGTCATGGGAACAGGGACTGTCTCTGACATGAACTGATAGGCCTATTTTTTGATCACTTCCCCCTGAGGGGGGAGAAGCCTTACCAGGCCACAGAGGAAGACAATGCAGCCACTCCTGATGAGACCTGTTGGATTAGGATCAGAAGGAAGGAAAAGAGGACCTCCCCTATCAGTGGACTTGGGAGGAACAACGGTGCAGAAGGGGGAGGAAGAGAGGGATTGGGATGGTAGGACAGAGAGAGCTACAGGGGTGTATAAGGTGAATAAAGTATAATTAATAAATAATTTAATAAAAAACAAATGTTAAAAAAGAGGAAATGCTTATATATGAATAGCTTTCCTTTTTTAGTAATGACTTCAATCATTTTAAAATACTTGGAACATTACACATATATATGTGCGTGTTCTATACATTCTTATAATTTTATTTGACACAGAATTCTCTGTGGAGCTCTGGCAGTCCTGGAACTTGATATTTAGATCATACTTGTTTCACATTCAGAAATCCACTTACCTGTGCTTTCTAAGTGCTGGGACTAAAGGTGTGTGCCACCACTGCCTAGCATATTATTATATTATGGCAGATCTACATAGTAGAAAATTTCTGAATGATTTACACTTGTTATTTAGGGATCAAAAGAAAAATGTGTTCATTTCATTTTCTACACTTTATATGATTAAATATAGCATCTTTATTAATTTCAGTTAGATTTATAATTATAAGCTTGTTGCCTCCATTAGTAAATAAGCCCATAGATAAACAAACAGAAATTCAGCGGAGGACTAATAGACAGGGTTATAATAATATCAAATCTTTTTAAATATACTCATTTCAAATTAATACAAAAAATGAAAATTTGTATAATTGACTAAAATTTTTTTAACATTTT
>CM053766.1:32858575-32879735 GCA_028658305.1 Pachyuromys duprasi | reverse complement strand
GTCCTGTTGAGACCTAATAGGCTAGGGTAAAAAAAAGGGGGGGGGGAGGAGGACCTCCCCTATCCGTGGACTAGGGGAGGGGCATAAGAGGAGAAGAGAGAGGGAGGAGACAAGGGAGGGGGCAATAGCCGGGATACAAATGGAATAACTTGTAATAAATGACAATAATCATATTCAAAAAAGAATTTAAAAAAAGTAAATAAAAAAATCTGTATGAATGAAAAGGAGCAGAGGTTATCCACTCCAGACTATCAGATTCCTGGGATGCAGAGGGACCTTTGCATGCCAGGTTTTGTTGAGAACAGGATGATTTTTATAAAGATTTTCCACAGTAGGGAAGACTCATGGAATTTTGGGCTTGAGTGTACTAGCTACCTTTGATAGTAAAAATTAAAACTTTTCTCATAAGAATAAGTAAATCATTTAAAATATTTTTCCAAAACAAAACAAAACAGAAACACTCCCACATGCCGGCATGGAGAAATGTTTCAGGATGCAGTAAACTGTAGAATAGGTTTTAAACTCTGCATACTGTGTTGTTATGACGTAACTATCACATTTAGGTAAGGAAGGGCACACAAAGCACAACTCAAATCAAGAAGCTAGTCTCAACTGACAGCTTCTGGAAAAAGAAAAATTACTTTGTGAATGGAGTGACTCTGGAGTGGTTTACTAATACAAACCTGAAGGTGGGTATTTAGGTAGAGGGGAGTATGCAAGGAATTGAGTAATGGGAAAGAAAATAACAAAAATACAGTGTTTGAAATTCAAAGAATGCATTATTACTTTAAAAAAATAGAAAACTAATATTAAAAGGTCATTTACAAAACTTTATTTTTCCCAAATTTATTAATTATTTTTTGAAAATGTATATAGAAATTAAAGGGGAGATCAACTAAAATATTTTATTTGTACAATTTACTGTTGAGTTTATACTAGTTACTAAGAAATACGTTAGTCATATAACCAGAGTTTCACAATTAAGCATAAAGATATTCAAATTAAGGATTAATTTCTTTTCCAGAAGTGTTCATTAGAGATTGTAGTAACTGGCTGAATTAAGGTACTTGGAATTCTTTATTTACTGCAGAGAACTGCTGAAAATTTTCAAGATGTTATCTTCCATCAGATCTATCTCTGGGTGAAATGGTGTGTTTTAAATCAATTTGGTCATATAATTTAGCTTAGTTTAATGAAACTTCCTTGTGATTATGCATGAGGTTTGAAATGTGTATGAGAACTATTTGATTTTTTTTTTTTGTATTTTAGTGTCAAATAAATCATGGTTAGAGAAAGAAAAAAATAGGGATATTCTGTCCCAATATTTATGTTGACATAAAAAAGAATGTTTTATTCTTATCCTTCTTTTGAAGTGGTATTAATAAAATTGAGCCAATGAAAACAATTATTTAAGAAAATGCATAATTAGCATATGATGAAAATACTTTGATGACATGCTTTATGTATTTCAACAGTAAAATAATATTTTCCTAGAAAACAGAAACCAGTTAAGTGAAATGTATTTGCAATACGTGAAATGAAAATTTTAAATTTTGAGTTATTTAAAAATAAGTGGAATTATGCTTTTAAAAGAGACAGAAAAACTGACATATTGAAGAGCGTGGTTTTCACCAGTTGAGCATCAGTAAATTCTAGGTAATTCTGTAACAGGACCATGTGTGTTTGTTTTAGAATTACTATCTGATCAACTTGGTATTTTTTGATGCTAATGAGATTGCTCCAACATTTACCCTATCTTGCCCTAAACAAAACAGAAGGCTCTTGAGGATGAAGCCCAAATTTTGCAAATGTTAATGGAATAAAGCATCTGTGAGATATTTTACATAACTATCCTAGGATATATCCCTGGAGGCATTGTTGGAAACCACAAAAAGGTTTGCTACTCACATCCAACTGAATAACATACCGTTCACTTGGGAACGGTGGAAAGCTAAGCATCCCACACTGTCATCTTCCTGTATGCCCTAGATCCTCATTCTATAGCTTTCATAGGTCACCTGTCATTTTGGACCCGTGCATTGTGTTTCTATTTATAACACAATATATTTACTTCCCAGTGCAAGGAGGTTAATTTTTTATGATTGTTTTCATAAGATTATTTTAAAGATGGCAAGTTAGGTCTTACAGACCACAGCAAATACACATTTATTAAATTATTCCTTCTGCTTCTACTTTTGGGTATTATCAATGGTGCTTCTATGTTTATCACTGTAACAATTAAAACACACTGACAGCTAATCATTTTATTATTCAGAAACAGCGTTTTCGTTTTTTACCAAATGTGAATTAATGTAACACAGTTTCACAATGTTCTCATGTATAGTGAAAAGTATATCTTAAAATATGTATGAGTTAAGGACCTCATTCTCTTTCGTGGTATGGCAAGAACTAGATTGCTATTAAAAAGCAACATGTTTTACTTCAAAACCTCCAACTCATTTATTAGATTATCAGTGAACTTCAGTATTTACATAAAAGTAAAACCAGAATTGGGAGACATGGATATCTTTCTTTTTCTTTATGAACAAAGAAAATTTTAATAAAAGAAATTATTTATTTATTGAACAGGTATCAAGTAAAAGCTACACATGTATTTAAAAATGAATCTCCAAATAAATATCTTAAAATCTAGAAAAGAGAAAAATATTCTGAAAGCAGGTAAGTGATTTGCATTAGGATAAAGTGCTACAAAAATGCGTTTATTATATACAGAGCAAAAAATAAATTGAAAAAGCTAATTATTAGTCTGCAATCTGTCAGACACTGAATCATAATATAGACTACAATAAATAATTCACACTTCCCTAGGTACATACATATATGTTAAATAATGTTCCAAATAGTAAACAAAATAATGCGATGAAGCAAGTATTGCAGACTCATTTTAGGCACAGCAGTATTTTGGATGTAATATCTGAAGGAGTACTATCTCCTAAACCGAGCTTCTGGAGCTCCACCTGCCCCCTCTATTAAAGTATTGTGGGGTGTGTGGGTGTGTGGGTGTGACACAGAGGGATGTTTTTATAATTGAGAAACAGGATATATATTAGTTATTTTCTTTATCTTAATTATTCTGTTAAATACTATAAATTTTAAATTTAGTTATTTTTAGAATTTCATTGTTCCATTTACCCTATTATATAGAAGAGAAGTTGTTAGAGAATGTGCTTTCAACACCCATCTTTACCTGATTATTGGGGAAGGATTTTTGTCACCTTATAACAGATAATTGATGAAAACAAATGATCTTTTATGAAGTTTACAAGAGAAATAAAAAAAAAAGAATGGAGAATTCATCATCCAATTTTGGAAAGCCTAAGAGATTAGGTCTATTTATAGTCAATTGCAAAAATAAGAGTCACTATTAATAAACAGTTACATAGGACTCTTCATACTGAAAAATTAAGACTGAGAATAACATTTGTGAAAGTCCAGAGTGTCAGCAATATTTCTTAAATACTTTTACTCATATGAACCCTTTAAAAGAAAAAATATATAAAAATATCCATAAATACACATAAACACGCGTGCATGCTTATATATAATTATAATTAAATACATAGACATATATATGTCCTCACATATATATGTAAGTTTTAAATTGAAAGACACATTGTCATTTATGAAATAATTGTCTCCAGCTGCTAACATTTTAACAATTTCTCAGAATGTGACTCAGAAAGACTGGCATTTTTTTAATTAAATTATTTTTTTATTCATTTTACATCTGGTCTGGGTATAACCCCATCATTCCTCCCCTCCCAGTCCCAGCCTCCCTTCATCACGGCTGCCCCCTTGCGCATTCCTAATAAAAAGGGAGCTCCCTCCCTTATCTACCCCATCTCATCAAGTTGCATCAGACTAAGCATGTCCTCATCCCCTGTTGCCTGGTAAAGCAGTCATGCCAAGGGAAAGTGATCAAAAAGCTGTCAAGTGAGTCCTTTACCAATGCAGTCCCAACTTGCCTTACTAGAGGACACACATGAAGCCTAAGCAGTCCAACTGTTACATCTTTGTAGGATTCTTTGGTCCAGTTCATGCATGGTCCTTGGTTGATGCTTCAGTCTCAGCAAGCCACACTGGGCCCCGTTTTTCTGGCCCTGTTGGTCTTCCTCTGAAGCTCCTGTCAACTCCAAGTCTGATTCTCCTTCCTCCCACTTTTCCACAAAACCCAGAATAGCTAAAACAACCCTGTACAATAAAAGATCTTCTGATCTCAAGATGCACTGTAGAGCAACAATAATAAAAATGGTATGGTACGGACACAGAAACAAACTGGTGGATCAATGGCATAGAATAGAAGATTCTGAAATAAACTCTCACACCTACAGACACCTGATTTTTGACAAAAAAAAAAAAAAGGCAACGCTATACAGTGGAAAAAAGACAACAGCTTCAACAAATGGTACTGGCCTAACTGCATGTCAATATGCAGATAAATATAATTAAATCCATACTTATCACCCTGCACAAAACTAAAGTCCAAGTAGATCAAAGGCCTCAGCATAAAACCAGACACACTATTTTTTTTTTTTTTTTTTTAGAAAAATGTAGGAAAGAACCTTGAACTCACTGGCAAAGGAGACAACTTCCTGAACAGAACAGAAGAGCTCAGGCTCTAAGATCAACAATTAATAAATGGGACCTCATGAAACTGGAAAACTTATATAAAGCAAAGGACACTATCAACAGAACAAAAACGACAGCTTACAGACTGGGAAAAGATCTTCACCAACCCTATATCAGACAGAGGGCTGATATCCAGAACATATAAAGAAGTTAACAAATTAAACACTGACACCAAATGAGCCAATTAAAAATGGGGTAGAGAGCTAAACAGATAATTTTCAACAGAATTATATCAAAGGATGGAGAAACAACTAAAGAGGATCCAGACAGTCCTAGTGACACTTGGTAGGCTAGGGTCAGATTGTAGAGGAGGAGGTCCTCACCTATCAGTGGACTAGGGGAGGGACATAGAGGGGGAAGAGGGAAGGGGGATGGGACTGAGAGGAGATGAGGGAGGGGGATACAACCAGGATACAAAGTGAATAAACTGTAATAAATAATAATGATAATAAATAATAATAATAGTAAACAAAAAGAAAAAAATAAGAAAGAAATGCTCAACACTCTTAGTCACCAGGGAAATGAAAATAAAAATGACTCTGAGACTTGATTATACACCTATCAGAATGGCTAATATAAAGAACTCAAGTAACAACACATGCTGGAGAGGTGGTAGAGAAAGGAGAACTCTCCTCCATTGCTGGTGAGAGTGCAAACTTGCATAAACACGTTGGAAAACAATATTGTGCTTTTCCAGAAAATTTGAAGTACTGCTACCTCAAGACCCAGCTATAGCATTCCTGGACACATGTCTGAAAGATGTTCAAACATACAACAAGGACATGTGCTCAACTGTTCTTAGCAGCTTTATTCATAATAGCCAGAATCTTGAAACAACCTAGATGGCTCTGAACCGAAGAATGGGTACAGAAATTGTCAGCTATTAAAAACAAGGAAATAATGAAATTTGCAGGCAAATGGTGGGAACTAGAAAAAAAATCATCCTGAGCAAGGTAACCCAGAAGTAGAAAGATACATGTGGTATATACTCACTTATGAGTTGATATTAGCCATATAATATAGGATAAACATACTAAACTCTACAGATCTAATGACGTTAAGCAACAGGGAGGACCCCAGGGAAGATGCTTAATTCTCATTCCAAACAGAAAACATGATAGACAACTGAAGCAGTAGAGGAGAGGGAACAGGATGAGAGTCTACCACAGAAGTCCTCTGAAGGACCCCACCCAGCAGGGGACTAAAGCATATGCAGAAACACACAGCAAAACTTGGGACAGAGAGCATAGGGTCTTATGAAAAAAAGGAGAGATAGGAAGACCTGGAGGACAGGTGCTGCACAAGACCAAGGAAGCCAAAAAATTTGAACCCAGGTGGGACCTGCAGAGACTGATGAATCAACCAAGGAGCATGCATGGAGAGGACCTGGAACTCCTGTTCAGATGTAGTCCATGGGCAGCTCAGTCTCCATGTACATTCCCTAGTCAGGGGAGCAGGGCCAGTTTCTGGCATGAGCTCAGTTGCTTGCTCTCTGATTACCTTCCCCTGGTGGGGTGGACTTACTAGGCCACAGAGAATGAGGATCTAGGCAATGATAATGAGACCTGATAGGCTAAGGTCAGACAATAGGAGAGGAGGACTTCCCTTATCAGTGAAGCAGGGCAGGAGGATAGGGGGTGGGAAGATGGAGTGAGGGTTGGACTGTGAGGCAATGAGGGAGGGGGCTACAACCAGAGTACAAAGTGAATACATTGTTTAAAATAATAATAATAATAATAATAATAAAGCAAAAAATAAAAGTAAAAGACTCAGTAAGCATTGCCCAGTAATTGGCTGTGAGTCTCAACATCTGTTTGAAGTGCTGCTGGGTAGAGTCTCCCAGAGGATAGCTCTGTCAGGGAAACGGTTTATATCCAAAAGATACTCCACTGTACTACAAGGACACTTGACCAACTATTTTCATAGCAACCTTATTCCTAATAGCCAGAATGTGTAAGTTAAAACAAAAACAAAAACAAAAACAGATGTCCCTCAATCAAAGAATGGATGAAGAAACTGTGGCCCAAGGAAATACTACTGTGTACACAATGGAATATTACTCAGCTATTAAAAACAAATAAATCACGAAATTTGTAGGCAAATAGGTGGAAGATCATACCAAGTGAGGTAACTCACTCACCAAAAAGACAGACACAAATTGCATGTACTCATTTATAAGGAGATTTTAACCATATAGTACAGGATAAGCATACTATAAGGCACAAACATTCACCCTACCCTCTCCCCCCCAAAATAACAAGGAGAATCCAAGGGAGAATGCTTAAATCTCACTTGGAAGGTGAGATAGAATAAACAGAAGTAGTGGCTGAAACAAGGGAACAAGTTAGGAAAGGGGACACAGAGAGTTAAGAGGGTGGAGATCAGACCAGGGGAGAGTGAGGGTAGGAGGAAGACCTGCAGAGGAAGGAGAAATGGAGGGTGGATGTGTCTCTGTGACAAGCTGAGCACCTAAGTCAGAGTAGACTTCTGAGAATATATGGGGGATTCAATCAGAGACTCCTAATAGCAGAGAGTATAGAGACAAAACTGAAGAGGACATCCTCTAGCTAGACCAGTCTTCTAGTAAAGGGCAGGGAACACCAACCCACTCACAAAAACTTCAACTCTAAATTGACTTTGGCTACAAGATGTGCAGGAAGATAGAACAGGTAGGGCAGAGACTGAGGAAATGGCCAACCCATGCCTGCCTCAACCAAAGGTCTACCCTACAGGAGAGTGCCAGCCCCTGAAACTATGAATATATTCTGCTAAGCTTACAGGCAGGAGCCTGCCAGAAAGACTTTAAATACTACTGCTTATAATACATGAAGGGAAAGAAGCATAGATATTTTTTGTTATTGATATATTACTTGAGATGTATAAAATCTTTACATGTGCAAAACTGTCTATACAACTGGTTCAAAGGCTTTATAAAATCATATATGTTGTGGGAATAAGAAATTTAAGGTATTTGTAATATGTACAACACTAGTACTATTAAAATTGAAAACTTTAGTGTATCTCCTTGCAGAATATTTTCTCTATTTTAAAGTATCTATTCAGATGTCTTGTTCATAATGTTAACTTTCTTCGGATATTCATATCTTACCCATAGAATAGTCATGCAGACACATGAATGTTGTATTCCATTGGCTCCAGCGCCTTGTTTACAATCTACTTGTGGATGGCTAAATCCTTTAGGTGTGTAACTCTTGTTTTCACATAAACTAACATACTTTTTAAATGCATGTATAATTTTAAGGCAAATCCGGAAAGATGAAATAGGATTGTTTCCTTTTAAATTTTTCTTTGGAAATCATTGCTTAAAATTCTTCAGAAATACTATTCTGTCATCAATTCACACAAAATGTAAATGTTTAATTATTTTTTAAGCAAGAAAGCTAATTACATAAAATAGTAAACTTTTATATTTTCCTCAATCGTCTTGTATACTTCATCTCTTGAGAAAGACGTTCTTTAAACTTAGCTTCTCGATTCAAGTTTTCTCTGTGTAATAGCCCTGGCTGTCCTGGACTAGCTGTTTACACAAGGCTGGCTTCAAAGTCACAGTGATCTGCTTGCCTCTGTCTCCTCACATTCTGGGATTAAACAGATGTGCCACCATGTTTGGCTCTGCGGGGCCCTTTTCCCCCACCGTTAGTCACTTATTTTTAACATGTTACTTGCATATGTTTGCATCTGCTGGTGCGTATCTGAGCTCTCACTATTAATACTGTGTGAGTTATATTAATACTGTGTGATCTTATTTTACTTATGATACATATTAGTGTAGTAATTATGATGTGACTTACATTTTGTACTATTTTGTTTCATAGAATCATCTTTGTTTCCCCATATTTGTTGTATGTGGAAATGTCAAATAAGTACATATAATAGTTAATAGTAGCAATGTCAAAAATGAGAGTGAAAAAGATTAATGAAAATTAAAATTAATTTCCTGGCTTCTCTTTTTAGAATATATTAATTGAAGTCAAAATAATTAAAGACTGTGGCTGCCTGGTTACCTGAATTGAAATTTCTGTTTTGATTTGCATGTTAGGGATAATGACAGTATACCAAAGATACCCAAGATCTAAAACCAAGCTTTTCTTAATGTAATACCTTATTTTAAAAAGAAATCAGGCCCTGGCCCACCTGGAAGGACCAGACAATACTATGACCTGCTTCTGGGACTCATTAGGACTGGCACAGCCGGAAGTGAGTAAATGCATGGTAGAGTGAGGGGAAAAAAAGAAGCAAGCAAATCTGTGGTGAATAAATGGAAGCTGGAAAGAAGCTTAGTGGTGAATGACACTGTCTATCAATAGAGGCAGTAATAAATGTAAATATCTATGGGTCTATGCTTTCTTCCTTTGGGAAAATTGACCATTGTGTAAGTGGCTGTGACTCCCTAGCCCAGGAAGAGGAATATTTACTGCACTGTGGAGACTCACAACTGACTGGACATGTCCTGTGTTTACTTTTTCACTGGCCTATCTGCTAATGTCTCTAATTGTTTCTGGTGGCAGTTTAACCATGAGACTGAACAACTCTGTGATAAATTACAGTTTTACTATGCTGTGTTTAACTTTGGCCAGAGATTTATATTCTTTAGAATATTTGGTTAAATGAACATTTCAAAATACCCCAAAGCCCACCAGCCATGTAGCATCCCTGCCAAAAGAGCCACTGTGGTGTACAAGTATAGGGTGGGGAGATGGCAGAGAAAGAGAAGGATCTGTTTGAGCGCTCTGAAGAGAGGTAGAAGTGGAGAAATAAGGCTGTTGAAGAACAGCCTGATTAAGTTAGCCTGTGATGCCACCCCGGCCACGGTGCTGTCCCATCCTGTGTTGTCAGTGAGGGCCATGTGTGGGCCTGAGGCCATGCAACCTCAATGTATGTGACTCATATTACCACCAATGACCATATGTACATTCCTGTTCTGGGTTGCTGCCTGGGACCATGTTGGTATTCAAGAGTTGTAGTGCTGCCTTCACCTCTCACTGGCTGCAGCACTAGGATAGCTGGCCCTGCTCCTTTCCTTGGGCAACACAGTAGAGCTGGCCCTGGTGATAGGGAATCCAGAGAGGCGACCTTGGTGGCAGGAGCATGGAAGAGCTGGCCCTGCCCCTTGTCTGCTGTGCAATGATGATAGCAAGGGAGAGATGCCTTCCTACTCTCTAGCCTCCTGCCACATCAGGCATCCAGGAGACCCGGCCCTGAACTCATGAGAGCAGGAGAACGGGCCCCATCCCAAACTGGAGGCACACAGAAGAGCTAACCGTGCATCTTGCCTTGGCAGCACAGTAGAGCTGTCCTTGGTGGCAAACCCCTGCCTCCCCACCTTATTCTATTCCCCAGGGTGAGCAGATGTCCCCTAAGGGAAATCTGGCTATGCCCCTTTCCGGTGGCAGCACTTCATCGTTGGGTGAGCTAGCAGGATCAGTGCTGGAGAGTTGGCCCTGTAGAGTTACATGAGTAGTAGCCTACAAAAAAAAAAAAAAAACAAAAAACAAAAAAAAAAACAAAAAAAAAAAACAACTTCATTCAAGCTATGAAATTGTGACTAATTTATATGTTGCTGTTATATGTTTGAGACAGGGCCTCACAAAGCCCAGGCTTTACTTAAATTCCCTATATAATTGAAGTTTACTATGGATTCCTGATTCTTCTATACCTACCTCCTCCTTCTGGGATTCCAGATTTTTGTCACATGACTAATTCTGTTTTCTCTTGAACAAATTCCAATATATACCATTAACATGATCGTCACAAATTCATTTAAAGTCATATAATAATTTGTTTAAACTTTATTCACAGAATCACAACAATTTAGCTTTTCTCATCTGTAAAATAATTTCTTTTGCACAGAAGACATCTTGGAAAAAACATCACACTTTATTCTGCAGTGATTCAAGATTGTAGGTTAGTTCAGACATTACAGAGACTATAATTCCGTTTTCATACTTATTTTCAGGAGGAGGGTACTTGGTCTTTGTTAAGCATTAAGGTGATCAACATTTTTTATTCTCCTGAAAGGAAAGGCCATTATTTGTAACAACCTCTCTGTTTGCTCCTGACTGCAGTCATTGTCTTGCACCATAGAAAGTCTTGCTCTGGAGACAACAATGGCTGCCTAGAGCACAGCACAGTGCCTCCTCAGAGGGCATGGACACTGCTCTGCTTCCTGGGAAATCACCTTGAAATTCTAGTAGCTGTGGCACTCTTTTTGTCAAGAAGCTATTCTTCCCTTAAGCGTGGTATAAATAACTGTGTAAAGAACATATATGTATGAAATATTTGTGTAGTAAAATTAAGTTTGCATTTGAAAATGTAGTGTATGCTCAAGATGTTATCATTAAAAGTGTAAAAAATACACTGCATGTGTTTGTGCATGGGTTTATACACATTTATTACAGATTACTATTTCAAATTAAATTGTCTCTTAGGAAATACTAATATTACTACTGTATTTGTTCTTTATGAGGGAGAAAAAAGTTCTGGGTACAGTTCTTATTAATACAATGGTAGTCACAATGGAAGAGAAAATGTTGGGTGAAATTCAGTGTTATATGTGGCCATGACATGTCTTTTTTCTTATTTGTACTAAAACTGGGATTTGAGATTATTAATGGTTGCCCTGAAATTCTTGTGCTGGACATACCTATATATCATTAATTCCAACATTGACTGGTCATGGTGAGGACAATAATTGATGATGTTAAAAGATATGTAACATACATATTAGAGTATAGCACAAATGTCATATACCAGGCTAAAAATTGTGAGGAAATTAATTGTATCCTATTAAACATTAAATTGTAAAGCAGCGATTTAGAAATTTGACTTGATGAACAAGACAATTTGTCAAATAATCACTTTTAGTAGACTCAGTCTGTACCTAATTATGACCTTAAAATGTTTATTTGTTGATATATTGTCTCCATAATAAGAATATTTTGTTAAGTAACCATTAATTATTTCCTATATATAATTAGTAATGCAAATACACAGATAAGAATATATTGTCAACTTATTTTAATATGTTATTGAGTGTTTACCTTATAAGTGTTTCAAGAAATTAATAAAATTATGAGCAGTGAGTTCACTGAACAACCTTCAGTGAGAAATGAGAGAATCCAGTTTGAATCAGTAAGCTTTGAAAGGAGTTTTGATCCAGAAAAGCGAAGTTAAACCAGCCAGCCAGAGTTAAGAAAGAACTAGAAAGTGTGAGCTCATTCAGCAATAATTCTTGAAGGCTGAAAATATTCTAGGTCTAGGTGAGCAGAGAGAGCCTAGAAGCTGAAGCTTTCAAGGTCTGGGCTTGTCGAAAATTACATTGTAAGGAGCTTAAAAGCTTCCTGACCTAAGCCTAGGGATAGTTGGTAGAAATACTCTAGGCTCAGGCCAAGCCATGTATTCTTTTTTTTTTTTTTAAGCCATGTATTCTTGAGGGTTGGGTATGGCTTTTGACTCATCCCCTCTTAAGAGGAAATAAAAAACAACATTCACATGAGTGTTTACACAGGCTCTGAAGAAGTACCATGGGATCCACACACCTTTAAGATAGTTTTCTCTCACAAAAACAAAAAGTCTGCTCTCTGTTCAAGGTGGAGTAGTAGATGTTGTGAGAATAACAAAAGACCTTAGAAAAGAAAAAATGAAGTAGAATTATACAGACTTGTGCAGAAAAACTTACATTTTCAGTTAATAAGCAAGGAAGGCAATGCTCTGTATCCAAGGTCTTTTCAAAACTGAGAATTAAGGCAATTAATTTAAAGACAGCCTTCAGTTAAGTAAAATCTAACTTAAAATATAATTCAATGTAAAACACCTGTTTAAAAATGTTGTTAACAATTATTTTCACTGATAAAGAGATAACATACCTAGAGATATTCTAAAGAAAATATTTACAAAGCAAAACTTTAGAATCCATCCCCTGTGCACTGTAAGTCTTTCTGCTTACAAGAGACAATTATTTGAACTGTATGAAGTTTAAAATAGACTAATAAATTATATATAATAAAATATTACATTGTGCTTATAAAAAAGAAGACATTTTTTATAATCAGAAATTGCATTATGCAGTGCAACTTCAATGTACATTGTGTTAGATTTGCAACAG
This sequence comes from Pachyuromys duprasi, assembly GCA_028658305.1. Taxonomy (NCBI): domain Eukaryota; kingdom Metazoa; phylum Chordata; class Mammalia; order Rodentia; family Muridae; genus Pachyuromys; species Pachyuromys duprasi. The sequence goes on along the minus strand of CM053766.1, from coordinate 32,866,960 downwards.
AGATGAACATGAAATAAAGAAAGCAGTGTCATGATGCAGGCCTACATGTTCGTATGACTGGGGGTTGACTGGAGTTGGGAGATCTACACCAGGACCCTCTCTTTGTACCTCAAGGAATCCCATTAAAGAGAATGAGGAAAAACTGTAGGAGCCAGAGTGGTTAAGGACTTCAGGAGAACACGGTTCATAGAATCAACTAAACAGGGTTCATAGGGCTCACAAGTACTGTAGAGGCAATGGGTCTGCCTTAGGACTTCTGCATGAATTTTATAGTTAGCTTGATGTTCTTTTGGGACTCCCAAGAGTAGGCGTGAGAGGTATCTCTGATTCTTTTGCATGTTCTTGGGACCCTTTTCATTTTATAGGATTGTCTAACCCTGCCTTGATAGGAAGGTTTGTGTCTAGTCTTATTGTATCTTCTTATTCTGTATCACGTGGATTTCCATGGGAGGACTGCGTTTTTCTGAGGGAAAACAGAGGAAGACTGTGTCTGGGGAAAAGAGGTGGTGGGTGTGAGGGGAGGAGGCAAGGGGAACTGGGAAGAATGGAGGGAGGAGAAAGTGAAGTCAGGATTATTTCTAGGAGAAGAATCAGTTAAAAAATAATAATAAAGTAACCTTATAATACTCCTTAAAATTCTGTGGGATACCTTTCAAAAGTTTTTAAATAAAGAATAAAAGTAGTCAAAGTACATCATAGTGAAGAGGAGAAGACTCATAAGTATTAAAAAGAAAATATTTTACATTCAAACTACTCCTTAACTGTGAAATGTTCTTTGCTTTAAAAAATGTTGATGTCCATTCCAACTACCTATTTTTCCTAGGGTCTTATGAATATTACTATTATATTAATCTTGTGAAATCAATGAAATATGTCTCAATTCAGAAACACTTGATTTCTCATGAGGTGGATTGTTTTATAGTTAGTAGTAACTTTCACAATGACATAGTATCTAGAATCTTTTAAATATATCCTGAAGTATATGACATAACCTTTAATTATAATACCTTTGTGAAGTATATACTCAGAAGCAAATTCTTTAAAGAAAAATAATTTTTGAAAAATTTACTATATTTTTATCAATCATCCTTCTTTTCTTTATATATTTTCTATTTTAAGTGACAATCTCAGCAAATGTTCTTACATCTTGAAAGACTTGTTATTATTATTTTGAAAATTAAAAAAACAAGTTAGATTAATATGCTACAAACTATAAAAGAAATTAAAATCATGACATAAAAATAAATGAAAAGTTACCACTGTTGTATGAAAAACAACATTCACATAAAGATTTCTATTTCTGAATTTTATATTTACTCTGTGTTTAATATTTATAGCTGTAATAAGCTAAATGAAAAGTGCTTCAATAAGGTTCATAATTAACAACTTACTATTTTATAGGTAATAGAATTTATGAAAAGTAGATTGAAGGTCATCTCACTAGTGAGTATTATGTTCATGTAGTTATTCTAGTGTTCTTAAATCAATTATCTATTGGTGAATATACAAATCTGTTATCTTCCACACATATTGATAAAAAACTCAGTATGACGAACATATGTAGACTATACACACATAAAACAAACTCAGTAATAAATAAAAGAGTAATTAAAATCAACATTAAATGATAAACAAAATAAGTTTTATTTTAGTTATCAAAATGTTTTCAGTGATACTGGGAGACTTCATTATATAGATTATATAAATTATAAATAGATCCAAATAATGAAAAAATATATAATATATATACAACAAACATAGATCATCTGTCGTTACTATGTTTAGTAAATGTAGGATAAAAGAATGTTAGAGTAACAGTAGCAGCTACTGCTCCATGTGAATTAAGTCTTAATTTTTTCAGAAAAATTTACTCATTTTAAAGAACTTTTGAACACTGGAAATATACAATTATTTAAAATTCACATTTCATTCTGGGTGCATTGAGATAATGAATACTACAATCCATAAGACACACAGACACAAGGACATTTACTCAACTATGTTTATAGCAGTTTTATTCATAATAGCCAGAACCTGGAAACAACTTAGATGTCCCTCAACTGAAGAATGGATACAGAAACTGTTGTACATTTACAAAATGGAATATTACTCAGCAATTAAAAACAAGAAAATCATGAAATGTGCAGGCAAATTGATGGAAATAACAAAGATCACCCTGAGTGAGGTAACCCAGAAGCAGAAAGACATACATGATATGCACTTACTTATAAGTGGATATTAGCCATATAATATAGGATAAACATACTAAAATCTAAAGACCTAAAGAAGCAAAACAGCAAGGTAGACCTTAGGGAAGATGCTTAATTCTCATTCAGAAGGTATAACAGGATAGATACCAGGATCTGTAGAACAGAGGGAACAGGATGGGATCCTAGCACAGATGTCCTATAAAAAAGACTCCACCCAGCAGGGGATAGAAACAGATGTCGAGACTCATAGCCAATTTTTTACAGAGTGAGTTTTATGGAAGAAGTGGGGCATAGAAGGACCCAGAGGGGACAGGAACCCTACAAGGACACCAAATGACATACGTTGAATTAAAAAAAAACATAATGAAATAAAATAATTCAAACATAAATATGATAATCATATTTACAGTATTATATATGTCCTCTAAAATCATTTGATAACAGAGAAATATAGTGTCCCAAATACTTTTCTCTGTCCTATTGAATTTCTTCTCATCATTATAATAGACTACTTGTCTTACACATCATAGTATTTTAACTTCACTAACGCCTGAATAGTCTTTACTTAGGAATATAAAATTTTTTGAACCATTTGTTTCTGAATATCTTCTTAACACTAAATAGTTTGGGAATTTTGATGATGGATTTTTTATGTGTCCATTCATTATAACATTATTTTCTTTTCATTTTTCTGTAAGTTTGTCGGGCATGGCTTATCTAAAGCTGCAGCTCTTTTCTAGGCATTGACTAAAAGTAGAGAAACTCTCATAATGCATTTAGTTTCAAACTTGCTTGAGTCATCACTGCTCTTTTCTGTTCTATAAATTGTTAACTTTATTGGTTTCAACATATCACAGACGTGTAATGAAAATGGAAGATAAAATACAGAAGAAAAAAGAGAACCTGATGATAATTTTAGTGTTGCCATGCTAAATATATGAATGAAGTGGTAGAAAATAATCTATAATCATCAGACTAAGCTGAAATCTGCTACTATCCTGGTTAATATTTTCTGAGATTTATAAATCTTTGGTTTGAATTTTAAAATGAGTTTGAAATATTTTAATCTTCAAATATTTTGTCCATATTGATTTTACTCATTGGCATTTGAGAAGTTGTCTTGTCTAGTCTTATATTTCACCATTTGAAATTTTTAAAAACTCAGAAAAAATATAAATTATTTTATGTTCTGAAATCACAATATAATTATATTGTTACTCTTTCCTTTTACTCACTCCAAACCCTCACATAAAACTGTCCTTGTTCTCTTTCAATTTTATGGATTATTTTTTATTAGTTGTAGTTGTGCACAGTTCTTTTCTCTTTCTGGACTTTGTGTTATTTCTTACAAACTATTTATATTCTAAAATTATTAATCTGATCCTGTATACTGCGTTTAGTTTCATAATAACTTTGGACATATTGTTTTCATTTAAATATACTTTCTGTAAGTTCCAGCATTCATGAACATTAAAATATATTGTAGAGAAATCTATTTCCAACAAAAGATAACTTTCTCTATATGCTATATTTACTAAAATATTTATGTAAAAATATAATGCCAGCAATTTTATAAGGTAGCTCTCACAAATTATTTTCATGAATAAAAACTGAATATATTATTCATTGAGTGGTTTTATCAAAAAAATGAATATAACTTTTTAATCTCTTAAATGGGACCTCATGAAACTAAAAAGCTTCTGTAAAGCAAAAGACACTTCTATCAAAACAAAATGACAGCCTATAGACAGGGAAAGGATCTTCACCAACCCTATATCTGACAGAGTTCTTTATATATCCAGAATATATAAAGAACTAAAGAAGTTAAAAAGTAATAAATCAAACAATCCAACTATAAAATGGGATACGGAGCTAAACAGAGATTTTTCTGTAGAAGTATATAGAATGGCAGAGAAAGACTTAAAGAGATGCTCAACATCCTTAGCCATCAGAGAGATGCAAATCAAAACGACCCTGAGATTTCACCTTACACCCAGCAGAATGGCTAAGATCAAAAACTCAACTGACAATACATGCTAGAGAGAATGTTCAGAAAGGGGAACCCTCCTCCATCAATGGTGGGAATATAAACTTGTACAACCACTTTGGAAATCAATCTGGCACTTTTTCAGACAACTAGGAATAGTGCTTCCTCAAGACCCAGCTATACCTCTCCTAGGCATATATCCGAAGGATGCCCAAGTACACAATAAGGACATTTGCTCAACCATGTTTGTAGCAGCTTTATTCATAGTAACCAGAACCTGGAAACAACCCAGATGTCCATCAACGGAGGAATGGATACAGAAATTGTGGTACTTTTACACAATGGAATACTACTCAGCAATTAAAAACAAGGCAATCATGAAATTTGTAGGCAAATGGTGGGATCTAGAAAAGATCATCCTGAGTGAGGTATCTCAGAAAGAGAAACACACACATAGTATATACTCACTTATAAGTGGGTACTAGACCTATAAGATAGGATAAACATACTGAAATCTTTATACCTAAAGAAGATAAACAAGAAAGAGGACCTGGGGTAAGAGGATCAATCCTCACTTAGAAAGACAAATGTGATGGACATTGGATGTAGGAGAAAACAAGTAACAGGACAGGAACCTATCACAGAAAGACTCTACCCAGCAGTGTATCAAAGCAGATACTGAGACTAATAACAAAACCTTTAGCAGAGTATCATATCAAAGAAGGGGGAGTTAGTATGACATGGAGAGGACAGGAGCTCCACAAGGACCAAATATATCTGGGCACAGGGATCTTTTATGAGACTATATCTCCAACTAAGGACCATGTATGGATATATCCTAGAATCCCTGCTCAGATGTAGCTCAGTATCCAAGTGGGTACCCTTTTAAGAGGAACAGGGACTATCTCTGACATGACCTCAATGGCTGGCACTTTGATCTCATCTCCTCCCCACTCCCCCAGCCACCTGAGGGAGGAGCAGCCTTGCTAGGCCACAGAGGAAGACTCTGCAGCCAGTCCTGAAGATACCTGATAAGCTAGGGTCAGATGGAAGGGGAGGAGGACCTCCCCTATCAGTGGATTTGGAAAGGGGCAGGGAGGAGATAAGGGAGGGTGGAATTGGGAGGGAATGAGGGAGTGGGCTACAGTTGGGATACAAAGTTAATAAGCTGTAACTAATATTTAAAAAATAAAAATTTAATTTAAAAGTGTATAAAAGTTGTAAGTACATAAATAAAATTCTTTATAACATTTATTAAAAAGTTGATTATTGTCTTTGATTCATTTTTAAAGTGAATGAGATGTTTTGCAATATTTTATATTTTCATAAAATAATACTAATAAAAATTTAATACTACTAATATACTAAATTACATCTATTAAATTGACATAATGAGGGCATAATGAGACTTGAGAGTGCATTTTCCCTAAGTTTATAATCTTCCAATACTGAAAGTATGGGCAACCATGACAAATACACATAAAATAGTGCACATTTTATATATGTACCTTCAAAACTAGAGCTTTTTTGCATAAACTCAAAATATAAAATTAAAGTCAATATAAAATGACTTGAATAATGAAATTCTTTGCAGGACTTTTTGTCACTGTCTTTGTTTTTTTTTTTTTTTTAATTAGTGTACCTTTTCGCAAAATACAAAGTTATTTCACTGTCTGACACAATATACTTTAAAGAGCCCAGTTATAAAAAAAAGACAGAAGGAAGGAAGGAAGGAACAAAAGGAGAAGTGAAGAAAAGAAGGAAGAAAAGAGAGAGAGAGAAAGATGACCCAACCCTGCCAAAACACTTCTACTCTACTTTGCATAAGTATTCTACTTCAGTAGCTGTTCAAACACTAGAAAGGATGGTTTGTGTTTAACACAAGGAACTTAATCTCAAAGTATTTAAAGTTTGAGGTTTTCTTTTAAGCTGAGTGGGTTTTAGCACCTTAAGGGAATTAAATGGCTTTTGAGAATGATTTTTATATCAACATGTTCCAAAGCTTTCGTAGGTTTCAGGCAACCATTTTAAAGATATTTTGTTCAAATAAAGGATTTGTTTTATTCTCAGATAAGTCATTCAATAATCCCTTGCATTGCAGCTTATTGCTGCTGTAGCCAAAGTTAATTAATTAGAAATATTAAAGCTTGGATTAACACTTGGACCTGATTCACAAATCATTTACTTGAAAGTATCTAAGTTGCCCAGTAAATTTACTTTTAAATGTAATGCTATACTTTAAAAAGAAACTTTTAAAGACAGTGTAGTCCATAAAAAATATGGATCTATGGTTTCTATCTGGTTTTCTTCTAGGCAAATTGACTCAAGTTGTGAGTACTTGTATTTATTCTGTAATTGGTATCATACTTTTTTTTCTCCTGATACATGTCTACTCTCAGGAATAAAATAATTTCTGAAAGTCAAGTGTTTTCATTCATCAGTGTGACATGTTACATTGACTCCTGGTTGGAGGTCACTGGGTCATTCTGAGGTGGGGGTGAGAGCCCAGTGGCTGCTGCTGCTGTGGACAGTCCTTGCCTCTGGTAGGCCCAGCCGAATGGCTGACATCCCAGGAAGAGCAGACCCTGCACAAGTGGATATCAGAGCTACTACTGTGAGGAGTAAATAATGAGAACAGCTTTACCAAAGAGAATGAGATACCACATCATGTCTGCCTGTTACATTAATTTGAGTGCACCCTTAGAAAACTGAATGTAAGACAAACCCAGGACATTTTTGGAAATTGTATGCTCTCTAGCAACTTTTTGTGAATTTTTATACAAGCACTGTTTTATTAATTATATAAAATATAAAAATAGAAAAAAAAGACAAGAAAAGCAGCTGATATGAACTCCTCAGTATTTACAGTGGTTTGAAACCTAAAATAGTGATTGGAGAACTGCTTTCAAAGTTTCTGGGAAACCTTTTCCACTAAACAAAATCTAGATACTGTTTGAACAAACAGCAGGAAAAAGGCAAAATACAAATTGCTTTCAAAACAGCGCTTGCATATCAGCTTCTCTATTTAGGTTATCTGCTAGACAAACTCAACAAAACAATCAACTGCAAATGACAATAGTTTGAACACAAATCCAACATCAACAACCAAGCATGAGTTTTGGAGTTTTTGAAAGGAGCAACATGGTAACCATTTTAAAATTGCATTCGGGAGTTTCTGTAAAATTACTCAAATTTACTATCAGTATTTTTAAAAAGCCATGGGACCTGAGATGTGGAAAGAAATGAATTCAGGCATGATTCAGTAAAGGTTTATTTATGGGTATTACTACTTAAATAACACTTGATTTTCACATGTTAAGATGATGCCAAGGACCTGATAAGATGACTTTTCTTTTGCAGAGGACCCAAGTTTGATTCCTAGCATCCATACTTGGATGACAAAAGGCTGTTGGGTATTGGTCTGGTGCTGTGTATTCTAGTGATAATTACTAGACCCCAAAGTCTGGTTACACCCCAGAGAAGCACAGTTTTATGCCACCAAGAAATACTATGTAACTTCACTCCCCAATTACCTCTGCTTAACTAACAAAGTCGGTGACAGCCTCACTGAGGAGAAGGGTGGTAAGCAGAGCTGAGGTTCCTGGAATGGGGTTGGAAAGGACCTCAGGGGGAGGACAGAAAGGAGGATGGAAGGAGCGGATCTAGTCTCCATGTAGTAACCAGGAGACATGACCAAGGGCAGCTTGTTCCGAGGACTGGCCTGGTGAAGCAGAAACAGTCCCAATGGAATATGTACAAATATTTATGGGGATTTTTGGCTGGGGAACAGAACTGTCTAAAGCTGACAGTTAATATCTGCCCAGCTCCAGTGCTTTAAGGCTTATCATAAATCTATCAAGCATATGTATATTTCATTTATATAATAGTGAGTTAAGAAATAACTGCCACTGTATTAATAACAAACATTAATTAATAGAAAAATTGATTCCACAACACAGATCCTTTTATAACTTCAAGTAGAATGAATGCAACATTCCCTTCTGGCATACACTGGTCCCTCTATTCAGGTACAAATATCAAAACATCCCAATATCCTCACACACATATGCGCTCAATGTTTTTTTTTTGTTATATATATATATATATATATATATATTTTAAATTTATTTATTTTTATCTCAGTCACAGGTTAGGTACTTTGAATCCCAGGCGTAGCCCCCTCCCCCA
>CM053766.1:32845027-32858075 GCA_028658305.1 Pachyuromys duprasi | reverse complement strand
TTGTTGAGACTTGGGGAGAACAAGAGCTCCACAAAGACCAAACTGAGCCGGGCACAGGGGTCTTGTAAGAGACGGTTTCTACAATCAAGGACCATGTGTGGATGTGGACTGGAACCCCCGCACGGATGGGGCCCATGATAACTTGGCGCTCAATGTTTTTAAAGATTTTTTTTCCTTTTTACTGGTTTTCAACTGTTTAAACATGTTGAAAAGGAACTATTTTGCCCACAAACTATAGAAAAGCATTTTGCAAACTTAATGACCTACTTTACACAATCTGTGCAGCAAAATGCAATGTAGACTGCTTAGTGAGGTCAAGTATCCTGGAACATTTTGCCTGGCAGGTCAGCATAGGTATTCAGGGCTCAGTGCTGTGTCAGACTATTGATGTCTTTTCTTCCCCAACTTGCTTAAGATTTCTTCTTCAGTGTCTTCATGGTAAGTGAGTAGTGTCTTCATGGGCAGGGCTGTGATACGATGCTATGCTTTCTGGAGGCCTCTTCTGGATACTTCCTTAGTAACAACTCATAGAGAGGTATCCCAGGCCTTTTACACAATTAGTTTCAATAAATCTTGTTTTTCTGGGGCACCATTGTCCACTCCTCCGCAGCAATTTTGTTACAGCTCTTTACTCTTTTAAGGAGTATTGTGAAGTTAGGTTACTAATTAGTAGATTACCATACAGTTTTACAGTATGACCTTAGTTTTGATTAGTATAGCCAATACTTTTGCTTCTTTTCCGTTTTTTTTTTTTTACCCCATCCCTGCTTCAATGCTTGATAGTATCTCCCTTCTTCCATCATTTAATATGTGTTGTTTTATCATCCACTTAACCTGCTTTAAGTTGAATTATGGAATAGTATACCCTTCCATATGACTTTTGATACCCACTTACTTGGGGTTAACTTTTTCCTTTTCCTTCGTCCTCCTTAAGCCTTTCCACACTGTTTCCCACCTCACTGTTTTCTCTTTTTTCCTTCCTTTCTTTCCTCTTTCCTTCCTTCCTTTCTTTCTTTTTCTGTAACATTCTCTGTCTCCTCTCTTAAAATGTCCTATGAAAGGTTTTTTTTTAAAAAATATTTCTAGTTTCATGGATTCCACTTCAAGTACACAAAACAAAAAGGTTTGATGCTATTATCTGCCTATGAGACTGAACATACAGTGTTTGTGTTTTATTTACCTTAGAGCTGAGTAGAGTGTATCAAGAATAGTAGCACACTCTTATTTTGGGTAATAATGTGTTCCAGGAGTAACATCCAGGCTCTTTCCTGTGTCAGTTAAGTAACCTAACATAGGTGTATCCTCTCAGATTCTAGAATCTTCTCTTAGCATCTGTGAAAGATCCAGGGAAATCATACAAACATTCAGATGATGCCTCCATTGCAGATTTGTCTGTAAACTGCAATGGTACTTTCTGTCTGTGGGAATACACTGTACTTAAATTCAGTACTTTAGGTAATGTGTCTTCCTTTCTTTCACAACGAAGGGACATGCACAGTATTTGTTTTTTTTTTATTTGCTCTGCATCTGCGAGATACCTAGCATAAAGTAGAGGAACAAACCAGATCAGAGAATGTCACTGTGAAAGTATTCACATATGTTTAAAATTACACATTATATGATACAGATTTCAATGCCAAAATTTTGCATTAACACATTTAGATGTCATGAGAAAAACACAGCTTTAATTAAAAATGGAGAAATATTTTAAAATCCAAGTTTCCACTTATTATAGATGGTTTCAGTGAATGGATTAATCTTAGTAACACTCATGTATTATTGAACAGAAGGGGATAACTCTCTTCTCTTTATGGTTACAGGTCACAAAAAATAAAAAATCACTCGTTACCATTTTTTCACTAGTTTCTTGTCAAAAAAATTTTTTAAAGCATAATGATAAAAATGCAAAATAAAACAAAAACATAATGCTCTCTCCTGCCTGTGCATCTCCCTACTTGAGACTGTTCATAGAAGGCAGTGTTAATTCCACATTGCCTCTTTCAATTTCTGTTTTCATCAAAAGGACACAAGGTTATATTCTTTCATAAAGTAATTTACATAATGATTCAAATGAACATTTGCAGGCTAAATTTTTGGTCACCAAGATAATCAGAAAAATGTTCTAAAGGGATTAAGTAGGTGCTTCAATAGCTATTTGCTGATGACATCAGGAAATTAAAAGTTATAATAAGGAAAGCAACTTCTTACCCTGTAGAAGCCTCCCACTTCTGTTCAAGTTTTAAAATCCATACTTACACTAGGTAAAAAAAAAAAAAAAAAAAAAAAAAAAAAAAACCTGACTTTTTAAAGCTCCATGATATCAAAGAGATTTAAAATTTTAAAAGTCATTTTTTTTCTAACTTACTAAGTTTAAGAAAGAAACAATTCTTTAGGAACATGAAACTAAATCACTTGTTACAATTTTCAGAATCTTCAAGAGTTTATTTTTCTTTAGCTAACAGTAGCACCCATCTATGAACTATGATTTTGGGAAATGAGCCAATGTCTTTGTCTTTATGGTGAATTCTTGATTAAGAGATAGGGATAACTCAATATACTCAGATGCATCTAAAAATATAAAATGTTGCCATCTGATGTCAGAAATTCATTTTTACACATAATAGACTGATTAAATTCTACACTAACAATCATCTGGGCAGATGGCTGAATTAAATAATTTGAGAGAGAGGTAAAAAAACAGATTCAATAAACAATTTATTGCTGGTGGATATCAGTGTAAAACAGGCTATGTTTTGATTTTGGAAATATTACATTACTAATTCTAACTTAACCAGTATCTTTTTAAATGTATTTGTATTTTTTGAGACAAAACCTGGTTATAGAACCTTGGTGGTCCAGAAGTCACTTTCTTTTTGTTTGTTTTAATCTTATTATTATTATTATTATTATTAGTTATATTAGTATTATTTACAATTACTTAGCTTCACATCCCAGTTATAGATTCCTCCCTCATCTCCTCCTGGCACCACCCACCCTCCTTCTTCGTCCCCTATTCCTCTACCCTAGGCCACTGATAGTTTGTCATTCAACCCCACTGTCTGACCCCAGCTTATCAGGTCCCCTCAAGACTGTCTGTATCCTCTTCCTCTGTGTGCTGGCTAGGTGACACGACCAGGGAGAAGTGATCAAGGAGCAGAAACCTAGTTCATGTCAGAAACTCTCTTCTCCCTTTACTAGGGATCCCACATGGAGACTGAGTTGTCTATCGGCTGCATCGATGGGGGTCTAGGTCCTCTCTATGCATGGTCTTTGGTTGATGCAACAGTCTCTGCAGTCCTACCCTGAGCCCTGTTTTGGGTTTTTTTGTTTTGTTTTGTTTTGTTTTGTTTGTTTTGGTGTTTTTGTTTGTTTGTTTTTGACTTTGTTAGTCTTTTTCTGCGGCTCCTGTTCCCTCTGGGTCAGTTTATATCCCTCTTCTTCTATAAGACTTTCTGCACTCTGTCCAAAGTTTGGCTGTGAGTCTCTGCATCTGCTTCGATCCCCTACTGACTGGAATCTTTTAGAGGACATCTGTGGTAGGCTCCAGTCCTGTTCCCTCTCTTCTACAGCTTCCAGTGTCTATCTTGTTTTCCCTTCTGAATGAGAATTAAGCATTAGAAGTCATGTTCTTAAACTTGTTGGCTATAAACCAAACATATCTACCTGTTCCTATCTCCCAATTAATCATATTTTTAAAAAACAGAATATTTCACTGTTGCTTCTGTTTTGCTTAGAAATATTTATAAAATTTGTAATATTAATAATTTAGATTCATTCTAGTTTTCATTTGGGGGTTATATTTAAGGATTTTGCTCTCAAGAAGGTGTCTCAAAGAACAATTGGCTGAGAAAGTTTCTTTTCATAATCTATTGGTTCTTTTTGTTTCTGCATTTTAATTTTTTTGCTTAATTTGTTCTAGTTGTAGTGATTTTTTCTTGCTATTTATATTGTTATGTAGATTCTCCATTATTTTGTAAACTATGTTCTTGAGATAGCGTGCAGAAAATGTTGTAGAATTTGAGGGATTTTTTTTCTTTTTTCTTTTCACCTTTACCTTAAGTGTTTCATATTGACTTCAAAACATGCACATGGGAAGAAAGCATCATATATTTATATTTATCTGATTTTGAGATAATATGATCTGGGCTTTCTACATTGTGGAATTGGGCAATTTTTTTCTTGAACCTGCATCCTGAGTAGCAAGTTCAAAATTATGTAATTTACCTATAACAAAATTTTCTTAAATATTTATTTAACTAACTAATGTGTTTCCTATATATTAAAAGTTGTAGGTTTTGCTTACTTCCCTGAGATTTCTCTATTTTCTCTTCCCAAGCAATGAAGTTGTATGACAGTTATCTCTTCCGTTTTTATGAGAGTCCTAGTGAACATTCATCACCTGAGAGCTATATCATGAACATAATTCAAGAAGAAGGAAACAAAGCACAGTGGCAATACCATACTAATGACCAGAGATAAGTATCTGCTAAGTCACAAATAAAAATAGGAAAAAAAAAGAAATGAAAACAACAAACTTAAAAATAATAAAATTATCTACAAAATGATACATAAGAATGCAATGAAAAAGAATAAAATAGCACTAGAAAAGAGGACAAAAATAGTCTGAAATTTTATTTCAGGAAAATAGATTGATATAAATCAAGCAAGATAATCACAGAAAGGTTAAAGAAAAATCAAAAAAATCTACTACTTAAAATATAGAATAAACAAACTAAAATTTGTATAATAAAGAAGCTAATCAAAGAAAGTGAACCCTGGGTAAAGATGCTCTATCTTCAATCAGAAAGGCAAACAAGACAGACATCAGAAGAGGGAGAAAACAGGGAACAGGACAACAGCCTACCACTGAGGGCCTCAGAAAGACTATCCAGCAGTGTGTCAAAACATATGGTGAGACTTATAGCCAAACTTTGGGCAGAGTGCAGGGAATCTTAGGAAAGAAGGAGAGATAGAAAGATCTGGAGGGGACAGGAGCTCCACAAGGAGAGCAACAGAATCAAAAAATCTGGGCACAGGGGTATTTTTTTGAGACTGATACTCCAAACAAGGACTATGCATGGAGATAACTTAGAATGTCTGCACAGATGTGGCCCATGGCAGCTCCTTGTCCAAGAGGGTTCCCCAGTAATAGGAACAGGGACTATCTCTGACATGAATTCAGGGGCTGGCTCTTTGATCACTTCCATATGAGGGGGGAGCAGACTTACCAGTCCACAGAAGATATAAAGCCAGTCCTGATGAGACCTGATAGATGAAAAGGGAGAAGGACTTTGCCTATTATTGGACTGGAGGAGGGGCATAGGATAAGAAGTGGGAGGGAGGGTGGAATTGGGAGGAGATGGGGGAGGGGGCTAGAGCTGGGATTCAAACTGAATAAACTTCAATTAATAAAAGTAAAATAACAATTAAAATATTGCTAAGGATTTGAAGACATTGTGAGAGGAAAACAATATCCCTTCAACACTGAGTTGTTGGTTAGTGACATTAAAAAGACTGGCTAAGTAATATGAGCTATTGAAATTGTCTATGAATGTCACCTAAAACTTGAAAGTTGTTTCCTGTTTCTGAAGACAATTCAGAATTTGGACAAAGAACGTGAAAGATTTGTGCTTGAATTGACATGGAATTCTCCTCTCTAAAGGCCAGTGCTTATAGTATTTGAAGGTGCTATGCAAACTTACAAGGGAGAACGCAAACAATAGTCTTGTACAGATGGAAACTGAGAATTGTGAACCACAATGACCAGTATGGCAAGATACTCCAACAGAGGTATATTCAAGTTTAGGGACTTACCAGTGTCACTTTCCTAAACTACCATAACTTTTGGCTACATTCTTCATACTTACTCTGTTATCTACAGAGAGGTATATTTCACCCCATATCAAATACGCTTCTTTTTACAGAAGATGGAGACCATTAGATTAATCCACAAATGATTAAATTTCAAGGAACAATTGACTGGGCATCATGAGCTAATGAATCTGCAACATGACCCCTTATTTCAGGCTAGAAACCAAAAGGGGCAGTTTAAAGATTGAAGAACCTGAGGACCAGAATGTCTTCCATGAGTTATGATTTTCTGTATATGAGAGAAAAGCTGCACAACATGAAATCTTAGCAGCATTCTCACCTAAATTAGTAGCAGCACAACAGTAATTGCAGTTGACATGCCATTTCAAATGGAAGATATTTTACAAGTCCCTATCCTGAGATAAAGAGCTGTTGCAATTTGTGCTGGCTGAGACAGTGAGAATCAGTCTTCTCCAAGAATGAGCCCCCGATGAGCTCCTGAAATCCAAGTAGTCAGTCTTAATCACAAACACATCTGATCAACACTAGATATACTCAATAAGATATAAGACATAATATATGTATATATGCATATGGAGACACACAGAGAGACTGTAAATTAGAGAGAGGATAGTATAGATATACCTGATAACCATGACTGGGTCAGCCCCATCGACACTTTTATAATTATGAACTGTCTTTGAGATATTGGGATGCTGATATAGTGAAATCCAATCAGAAGCTTCTTTTAACTTCCTACAAACATCAGATATGTGGACATTTGAATCTAAGCACCTCTGTGAATGTGCCTGTGGATTTGAAGAGTATTTACAGAGTGACAACTTTCATTTAAATATTTCTGATTATCTTTTTAAAGAAAGTGACCAAACCAATGTAGAGGCATGAAGACAGTCTGAAGGTTTATATACAGTTTTCTTCTCAACTGCCTTAAAATTCCCTATCCAGCTGTCCCCACTTGGTTTAAAGTAGAATCATCCTCTACATCATGTACAATTTTGCCCATTAATTTGTGCCAAAGCCAAGATCACTTTTCGCATTCATACTCACCATCATCATGTGTTCCTGTAAAGCCACTGAAACTTTGGAATGAAAGAGTTTATGGCTTATACTCTTTGCAGAAGTGATATCCAATGATAGGGTGCTAAGTAGAGACTATATTAACCGAACCTATGACTAAGCTAGTAAATAAAGAACAGTTGTTCTCTAGTGCAGCTGGCTAGACAAATGTAAACATCAAAAGTTATACTGCATATATTTTAAGATTATGATGTTTTATGTGTATTGAAGGACCAATGCATGAGTGTGTGTGTATGTGTGTGTGTGTGCATGTGCATAGACGCCAGAAAAGTGTGTCAGATTTCTGTAAACAGAACTAGTGTTTGATCAGTAAATTCAGGTACTCTGAAAGAGCAGCAAGCAGTCTGGATCACTCAGCCTCTTCTCCAGCTCCTCCACACTGTCTTTCTACAAAGGAGAAAATTCTGTTTTTTAGAGAAACTTGGAGGAGAGTAATTTCTTTCTTTTTTTTTTCTACAGACCTTATTAGGAAATTTGTCTCCACTTCTCTTTATTAACTTGCATTCATTATTAGGACTTGGTTTCTCATACACTTTCAGACTCCAATATTTCTGGATCCCATCTAATTACAGACTCCTTGCTGCACTTCTGTTTCTTTCTAGAATTCCTAACCTATCTCTGAATCCATGTACCCATTATTTTGCTTCAGTTTCTTAAAGACACAAAACTGATCAGTGTGTCTAAATAAATTGTTGCATATTTTCATTAGTAAATTATTAGTTTTCCAAATTAAAATACCGTACTTTGTATGGATGTTTGTCTCTATAATGAAAGTAAAATTCAAAATACTAACCAACTATAGAACTCTCTTTAAAGAACAGTCAAAAACCGTAAAATATACCACACCCTCTGGGACTCATTTTTGACCCACAACTGTGAGAAGAGAGTTCTCTTTTTCCAGAGGACACTTTGGATCTAGGAAACACAAAGGAAACTTTAGCACCCAAAACCCCAGAAATTAAGCAAACCACAAAATCTCCAGCACAGACAGCTTGCTGGATATGAATACTCACTGGTAACAAGAATTCCTGGCCATTCAGGTCAAAATACCAGAAAGGAAACAGGAGCCCATGGAAAAAACATCCAAAAACCACCTATCTAACAACGATAAACCCAGAAATCAGTCCTTAAGTCTATAATAGCTCCCCCCCAAAAACAGATGACTAGAGTACAGTGTAAGAACACAATCAGCAGTAACCAGGGAAATATGAAACCACTAGATCCCAGGTATCTTATTACAAGCCCTGAAACACAAGAAAATGACCTTAAAACTGTTCTTGTGAAGATGATAGAGGCCTTTAAAGGGGAAGTAAAGAAACCATTTTTTAAAAATACAAGAAAATACAATAAAAAAACGTCGAGGAAATAAATAAAACTGTCCAAGACCTGAAAATAGAAATAGAAGCAATGAAGAAAACACAAGCCAAGGAAATCCTGGAAATGAAAAGCTTATGTAAGCAAACAGGAACTAAAGATGCAAAGCATCACCAAAAGAAGACAAGAGGTAGAAAAGAGAATCTCAGGCATAGAAGACATAGAAGAAGAAATAGATACATCATGAATAAAATGTTAAATCTAAGATGTTCCTGACATGAACCATCCAGGAAATCTGGGATGCTCTGAAAAGAGTAATGCTAGGAAAATAAAAATAGAAGAAGGAGAAGATTCCCAACTCAAAACACCAGAAAATATTTTCAACAAAGCCATAGAAAAAAATTTTCCTAACCTAAATCAAAAGGCACTTGGAAAAGTACAAGAGTCTTACAGAATAATGAATATATTGGAAAACAAATAAATACGATCAGGAAAAAATATCCTCATATAATAATCAAAATACTTAATGTATGGAACAATGAAAAAAAACATTGAACTTTTCAAGGGAAAAAGACCACGTAACATATAAAAGCAAACCAATTAGAATTATACACAACTTCTCAGCAGAGACTCTAAAAACCAGAAGGGCCTGGACAGCTGTCTTGCAAAGCCTAAGAGAGAACAGATGTCAGTGAAGAATACTATACCCAGCAAAACTTTTGATTACCATGAATGAAGAAAACGAAATATTCAAAAAAAAAAACCCAATAGTTAAATAATATATGTCCACAAATTCAGCCCTACAGAGGATGCTAGAAGAAAAATTCCAAGCCAAGTGTGTTAACTAAACCCAAGAACATAGAAAATAAATATTTCCATACTTGCAAAACCAAAAGAAGGGATGCATTTACCCACATACTACCACTGCCAACATTAAAATAAAAGAAATTATGATCACTGGTCATTATTAGTTCTGAAAATCAATGAACCAATTCTCCAAAAAACCTCAAAGGATGAAAGAGTGAATGTAAAAAAAAAATAGGATCTGTTATTCTTCCTCATGCAAGAAACACACTTCAGCATCAAAGATAGACATTACGTCAGAGTAAATGGCTGGAAAAGATTTTTCAAAGAAAATGTACACAAGAAACAAGCTGGTGTAAGCATTCTAATACCTAAAAAAAATATAATCCAAACAAAATTAATTAAAAGAATGGGAAAGGAAACTTCATATTAACCAAAGGAAAAATCCACCAAGATGATTTCTCCATCCCACAGGAGAGAGACAGTCCCTGACACTATTAATGGTGTTCCCTTCTGCTTGCAGACAGGAGCCTAGCATAACTGTCTTCTGAGAATCTTCATCCAGCAGCTGATGGAAACAGATGCAGAGATCCTCAGCCAAACATTAGGCAGAGCTCAGGGAGTCTTGTGGAAGAGTGGGAGGAAAGACTGAGTGAGGCAGAGAGCTCATGGTTAGAGCTCTGTAGGTCACAAGAAGACCTACAGAGTGAACTAGCCTGGGGCCCTGGGGGTTCAGAGAGACTGAACAACAAACCAAAGCACGTGCATCAGCTGGACCTAGGCCACTCACATATAGCAGATGCTCAGCTTGTTTTTCATGTGGGTCCCTAACAATTAGAGCAGGAGCTATATCTGACTCTGTTGTCTACCTTTGGATCCTCTTCACATAGCTTGGTAGTCTTGTCTGGTCTCAGTATGAGAAGATGTGCCTCAACCTTCCAGGGCTTGATGTACCAGGGTGGGCTGTTACCCATGGTGGCCTCCTTTTCTCTGAGGATACAGTAATGGGAAAATGTAGAAGGTAGTGTGAGGGTAGGACTGGGAGATTAGAAAGAAGTGATGCAGTGCTCATGCTGTAAGGTGAATTAAAAAAAATTGAAATGAATTATGTAGATATCCACCTTAAATTAGTAGAAGCATGATACTCTAATATTTTAATGACATATGATAATGGAAACTTTTCAAAGACTATGACATATAAATAGGAAAAATAATCTACAGTCATCAGAAAATCTATATTTACTGCATTTTGATATATCTTTAATTGAAATGAGTACATAGCAAGAATGCAATTTTGACTTGGAAATATAGGCAGTTTATCAATGGCATGAAGACATGGGCTTCCTGTAATATCTGTCTTACAGACAGCTCTAAAATTCATTCTGTACTGCCAAGACTGAATATCTAGGATAGCATAGTTTATGAAGAATCAGAACAATAACTGACTTATAAACTTAGGTATTTGAGTATCAATGTATACATTTGAGTAGCTATGCTGTTATAAAAACTGGTATCTTGAGGGTGCTGTGGAACTAGGATATATAACCTGTGTTCACTTATTTCTTTAGAAAAGAAAATGTATGACCACACAAGCTAAAGGAAGAAAGAGTAAAGTGAGAATGAAGTTGAATTTATTCATTTATAATGGTATTAACCTTATGAGCCCTCAGCGCTTAATTACTGCTGCAAGGGGTCATATTTTAATATTGTTATATTAGTAATTAAATTCTAATACTCACTATAGAGGGAGAAGGCATTCAGACAATAGCATATGGTAATTAGTATAATATTTGCTTAATTATATTAATCTGGTTTGATTAATCAAATAGTATTAACATTAGTCATTGAAAAATCACTTGTTCCCACAATTGGTAAACAAACTAAAATAGTAAGAATTTCATAAAACTTTTGCAAATATAACAATAATAAAACATGACTTTGAAGTGATATTTAAAATATAAAATACATCTTTAATCAATTTAAATATTAGCTTTGTAAATAATAGTTAGGGTTTTCAAAAAAAGGATAACCAATGGCATGGATATTGCAAACTCAAGTAAAGAAATTGTAAATGGTCTGAATAGAACTAGAATAGATAGATAACCCAAAATTATGGAAAACAATAAGAGATATATGTTTTGTCTTTTATTGTTGCTGCTATTACATATATACACACAGCAATACAGCATATATGAAGCATAGCAGAGATTAAGGAATTACTTTTATGCAACAAATATGGTATCTCTAAGAGTCAAAGTATCAGAGGGAAAAAACAAATTTAAATTAAATTTAAAATACTTCATTCTGAGAAAAATGAAATCTACATTTAAAAATTGTATAAATAGATAAGCATAATATAGTAATTCTTTTAGAACACTACATTGGAAAAGAAAAACAGATATGTAAACTAAATTCACCAAAGTCAAACAACCCAGTATCAAAATGTTTTTAATTTTTTGTTTATTTTGTTTATTTATTTTTTCATATAGGTTTTATAAATATGTTCTTTAGCAGTATGTTTCTAAAGAAACAATTTCTATTATATTTATTTCTTGAACACTTCATTGTGAAATTTCTTTTTTAATATAAATTTATAAATTTATTACAGTTTATTCACTTAGTATCCCAGCTGTGGCTCCCACCCTGACCCCTCCCAATCTTGCTCCCTTCCCTCTTCTCCTCCCTGCCCCTTCCCCAGTCCACTGATAGGGGAGGTCCTCCTCCCTTCCATCTGACGACTGGAGCCTATTAGATCTCATCAGGTGCATTGTGCCCTGGTAAGGCTGTCCCCTGCCCCTCACGGGGACACGAGCAAAGAACAGGCCACTGAGTTTACGTCAGAAACAGGCCCTGTTTGTCTTACTAGGGAGTTCATTTGGAGTCTGAGCTTCTATGGGCTACATCTGTGCAAAATCGGGAGATAGAAAGACCTAGAGAGGACTGGAGCTCTACAAGGAGAGCAACAGAACCAAAAAATCTGGGCCTTGGGGTTTTTTTCTAAGACTGATACTCCAACAAAGGAATAGTCATGGAGATAACTGTGTCAAAATGTGATTACCTCTTTTGAAGCTATTGGCCAACTAAGGTTCCAAAGACCATAAAACAATCCAGGTTATCACCAGTATTCTTGGTTACCCTCCAGAACTTGACAATAAATATTATTTCTTGAATTCAAGATACCATAACTAGTCAAGGTACCATAAACTTGAACCCTACAACAGGGACACATCAAACTGGCCATGACCTAGAAGCTTCATTTTTTACTCATTGTCCTCTGTGGCAAGAGGAAATGCTTTCCAAGAACAATCATAATCGTCTATATCATCCAACTGTTAACTTTGAGAGAAATAGTAACAACTCATTTGTCAAGACTGGTGGTGAATAATTCATAAACGTCAATGAAGCAAACAATTACTTTCTGATTAGATTTAAGTCCCACTCAGCAAGATGAAATGTATACCTGGAACCAATTTTAGGCCAATTACCTGTAGCTAGAGAGTTCACAGACCGTACAAGAGAAACTATCACTATTATTCTGCTTAATGGACATAATATTAAATTGAATCCTAACAACTTGTGATTATACCCAGGATTTAAGGTATTCCTCAGTGCTCATCAGATAAGCTACTCTTTGTAGTAGATGGTGATTTAAACAGTCTGGAAACTGCTCATGATGCAGAGAACAAGAAACTTCAGAATGTTTGTTCCTAAAAAGAATGTATATGCTTCTTAAGATCTTAAAATTAAGTTCTGGTGTGTGTGTGTGTAGGAGGTGGTACAGGGAGGGGGGAAGGTCACCAATCACAAAACAGTAGCCTATAAGGTTTAGGAGTGAATGAAAGTGACTGAAGAAAAAGCACAACAGAAGTAATACATTCATAGCACTGTTTTATTTATTTTTATTTTTTTAATTTATTTATTTTTATCTCAATCACAGGTTAGGTACTTTGAATCCCAGGCGTAGCCCCCTCCGTCATTCCCTCCTACCCTCCCACTCCCTCCCTCATCTCCCTCCTCCCCA
>CM053766.1:32776449-32844927 GCA_028658305.1 Pachyuromys duprasi | reverse complement strand
CCCGAGGTCCTCTTTGGCATGCTCCTGTTCTGTTGCTTGTTTTCTCCTCCACTCAATGTCCATCCCATTTGTTCATTTAAACAAGCATTGATCATACCAATCTAGGTCCTCCTTCTTGTATATCCTCTCTAGGTGCATAGCACTGTTTTAATTCTTGTTAGTACCACTGAGTATTGAGAGAACAGCTGTTCTTAAATTTGCAAACATAATGAAAAATAATTAACTATATAAGTGTCTGTTAAAGGTGTTATTGGAAATATTTTACTACAGCTGCATTAACACTAATGGGAAATCATGCTATGTACTAATAAAATTATTTATATTCTTCTTCCATAAAAGTTATATTCATGAATGAAAAAGTTCCAGGAGCATTCCTTATCTTAGAGATGCAACCCCACCAATTTCTTTCCCCGACTCACTTCCTGCATCAGATCTTTACCGCTGTTCCATTCCCCACCCCTGTCTCCCACCTAGTTCCTCCCTTCCACCTACTTCAGATGTCTATTTTATTTCCCCTTCTGAGTGAGAGTCAAGCATCCTCCCTTGGATACTTCTTGTTAATTAGCTTTTTTGGGTCTATGTATTGTAACATGGTGATTCTGTACACCATGGCTAATATCCACTTATAAATTAGTACATATAATGCATGTCTTTCTAAGTCTGGGTTTACCACTCTCAAGCTGATATTTTCTAGTTCCATTCATTTGCATGGGAATTTCTCGGCATCTTTTTCTTAATGGCTGAGTAGCATTCCATTGTGTAAATGTAGCACATTATCTTTATCCATTCTTCAATTGAGGGACTTCAAGATTGTGTCCTGTTTCTGGCTATTATGAGTAAAGCTACTCTGAACTGGCCCAACTTGAGACTAACAACATGGGACGTAGTCACACCCTGACACTTTTAATGATACTCTGCTATGATTGCAGAAAGAAGCCTAGCATAGTTGTCTTCTGAGAGGCTTCATCCTGTAGCTTTTGGAAATAGATACAGAGATCCGCAGCCAAACGATAACATGAGCACGAAGAGTCATGTAGAAGAGTGGGAAGAAGGACTGAGTGAGCGGCGGGAGGGGGGGCGTGAAGGACACTACAAGAAGAACAACAGAGTAAAGTAACCTGTGTCGATGGGGGCTCACAGAGACTAAACCACGAAACAAAGAACATGCATGGGCTGAACACATACGTAACAGGTGTGCAGCTTGGTCATCATGTGGGTCCCCTAACAATGGGAGTGGAGCTGTCTCTGACTCTTTTGCCTGCCTTTATTACCCTTTTCCATAGCTGGTCTGCCTCGCCTGGCCTCACTGGAAGAGGATGCTATTAGTCTAGCAGCAATTTTATATGCCTAACTTTATATACCCCCAGGGGGGTCTCCCCTTTTTATAGAAGGGAAGGGGGAATGGGTGTGAAGGTTTTAGTGTTGGACTTGGAGGAGAGAAGAGAGGAAGCTGTTCTCAAGCTGTAAAATGATTAAATAAATCAATTAATAACAAAAAAGAAAGAAAAAGTTGTTGCTATCAGCAATCCTATGTCTCTTGTAACCAATGTTATATTTATTTCCATTTGTTCTGGTTTAGAATAACAGTACTTTTAGGTGTAAAGATAATCTTGATAAGTTTTGTGATTAAATACATTTACCAAGCACAGAACATAAAGTAAATGAAGTAAGTAACATTATACAGAAT
Source organism: Pachyuromys duprasi (assembly GCA_028658305.1). Classification (NCBI taxonomy): domain Eukaryota; kingdom Metazoa; phylum Chordata; class Mammalia; order Rodentia; family Muridae; genus Pachyuromys; species Pachyuromys duprasi. Next base: position 32,843,240 of record CM053766.1, on the reverse strand, counting down.
AAACCATTTATATTTATGAAGATAGGTACATACATATGCATACATACATGTAACAATGGTTAATGAATAAAGACATCATGAATTTCAAAAACAGCACGGAAATGTATAGGAAAGGTATATTACTTACTTTGGGGGAATTAAAAAGAAGGAAGAATTTATGTAATGATATTACAATCTCAAAATAAAAGAATTAATAAAATATCACTCATATTTTATTCTTTTTCATATACCATCACTCTTCTATTTCACATTTGTAAACTTATTAATCATTTATTCATTAGAAATTTTACCAATGAAAAATATAAGAAAGTTGCATGGTGTTTCTCAAACTAATGTGTAGTTTGTGAAATTACTTGACAAAAATGATTGAGAGGAAAAATAAAATTGAGTGGAAAAAGGTAAGAGGAGCGGAGTCACTCACCTCCCTGTTAAAGTAGAAAATGTACTATGGTGAGAGTCAGGATGGTAGATAACTTCACTATCACAGGGGAGCTCCAGACAGCAGTCACATAACTTAATAAGAGATATTTAGATCTCGCTTTTCCATTAGTGAGATTGAACATCATACAAATTTAATTTCAAATCAGGACTTTCTTAGTTTTTTTTTTTAAGCAAGAAAAACTTGTATATTAATCTTTAACAACTCCTTGAAAGAAAGCTGGTCATCTGAAGCTGATAAGAACTTTTTTTTTTTTCACTTGAAATCCCTCAACAGAAACACTGCAGCAAAATGACTCAGATTAATAGTCAGTCTGTGAATTCCACTGGTTTTCTTAGAAGAGGCTTCTTTGTTAGCTGGCAGTTGTCTCTTGATCCAGTGAGAAGCGCTTTACAAATATGTATCAAAAATGGCGTGATTATAAAATGCATAGATATTAGGTTCAATACTTTACATGAAGATAGTGGTAATAATACAAATTATAGAGTGATGTAGTGTATATCTCTATCTATATCCATATCTATATCTATCTATATATCAGACCTGATATTCATAGTTAAACAGTTCTCTTATAACACAAATCCCTATATTTGCTACTCTGCACAAAGGCATTCGCTGTGAGCCGCTGTAATGAGGGTTAGTCTTCACTCTTCTCAAAACATGGTGTGGTAGAGTAGGCATCTGTTTCAGTGCACATCTTTGCTAAGTTCTCCATTCATATATAAAATCAGATGACATGAAACAACACACAGCATGGCTGACACTAACAAGACCTAAACACTGTAATTGTTTTTTTTTTTTTCACAGAATGTGAACAAGTGCAACAAACACATTGTTACAGTTCAATGTGAAAAATAATCAGTAAGAAGCAACTTGCCAAAATGGTGAAAATATTATGCTACTTCATTTTATTTAGAATATTCATTACAGCACACTGACATGGAAAAAAAAAGTAGGTTTTTAACTTCACTTCTTGTAATTAATGTGATAAGATGCTTTGTCCAAACAACTATAGTAAAGAAAATGGCTTATTTATTTGTCTTACATTCTAGTTCACAACTTATAATGGAAGGGAAGTCAAGGTAGGAACTGAAACAGCTGATAACACAGCATCCGTAGTCACAAGCAGGGGGAAGGAATAGATGAAAGTCTCATTTGACATTAATCTCCTAGTTACCTTTCATACTCATGTGTAGTCCAGGGCACATGCCTAGGATATGGTACCACCCAGGGAGGAATGGGCTCATTTATATTAATTAACATGACAACAATGCCCACAGATATACCCATACACCAATCCAATCCAGGCAATCCAACATTGAGACTCTTTCAGATAAATATAAACCATGTCAAGTTGATAGTGTAAATTGAACATATTTAAATGGATATTTTTGTTAGGAAACTTAAACAGTATCAAACCAATTGAAACAATTCCTGAAAAAATACCAGTGCTTCTGAATTATTGGTTGACAAAATGATTCAGTTTTTATACATCTGTGTGAATGTTTAGCAACTAAAGTATGCAAGAGAAAAATAATCATGTCTTAAGATGAAGCTAGCATAATAAATATTTTTATGATTGAGTCACAAATATGAACCTATGTATTATACCTTCACTTTCTCTTACTGCATTCGGCACAATTTAAATTTAATAGAGCTAATTTTCAACATCAGAATATGTTTAAATATAAAATCCAGTAAAGCTTAGAGAAATATGTCAAGCTCTTATTCATATTTCTGAGCCAAGATCAAGGTTTAGATGGACAGTAATGTAATTTCCATTCTATTGTCATCATTCAACTTAAGAAATTACTTTCTTTTTATTTCAACAAATGCTAACAAGTACTGATCTGCTAGTGCATGTCAGGTAGACTTTTTAAGTGCTTTCTTATGATATATATGGGTGTGAATGCAAATAAAAGATTTTGTGAATTTGCTTAGTTTTTCACAATTTACACTGTTAACAAAGGGATGAGATTTGTACTGAGTAAAATCATATAGTCCACTTTTATAGGTAATAAGCAAAAATGCTCAACAATTTAGGTGATTATCAATTAATTTGAAAGTAGATTCTTTTCAATAAACAATCTAATATATGTACTTATCACTAATTAGGAATAAATAAATCAGTTGTAATTAAATTACATTGTGATTTTGAAACGGCTTGTTTCTTTTTTTCAATATTTATAATGATTTACTATATTTTTCTTTGTATTAGTATGTGTCTCCATGCATACATGTGTTTCATTTATGAATCTTGTGCCCATAGAGTCATAAGAGGGTATCATATCCCATGGAACTAGAATCACAGATGGCTTTAAACCTCCATGGAGGTGCTGGGTACACTGACATGCAACCACAGATCCTCCACACAAGCAGCATTTGCTCATAGCCACTAAGTCATCTTTTTTGATCCAAATTCTTTGTAACTTAGGCTTTCAAATTAGAATTGCCCATTGTGATGTCAAGTAGTATGAATAAATTATCTGTGAAAAACATGCTGTACATAATTGATTATTTTAGTAGTTTGTATGATAGTGTTTTGCAGTAGTAAATTATCAAATCTAAAAAACCAAGAGAAAAACATGCTTTAGAATAAATTTTTAAACACCAAAACTGTCTAAAATTACATGAGTGACCCTTTGAAAATCCTCATGCTGGGAAACATAAAATCTGAAGATTTGGAACATATAAGCTTCTGAAAAAGTAAAATATATAACACTTGTCTCTCTGTGTCTAAGGTACCTCATTTACCTGCAGTTTTCATAATTTCAACTAACTTCCCAGATGAGTAGTATTCCATAGTGTAAATATATGACATTTATAATCCATTAGTCATGCTAAGAACTTTAAACTTGTTTCTATTTCCTAGTCATTGTAAACAAAGTAGAAATAAATATGGCTGAAAAATTACCAGTAGAGAAGGATGTTGAATCCTCTGGATATATACTATTGAATGGTATATGAAGGTCATACTATAGGCTTAAATGTTTTTATTTTGAGGATTCTCCACTGATTTCTACAATGGCTGGACAGTCTTACCTACCCACTAAAAGTAAATGAAATCAAAGAGTAAGCCCCTGTTCCTTTCAGTATACACTTGGATACTGAGTGCAGCCTTGCCAGGCCACAGAGGAGGACAATCCAGCCACCTCTGATGAGACCTGATAAGCTAGGGTCAGATGGAAGGGGAGGAGGACCACCCTTATCAGTGGACTTGAAGAGGGCAATAGGAAAAGATGTGGGAGGGAAGGTAGGATTGGAAAGGAATGAGGGAGGGGGCTATAACTGGGGTACAAAAATGAATAAACTGTAATTAACATAAAAAATTAAAAAATTAATTTAAAAAAGTAAATGAGGGTTCGCTTTTTGCTACATTCCCTCCAGCATTTGTTTTTGGTTGTTTTCTTAATCCTTACCAATCTCACTGGGTAAAGGAAATCTCAGAGCTTTTGATATCTACTGATATTAAAAACCCAGGTCCTCACACTTGCTTCAAAGGAACCAAGTCCTCAGTACCAAGTTAAGTATTATGACCACTTAACAGGAATTAAAATTTCCTCAAATAAATGTTTGCATTTATATGCAAATACATTTTAAGAAAGAATGTATATAATTAAATGTGAACTCTACAAGCTATACAACAAAATTTGCTGGGGAACTGAAACCCCAGATTTTAAAATAAATGAATTCTAATATTCTAATATGTACAACAATACATGAGTGGCTTCTGCACAATAAAGGACACTATCATTGAGACAAAGAAGTAACCTACAAAATGAGAAAAAAAATTTACCAATATGAACTATTATTACAAAATATATAAAGAACTCAAGAATCTATATTAAGAAAACAAATAACTCAATTTTAAAATGGGGTACATATCTACACAGAGAATTCTCAATAGCAAAATCAAATGGCTGAGAAACACTTAAATGTTCAACACCCTCAGCCCTCAGGGAAATGTAAATCAAAACAACTTTAATATAATAGCTAAGGTCAAAACCCAAGTGACAGCTGGGAAGGATGTGAGCAAAGGAGCACTCTTCCATTGCTTGTGGGAAATGAAAACTCCTATAGCTACTGTGGAAATCAGTATTGCAAATCCTCAAAATATTGGGCTCAATCTACCTCAAGATCCAGTAATGTACACAAAGGATGCTTCATCCTATGACAAAGAGACTTGCTCAACTATTTTCATTACTCTTCTATTCATAATATCCAGAAATTAGAAATAAACTTGATGTCCCACAGTGGGAGAATACACAAAGAAAATATGATACATTTAAACATTAGGGTATTACTCAGCCATTAAAAAATGATATTATAAAATTTGCAGTCAAATGCATGGAACTAGAAAAATCATCTAGATGGAGGTATTCCAGAGCCAAAAACAACAGATACTAAGTTAAGTATTTGTTCATATGTGAAAAACAGCTGTTATGTCAATGATAACTAAGCAACAATTCACGGAACCACCAAACGTAAGTTTAGAAAAGAGTCTAGAGGAAAGATACAGATTTTCTTGGGAAAGAGAAATAAAATAGATTGTTGGTATAATGTTCTTTTGAAATGTATACACCTTACTCTTGTTCATTCAAATGCTGATTTCAATCCAGATATTGCATTGTGATACTTATTCTAAGCAACTTATCTCAACTTTGTGTAAACAGGACAAAATAAAGCAACTAGCCACAATGTGGAGGAAGGGAGGAGCCAGAGGACAGGAAAGAGGGGAGGAGCCAGAGGGCAGGAAACAGGTGGGAGAAGAAAGGGTGAGGAGAGACAGGAGAGAGCCTAGAGGGAGAGAGATCTTGGAACTACTTGGAGAGATGAACTGGACCTAATACATCAAAAAACAAGTATAATGTGGGAAATCTAAATGTTAGGAACTATGAGGGCTTGGAGGTTTAAAATAGAAAAACTTTTGCCCAGCATTGTGTTCGAGGTTAATTAAATAAATCCCAGTCTCTGTGTGGTGGTTTGGGTATAAAGCTGTTTAGGATTAACAGCAGCTTTACTAAAAATATATCAACAGTAAATAATCAATTACAACAATAGATGTGAATGTAAAGGGATATGAAATGGGGTAATCATGTGAGGAGTGGACGAAGGTTATGGGAGAATTATATTAAAAAGAGCTAAAATTAAGGGCCATTTGAAGGGTAGTATGGAAGATTAGTACAGTAGAAACTTTCATATATATATATATATATATATATATATATATATATATATATATACACACACACACACACATATATGAAGGCTATAAGAATGGAACTACAAAATAATGGAGCAGTCAAAATGCCAACTGGACATCTCATGCTACCCAGCAAAGTTTCCAGTACCAGGATTAGTTTAGAACTAACTGAGTTATTGGGCAAAGGGGTCCAAAGGAGCTCCCAAACAACCCAGGCCATTAAACTGTATATTACCTTCCACAATCTGCTACATTTTTAAAAACAAACCTGGGCATGATGGCACATGCCTTTAATATCAGCACACAGGGAGGAGAGAGAGTCAGATCTTTGTGAATCAGGGGTCAGCCTGTTCCACAAAGCAAGTCCAGGACAGCCAAAGCTACACAGAGAAACACTGTCTCAAAAACAATAACAAACAAACAAGAATAATCAATCAATGAAAACCTAGCCACTAGGGTAAATGTTAATAATTAATCCTGCTCCAAGAGGGAAAATCAGTTTTCTCCAATAGTGTGACAGTGGGTAGATCAGTCTCGAGGTCTTTTAAGCTTTACCTGTTCTGGGTGAGCAGGCTTTTTGGTTTTGTAACTATTTAGGTCTAGTCTGGAAATTCATATTGATGGTTCTTCATTGGTGTTGCATCTATGATATTTCTAGGAAGGGAAATCTCACAGAAAACTTGCTGTTCCTCTCGCTTTTATAATCCTGCTACTCCATTTCCCATATGACCTTAGAGCCTTGAATGCAAGAATTGTATATTTATGAATTACGGCAGGGTACCACACTCTCAATCTGTAAATTTTATCACTTATAGTTTTCTGTGATGTTTTGTTGTTGTTGCAGAGACATTTTGTGAGTGAGGGGTGAAACCTTTATTTATCTCTCTCTATAAATACAAATGTTTAAAATGTCATTAAGAATTGATCTGGCTCACCATAGTGACAGTTATAGGTTCTCCTTCCAGATCTATGACTACTCTAACCCCTGGTAGTGGTCTAGATATTCAGTATCAGACAACTTTCTTCCTGTTAAAGGAGCCTGAAATCCAATCAGTTATTGGTTACCACTGAAATATATGTGCCATTGTTGTACTCTTGTGCTAGGCTGTTAATTGGTTTAGTTCTTAAGCATAATAACTGGATAGCACTATTGATTTCTTCCCTTAATTGTAGGCTTGCATTGCTCCTCAGAGAGGGAGCTTTCAGATCAGATGTAATTATTTTCTCCAAGAGCCTGTACACAAAGTAGAATCAATAATTCATTTACTCTTGCTTAAGAGTTAAAAGTGATAGGCTTTGAGGTGGCTCAAAGGTTAAAAAGCTTGTGTTCCTCCATAGGACCAGAAGCAGGTTCCAAGCACCTATGTAGAGGTCATAAAACCAGATATAATCCAGTTCCTCTAGTGGGTATCTCCCATCTTTCTTCCAAAAACATTGCAATCCCCTGGACCTATCCACATACACACAAACATATATGTACTTAAAAATAAATATGTTTTTTAAAACTTTAAAATCATATTATTTTGGTATTTTATATAATATTTAGCATTATTATTCTGCTTTTAGCTTTTTTAATGTTTGAAGGAAAAAATGCAAAGGAGTAAATGACATTGTTTGTACCCATGATGCTGATATGGTATTCCTTTTCTTTCATGCAAGATCATAAAATAATCTGTTTGTAATGCAAGTCTTGTTGCTCATATCACTTATGATGGCTACCTTAACCAGATATTTTCTTGTATTGACTGTTTTATCTAAACAATTACAAGTGCCTTTGACTAATTTCCCAAGGGGTTACTAGTCTGAAAACTAAACTCTCTGTTTTACAGGAAATTCCATTTCAGCTGTCACTTGGTAAAAATGTATTTTTTTGGTACCTTTCTATAGTAAAAGTCAAGTATCAGAATCACAGCTAGACTATTATTAAAATATAGGGAGATATATAGGGGATAGATCACATTATTTTCACATAATTTCATCACCATATGACATCTCCTATGTTAGCTTCTTATGCATTTATTTATTTACTTACCTATTCTGAGAAAAAATCTCATATATTAACTGTCCTTAAATATTCTGTCTATTCAAGGATGATTTTGAGCTCTTGATGTTACTGCCTCCACCTTTCATCATCAGGGATTAAGTCTTTGGGCCATCATAGAACCTATGGCTGCAGACATACTTGGTAAAGATTCTGCAACCTAAGCCATGTCCCTGGCCTTTCAAATGTAATACTATTTGCAAGCCACAAAATGAGCACATGGTGGAAAGGGAAAGAAATAAATTGTGTAGTTAAAATCTTAAATAGAATACAGAATTTTATAAGTTGTAATATCTGTGTCATCTCAAAGACACAGTAGTGTTCTTTCCTAAGTAAATTAAAAGATACAGATCACTTTCTATAATCAAGAAATGAGTTTCAGTCAAGCAGGTTTTTGCTAATCAGCAGCTTAAAAACATTAATTAAAAACTTCAAATCCACTAACATAAAATTTTACATCATATAATGCATAATTATAAAATTTCCTCATAATCTCTCACTCACACCTACGTAAAAGGTTTATACTTAGCATTATGTGCCCCCATTAACATAAAATTGTCCAATGTCAGCAAAATTCTATTGTTGCTATCAACCATCAGTGTAGAAATTTATCCTAATTAGAATGTACATGCTGTAATGTTTAAATAATCAACAAGCCTAATCAACTCATCATGATTTTTGGAAAGCTTTATAGAATTTAAAATATTTTGAGACAGTTTATTTAAATCTTCCATTACTTTCTGTGATAGTGATTTTAAGCAATACTTACTTTCCATGATATATTATTATAGAACTATTAATAATATACATTTTATATATTGTATATCACATAGAAAATCCTTAAGGTATGCATAGATACATATATCTTAAAAGAAACGTAAAAATTAACTTAGCATTTACTTTATCCATTATATGGATATAAGTACATGTAAATCCTTACATGGAATTACATTTAACAATAAACTTTACATATGTAAACAATGTACATACAATTTACAATAACAATATGATGTACATACACTTATGATAAAACAGTGCACTTATGATAAAGAGTGTAGCTATCAAGCTCAAAAAAGAGAAGAATGCTCGCTGATGGAGGTGAACACACAAATAAGAATGTATGTCATGCGTCACAAAGACATTGGAACCAGCACAGAGATTTAATGAATGATCGAGAAATCTTTGCAATGTTTTTTTACAGTTCTGTTTTCTTTATAATTTAGTTATTGCCTTCAGTGTTTGCTGACTGCAGGTAAAAACAACTTAGAACGTTCAAAGTCTTCAAAATAAATATATAGTTCACTGTTCTTTATTAGGAAAATGTTTCCTGGCTATCTAGAATTGTTTCTAGATGTTTCACCCTTTACACTGGGTGGAAAGTATGATGTTATGTCAGTGAGGAACAGTCATTTCACATATCTAATAATGCTTTTCAATAGCACTGTCTCAAGTCATTCATGAATACAAATTGATGTTTTAATTATCATGTGATTTAATTTTATTTTTTCTGTCTCATGAACATTCCATGTCCATGTTTTTGTTTTATTTCCACAATGCCAACATTTCTTGTATAGTAATTAAACAGCAAGTCATGATTGTTTCAATGCCAACACCTTGACAATGAGTTATTGTTTTAATGATAGTCATGACTTAGGCAAACATGATATTTTTTAAACTATAATCTTAATTAATAATATTGTGTTTCCGATCACGCCTTGTAAACCTCAAATTAAATGGATCAATATGTGCATATATTGATAGTTTACAGAATGGCTACAGAGAGTTAAGAGGATACAGGAAAGTTCAAAGAGTTTGAAACTGGACTAAGAACCAGAAGAGGCAAGTGATAGAGATGTGCAGGCAGTCTGTGTATATGAGATAACTAAGAAGGCAATACAGTCAGATATGAACACAGTATCAGAAATTACATTTCAAAAGTAAGGCTGTGGAACACAGAGGTTGCAGACAAACTGGGCAGTACTGGCTCAGACAGAAAAACAGAAAGCGTGCATTTCAGCTCCTGATGGACAATAGGCTGATGAACAAGAACCAGTGGAATATCCTGAATTAACAGTAGAGACAGAGCCCAGCTAAAGTTGATTATGGCAGAAGGGGTTTCTCTAACAGTTGGCCTCTTGCCACTTTTACTGCGTATTCATAGGCTGATGGCACACTTGCCAGTAGAGTTTTATATATTCTATTTAGAAGTTGAGGATCCAGAACTTTTCACCAATAGTCTCATATCCCCAAAGATTTCATTATACCCATTGCTCATGGAGTTCAAGTGAATTGATAATTTGTAAAGGTTCTATCATACTTTTAGAAATAAGTGTTTTATTAGTCTGTGGTGAATTACAGATACTGACTAACTGATGGTGTTTATCCAAAGCATAGCGTCATCCAGCATCCTCAGTGTGAAGGCAAATGCTGCTCATAAATCTAAGCATTCAGCATACACGTGAAGAGATCTGTGAAAATATTCCCCCATAATGTATTATTTTTTAAAGTAATGTGCAAAGTTAAAGGTTTATTCATAGTTACATTATTAACCATGGTGCTGTGGAGAATGTATTTCTGCCAATAACTAATTAAAGTTGAATTTATCGAAGGAAATACATAATACTTAAAACACTGATTTTTTTTTTCAAGATGATAGGTGATAGCCAGTGCTGTAGATGTGGCTGTATTTCTCACAAAAGTATGTTTCTGACATTTTCAGAATAGATTTTTGAGTTCTCAACTTTACTTTCCATTAAACTCCCTTTAATTATTTATTCTATCCTTCATCAAATTTTATCTCAATGTGCATTCTACAGCTCTAAACCCACCTTCACACCAACTGTTTCTCTGTCCATTCTACCAATATTTTTCCTAAAATTTCGGCCTACAGTTCAAAAGATACAAAAAAGACCATGTATTTACCTATTTCAGATGAAGATTCCATGTCTTTATATGTGATGCTATATTTATTCTATGTTTCTCTGTTGAGAATTGAGCTTGGGTTCTTACATGTATAGGGCAAAGGCTATAACTTTCAGAGGTAACCAGTAATCTATTAATGTTCTAATTTTACTATTGAAGTGGTTTCTCACTTTTCAAGTATTTTTAATGTGCCTATTGGCAAAATAATAACCAATCAATTCACCCTGAGCAAACACATTGAAAGGACTTCATTTAATAATAACCAGGTGGTCAACTTCAGGTCATGTTGGGAGTACCTTATAGAATTTACTCAATTAATTGTTATTTGATACAGGGGATGACAATAGCAAATTCTCTACTTCATCAATGTATATTGAGGACAAAATTTGATTCGATTGAAGAAGGATTACAATAATTCTAACATTAATTAATAATTACTAGTTTGAACATACTTTTGTGTGTTCTATTTATTTTCCATTAATTTTCTTGCTTTTTATTTTTGCCACTGTGAAATACCCAATGGATAACACAAGCTGCTTCATTTTTACTTCACATTTAATATAAATTTTCAACATCTCTTCCTTTCTAATATGTTTGAAGTGTTATCATTTTAATGAGTATATAAACTGTCAAGATTCTGCAAGTGTTGTTTAATGCAAAGATATGCCAATAGCTGCTTTGAACTACAAAAGTATTTTCTGAAATTACTGACCAAGTTTCTTACTTCAACAGTATAGCTGGAACACAGTTATATGGCAACAGACAAAAACCGATTAATTGATTCAAAATAAGCACCACACTGCTGCTTCCCTTGAAATGCAGTCTGAAGCACAAGACCAAACTAAACTGCAGTCACCTTTCCTTGATCCAAATAATTCTGCAAACATATATATATATATATATATATATATATATATGAGCATAGAGATTTTAAAGCATCTTGCCAAGAAGGTTAACTAGTTTTTATGCTACAAAGTCACTCACTCTCAGTGTCGAGAGAACATCATGCCTAAATTGGAAAAGGCATATCTTCTTGGTTTACTGGCTGTTGTCTGATTAATAGGCAAAGTAAAGAGAGATTCGTTTTAGTTGTTGCTGCTGACACTTTTACTAATATATAGGTTGTAATTTTACATTTTTTGTAGTCAGAGAAGCACCGGTATTCATTTTTCTTTAATTCCTAAATAAAATTTTAATAAAATCACAAAAAATATGTCAATATAAGCATTTAAAGTGTTATATGTATATATAACATAAAATTATTAAAAAACATCTATATATTTTATATCCTCTATTTTGGGGTGGAATGAGAAGACAGATTAGTCATCTTTTTATTAATGCAATATTGTTATAGTGAAACACCTGTAAAGTCTTATTACTGTTTATTCATGGCTTCTTCATTTGTGAAGTTGGAAGCTAGAGAAATTATGTTCCAGTAAAACTGTCTACCTTCAAACTATTCAATCTACCAAATAAAGACATGAAGTCACTAGAATAGACTGAGTAACTCTGAGAGGAACTGTTCAAATTCACGGGAAAGCGTGTTAACAAATATTAACTTTGGTATGTGCTACTACTGCTATCTTCAGACATGTTTGCAAAGAATACATTCTGTTTCCTCCTTGCCTAGCACTTTATATCTGTTTTTGCTTAATACCCACAAACTTTTCAGTCAGTCTCTATCATAAGTATACTTTAGTATTCCTGAATATTAATGTGTGAATAATGTTCCTGGAAATTGCCACACTGGATGCTAAATGTTCTGAAAGACTGATTGACCAATTCCAAAGAATATTGGAAGTTTAGAATAATGTACACCAAACCAAATTATTTCAGGAAATATTTTAACCTCCCTGATAATAATTTATTGTCATCCTTTCTATGTGACCTAAAGTCTGTATCACCATTAGAAAAATCATTTGTAATGTAGAGATAAGACCCCAGGTTCCTCCAACAAAGACTAAGAGTATTATCAGATATAACACAGACCTATTGCACAAATTTCCTGTCTTTGCTGTAATCAACCTACCTGTTATTCCTAAAAAATATATTTTAGTGTGTCTTAATTTATGATTTTATGGTTCTAGCAATATAAAAGCTTCATCACACTGCAGCCACATTGGAACATAGAATTTTTAATAGTCTAAATCTGTATTTCTAGGCCATGGATACTTCTACTTGCCTCTAGAATAAACCATATCTATGAGATGAGAACTGTTTCTTTTTTGATAAAAATAAATGGAGAAAAATCACACACTACATTCACTTTTTTATGCAAAGTTTTTGACAGTTTCAGATATGTATAAAATGGATTTTAATCATTTACCTCGCTTCACTTCTGTCTCTCATTTCCCTGCTTTTTCCACTAAAACCTTATTTCCCAACCAAGCCTCCTTTCTGCTTCTGTGTCTTTGTGTAGGAGGTTCTAGAAAATATACATGGGTACAGAGGTGAGGGAGAGGAAACGGGAGAGCGAAAAGGAGAGAAGAGAGACTTGCTGACTTTAATTACCCAAGGCTACAATATTGTAATGAATGACATCACTCTCCCTAAACAACACATGAACTGCAAATAGTCATGCAGGGAAGGGCAGTACATTATGGATGCCTCTCCCAAAGATAGAATGCTTTCAAGGACTCCCTCATGGGAATAGTTTAATCTTCTCAAGTCTAAGGATGGAGACCTAAGTAAGACCTGTACTAGTCTTAGCTACATTGTGGAAATATAAATCCTTCTAAAAATTTTAATATTTTTAAATTTATTATTTATTATATTTTATTCACTTTGTATCCCTGCTGTAGCCCTCTCCATCATTTCCTCATGTCCCATGTTCCCTCCATCTTCTCCCCCTATGCCCAGCCCCTAGTCCACTGGTAGGAAAGATCCTCTTCCCTTTTATCTCATCCTAGCTTGTCAGGTCTCATCAGGACTGGCTATATTGTCTTCCTCTATGACCTGGCTAAGCTGAACCCCTCCCCCACAGGGGGAAGTGATCAGAAAGCCTGCCACTGAGTTCAAGCCAGAGAAAGCCCCTGCTCCCCTGCCTAAAGACCCCACTTGGATACTGAGTTTATGGGCTACATCTGAGCTGGGCATTTAGCATTGTCTACATGCATTGTGCTTGGTTGGGGTTTCAGTCTCTGCAGGGTTCCCAGGACTCAGTTTTGTTGTTGTGTGTGTTTTTTTAATGTTGTTGTTTTGTTTTGTTTTTTTTACTCTGTTGCTCTCCTTGTGGAGCTTTTATCCCCTGAAGGTCTTTCTAACTCTCCCTTCTTCCATAAAATTTTCTGTACTCTGCCCAATATTTGGCTATGAATCTCAGCAACTGCTTCAATACCCCAATCAGGAAAGTCTTTTAGAGGCCCTCTGTGGTAGGATTCTGGCCTGCTCTCTGTCTTCTCCTCCTTCCTATGTCTATACTGTTTGCCCTTCTGAGTGAGGATTGAGCTTCTTCTCTGGGTCTTCCTTCTTGTTTAGCTTCTTTACGAATATAGATATTAGTAGGTTTATCCTATATTATATGTGCAATATCCACTTATAACTGAGTATATACCTTATGTGTCTTTCTGCTTCTGCATTAACTCACTCACGATGATCTTTTCTAGTTCCATCTATTTGCCTTCAAATTTTGTGATTTCCTTGTTTTTAATTGCTAGTAGTATTCCATTGTTTAAGTGCATCACAATTTCTGTATCCATTCTTCAGTTGACGGACATAAAAGTTGTTTCCAGATTCTGGCTATTATAAATAGAGCTGCTATGAACATGGTTGACTGGGGAAAGATCTTGACCAACCCTATATCTGACAGAGGGATAATATCCAGAATATATGAAGAACTCAAAAATTTAAGCACCAAACAAACCAAGTAATCCAATTAAAAAGTGAGATACAGTGCTAAACACAGAATTCTCAATAAAGGAATATTGAATGGCAGAGAAACACTTAAAGAAATGTTCAATGTTCTTAGTCATCAAGGAGGTGCAAATCAAAACAACCCTGAGAATTCACCTTACACATATCAGAATGGCTAAGATAAAAACTTAAGTGACAAAACATGCTGCAGAGGATGTGGAGAAAGGGGAAATCTCCTCCATTGCTGGTGGGAATGTAAACTTGTACAGCTACTTTGGAAATCAATCAGACATTTTCTCAGACAATTAGGAATAGTGCTACTTCAAAATCTAGCTATACCACTCCTAGGCATGTATCCAAAATATGCTCAACTGTACAACAGGAAAGGTAAATCTTTTAGTTGAAGAATGGAATTAACTTAGATGTGTAAGCTAATTATTTTAAAGTTCATTATATTCAATGTCTAGGAAGATTTAAGTGGAATGTCTGTATTGGGCCAGACACAGTTTACATTATACCATAGTCATTCTGGGTCTTAATCTGAATAGTTGGAAAAAGGTAACACTGTGTTCACAGGAGTTGAGAAGCAGTTCCTTGGGGGTAGGCAGTGAGTACTCCATTTTTATTTATTTTAATCATTGTCTGCCTTTCTTTCTAATCTCTTCAAGGACCCTGACACCGATTTCCTCTGGCTTAAATAGTCAAATAGTGCTCCAAATGTCAGAATACCTGTTAACTTCATCCCTTCTCTTCTTTAACAAGAGAATGTATTACCATCTCAATCCTTCCTTTTATCTAGAAAAATCCTAAAATTTAAATTTGCAGCTGGGTAGGAGAATTAATATAGCCTTATAAATGATAAAGCAAAACCCATGTCGTTGTGCTTATAGTTCTTGTTACTATTCTTTTCAGGTAATTTCTCATAGTAATAGCTGTTGAAATCAATTTCTGCATTAATGCATTGCCAGGAATTTGATCATGACTAAATGACTTCTGGAGGGAGCACTTTCATCAAGAGGGCTACCCAAACATCTCTGTATATGTTTGTATTGCTCACCAAAAACATTTTTATAACTTAGACCCTTGGGTGACCCATGGCTGGTTTGTCCCTACCAAGATGAAAACACTTTAAATAAAAATTTTGACTAAACACTTTATGAGGAGTAAATTTGTCAGTCAGAGGAGACAAAGAGGATATAACTAAAAAACAACAAGTAAACAACAACAAGAACAGAAAAACCTGAATTGACAGTTTAGTGGGCTCAGATACCCAAAGAGAAGAGAGAACTCTAGCTGACAGGACCAGTGGGAAAGGGTGAGTGACCTGAAATTGGATGATCAATCAACCAGCCTTTGAGGAACAAGCTAGTAAGAGCAACAAGATATTTTGGCTCTGTTGGTCTACTTTTGGAGCTCTTGTCCCCTCCAGGTTATTCTATTCTTCCTTACCCCCTTCCTCAGGACTCTGTACTCTGCCCAAAGATTTGTTTTGAGTGTCAGCATTTGTTTGGATCCTGCTGCGTAGAGTCTTTCAGAGGATATATCTGGTAGGCTCATTACCTGTTTCCTCTTTTCAACTGCTTCCAGTGTCGATTTAATTTGCCCTCTGAATGAGAATTGTACATACTCCCTTGGTTCTCATTGTTACTTAGCTTTGTTAGATCTTTGGATTGTAGTATTGTTACACTGTATTATTTAGCTAATATCCACTTATAACTGAGTAAAGACCATGTTTGTCTTTTTGGTTCTGGATGACCTCACTCAGGATTATCTTTCCCAGATCTATCATTTGGCTGAACATTTCATGATTTCCTTGTTTTTAATAGCTCAATAATATTCCATTGTGTAGATGTACTACAATTTGTTTCTCCATTCTTCACCTGGGGAACATCTGGGTAGTTTTTACTTTTTGGCTATTACAAATAAAACCTCTATGAACATAGTTGAACGTGTGTCCTTGTTGTATGGTGGAGCATCTTTTGGGTAAATCCTCAGAAGTAGTATAGCTGGGTCTTGAATTAGAACTGTTTCCAATTTTCTGAGAAGTACCAAATTGGTTTCCAAAGTGGGTGTACAAGTTTGCAATTCCACCAGCAATGGAGGAGTGTTCCTTTTTTTTTTTCCTGCAACTTCATCAGCATGTGCTGTAACTTGACTTTTTGTTCTTAGCCATTTTGACATGTGTAAGATGGAATCTCAGAGTCATTTTGATTTGCATTTTCCTGATGACTAAGGACACTGAACATTTCTTTAAGTGCTTCTTGGCCATTAGATATTACTCTGTTGAGAGTTCTCTGTTTAGTTCTGTACCCCATTTTTTATTATTTAGTTTGTTGGTGTTTACTTTCTTGAGTTCTTTATATATTTTCGATATTATCCCTCCATTGGAAATAGGGTTGGTGAAGATCTTTTCCCAGTTGTAGACAATCATTTTGTTCTATTTACATTGTCCTTTGCTTTACAGATGCATTTTAGTTTTGAGAGGTCCAAAGTTTAAAATTAGAGTCTTAGAGTAGCATAACTGAAGTCCTGGATAAAAGTTTAGATAAAGGACCTGGTTAAATAAGACATGTCCTGCCTGCTTCAGGGAGTAATCAGGCTTGACCACATTCCTTCCTGCACTTAAGAGATATCATTTCCTGCAACCCATCCATATGGCCTTAGCTTCTGACCACAGAGTGTGTTAATTGCTCTTCTCCAGCAACAGCTAATCAGCACATTCCAGGTACTACTCATGATCAAATACTCTCCAGACAGCAGGGCCAGAACCATTTTATGGTCTTGGAGCCTAAAGTAATCACCCTACCCAAAGCTCGGAGCTCCTGCTTGTGGTTTAAAAACCTTGTTCCCCTAGATCTCAGGGATGCATTCCTCTCTTTTACCACAGGGATTTTGGCACCTGGGCTCAAGCTTACATTGAATAAACCCTCCTGTGTTTTGCAGTCAGTTTGACTCCTGGTGGTCTTTTGGGGGTCTTGTGATATGGGCACAATAGTTTCATGAGGCCCCATTTATTAATTGTTGATCTTACAGCCTTGGCTGTAGGTGTTCTGTTCAGGAAGTTGTTTCCTGTGCCACTGAGTTCAAGGTTCTTTCTCACTTTTTATTTTTATTTTTCTGATATATTAGTGTGTTTGGTTTTATGTTGAAGTCTTTTATCCACTTGGACTTTAGTTTTGTGCAGATGAATATGGATCTATTTTTATTTTTGTCTATTTTGTGGTAGTTTATTTTGTTAAACTAGCACAACTTGTTGAAGTTGTTATCTTTTTTTTTTCATTGTATTTTTTTTTTTTGGCTCTTTTGACAATTATTGGGTGGGGTGCAGGTAACCCTGTGAAAGAGTGGGGGAAAGATAGAAGAACCAGGTGAGAACAGGAACTCCACAAGAAGAACAACAGAGAAAACTAACCTGGGCACAGCAGGCTTGCAGAGACAGAAGCACAAACCTAGGTCCATGCATTGACTAGATTGAGACCCCCTACACATATGTACTTGATGGGCAGCTTGGTCTTCAAGTTTGTTCCCTGATAAAGGAATGGGTCTCTCTCTGGACTCTGTGTCATCCATTTCTATCACTAATCCCTGGCAGAATTGCCAGGGTACCAAGGAAGAATATATACTCAATCCTGATATGACTTGATATGCTGTAGTGGGCTGGGGGAGGTAGAGACTCCCCATTTCTGATGGGGAGGAGAGGGTGGTTGGGGAAAGTGGGAGGAAGGATGAGGTCAGGAAGAGAGGAGGGAGAGGACTATAATTGGGATATAAAGTGGATAAATACATTCATTAATTTAAAAAAGATGAAATCTCAATCAGCAGAGCCTTTCAGAGGCTAATTTTGGTAGGTTCCTGTCCTGTTCCCTGTCTTCTCCTGCTTCCAATATCGATCACATTTGCCCTTCCGAATGAGGATTGAGCATCTTCCATAGGGTCTTCCTTGTTGTTTCGCTTCTTTAAGAGTATAGATTTTAGTATGTTTATCCTATAATATATGGCTAATATACACTTATGAGTGAGTAAAGACCTGGAGGGGACAGGCCCTCCAAAAGAGGAACAACAGAGCCAATAAAACTGAACTCTGGGGGCCTTGCAGAGAATGATACCACAACCAAGGATAATGCATAGAGAGGACATAAAACCCCAGCTCAGATGGAGACCGTACACTCAGTCTCCAAGTGGGTTCACTAATAAGGGGAACAGGGGTTTTCTCTGGCATGAACTCAGTGGCAGACTCTCTGATAACCTCCCCCTGGAGGGGGTACAACCTTGCCAGGCCACAGAGGAAGACAATGCAACCAGTCCTTATGAGACCTGATAGGCTAGGGTCAAACAGAAGAGGAGGAAGACCTCAACTATAAGGAAAATAGGGAAGGAGCACTGGGGGAGAAGAGGGAACTAGGGTGGGATTGGGAGAAGTCGAGGGAGGGGGACACAGCCAGAATACATATTGAATAAATTGTAATAAATTATAATAATAAAAAATTTAGAAGATGAAAGTGATTGTTTTAACACTTTTACAAAATTATTTGGAATTCATATTCACCTACTTCTTTTTGTTTTTTTTTTCATTCAGTTTTAAATAATGCTACTCACTTAATGCTGTGCAACTGACATTTCCTTGAATTATACTTGAGGACTGATGTGTAACTCGACATTTCCTAACAGGAGGAGAGATGGCTTCATTTCAGGAGCTTCACGCATATCATAATTTCTCCAGCTGAGCTATCTATTACCTGCAGGCTCCTAAGTTATTTCTATATTATGTAAAATATAGCATGAATCAAAGGTGACAGATGCCATTTGGGGACTTTTTATCATTCAGCTAGTCAATTGTAAGGACATTGAAGTAAAAATGAGATTTCAGAGTAGAAACGAACACATGCTTTTGACTTACCTCTGAGCCATTCTATTACAAGCTCGTACTATTCCACAGTGTGTTCTTCAGAGGCAAGTGTAAAATGCTTCAGTCAGATGACCTCTTATCAAATAGTATCTGTGCATTTGTGATTTTTAAATCTTAGTTGAAGTGTCTCTTGCAAATTGTGTCATAGCTTACAAGGACCAAAATATTTACTGTTTGAAAAATAGGAAACTTCAACCTTTACCCATATATTCTAATGTATTTGGGTATAAAACAGATGCCTCTTAGCCAATAGGCAGCATATTCTGTTTAAATTTCACCATAGCAAGAAAACAAATTCTATTTAAAATGATGCTTTCATTCAAACTTTAAATATGACATTTGAATGTAGCATATCTAAAGAAAAAGCATGCTTTAAAATGCTTTCTTCTTAATGAATAACCAATCATATATATATAAGTATTTATAATCACATGTAAAATTTGTATAATAAAAGTATCTTCTGATATTTGTATGCATATTTGTTCAATAATCACAATCCATGTCACTAGTGATATATTTATTATACGTGACATCGGTACATAGACCAATTCTCTACTTGCATGCTTGTATGTCGTGTGTGTGTGTGTCTGTGTGTGTGTGTATGCAGTTGTGTGTATGTGAATTCAAATGTTTTCCTGTACTGGTAGAATTAAAAAGTAAAGAGTGAATAAGAGAACGTTGGTTTTATTTTTGTGAAATTTCTCTATAAAAAACTTTATTATACATTTTTTATACAAAATAGAAAGTGAAACAAATGTAAATTTCAATCAATAATGTAAAGAAGCAGTAAAGACTGCAGAAGGAAGAGGGAAACAAAACACCCATAGGATGACTTTTGCTTCACTTGCAGTAAACGTCCCTCCTGTGGAATCAGCACTTTAAGTTATAGTAGAAGTAGAAGGAGATTTTCTGGACACAGATATACTGCCAAACAGGAACTGTCTTGATTTTCATTTGCTTTATAACCCACACTATTAAGTTCCCAATATACTTCTCCAACTCCTTGAATGCTGTCATTTTGGATTGTGAAAAAAAAGTCAATATGAACGCAGACATCAAAATTATCTAACATTAAAGCCTTGGGCCACAGTGACTTTTTCTGGGGGATGTTTCTTGGTGCTAGTACATTCCTTTGGGCTTGAAAATTGTGTAATGCAGAAGAGGCTGCTATATGATCACTGTCTACAGCAGATAGTAAAGACAATTTCTTTCTCTTTTTTTTTTGATAATTTCTTTTTAAAGAGGCTCTGTCTAGGAAAGTAGTTAGTATGCTCATAATACACATTGCCACTTAAAATTAATCTAGAATGTGATTTTTTAAAATGTATCCAGCTAGGCTTCAGAGATAGTCTGCAGTTCATGAGTAGCTGGAACACTGTTTCATAAATGCTGAAAAGCTACATGTTAGTTCAAAGGCCCTTTAACCTTTATGTTTTCATCTGAAAAGGAACTCTTGACTGAGCCCTGATCTGTGTCCAGTAACCCTGTGCTGAAGGTCAAGGAAACATCTGAGTTTCACGCAGTGGTTCACAAGTGTGCCCTCAATTGTCTCCCACACTTCATTGAAAATAGAGAAATGATGAAGAGTATTTTTTTTCAGAATATATATTTCAATTCATAAATTCCATGGAACCATACTATTTTAGAATTTAATAGAAAAGAGTGGAGATAAAAAACTACAACAGGCAATGGATAACAAAATAATAAATAAGTATAAAGAATACTTTCAGGTTGTTTCCTGAGATTATATGCAATGAGCAAGGAATTAAAACATAATTTCGATCTATGGAAAATAGCAGACAGAACATGAGTAAATTTTTAAGATTTCACCACAAAAGTCCCAGTGAACAAAATAAAACAACTTGAAAATTTAATTTAAAACTCAATATTTAATAAAGAAAATCAGCCCATCTGTGATTATAACTTTAGAGTTTTGTGTGTATGTGTGAGTATGTGTATTTCTTTGTGATCTGTTATGATTAAAAGGATCTCATGCACACTAAGCAAGTGCTGTACCATTGTATGATACCTGCCAGGCTTTAGGGGTCATTTTCAATCACAAATTATAGCTGAAATATTGCTAATATTAAACAAAATAATCTTAGACCAAATGTTCAACCTGATATTCTTTTTAAGTAGACTGTTTAGGGAACCTCTACTTCTTCAAGCATGAATTATTAGATTATATAACCACTCATTTCAGCAACAAACATGTTCATGGATGCATTTACCTAAAACACAAAGTAACCAAGACTTTAGAAGTCCTATGCATTCTATTGTGATCCATAGAAAAGATGTTTCAATGAATTTATGATAAGTCAGTTTTAATTTTATCTTGAATTATAAACAATGAAAAAAATAAAGTATATGAACTCTACTTGCTGGTACCTCTGTTGAATGCTGGCTGAACTACCTGCCTAATGTAAGCAGTGTGTGACAAACATTATAAAATTGGCATCATCCATGTGGCTTAAGGTATTGTGATGTGGAACATATAATTGTATGAGAAGAATAGTTACCTCTGAGATTGAAAAACAAACAAACAAACAAACAAAAATTCTGTCAGAGAAAAAGTTAGCTTTAATATTTATATAATGAAATGTTCTAGAAAATAGAACATTCATCTAGGAATCCATGATGAGTAAGAAAGAAAGCATTTGAAAAACTTGATACTCAGAAGGAGAATTTGTTGATTAAATGCAAGGTAGCTGATTAATTAAATATTAATTAATTATATGTGGTATATGCTCACTTTGATTATTTAATTAAAATTTAAACAGAAATTTTGATTGTTTAATTAAAAATTAATCTATTAAATTAAAAATAAAATCAGAAAAAATAGTTTATTTGCACAGGATTTGTGGACTCTCTGGCTGATTGGCACAAATCCAGAGGGTGAGAAAGATTAAAATAAATATGACTTTAATTATGTACTATTCTGTTCCTGACAAATTAAATTCTTAAATTTTATATGCTAATGTTTGAAGAGAAATATATATAATTACAGTAGCATATGATCTAGATTCATGTAATATATAAATGAAAGAAATCAAAGTAGAAAACCAATATGCCCCACTTAGGGAAGCAAATATTTGGAGTTTAATATCTTTTGAATAAAAACTGTCCTAGAAGGTCTTTGTTTGTGTGTTTGTTGAGGCAGAGTCTTTCTTGTGTATTATAGGTTTACTGCAAACACTCACTACCCTTGAACCTGCTCCTTAGTGCTAGTATTGCAGGTGTGACCAGCAGTCCAGTTTGCTTTACATCTTCTTAGATTATGAGCACAAATCCATCTACTATAATTATCACAGAATATCAAAAAGATTTCGAAAAGCTTTTTTCTCCTTGTAAATTAATAGGTTTAATGTTATCAGGTTCACATTATAGAATGCATTTGCCAAACAAATTCTCCTGTGCTCCCTCTCTTACATATGATATACACAGACAATACACTATATACTTTTATGGGTATACTTTTGATTACATGTCTAACAACTGCATTCTCATATAACTATATTGTTGTGTAATTACATACTTTCTTTTTTCATTTTTATTTTATATTAATCACAGGCTATATACTTTGTATCCCAGCTGTAGCCCCCTCCCACAATCCTTCCCTATGTTCCCCTTCCCTCCCTCATCTCCTCCCTGCACCTCATCTCACTCCCTGCCTCTTTTTTTTCTAGGGCTCTCAGTTGGGCCTTTAAGTTGCTTGTATGAGATGTTTCCAATTTCTTCTTGAAGGCACTTAGTGCTATGAACTTTCCTCTTAACAATGCCTTAATTGTGTCCCATAGGTTTGGGTATGTTGTGTTTTCATTTTCATTGAATTCTAGGAAGTCTTTTATTTCTTTCTTTATTTCTTCCCTCACCAAGCTGTCATTGAGTAGCAAGTTGTTCAGTTTTCATGTATGTGTAGGGTTTTTGCTGTTTCTGTTGCTGGGGTCCAGCTTTAGACCATGATGGTCAGATAGGATACAAGGGATTATGTCAATCTTCTTATATCTGCTGAGGTTTGCTTTGTAAACAACTATATGGTCTGTTTGGAGAATGTTCCGTGTGGTGCTGAAAAGAAGGTGTACTCTTTTGATTTTGGATGAAAACTTCTGTAGACAGCTATTAGATCCATTTGATTTAGGGTGTCTGTGAGTGCCCTTGTTTCCCTGTTTTGCTTCTGACTGGATGATTTATCTCTTGGTGAGAGTGGAGTGTTGAAGTCTCCCACTATTAAGGTGTTAGGATAAATGTGAGATTTCAGCTTTAATAATGTTTTATTTACAAATGTAGCTGGTCTTGTATTTGGGGCCTAGATGTTCAAAATTGAGATGTCCTCCTGTTGGGATTTTCCTTTGATGAGAAAGAAGTGCCCCTCCTCATCTTTTCTGATTAGTTTTAGTCAAGAGTCTATTTTATTAGATACTAGGATCGCTACCCCAGCTTGTTTTCTGGGTCCATTTGCTTGAAACACATTTTCCCAGCCCTTTACTCTGAGGTAGTATTTATCTTTGTTGCCTAGGTGTGTTTCTTGAATACAGCAGAATGTTGGATCCTGTTCCACATCCATTCTGTTAGTCTTTGTCTTTTTATTGGAGAGTTGAATCCATTAATGTTGATAGATAATAGTGACCAATGACTGTTTGTTCCTTTTATTGTGGAGTTGTTGGTCTTACTATGATTCATTGCTGTTTTTTTTCCTCTTTTAATTTTTGCTTGGAGATTGTCTATATCCTATATTTTCTTTGATGTAGTTGTTTTCGTTGGATTGGAGTATTCCTTCTAGTATCTTCTGTAGGGCTGGGTTGCTGTGTAGATATTGCTTAAATTTTGTTTTGTCATGGAGAATTTTGTTTTCTCCATCTATGTTGTTTGAAAGCTTTGCTTGGTATAGTAGTCTTGGTTGGCATCTGTGTTCCTTTAAAGACTGCATGACCTCTGCCCAGTCCCTTCTGGCTTTCATAGTTTCTGGCGTGATTCTGATAGTCTCCCTTCATATGTTACTTGACCTTTTCACCTTGCTGCCTTTAATATTTTTTCTTTGTTTTGTAGATTTAGTGTTTTGACTATGATGTGACGAGAGGTATTTCTTTTCTGGTCTAGTCTATTTAGTGTTCTGTAGGCTTCTTGTATGTTTATGGACATCTCTTTCTTTAAATTAGGGAAATTTTCTTCTATGGTTTTCTTAAAAATATTTTCCAGTCCTTGGAGCCTAGAGTGTTTTTTTTCATATATTCCTATTATTCTTAGGTTTCGTCTTTTCATGGCATCCTTGATTTCTTGAATGTTTTGTATTTGGATTTGTTCTGATTTTAGTTTGTCTTTGAGTGAGGAGACAGTTCAGCAAGTGTTTTGTTTCTTCCTAAGTCTGTTTTTGCACACTGTAGCTTTTATCTCATTCCAAGATTATGATATAATTAAAATTATTTCTCCATTTTTCTTTCTTTCTCCAAACTTCCTCTATACCAACTCTTTAGGATGTCTATTTCTGTTATCTTTGTTCAGCTTATGTTTTGTAGCCATGTTGAAGAGAGTTTATGCATGTGGCTTTGTTTTTGTTGTGTTTGTTTTTGAGCATCTGTTCTTTCTGACTAAGAATTTTTATGTTGTTCTCATATTGTTCATGTTCATTTTCAAATGGTGTTAACATACCCATTTAAAATTTCAGTGACACTGAATCAATTGTTGTTCTTCCATTTTAAAAGATACCTGTTAATTAAGTAATTTGGGGTGTGTGTGTGTGTGTGTGTGTGTGTAAATATGATGGGTGGTTGGTGTGCCTGGGTACAGGGAAGTGTGTGTACATGCACATGGAAACTATAAGCTGACAGAACAATTGTCATCCTCACTCACTCTCCACCTTTTATTTTTAATACATTTTATTTATTCTTTCACAATTTTGTATTTGTATAAGTATATATGATATGTTTATTAATTCACCCACCATTGCCATCACATATTGCCAAACTTATTTTCGTTATTTTTTTGTCCTTTCATTATTTTCCCTGTCCTTTTGGGAGAAATCTACTGAGCTTAATTGAGGTTAGTCAGATAAATACAATGTGATGAAGGTTATTTACTGAAACTTAGGCCAAGGATCAGTAGCTACATCAATGAAGAAAATGATTCTTCCTCCCTAATCAACTACTAAGTGATAATAATTCTTCATGGAGAGGTAGGCCCTCTTCTTTCCCTCTCAACTTCCCCCATTCATAATGGGATGCTGGCAGGCATAATCATGTGCATGTCTTATGCAGGAAATCTCAGTCAGTATGAGGCTGTGAGAGCTATGTCATATACAGGAGACAGAATCATATAACACTTATCTCCATCTTGCAGCTCTTATATTCATGGAAAAAATAAGCTTTTCTGGTAAAGTCTAAGGATAGTATTAATTTATGGGTATAGGCATAAACATCTAGAAGGTAGTGAAGAAATTAATGTATAAGAAGGAAGGAATGAAAAAGGAGGAAAGAAAGAAAGAAAGAAGGAAGGAAGGAAGGAAGGAAGGAAGACAGTAATAGACAGTAATAGACTCACTTTTGGAGTCTACGAGTTATTAAAACCATGTTTGTTGACAAACCATGTTTTTTGACTAAGTTCACAGTACCAAGAATGAATACCGTCTTGTAGAATGGGTTTCATATCCAATATGAATATGCTGGTTACCTTGGAAAAGTTCTGGCTATTACCATTATTAGGCATATGTTGTCCTGGAGGTTGATATTTTAGCATGGGGACTCCACATCCAGATAAGAGCTGTGATGATTTTCTTCTGCAATAGCTTGCTCAGCAGGCTGGAGCTTTCACTTTAGTTCAGCTTTAGATCTTCATGTCCTAATGCAAAAGTATTTGGTACCTTAAGAAATAGGGTCTTTCCTTGTAGCTCAGCCAACCTTGGTTAGGGGACAAGGTGAATTTGGAACTCACTAATTTACCAAGACTAGCTGATCAACAAGAAGCAGAAATCCACATATGTTTGCCTGCCTCCCCAGGGACAGAATAATAAAGGAGTTTTGCCGAACCACTTTTTAACTTAGGTCCTTGGGGTCTAAACAGAGATCCTCATGAGTGTAGGGCAAAGTGCTTTATTTACTGAGAAATTAATAATTTATAAATTATACTGTTGACACGCAAATCATTTCTTACAAATGGCATATTTCTAAGTATATATACATCATTAAGTGGGGCATGGAACTTAAAGTATATTTATGCAATAAATAAATATTGTTCCTGTTTGAAGTAACTGAGATTTTATGAATCAGAGACAAATATCTGTTTATATACGAACAGACAATGACTTGGAAAATACATTTCAAAACATGGCCGTTTTCAAAGAATGGCCATTGAATTTGTGAAACATCATGTTATTTCATTAACCAAATAACACAGCACAATTTCTCGACATAGACAATCCTCCTGGGTATAACATATACAGCCTTGATTTCATCCATGTGTTTAACTGGTATATTGCAAAAGCCTGGACAGGAGTCCTGAAATCACCAGTTAATCTCACATCTACACCTTGCAATTATTCCGTGAAATACTTTCTTCTACCAAGGGATAAAAGACCCTGCAAGCAGTACAATGCCTGTCATCACTCCTAAGTAACAAACAGTTGCACAGTGCCAATTTCAAAGAGGGAGAGCTAGCAAAGGGCAGATTTTCTGCACTCATTGCTAACATTTGTCCAACACTTATTAAACCATTTTATTCTAAGAAAATGTATTTACTAATAGTGAATTTATATAGAGCCATGTTGTTATCACAGACATGAAATACACCCTTGTCTTTCAGGTTTATCCTGAAACTATCCTGACACTAACCTGGAACAAATAGAGGCATAGGAGGGGAAGTGATTACAACACTGTAGATGTTTCTATATTGGAGCAGACTTACACAGACCTATGTCTTTGGACCAGAGTAGCCGTGCTGCTGGATTAAAATCCCTGAACACAATACTATGTCTGTATTTGAATTTTTAGATGAGATAAATCATACACTATTATAGGGAAAAATTCCAGAAGCCATTTTTTATATTATTTATGTATTTATTATTATTTATTACAGTTTATTCACTTTGTATCTGGGCTGTAGTTGCCCCCACCCCAGACTTATCTTCTCTCACTTCCACCCACCCTCCCTCTTTTCCCCCATATGCCCCTCCCCAAGTCCACTGGTAGGGGAGGTCCTCCTCCCCTTCCATCTGACCCTAGCCTGTCAGGTCTCATCAGGACTGGCTGCATTGTCTTCCACTGTGGCCTGGTAAGGCTGCACCCCCCAAGAGGAGATGATCAAAGAGCCAGCTACTGAGTTCACATCAGAGACAATCCCTGATCCCCTTATTAGGTATTCCACTTAGAAACTGAGGAGCCTCTATGCTTCATCAGAGCAGGGGATCTAGGTACTCTCCATGCATGGACCTTGGTTGGAGTATCAGTCTCCATATACCATTTTTAAAGACTTCTTCTAAAGTGCCAAACCGTATCCCAGCGAATAGCATAACAGTACTTCATTAGGAAAAGTGGTTCTATGTGTCGTCTAATGAAACATGTATACAGAGGAAATTAAGAAGTCATGATTGATAAAATTTCTGCAGATTTTTAAAATGTAGCACAATGTTCTATGGAATAATTTTTAGCTTTATATGATAATTAAAAGAATCACTGTTTTCTCAGTTTACTTATTTTTACTCATGACTTTTAGTGAATTTTAACCCTTTTTGTTATAGAAAGAAATTTTTTAGCTTTACAATTTTATTAGTCAATTTCAGTACTGCACTTCCTGCTTTGTAATATAAAATTTAATTTCTGAATTATTTATTTTAGCTTATAAATATTAAATGCTTCATTTTCATTGTTAAAATGATTTCATGCACACATATGCATATGAGTAAATATTCCATTTGATAAATTTAAAATACTTGTTAGAAATAAAAATGATTAAATTAATAAACTTTAATTTTTCATATTTTATCTGTTTTTGCTGGTTCACACTTACTATTTTTATAACAGACAGTTAATTTATAACACACAGTTGTTAATTTTTACTTTGCCACATGTGATGTCTTAAAATGAACAATACAGTAGCAACACTAGGGACAAGCTGTTAGTATTATCCAAATATGAAAATATTTTATCATGTGTTATAGAAAAATTTCAAATGTCTTTACTTTTCTTTGTGATTTTAATAGTGCAGACTGAATGACTTGAACCAGTCCCAGAAAGGAGAATATATAACTAATTTTTGTCAATTTTACAGAGTGGATTTCTTTTTACCCACATAACATAGACAGAAATTCTATAACAAACATAGTTCACCTGAGCAGGTAGCTCCTTGAATTTAATTTTATTGTTTTATTTTCCTGATGATTAATCTACCCAAAGTTTTCTCTCTAAACCACATACATGGAATTAGTTGAAAGAGTAAATGGCTTCAGTTAATTGGAGGTGGGCTCACTCATACCTCTTGGAGCAATTTTTCCAAAGACAAAGGGCTTACACAATCATTCAGAGACATTTGTATAAATTTTACTTAACAAATAATGAAAAAGGCTCAATTTCTAACAAAAAAATAAAAATAAAATAAATAGCAGTGATCACATTTTTTTCTTAATAGCCTTCTAACAATAAAATAGTTTTCTAACTCAATATGTTCAGACTCATTATAAGAAGATGCAAAATAAGAGGTAAAGTTGAAATTTGGGTTAGCAAAGTCATCATACAATTCACAGCACGTAACAGGCATTTCCATGTGCCAGGTTTCAGCAAACTCCTCGGGAACAGACACTGTGAAAGAGCAAAGACAGACTCACAGACGTCATGCTGGACATGATCAACAATGCTCAGAATTTATCTGTTAATTATCCTAACTTTAAATATTAGCATGGTACCTCTTTGTTTCACATTAGTGTCTTTTTCCACACCGCAATAGGCTATTATTTAATGGTAAGAATCATCATTGTGATCCATGTCATTTTATTTTTTGTTCTAGTCTATCCTACTGCTTACAGTCATATTTCCCATATTAATAAAATTTTAATCTCTTTGTCTAACTTCTTCATGTATAAAATTGACAATATTATTGGTGCTTACTTTGTTACTGAGAACTCAATACACAATCACCAATTATTTAACCTACTTTTCTCAAACAAATTTAAAGCAGTATAACATTAATGGCATTATAAATTACTATTTTCTTTTTTAAGAATGAAGAACTGGACAGCCTACTTAAATTTCTCAGTGCATAAAATTAGACATACTTCATATACCAGGCAACCCATGATTCAATGTAAGGAAAGCATGTTATTATAATTAAAGCAAAATGGTTTACATGCACTTCAAAAAGGAAGTTCCTAAAACTATCATTTGTTCAATCACAGTTGTATTCTTTAATATAGAGCAAAAATCTTTCATCTTATTCTCATATTTTCCTTTAAGGAAAAGCAATTACTATCAGTTTCTCACAAACACTGATTTTCTTTGCAAAAACATCAAGTGTTAATTATCAGGTAAGTTTTGTGTTGGAATTTAATTTAGAAACTAAGTGAGATGCAACTCATCTCTATACAAAGACAGATGGACAGACTTCTTTCAAGGGGAAAGCTAATATGCTTGGAGTTATATAAAATTGTATTGGTAGGGAAATATCATGTCACTAACTTAAATTTCAAATATACTTAAAATGGATGTAAAGAAATACTAAATAGAGTTAAAATATTGTATGAATTAATTATATCTAAGAAGTGAATATAATTGACAAGTTTCAAGTGAGTATTGTGTGCTGTCACTTTTATTACCTAGGATGAAAAAGGCTCAATTTCTACCAAATAAAAAATATGTGACAGTGATCACATTTTATAGAATATATTTTCTAAGTAGTTTTAGCAAGCAAAGCTGTGTATGAAAGATGTGGATATAATAAAGTCAGTTAGATATGGTATAGAGATAACACCTGTATAGATTTCTTATGCACAGCCAGAAAGCACTTGTTAAAACAAACAAACAAACAAAAAAAAAACAGGATTTCAGAGATAAAGGATGTGTCAATAGATTAACATACACAATGGTCATAGCAAAACAAAATGAACAATCATGAAGGAAAAGAAAAGAAAACACTAAATGCAGCTAAAACCAAATTTTCAAGTCAAAACAGTTCCCTGTAGACTATTCTAGAAAGCGCATAGAAAACAGTCCCACTTACTGTTATAAACAAATCAGAAAATGCTCATCCAGAACAACAACAAAAATGTTGCCCAAATCACAAGTCATCTAAAACTCTATTTTTGATTGTTTATTGTATTTTCTATAAGACTATTTTGGGGATGAAAATATAATTATATCATTTCTCTGGCTCAGTAGGGAGTACTGAATACCGGCCCTATTCTCTATCTTCTAGGACATGTATGGGACATACTTTTCTGGGCCTAAGAGCCCCAAATCTTGGATGATGGAGGACATTTCTGGGGGACCCTCACTGGAGTAAATGGTTGCTCCTGGGCAGAATTTGAGGACCTATAAATCAGTGACCGCTTAGATTCCCTAGTGTTCACTGTGCATCAAGGTGGATTGCTGTAGGTAGGGTCAAAAGGGGCTAAAAAAGTAAGATGATCTCCGGACTACCGTTTTCCCCCCAGCTCAGTACTAGCCTTTATAACTGCATCCCCATTCCTCCTATGCACAATTAAGACATATCTCCTCAAAAACACAGCATACCCACTCACTGGGGTTCTGTGGAACAAGTGAGAGCTGCTCTGGTCCTTAGACAACGCAGTATGATGCACTAGCTGCCAAAAGTAAAGCCACTAGCTCTGTGAATGCAGCCACTCCCCCACCCCTCCAATTCATGACCAGCTCTGCCCTCACATAAGCAGACCCTAATGGTGCAGCAACTGAAGCTGCGAGCCACTGTGCGCTCTTAAGGGTGGCAAAACTATGATCGTGAGTCAAAAAATGGCTCCTCCAAATTTTGATCGATTTATTACTTATTTAAAAAAATAATTTTCTTATTTAAAATTTTGTGATTTATTTTTATTTTACTTTCCTTTTTGACTTTTTTATTCTACTAGTCTAGCTTACTTACATTAATTATTTTGTAAACGAATAATAATTTTTTCACTCTACCCTCATTTCCTTTATTTTCTTTAACATTGTTTCCTGTTTATTTTTTTCAGCCTACCACCTTCTACTAAATTATTTCATTGTATTATTCCCTTATTTATTTTAACTTTATAATTTATTCTAAATAGTGTTGCAAGTTTGTCATTAATATCAGAACTTTTAAAACAATGAATTACAAATGAAATGGTTTGCTATATACTGGCTAATCTTGTGTATCAACTTGACATAAACTAGAGTCATCAGAGGTAAAGGAGACTCAGTTGAGGAAATGACTCCATGCAATCTAGCTATAAGACATTTTCTCAATCAGTCATTAGCGGGAAGGGAAGACCCAGCTGATTGTGGGAGATGACATCTTTGGGCTGGTAGTTCTGATTTCTATGAGAAAGCAGGCTAAGTACGCCATGAAGAGCAAGCCAGTAAGCAGTACCCCTCTGTGGTCTCAGCATCAGCTCCTGCATTCAGGTTCCAGCCTTGCTTGAATTCCTGTCCTGACTTTCTCCAGTGATGGAATGTGATCTGTAAGTGTAAACCAACCAAATCCTTTCCTCCCTAACTTGCTTTTTTTGGTCATGGTGTTTTGCTAAAACAATAGAAACCCTAAGATATTATAATGAGTAACATCCAATTAGTAGAATGTGTAATTAAGTATAAAAGAAATATTTGTTAGTCTTCTAGCACTAGGCAATACCAAGTATACTAGTTCAATAACAAGATATGCATGCCATAATATGTGATATTAACAATGTAAAATGGTGTATAAAATGTTGAAATTGCATTTGGGCTCCTGAAAATAGCTATCCTACTGAAGAATAGCATTGCTTAAATAAAAGCCTGTAATAGTTATAAGTTTAATGTCATTTTAGAGGTCAAGGGGCTACATTTACACAGAGATCTTAAAATAAAACTTAAGAAGCTTATTATCTCCTGAAAAGGAGTCTGGAAGTTGAAGATAACTGTCAATATTAGGCTCTAGTTTAAATGCCAGGAAGTAACATTTTATGACCACCCATTTCTAGCAAGAAGAAGGAATTTATTTCATCTTTTCATTGTTCTAGTGAAAGATACAATGTTGCTATGAAGAAACCATTTGTGAACACTGAGCTGGATTACAGTAGATGAATGCAAACCTTATATCAACTGCTGTGACATTCTAACCCTGCAATTGCTATGTGCGGCTAAGAATAGTAAATGACCAACAACCATTCAGTGTCACCCTTTGCCTAATATAAATCCATACTTATTTAAAGTCTCTTTCTTATGTTTCTTTATTAAAGTGGAAGCACTGAGCAGAGGTATTTAATTGCCTAGTTAAAATCACTTACCTAATTGCTGGCAGCCACATACAAATGCAGTTTGCCTTCACAGTTTGAAAGGTAGCAATTTTTCTATATTGGTTTTCTCTTACTAGAAGACAGGCTCCTCAGAGAAATGGTTTAATATGTGAACAATTCTACTTTTAATATATAATTCTTGCATAATAGCAAGCACTGGAAAAATCTATAGCAATTATGAAGCTCACAAAATAAGTATTGTTGTAAAGTTGTTGATATTATTGATAAGTACTCGTGATTATTTATTGTAGCTGAGTGAGTAACTTTACATAAGTCAATACTGCACAACCAATATTGTCACAGATATGCAACCTTATAATCACACATTAATGGACCATAGACTACTTTCTTGTATTGATTAAAACATCAACATAGTGTTCACATAACAAAACCAAATGCTTTTTGGAGATATCACAATTTTGAAAAGTATCTATTTAACAAAGAAGGATTGTGACAAGAATGGTCTCCTCTCATTTGTATTTCATATTTTCTTCTTGCATTTGTCTCAATTCCAAAATCTATTGTCATTTTCAACTTTTGTTTCTAACTATCTTTTATTCACTCCTTTTGTTTTAACCTAATGAAATTCATGATCAGAAATCAGACAAAGTAGTGTTTCAAAGCATCAGTTCTGTTTGTATGATGCTCAAGGAAAACTTGTCCCCTGTATCTCATTGTTCTCAGAACTCTAAAGTCAGAATTTCCAAGTCGCTTTAGGTAGATACCAAAACCATGAAGCATCAAAGAGGTTCCTCCTTAAATCCCTTCCATTCATAGTCTTTATGCCTATGCTACAGAGCTGGTTTTACATTTGTATTTTTAAATAAAGTTAATTTTATTCATATAAATATTAACAAGTGTCAAAATTGTCTTAGTCAGTGTTACATTGCTGTGAAGAAACACCATGACAATGGCAATTGTGGTTAAAAAAGAAAAAAAAAGCATTTAATTGGAATTATCTTAAAGTCTCAGAGGTTTATTCCATTTTCATCATGTCAAGGAACATGGACACATTCAAGCAGGGATGTTGCTGGGAAAGTCATTGAGAGTTCTATATCCAGATATGCAAGCAGATGGAAGAGAAACACTGAATTTGGCATGGGCTTCTGAAGCCTCAAAGCCCACACTTCCTCCAACAAAGCCTAATCCTTTCAAACACTGTCACTCCCTAGTGAGTAAGTATTCAAACCCATGGGGCTATGGAGGACATTCTTATTCAAACCACCACTTTCTACTGTCTGGCCTCAATGGGCTTAGAGCCTTATCATAATGCAAAAATGCATTGTCTAACTTAAAAAGTCCCCATAGTCTGTAAAGTTTTCAATAGTGTTTAAAAGCTCAAAGGTCAAAGTCTTCTCTGAGACTCAAGACAGTCTTTTAACTGTAGCCCCTGCAAAATCAAAATCAAAAAGCAGATCACATACTTCAATTAAACAGTGCACCAAATATACATTCCCATTTCAACAGGGAGAATAGGAAGCACAGTGACAGGAACTCAGTGGCAGGCTCTTGATCACCACCCTCTTTCCAGGCTACAGAGAAAGATGATGCAGCCAGCCCTGATGAGACCTGATAGGCTAGGGTCAGGGAAGAGGAAAGGGCATAGGGGAAGAAGAGGGAGGGTTGTTGGGAGTGGGAGGAGACAAGGAAAGGGGCTGCAGTGGGGGATACAAAGTGAATAAATTGTAATAAATAAATATGTAAATGAAATTTAAAAGAAAAAAATTACTGGACTAAAGCAAAAACCAGCAGCTCAAACTCCAAATTCTGCATTTTTTGAAATATTTAATGAAGATTTTATTTTTATTTTTTTGTATTTATACAATTTATTCCTTTAGTATCCCAACTGTAGCTACCTCCTAATCTCGCCCTCCCTCCCTCTTCTCTTCCCATGTCTCTCCCACAGTCCACTGATAGGGGAGGTCCTCCTCCCCTTCCATCTAACCCTAGGCTCATTCAGGACTGTCTGCTTTGTCTTTTTCTGTGGCCTGGTAAGGCTGTGCCCCTCCCCCGCTCAGGGAGAGGTGATCTTCATGCCTGATGTCAAAGTGTTCTTCAGATCTCAAAATCCTCTCTTTTTATCCTTTCCTTTTTATTGACTGCAACACACTTCTTTCTCCTCAAACCTTTCCATCACCTGGCCTGTTAGCAGCTCTTACTGGTAATTGTTCTATGGGCCTGGCATCCCCAGCATCTTGATCCAATAACATCTCTACATCACCTTCACAGTTTCCTTCAATGGCTCCCTGAGCCTCCATACAGGGTCACTGATGTCACTTGCCTATTCTCAGAGGCTCTCCTTTGCCACAGAAGGGGATTCCAGAAAGACTCTCTTGTATCCTTAACTCTAAAGCCAGAACCACCACAAGGCTGAAGATGCCAAACTATGCTGCATGCTGTGGCTGAAACTTGGCCTGCTTGTTCAATTGTATCTGCCTTTGTTTTCTGTTTTGATGGTTTCCTCCACTGTTTAAGCCTTTCTTTTTTTCCTTTTTGTGAGTTTGGAATTTGGCTGAGTGGATCTTGCCCTGAAATTACCATTCCCTTTATTCCATTTAGCATATGACTACTCTTTCTCATTAAAGATCTACATAAGAGTAGCCACTAATAAACACACACACAACACAGTCAATACAAGGATGATGTGAAATCTCCTCTTCCAAAGCCAGTAATCCCAAAGTCTTCAATTTAGCCCTAGGCATATATATATATACATATATATTTATATGCCTATAAATATATATGTATATTTAACAAATGCAAAAGGCAGTCACATTATTTGTCATTTTATTAAAAGAATGTTCTTTAGGCCACTTATTAAAATTCCTTTACTCTGAGGCCTCTTGAACTAGGCCATCATATTCTATATAGCTCTTAGCACCACTGTTTTCCACTCATGGAACTAGCATGGATCGTTAAACCCCACTTAAAGCCTCTGACTGCTTTTCTAACCCAAATTCCACATCTGCTAGTAAACAGCCTGTTCAGGCCTTTAACAACAATACCTCACTCCCTAGTACCAATTTCTTTCTTAGTTAGTATTTTATTGCTCTGAAGAGACACCATGGCCACAGAACTCTTTTAAAGCAAAGCATTTAGTTGGGTTTTGCATGTGGTCCATTGTCCACATGGCTATAAGCATGGCAGCACTCATGAAGACATGGTGCTGGAGAAATAGCTGAGCCTTCTACATCAGTTGCCCAGACACCATGAAGAAAGAAATGCTAGGTTTAGCATGAGGACATGAATCCTCAAATTGACACTCTTCCTCCAATAAGACTGTACTTTCTAATCCTTCTAAATAATGCCACTCACAAATGAATAAGTGAGAGACCAAAGAATTGAAAATTGTTTTTTTAGGTATTAGTTTGGGGTTTGGAGCATAAGCCTGAGTAAAGGCCAACCAAGTGGAGATATTTCCAGCCACCTGGGGAAAGGAACTTGTCTTACCACATTCTTTTCTGGCCACTATAGATACAGTTGCTAGGAACTGGCCCAGATGGCTAGGCCAGAACTCCCTATGTTCTTGGTGCCTAAAGTAAACCAATCATTTCAAAAGTCAATTTCCCTTACTCAGTCATGTAACACCAAGGCGTGTAACACCCTGCTGAATTTTTTTGTTCCCCTCCTCTCCAGGTTGTTTCCATGTGGAAGCCTGGGTGCTTCAGATTGTTGCTTCTGTCTACTTTCATGAATGAGATCTATACTCAAAACATTCAGTTTTTACCAAACATTAAACATAAGGCTGTCCTAAATCCTCCCCCGTCACACTGCTGTGGTAAAGAACATAAAGAAAAGCAACTTATGCAAGTATTTTTTTGTGTGTGAGTTTGTATTTTTTAAGACAGGGTTTCTCTGTGTAGCCTTGCCTGTCCTGGAATTGTTTTGTTGACCATGCTGGCCTCTAATACAAGGTGATCCTCCTCTGCCTCCTTGAGTGCTGGGGTTACAGGCTTGTACCATCATGTTGGGCTTTAGTGGTATTTTCTCAACTAAGGCTCCCTCCCTCTTCCTTGAAGACACTACCATGTGGCAAATTGATACAAAAACAATTAAAAACAACCACACAAAGGCCTTTTATTCATTAACAAACAAATCTGTATTTTAAATGAACTGGAACACTTGTACAGATTTATTTAAGTATGTGTTGTTATTACTGGCTCGTTTAAGGCAATTTTTGTGTATAGAGTGTCAGAGTTAGACTCCAGTGTAAGTAGTTGACATAAAAGCCAAAAGAATTCTCTTTTCCTATAGCTACTCCTAAACTATGAATATTATATAAATAATAAGAAATTTTTTTTAAATCCTTAAAAATCAAAAGAAACTGATATTAGTTTTATTACTGATATACACTTACTTGGACATGTTTTTTCTTATTCTATGAAGATCAAATGATTATCTCCTACCAGAATTATTAGTAATGTAAAATAAATTAAACTATTTAAAATTAGTAGAGTTATTTTGTTTTTATAGATTATTTATCTTTACTCTGGCATAAGCTTTGAAAGTGACATAATTGATAACACATTTTAAAACCTAGAAATATCAATGGATGGATTGCCTGGTAAAAGAATTAGTGTTAGAAGGAGTTCTTTATAAGTGAGTATAATATTAAGGAAATATTTTATAAAATATATTGTTTGCATAGCTCTGCCTGTAGATACTGTATTTCAGACAGTCAGAGTTGCAACTGGAAATAATTTTAACAACATAAGCAAAAATTCCTGAACAAATTTCCTTGTGATTAACATCGTAAACAGCTAAAAATATGATTTTTGTATGAACTTTGAAAAATTGCATTGAAAATACATGTTAGGTGGTAAAATATTAGCAGAAATTGTTTTTCTTTCAAAAACAGTTATTAAATTGTGTGTCTGATTAGGTATGGATATGTGTGATATGGGTGGGTGCATGGCATGATGTGAACAACTTTATGAGATCTGTCCCCCTTTTCACCTTTATTTCAGTTCTAAAGGCCAGACTCCAGCCACCTTGTTTCCACAGGAAGCATGTTTCCACTGAACCATTGTCAGCAACTGGGTTTTTTTCTAACAATTCCTAAGAACAGTCATAAAAAACAGAGTATCTGGAAAAGTGAAGAATTTATTATCCACTGCAAAGGTAGACCTAAAAAATTTGAGAACCAAATATGTAATCACTTTTTTTTCACACCACATTTTGGCATGTTAGGAAAAAAGAGGAGAGGGAGTAGTATTGCACTACTTTGTCATAATCTCACTTTTCTCAATAATTTTTGCTCCCTTTGTGTTTCATATATATATCTATGTAGATTATTAAATCAATGCTTAGATAAGTAGACATATAGATGCATATAGATAAACAGTTAGGGACTTTTTGCATATTTAAACCTGAAAATGAAGGAGACTCTGCATTTTAAGCACGTTACTTAAAATATCAGTTGATAGAGAATGTGTTTCCAGACTAAGCTAAACTATAAAGGCACCCCATCACTCAAAAGTTACATCCTCAAAAAAGATTTTCTATCTGTTGGCTTGAATTATTGCTCTGCATGAGAAAGTGTTATTGAAGAAAATCACAAATCTTTGTTTTTTCTATTTTATATATATGTAATTTTCTTCACTGTTTTAAGTATGTGAATCTCCCAATACTCTTGAGGTTTATCACATTAATCATTTTCTTTGAGTCTCCATTTCTCCAAACTCTCTTTTGCATGCATTAAAATATCTTATAAAGAAAGAATATATTGAATTGCTATATTATCTGTCCCTCTAATGTATGTCCATTTTTTTAATTTACTTATTGATTACAATTGATTCACTTGTATCCTAGCTATAGTTCCCTCCCAAATCGCCTCCCAATCTCACCCTCCCTCCCTCATCTCTTCCCATGTCCCTCCCTCAGTCCACTGATAGTGGGGGTCCTCTTCCCCTTCCCTCTGACCCTAGCATATCAGGTCTTATCAGGACTGGCTGCATTGTCTTCTTCTGTGGCCTGGTAAGGCTGCCCCTCTCCCTCCTCAGAGGGAATTGATCAAAGAACCAACCACTAAGTTCATGTCAGAAACTGTCCCTGTTCCCATTACTAGGGAAGCCTCTTGGAGACTAAGCTGCCATGGGCTACATTTTTACAAGAGTTCTAGTTTATCTCCATGCATGGTCCTTGTTTGTAATATCAGTCTCAGAAAATACCCCTTTGCCCTGATTTTTTGGTTCTTTTGCTCTCCTTGTGGAGCTCCTATCCCTTCTAGGTCTTTCTATCCCCCTCTTCTTTCACAAGATTCCCTGCACTCTGCCCAGAGTTTGTCTATGAATCCCAGCATCTGCTTTGATGCCCTGCTGGATAGAATCTTTGAAGTGGCCCTCTGTAGTAGGCTCCTATCCGGTTCTTTGTTTTCTCCCTCTTCAGATGTCCATCCTGTTTGCCTGAATGAGGATTGATCATCTTACCTAGGGTCCTCCTTCTTCCTTAGCTGCTTTAGGTATACAGATTTTAGTATGTTTATCCTATATTATATTTTAATATCTTAATTAGATCTAAAATCTCCACTATAAATTACCCTTGTCATAGTCACTAGAATTCTTGTGTTGGCATAGGGAATTTCAGTTTTCATATTACCCTAGCACTTTCTTAGTTCGTCTGTATTGCTACAAAACAACAGCTGCAATTGGATAAATTATGTAGCACATCCATGTATCATCTCAGGTCTGAATTATCACAAATCTAAGATCAAGAACTGACATCCATGTGTTTCTTGTTGCCACATCTTCACAGAGAAGAAAGTAGAAGAGAAAAACTCTCCTCCCTGGGACAACACAATTCATCTAAACTGTCACCTAGAGGATAAAAAAGTAGAAAAAAAAGATTGAAAGAAAGCTCTTTTTTTTGCCCTGAATTCCTATAATCTGTTCATCAATATAATCAACGTAGCCAGTAGCCTTCCTGGCCACAGAGGAAGTGGATCCACGCAGTCCTGATGAGCTAGGGTCAGATGGCAGGGGAGGGGAGGCGAACTCTCTTATTCAGTGGACTGGGGAAAGGGAATAGATTGGATGATGGAGAAAGGGTGGGACAGGGAGGTTAGGAAGGGGATTACAATTGGAATAAAATGAATAAATTATATAACATAAGGAAATAAATTTTAAAAAAGAAAATGGTCAAGTAAATCATTAATTTCTTCCAAAAATTTTTCAGGTTTTAACCTCACATCCTGACTTTTAAAAACTCATCTATGTATCTTTGCCTAATCTTGGAGTCTTTGTTTCTTAGGCTAGAGTTAGATAGAAGGGGAGGAGGCCCTCCTCTATCAGTGGACTAGGGGAGAGGCATAAGGGGAGAAGAGGGACAGTGGGGCTGGGAGGAAAGAGGTGAGGGGTGCTACAGCAGGGATATAAAGTGAATAAATTGTAATAAATAAATAATAAGTGATTCATTTTTTCTCAAACCTTAAAATTTTTTGCATAGTTGTGGGAAGTGAAAAGAAAGTTGGAGGCACTTAGTAAAGTTCTGTAGTTTAACCAAAAGGTAATCATAATACTGAAAGAGGGTGGAGCTGAGGAAGACTTTTCAAAATTCCCAAACAGATGTTTTCCCCCCGGGGAAGAGAAGCCATCTATAAGAATCAGCATATGCAAGCTTCCCAAACTAAGCTGAAGACCAGCCTTGTGAGATATACCCATGGGAACAATATGGGCATGAACAATATGAGAAAAGCTAATAACTTTCTTATTGGACCTAAGGTCAACTCCACAGTAACAAATAATGCCCGGCACTATATGTGACCAAAACTGCATGACTGGAAGGCTAAAGTCCCCACTAATGTGATTGTTTTTCCAGCGGACGCAATATCAAACTACATTCTGAATATCAATTTTTAGCCCATCTAAGCTTTCATTGGGAAAGCTTTTTTAGGCATCAGATATTAATTAATACAGAGACTCACAAATGGTCAAAATAGAAATGACTGTAAAGTACTCTGCCTTAGTGGAGAAGCTGTATTATACCTGCTTCCCCTGTGGCCCACAGAATTTCATACAGTGTGGGTGGAAAGACTCAATGAGTCATAGATCGGAGAAAACCTGTGAAATGTCTTCTGAACATGGCAAGACCATGATCTCACAGGAACTGTACAGACAGATCTGCATATGATAAAAACAGCACTCTGGCTTGAAGAGGAAAGATTCTCGGGAGATATCATGTCTCTATGAGAAACAATTGGCAGTTAATAGCTTCAGGGAGTAAGGAAGATAACTTTCTTCAGAAATGTGACCCAGGAGAGCTTGTCCATGCTCCATCCAATGGTATCTATTCCTATGTGAATTTTGAAGTACTAATTGGACTCAGTATGCTATAAGAAAACTGAAATGTAGTTCCAGGAGGCATGTGTTACGGGAGTCCCGAAAGAGTTAGAGGGGACAAAAGATGTGGATATTATCTCAATGTATTATATTAATAAATGAAACTACAAATAATAATAATAAATACTATAAAATTTCCCTAAATTTAGGAAAATTTAATGCTAGAGTTACCCCATTCCTTCACTATCTTGAGTGTACTAATCACTTTGCTAAATGAACTTATTCTCACTGTTTGGTTTTGTAGTGGTTGTTTATTGTTGTTTTTAGACAGAATCTCATCTTTCCCAGGCTGGCCTTGACTATGTCATGTTGCTTAGAATGACTATGCACTTCCAAATAATTTGTGAGCACCTCCCTAGTGCAAGGATTAATGGCAAGCCACACCAGGTTCGTGTGGCCATGGGAATCAAGTCCGGAGCTTTATGAATGTAGATGAACACACTCCAAAGTGATCTATATCTCCAGCTCCTGCTACTTTTTTTTTCTTTTCTTAGGAAAAGAACCAAAGGAAATGTGACCAGGTAAAAAGGAGTTATCAAGCTCAAAACCTACAAAAATTAACTCTAGAAGCTACCCCTCCTTGTCACCAACATCTACACAGCGCAAAAACCCATATGTTAAATAGTATTCCTGCATATGGCATAACCAAATTCTCCTGAATAAATTGTTGTTTTTTTATTTATTTTTTTGGAAAACTACATAATTCTGTCTGCAATACAATAGCTGTAAATATAGTTATCACAGTATAGTATGCAGACCTGCCCTAAGAATGAACACACTATTTGTTTAAATATAGATATCCCTTACTTGTATTCTTGCATGTCTATCAAAGAAGATATTAAACCACAGAGCAAATCACCAGAATTCATACATCCTATTATGTTTCTGTTTAGACTCTTGCACCTCAAAACATTCCTTCATAAGACTATGTTATATGTACATGTTATATACAACACTACAGGTTTATATTATATGATTTATAGGCAGTGGTATGCTATTAAATGTAATTAAAGTTAACTAACAAGCATATTAAAAATACAAAATACACGGTAACTACCAGAAAAATGGACATAAAATTAAGGTACATAAATGACAAGACAGTTAATCTATTCATAGAGAGCAATACATTTAACATATATATCTATGGTTGAAGGAAAATACAGACAATGTATTTTTGTTTTTTGTTCAAAGGAAAGCAATTCCATTTCATGCAATTGAAAATTGAAAGCTCCTTTTGCATTTCTCTATTGAATGCTACATGTGTTGTGTGAAAGAATTCTTTTATTTCAAACATATGGCACTATTTTATATTTTTAAAAATGCCCCTTCTGC
This sequence comes from Pachyuromys duprasi, assembly GCA_028658305.1. Classification (NCBI taxonomy): domain Eukaryota; kingdom Metazoa; phylum Chordata; class Mammalia; order Rodentia; family Muridae; genus Pachyuromys; species Pachyuromys duprasi. The sequence continues at coordinate 32,800,762 of CM053766.1, read as the reverse complement.
TGTTAGACAGTCATACTAAACAACTCATTTTAAAATAGCCAGTATTAGAAGGAATAGGTACAAAAAGAGTGTCTAAAATGTTTCATCTTTATCTTGCTGTGAATAGATTGAGCTTTATAAATCCAACCATTTGCTTTTAGGCAATTATCATGAATACTCATGGATTGTGCTCATTTTCCATTTATGCTACAAGTAGTCAATATATGACTGCAATATAACAACTTCATCAAAGCACCTAACGCTATTCACTTCCTATGTCTGGATGTCCCTGCTCCAAACTGCTTCATATGCCTTATGTCAAAAACTAAAACTCAGTGAGGGTTTCTTTCACTGTGTATAAGGTTAAATATTGGAACCTTCTGACAAGCAGGTCATGTTTAAAGCAGCTATTTAAAGTCAAGTAAGAGGAAATAGAAAAAGCATTTTCTTACACAATAGCAGCTAAGCATCTTGGCTAATTTTGGAAAAATATAGAGAGTGAAATTTCTTGTACACCAGGAATCATGAATAGAGGTTTACTCTGTCTCAGGAAAGGCAGCAATTTTCATCCTCCAGTGATGTTCTCACACAAATCCTTTTGTTCCTAATCACAAGAGTTTGGACATCATTGAGAACTGAGAAGTGTGGAAACCAGACAACTTCCATGAACTTGACTGATTTAGAAGGAAGATTACATCAGTGATTCCTGAGGAATGTTCCAGCCATCAACAGACAGTGGATCCTCTCAGATCTAGATTCTTTTTAACTTAAACTGACAGGAAACAAATACAAGTGCCATGGATGAGAAAATCTTAATTAAGGCAGATTAGGAAGACACAACACAGAATTGTTGAATGGTAGAAATTGTTAAATATGATCATGAGTGAAAACTTTCACTGGGTGGTACTTATCATGGACCCATGAGGAACAGATGGAGTCAGGTCATTGGTCCACAAACCCTTTATCAGAAAAGAGAAGTGAAAAGGGAGAAAAAAATAGTAGCTATGGTATATTAAGAAATAATAGTTATTTGAATAATGCTTGGCTTCATAGAGATGGTAGGCTCTAGATATGTTTTTAAGAACATTGTAGAATGTGGAGGAAAATAATAAATTTATTTATTTGTTTATTTATTTATTGCAAATAGAGAAGATATCCCTGAAGATGGATGGGGTCAGAGAAGCAGTAATAACTCTCACATCTAGTTTAACTTTGACCACATTTCCTTGCTACATATGAAAACTAAATAGCAAAATAAGATTTGTTCCATGTTTTCTTGGATGGCTACCATTAGTGTCCAACATGCAGCAGAGATGATTTTCAAAATCTTACAGTAAGTGTAATACCCATATAAACAGGATAATGTGCATGTTGTATGCATAGATCCTAAACTACATAACAATCAGGGCATTCTTCCTGTTTCTCTATGTCCATGTAATTATGAATCATCTCTGTGGATGGTAGTACAGTACTAAATTCACTATCTTCCCAGGTGGCTAAAACTAAGATCCTCTGAGTAACATGCATTTATTTAGCACTTTCCTACTTTAGCTTTGAAAAAATACATCTGCACTGTTTGTTTCTTTGTTATTACTATTATTATTTACTATAATTTATTCACTTTGTATCCTGGTTATAGCGCCCTCCTTCATCTCCTCCCAGCCATACCCTCCCTCCATCTTCATCCCCTCTGCCTCCCTCTCCCCTGCAGTCCCCTAATACGTGACATACTCACCTTCCTTACTATATGACCCTAGCCTATGAGGTCTCATCAGGTCTGTTTGGATCCTCTTTCTCTGTGGCCTAGATAGGACACCTTGTCAGAGCGAAGTGATCAAAGAGCCCACTGAGTCCAGAGACAGCCCCTGCCCCCCTTACTAGGGAGAATGACTGAGTTGCCCATGGGCTACAGCTGAGTAGGCTGTCTAAGTCCTCTCCAGGCATGAGTCCTTGGTTGATTCATCAGTCTCTGCAGGATATCTGGGCCCAGATTTTCTGGCTCTGTTGGTCTCCTTGTGGTTATTTCTTAATCTCTGTATTTAAAAATCCTAAGGCTCTCAGATATACACAGGAACAATTATTATGCAATGCAATAAATTAACGAGCACAACTGTCATCTGCCTTTTAACATTAAAATACAGCATCAAGTCACTCAAAAGAATGATCATTTAATCTCAAGAAGAAACACAAGTCAAGGTTACTTTTAATTGTCTAAGGAATTGAAAAGCACCCAATCTATAAATAACTATACTAGTTTTTAGAACATTTAATTTTACTAATTGGAAAACTTTCTGCTTGAGAATCAGAAGCAATAAAGGACCTCATTTTTATACACATGCTAATTAGTGTATTACAGACAATTAGCAACTTCTCAAAGTAAGTGGCATAGCTAATAACATTAGGGCATCTAACTCAACATATGAAAGAGATAAACAGTCCCTAAAATATAAAGATGCTTGATCATGAAAAGCCTGGTTAGGCTTATCAAATACTGTAATTTTGACCTACCCCTAAACTTACGGGCTAGTCAACAAATCCTTAATTATAAGTATAAATAGTTCCAGATCTATGCAGAGTTAATTACTGTCTTAATGCGTGTCTTCATACTAACAGGTCATTTCACCCACCCACTCAGGGAAATCAGTTTAAGAAAATACCACCTTTGAGAATAACAACACTGCAATTTTTTCTAAGTGGATAATACGTGTTATTTAGAAGCTCAATGAAAAATAAACCATGGCATAAAAATATGACCATAAATGAAATGTCGGTATTGTTTCAATAGCTTCTATTTCCTATGGTTTTGTCAGAATCTGGATTCTGGTGTCAGTCCTTATGAGTAATATGAGTGTATCCTGGCTTTGTCTTCCTGTCAGCATTATTTTTAAGAGACTTCTGATAAAATTATCAAAGGAATTAATAAAAAATTGTGAATTTATGGTTTGATTGTGTTCTTTGATGTTTCCAAGCCGTTGGTTAATCAGCTGTATTACAAAGAAACATCTTCAAAAATTATATGATACTCCACACATACTAGACAGAGTAGTTCATCATGGGAGCTGCTTTCCAAGTCTTTTATCATGCTAGATAAAGCCCTTGCTCACCTTAATAGTGACCCCACTTGGATACTGAGTCTACTGGGCTACCATGCATTGTCCTTGGTTGGGGTATCAATCTCTTCAGGATCCCCAGAGCTCAGGGTTTTTTTTTTTTTTTTGGCTCTGTTGTTTTGTTCTCACATGCAATATATTTATGTAATTTATTGAGCATGTGATTACACATAATTCAGAATATATTCTATAGTTTATATAGAATCCTCAGAATAAGGGGTGTGTTTGTTTGTGTGTGTCCTGTGTGTGACTGTATGAACTGTAGCAATGGCACATCCTCTGTTGTACATTGAAAAACCTGGATTCCCCATCCAGCTTCATTATTTTCCCGACCCAGACTCACTATTATAAGCTCAAGGCAAATGTCTGAAGAAGCTAGAATCTATTCTAATGGCTTAGAGAGACTGGGCATTGCCATCCACATTCAGATAGGTCTTTCCTCCTCCATTGCTTTCTTAATGTGGTTCTCTGGCATCAGCATTAAAGAAACCTTTGAATGAGGATTGAACCTCTTCCTTAGGGTCCTCCTTGTTGGTTAGCTTCTTTAGGACTATAGATTTTAATATGTTTATCCTAAAATATGTGTCGAATATCTACTTATGAATGAGTATGTACCATGTGTGTCTTTCTGCTTCTTGGTTACCTCAATCAAGATGATCATTTATAGTTCTCACTATTTGCCTTCAATTTCATTATTTCCTTGTTTTTAGTAGAGATCGGAAGAAGGAGAAGACAGGGAACAGGACAGGAGCCTACCACAGATGGTCTCTGAAAGACTCTACTGATGGAGGTATCGTAGCAGAGGATCTCCTGTTCAGAGGAAGCCTATAGAATGCTCAATTTCCAAGTGGGTTCCCTAGTGAGGACTACAGGCTCTGTCTCTGACATGAACACTGTGGCCGGTTCTTTGATCACCTCCCCGTGTGTGTGTGTGTGTGTGTGTGTGTGTGTGTCGGGTGGTACAGCCTTGCCAGGCCACAGAGGAAAATGATACCAACAGCCTTGATGACACCTGATAGGCTAGGTTCAGATAGAAGGGGAGGAGGGTGCTAAAATTGTCAACTGAAGTACCACCTATTAACAAGTGAAAATCAGCTTAACAAAATTATTTATAGTATAATAGATATCATATATATATATAATTTTAATTATATATACTTACATAGTCAATTTAATATATTTCAAATGATCTATATAATTTTCAAATATGATTGGTTGTTTTTAAGTGAGTATTGCCATATCATTATTTATGTATTTCAATGTTCTGTCTCATTTCATGAGCAAAAAGTATGTACATTCTAAAAAAATAAAAACAAGAATGGGATGAGGGGAGGGTTGCTCCCCATCAGCATACTCAGGAAAGGGCATAGGGGGAGAAGAGGGAAGGTGGGTGGGAAAGGGAGGAAACAGGGAGGAGGCTGCAGTGGGGATACAAATTGAACAAATTTTAATAAATAAATAAATGTATAAATAAAATTAAAAACAGTAATAAAAAAGAAATCCCTTCCTCTCAAAAAATGACAAGGATATTGTCTGTTTTCATTAATTTATTGTATTAGATAACAATATTATATGACATTATATAATAATGTATTATTTTATGCTTTTAGTATACTGAATTATATTATGTTTTCAATATATTGTTTTACAATATATAATATTGTACTATATTTTGTTTTCAGTTTCATCTTCATTCCCATTGTGATATATATATATATTACAGTTGGCAAATATTAGTACAAAACATATTCCTTAATTATGAATTAAAATTTATAGCCCACATCTTTAAATGTTAATGGATGCATGAAAAGTTGAACTTCCGCACCTATCATGACATTGCTCAATGATCCGTACATGTGTACCTTGTAAAATGCATCAAAGTATTTGTCACCATTAGCATTAGTTACTTTGGTAAAAATAATACAATACTTCCTGTAGCTTTTAAAAAATTAGAGGCTGTTATTTTTATATGTCATATATTTTAGTTGTTTAACATGTAATAATCTGTCAGGCTGTCCACAATATTACACTATGTTGGCAGGTTTAATAATCAAAGGAATATTTGCTCTAGTTGTCACTTAGCATCCAACAAACGATGATCAGTTACGTATCTGAGTTTGGTAAAGTTGTCACTTTGCAGAGATCTGTAAAAATCAAATATTTAATCAATTACAATTGTATCTAATTGATAAGATTATTCATAAAGTATGCTAGAAAATCTTACCATCTTCATTATCCAAAAAATGAAACCTGTGTTACAAATAACAATAAGGATGGCTCAAAAAGTCAAAAGAAACCATATTATCTACCCCAAAATACTCATAATATATGTGTTTGTCATTGTTAGTTTCACAACAAGATGAGAAATAACCAATCAGTGTCAGTTTCAGAATGGCTGTATGAACTCCAATTTAGAGAATCTGATAGAGCATCACAGCGTATAAAAGAAAGGCACTTATGAATTGACAATGATAGGTCAGTTGCCTTGTAGGCTCATTCCATGTATCAGGAGGCTCCTCTGTAAAGACCCTTTTATTGAAACATAATAAAATGTATCCTTAAATTAGGGGAACTCCAAGTGGTTTTTTTGTTTGTTTGTTTTTGTTTTTAGTAAGGCTCTATACAGGGAATTATGTTACTAAGCTATTCTGCATGAAGTTTTAGTAATCTGCATCAAAATAAAACTTAAAGAAAAAAAAAGCAATGTACTATTTTAGACAAAGAATTATCATTTCTGGATAACATGTCAGCTCACTAAAATAACTAATAGTACATTTGTTGATGCTGTCTTTATTATGGCAAAATTATTGCAATGAATATTTTATTTGGGTCAGTTTTTAAAATCTATCTATCATTTATCTCTGTGTGTATGTATATCCTTCCCTGCCCCTCACTTTCTTTCTTCTACTATATATTTTTTATTTTATTTTTTGAAGCAAGATCTCTTCCTGAACCTGTTTTCTAGACTTAAGTGGAAGTCAGTAACACAAAGGGATTCCTCTCCCCCACGCAGAGCAGACACTGAAGACCTGTACAGGACACATAGCTTGTTACAAAGGTGCTGGATTCTGAATTTTGGCTGGTAATTCTGAAATTAGGCTCATAATTTTACTGCAAATCCTTGTAACCGATATACCATCTTTTCAATCACTGTTAAGCTATTTTAAAAAATTGAAAATGCATTTGTAATGTCATTTCCTTCACTTCTTTGTTTTTTCCCGGCCTTGTATATTCTTGGAAAATTCCTTCTAAAATCTTTGGGTTTTCTTTTCTTTTTTCACATTGATATTTTGTAGATTTATGATAAGTGGCAATCATAAACCCCATCTTCCCAAATATACTTGGACAGAGCCAAGTATTTCCTGTTATTGTCATTAACTTTTTAATAGTATTTGGCTCTTATTTGTACAGTTTCTACTGGAATGTTATCAATAAAATTACCATTACTCAGCATTTTCAAAGAATGGTAAGTATAGCTGCCATTTCCTGGTTATAAGCTTTTTTATTTTTTAAATCCAAACTAAAGTGAAGTTCTATAAGATCTTTTAAAATTATTTGTTAGATTTATTATTAAGTTTTTTAAAATTTATTTATTTTTATCTCAATCACAGGTTAGGTACTTTGAATCCCAGGCATAGCCCCCTCCCTTATTCCCTACTACCCTCCCACTCCCTCCCTCATCTCCCTCCTCCCCGCCCCCTCCAAGTCCACCAACAGGGGAGGACCTCCTTCCCTTCCATCCCACCCCAGCTTATCCTGTCTCCTCAGGGCTGGCTGCAATGTCCTCCCCTGGGATCTAGCCAGTCTGTCACTCCCCAGCTTGTATGGGGGAGTGTCAAAGAGTCATGACTGAAATAGTCCCTGTTTCCCTCACTAGGGTCTTCAGTCCAACAAGGAGCTATCATGGGCCCCATCTATGCGGGGTTCAGTTTTATGCATGGGTAGTTTGCTTTATTACCACAAAAGTCAAGTGTATTCACACAAGATTGCACAGATGATAAAATATTACTTAGCCTTATAAAAAGGAACAATGACATTTGACACAATATAGATGAACCTGAAGGACACTGTCATTAGTAAAATCATTTGCAAAAATGTTTCATGATGTTACATATGAGTGAAATCTAAACAGGAACACAAAGCAGAAAATATACCAATCTGAATATAAAATGGTGATTAATTGAGGTTGTCTTGAAGACAGAGAACATTAGAAACTAAATATAATCAGAAGGCACAAAGAAACAAACTTGTGGGGAGGTGCTAAATCTGAGTATCTAATGCCCCAAACATAAAATATAGCTGATAATTTTCTGTGGAATGCAGAAAGGCTACTGGAGTTATTGAGAACAGCAACCCTACTCAAACACTTGAAAAAGAGTGGGTCACCATACGAGATGATGACTACATCTGTTTATTTCAGTACAATACCTATCTGAATGTATTTTATCACAAAATGTTGTATATGTTATACTGTCCCAACAAAATGATAATGCTGGCATATTGAAGCTTCATTTTATTATCTGGTTGCTGCCCAGATAAGCACATTCTCACATACACCTGTTCTTGTTGTACACACCTTACTGAACCTAATTTAAAGTTGATTGGTTAATAAAAAAAAGTCTAAATCTAGTGATTTGACAGAGGAGAGGCAAGTGGAGTTTGAGGTTCCCAAGTTGAAATCTCAGGACCACAAGGCAGAGATAGTGAGGGGCAAGAACAGAATATGGACTAAGACTCGGCCTGATAGAGCAAACCCAGCCCAAAAAGTACATTACTAGCAAGTAAGATGGGTTGTGTAGCTCTGAGAGAGCTAAATATCATAGTGGGTTGAAATCTCCCCAACTCCAATGCTTTAAGCTTATAAAATGAATCATATTCTCAGTGTGTAGCTATTTGGAAAAAGTGCTGGTTGAGGAGTAAATAAGACTTTACTAATATATAGATGAATATTAATTTATAAAATTCGTCTAGAGTTTATATATAATACCACATTCTCAGAATCTTTGATCTAGCTACATAATTATAGTACATTGAATTAAAATTTCATTGTCACTAATTTACCCTTATTCGCAGAGTATTAGAGATCTTAAAATATATTTCGGCCTATAAGAGATTTAACATATACTCACATTATCAGTTACTAAAGGTCAGTTTCTTATAATTAAGCCTATATTTCTAATAGATGGGCCTAAAAACATAACATTACATTAACACAATAAAATATATTAGTAGAATGACAAAATTAACTATTACTCCCTGGGTGTCTCAAAGTAACTGACAGGAGATGTATAAGGAAGTATTCAGAAATACTGTATAAGAACTTTATATAACATGTGTATGTACATAATGTGTCTGCAATCTGTTTTATATACCATGCATAGGTGTATTTTCTTCTGTCTTTGTAGAAATATCCCGAAGAATAAAGACATTGGGGGAGATCATTTCAACCCTTTGTCTCTCTTATTCTTCACAATGTCTATAACGATAGAGTTAGAATTCTTTGGACTCAGATCCTGCCTACCTATAAAATCATGTCAAGTTGCTTAAAAACAAAAAAAGAACTTTAAAAATGATACCCAAGTTACATTTTCACCTTTCTCTCCTCAAATCATGTAAAGCAACAGGGAGAATAAGATTGCATTATCAGTGTGCACTATAACTTCAAGTTCAACGTGATACACAAATTTTAGAGTGTAAATGGCTACCAAAATTAATTAAATCTTCGCAGGTGTCATGAAATAATGTATGGGAACCTTACTTAGTTGGTATGAATGAGACAGATCCCAGAATGTATTTCACAAACATACTTGACAAGAAAAAGGAAAAATCCTTAGAGGAAAACATTCTATTTTCATTTTTAATAACCACATATGTAATTTCAGTGAGTTGGGAGCTGGCAGAATATATTTCAGAGAGATATGGAAAGGAGGACCAGAAAAGGAAGCATATCAGGAGATCTTAGCTGGAAAGGATTTTGTTCTCAGTCAGGACATGTGCTGAAATCTATCAGCTCACGGTGAATTGAATAATTCCACTTTGCATGTTTTTTAATAAAGCTAAGAAATGCAGAATTGGAAGAAATAGCCTTCTGCAATCAACTTCCTACCAAAATACATGCACACACACACACACACACAAAACACACATACACACACACAATCCCAACAAGACAAACAGAAGACCAAGATACAATGAATATAGTAGAAAAGCTTATTTGCAATAATCTCCTTATTTCTAGAGTTTCAAACACTGATGTCTTTATCTCAAACAAGAAACACTATAAGTTGAAGCAAAAAGCTATATGTATAATAAAGAACATGAATGTAGAACATATTTGAATATTGCTGCGTTATTGTTTCTTTTAACCAGTCTTCAAAAGAGACATAAAATTCTCACATTACCCAACAGTTATTTAATAAAAAATTCTGAGATCAATTAGTCAGAAAAGACTCATTGTTCTATTGTGAAATAATCACTTCACTCAGCCATCTCTTCTAGATTGGAAGATTATGATGCATAACTGCAAACATTCAGAGAAGAAATAATGATTGTAATAGCAATATTAATTTATAGCTGAATCACTTGTTTGGGTCTGGGTGTAAGCTGATAGATAAATAAAAGCACCAGATACCCAAAGATGAATTTTAAATAATACTTTCACAGAAAGTAACAGGAATTATGTAGGCTAGCAAAAATTAGTAAAATAGTACTTAAACTGTTCAGAAAAAATAAATCAATAAAATATTTTAAGAGGCTGTGAATAACAGTACATTCCATAAGTTTTTAACAAAAGTACAAATAGTTACTCCTCCTAAGAGATATTGTACTACAGTTATAAAATATATTGTATGTTGGAGGTTGGTCTGATGTTATTGGCCCTCAATATTTAGTCACATCTATCCTTGTTTTGTAAACATACCCAAGACATACCTTATTGGTTGATTAGACAGCCTATACCTGGGTAGGGGAAAATGGAGTAGGCATGGCTAAGATTCCAAGGCTTGGAGAGGACAGGAGAATCACAAGAGACAGACAGATAGACAGGAAGACAGGAGGAACGAGAACTCCACAATGGCTTATAGTATGGAAAAAACCACGTGGGCTGAGAGAAAGGACTCCAATAATTGTGTGAAAAGGCCCAGATGAAGAGTTCAAGCAAGTATATTGGCATTATAGTTGGAAGGTAGACCAGAGGAGGATGATTAAGGAGTATGCCATTGTACAGGAGCTGGGAGATGGATGGTGAGGATATTTAGACAACTTAAGTGAAAAAACATCTGCCAAGCCTGAGGTAAATAAGGCAATTATAAAATCTAATAAGTGTCTAGGTCTTATTATTTATGATAGTGGGTTAGATAATATCACATGAAAATCACAGGGCAAATAATAAACATTATACAGCACAACATTCATTTTTTATTCACTACATCAATTGTATGTATATGTGTGTATGTATGTGTATGTGTGTTTATGCGTATGTATGTGTAGTGTTTGGATGTGATTGCATGTGTGTGTGCTTCAGTGTGCACATGTATATATGTGTACTTATGTGTTTATGTGTGTATGTTTATGGATGTGTGACATGCATGTGTGCACATGTTTACATGTGTATATGTTTGTGTGTGTTTTTACATGTGTGTGCATCCATATATGTGCTTGTGTGCTTATGTGTGTTTGTGTGCATGTGTGTGTGTCAATATACGTAAAAGTGATTTTTAGAATGTTTTACATAGTTCGGTGTGGTGAGTCTAACAATTGCTGCCTCACATTGGAAAACCTGAGACCCTGGTAGCTAACTACTCAGCCCATGAGGCTAGAGCCTCAGTAGTCCCAGTTTGGTTCTGAAGGCCAGGAGAATCTCTAGAGAGCTGCTAGTAAGAAATTGGTCTGTAATAGCAATGAAGGAATTTAGCATCATCACAGAGTAGTTCAACCTGACAATGAGAGAAAAAGGCAAAGTAGGCAAAAGTAAATGTCAACATTTTATCTCACTTTACGTCCCATTCTGGCTTTCTTCTTTTTTTAATGTAATTTATTTATTTGTATATTAATCACAGGTTAGGTACTTTGCATCCCAGGCATAGCCCCCTCTCTCATTCCCTCCCATTCTCCCCATCCCTCCCTCATCTCCTCCCTGCCCTCTCCAAGTCCACAGACAGGGGAGGACCTCCTCCCCTTCCATCAGACCCCAGTTCATCTTGTCTCCTCAGGGCTGGCTGCAATGTCCTCCCCTGGGATCTGGCTTTCTTCTTAGTGTACACAATCCTCAGCTCCTGCAGTGCTTAGAATATGGGCCTTCATCCTCAGCCCTGGTACATCAGGCACCACCTTTCTTTGTTCATTCATACTTCTATGTAGTTCATTGAATTTTATTCTAAATAATATTCCACCTTATGAATGTATCTCACTTTATTTATATATTTACTTACTGGAGGACACATTTGTTGTTTCCATATCTAGGCAGTTAAAATTTTTAATGTGTTTAAAATTAGGCTTGCAAAGGTGCTTTAAAAATCAGTTATGATATGGTTTATTTGGTAGAGGCTTTTTTTTTCTTTGTCAAGGCTGTTAAAATGGTTTTGAAGCACTGAATCCACATTGTGAAAAGAAAGAACCACTTCCTTAAAATTTTCTTCTGACTTTTACACCCCCCCCCACACACACACAGAGAAAGAGAAACAGAGACAGAGGCAGAGGCAGACAAATAGACAGACAGAGACAGAGAGAATACATAACTAAAACACAATGAAAAAATCAGTTATGATATCATACCTGGGAGATGGCAAAGTGTCAAGTGATGGTCCTGCAATCATGTGGAACTGACTAGGGATTTCAGCACTCACATGGCAACCATTAAATCAGGGTTAAGTGAAGGACCCTTGTAATCCACGTGAGGTTCTGGTGGGATGAGGAAATCTGAGGAGCTCAATGGCCAGTGGCTGGCCAATCTAACAGAAATTGTGAGCTTCCCTGTCTCAGTAAGATACCCTGCCTCAAAAATAACAAAAGGAGTCACATAGCAGCAATCTGTGTTTTTTCACAGGTGCAAACATGCTAAGATTCACACACAAGAACCTCACACTCACACAGGCATACCTTGCATGTTAAACACAGAAATCATTAAAAAATGAAAAATAATAATCAGCTATTAAAACTATTTTCCTAATTTGTAAATAATGTTTAATACACAGCAAACTTCTGGGCTATTTTTGTGGTCTTTGTATGAGAAAGTGCTATTAATTTCGTGATGTCAAAATTCATAGTATGACTACTCACTGCAGGTAGTCATAATAAACTTTCTTTTTTAATGAAATAATAAAATTCCTGTTTACTATTTTCTTGGATATTAACTCAAAGGAAGAGAGAAATAAAAATCTTTACTACATTAAAAGAGTAAATTTTTTGTTGGGTTGAGGCCTGCCGAGTTTCTCCTGTTTTACATTGGAATATCTATTCTTTGTCCTTGTTCAGCTCAAATTAAGGCAGTCATGTTGATGAGAATTTGTTGGTATAGTTTCTGACATTATTAGGAGACACAGTCTCTCAGCATACTCCCCGATCATCTGGCTCTTAAAATATTTCTCCTCCCTCTTCTGCTCTGCTCCCTGAGGCTTAGGCATGGGAACTGTATTTTCTTTTATTTTATGTTTTTTTATTGAAAATATATTTTTCTATACAATATATTCTGATTATAGTTTCTCCTTTCTCAACAACTCTGAGAATCCCTCCCCTTCCTCCCATCAGAATACATACCCTTTCTGTCTCTTGCTGTAAAACAAACAAGCATATAAAGACTAATAATAAAATAAGATAAAAACAACCAATAATGCAGAAAAGAAAAACCTAGAAAAAAAAGAACCAAAGTAAAATCACAGGATACACAGTAGGTAAACACACACACACGTTTACATGCTTGTATACACAGGATCAGTTGGAACTGTGATCAACAACTCAACTCTACAGTATGATTGATTGGTGTTTCCTATAATGATCTCCATTTGTTTGAAAGAGAAATTTCCTTGATGAAATGTGATGGCTACACATATCTGTGAGCATAAGGACAAGTAGAGTATAGCTAGGGATTACATTGGTTTATTAAAGTGGTAGTTGAAGGTAATATTCCAATATACAGTATTTACCGGACCCTGGTAATTGGCTAGATTTTAAGTACCCAGAAAGATTTCCTTCTTTTTGAGAGGATCTTAAGTTTAATAAGAAAATTGTTGGCTATCACTAAGATATGCTCTGGCAATTAAGGGATAGAGAGATTATCTTTCCCAAGGAAAACTCATGAGTTGCTTATCCAATATGAAATGCTAAGCCCTGAAAACATGTATACAAGGAACACTACATAGACTGAGCAGGTTGTACTTGTGTGTGTATGCATGCCTTTGTGTGTATGTGTGTGTGTTGGCATATACTGACTCAAACACACATAAGAAGACAACCTGTATGACTACATTCCTTTCTTATAATGTGCATCCAGGGAATCAAACCCAGTTTCTCAGGATGCCAAGAAATGTCTTTACCAGCTGAGCCACTCCTGAAGCCTGAAAACTTTTAAAATGTAACAATTTTCTTGTCAAATTTTTTTAGACTTCAAGTACTTTGTAATCAGTTCATTTTGCTATCATGCCCAACAAACTCCTCTTATTAAGTAGGAGTACTTAATTTGTCTCAACTAGAAAATTTGTCACCTACCTTTTATATCTTTTGTCACCTTATGTAATTAATACAAAGTCTCACTATAAACTTAATGACTTTGGCATTAATGAGCATTATTTATCACAAATTTGTGCCACTACTCTCTGACACTTTGTTTAATTATTTAGCTATTGCTAAACAATTTAATATTTATGTATTTTACACAATATATTATGGACATCATTAATTCACATACTAGCAAATATTAATTATGTCAAACTCATTCTGGGACCAGATTCCTTTTTATATGTAGATTTAAAAAATGAAATGTAAAAGCAAATGTCTATGACTCTTCTAAGTACAAAACATGGTGGCAAGATTAATATCTTTCCCTCTCTACCATATGTACAGGTACACCAGTGTATATACGCCAAATACATAGCCTACATAGAACAAGGAATTATAATTGAAAATATTGTACTACATAAAAATGGTTACTGCACTCTGACTATGGAAACAGGAAGGCTAACTGCAGAACTTCAGCTATATATACTCTCCACAAAATGACTGAGAAACCCTTAAAGAAATCTTCTCTTTTAGTCACCCAAACTGGAAATCAAACTACTTTATGATTTCATCTTATATTTGTCAGAATGGTTAATATTCACAAATCCAGTGATAGCTCCTACTGACAAGGATGTGGAGTGAGGGAACATCCACCCATTGTTGTAAGTGCAAGCTTACATGGCTACTGTGGAAATCAGTGTGTTATTTCCTCAGGAAGATGGAAATCTGCCCACCACAAGACACCAGTCTTGACTATATGCTCAAAGGACATTTCATCCTACCACAGAGAATTTTCTTAGTGAAGTTAACTGTTGCTCTTTCTTTCTTCATACTATACAGAAGTGAGAAGAACTAATAAAGAAAATGTGATAAATTTATATTATGGAGTATTACTCAGCCTTTAAAAAATGACATCATGAAATTTGTTGGCAAATAGATGGAACTAAAATGAAATAAACTCGGGTGACAATATGCTTTGTGTTCACTTAGGAATGGATATTGAGCACTACATAAATGATAACCAAACTACAACCTGTAGACTCAAAAAAGTTAGGAATAAAGTAAGTGATTTGGATTTACAGATTTTTCTCATTAAAGAATGATGATAAGATAGATAGATAGATAGATAGATAGATAGATAGATAGATAGATAGATAGATAGATAGATAGATAGATAGACAGACAGACAGATACAGGTAGTTAAGGATGTGTTGAGGTAAATTGGAATGAGAGGATTAAGTTCAGAGGAGGCAGGAAAAAGGGGACAAAAGAATATAAAGAGGGACAGCTAAAATTAAGGATCATTGGGTGGGTGGTATGGAAGCATAATACAGTGGAAGCTGCCTAAAATAGAAACATATATGAAGGATATTTAAATGAAATCACAAAATAATTCAGGAGACAGAGTGCCACCTGGCCATCTCTTGAAAACAAATGAAGTTTGTGCCAGGATTAGTGTATAACTGAATTTTTGTTCAAAGGCATCCTATGATAATCTCCAAACAACTCATGTGATTAATTTCCAAAATTTGACAGCAAGGCTCCATTGCTAAAGACAACACCTACAGAACTATAGAACATGAAGAAGTAAAATTTGTGCCTACACAGAGCCTCCATACTCACATCTTTGGTCGGTCCAGGAAAGTCTTGTGAAAACCACCAAAAAAAACAAAAAGCAGAAGCTAAACAGCAATCTAGTAAAAAACCCTTTGATCTACAATAGTGTCTTGCCTGAAATGTATGCTAGAGTAACTGTGGCACAAAGCTTGTGGGAGTAGCCATCCAATATCTAAACTGACTTAAGGCCCACTGTTTGAGAATAAATCCATATCCAACACTTCTTAGGTGAATGAGAACCAGAGACTAGATATCCCACGGACCTTGGGTAAAAACCAAATACTGCTTGTTAAAATAACCAACCAACCAACCAACCAACCAACCAAACAAACAAACAAACAAAATCATAGTGAAAAAATGACAGCTTATAGCATTTGCTATATTCATATGCCAGTGCCCTACTCATCTATCACCAAAGTAGCTTCCTCAGGTAAAAATCTCACACACATAGCCAGACTTCATGCAGACTCTGAGTGATCTTGAAACACTCAGGCCTAAATGGTGTGCCTTCATCAAATACCTCCCATCACATCTCTGGGAGCACAGGAACAAGGGGTGGAAATAATATTAGAGCTAAAGGGGATTGAGGATACTAATAAGGACCCTTAAATCAGTACTAGCAAAAACTTGCTTATATGAATTCACAAAGATGGGTAGCAGCATGAACTGGGCCTTCACCAGTCTGTACCAGGTCCTCTCAGCTTATACTATGGTTTCCAATTTAGTTTTCATGAGATTCCTGAGTGTGCTATTGAGTGGCTTTCTGATTCTTGTGCGTTCTCTTGGGATACAATATTATAGTATAGTGCACTATACTATATTCCTGTAGAAGTCTATTTGTTTTCTAATGAGAGACAGAAAAGGAATGGATCATCTGTATGGGAGGGTAGGGAGGGAGGAACTGGAAGGCATAGAGGGATGGGAAACTATAATCAGAGTATATTATATTGAAAAAAAGACCATTTTCATTAAATGAAAAAGACCACTTATTTATAGATATGGATAAAGATAGTCCTAGTTATATTGAGGAGTATAATATAATCTGCATGTGTAATGATATAAATAGGCATAGAGAAGCCATCCTCTGCAAGCATGGTCGAAGGAACTTTTTCATTTTGTCTTTCTTCTGTAACATAAAGAGCCTGAAGTTTTTCTTTTTTCTTTTTTAAATTCACACTTTGTTACTTGTACTCTAAACGCATTTTGAGAAATCTTTTCCACACAAGAACAATAGGATGTTAGTGGATGGTATTGTGAGATGATGTCAAAAATGTCTAGTTGCATCAGAAGTAGGCAGCAGGCAAATGAGGCCTTGGCGTAAAATGTTGGGGATATTTTTTAAGATGAGAAACTTTTCAATGATAAAATTTGCTGAAGCTTATAGCTGCACTGTAAAAGCTGGTGTGACATCACTCACCTGATATATGTATCAAGGAAACCCATTTTTATAGTGAAAATATTTTGACAATTATCTACATTCTGAGGAGAAACAGTGGCCCCATGTCCTTGCATACTTGGCGATAAATCAGGACGAAGCATGCTGTAGCCAAGTCTCAGAGAAACGCTATTTCTCCCTATATCCAACCAATCAAAGCGGCATCTTAAGCAAATTCAGAAGGCTGAATTTGTTCCTTTTCTCCCCCACTTTCAGAATTACGTCCAGGGATTGGAGTCTCTGATAGTCTCTGAAAGTCTTCTTCTTCCGTCAGTGTGAGGTCTCTTTCACTCTTCTGATGGAGAAGATACTGAAAGGCATAAGAAGGCCTTTTGAGATCCCTACACTGCCTTTCATAAATGAATGAATTTCTGTAACAGTGTGAGCATTTTAACTCTGTTCCTCTGTCCTTGCTTTACTCTGCTACCAGCTACATTTCAGAGTGCACAGGAGAAAACAAGAGGCAGGTTGTAGCAGATTCAGATTTTGTTGTAATGACTGGGATGTTGTTTTAGAGAACAACAGGAATGGGAGCAGAGACCGTGCCGTTCTGGGAAAATTGCAGCTGCTCTTCTCTCCTTTTCACAGTCCTAATTATCGAAGGTGCTCTTCTTTAAAGAGACATTTTTTCTTTTATTATTTTAATTTTTATTTTATTTTGTTGGTATCATGGTTTACTCTCTTAAGAAAAAGTAATTTTTTTATTAATCTCCATGAAGAGACCTTTTGTTTTCACAGAGAACAAGTCCTAACCCAGGCACTTTTTCCAGATTCACAAATGTACATAAAACTTTTTCTAGAATAATGCAATAAGATATTGGAGATTGTTACTTCCTTCTTGTTTTTATCATCAACATTTGCATTGGCATGGTACTCAGAGGATGTTAAAATCGCAATTAAGAATTCTATTTAGAAATTATCTAAAAGCAATAATTTTTAAAATGTAATTTATTTATTTTTATATTAATCACGGGTTATGTACTTTGTATCCCATTTGTAGCCCCTTCCCTTATTCCCTCCCACTCTTCCCATCGCTCCCTCATCTCCTCCCTGCCCTCCTCCAAGTCCTCTGATGGGGGAGGACCTCCTCCCCTTCCATCCAACCCTAGCTTATCATGTCTCTTCAGGGCTGGCTACAATGTCCTCTTCTGGGATCTAGCTAGGCTGTTCCTCCCAGGTGGGGGTGGGGGAGGGTCAAAGAGCCAGCCATTAAGTTCATGACAGAAATAGCCCCTGTTCCCCTTACTAGGGTACCCAGTTGGATACTGAGCTACCATAGGCCACATCTGAGCAGGGGTTCTAGGTTATATCCATACATGGTCCTTGGTTGCAGAAATAGTCTCAAAAAAGACCACTGTGCCCTGATCTAAAAAAATTCAAGTGACAACACATGCTGGAGAGATTGTGGAGAAAGGGGTACCCTCCTCCATTGCTGGTGGGAATGCAAACTTGTGCAACCACTCTTTAAATCAATTTGGCGCTTTCTTAGACAATTAGGAATAGTGATCCCTCAAGGCCCAGCTATACCACTCTTAGGAATATATCCAAAAGATGCTCAAGAACACAACAAGGACATTTACTCAATCATGTTTGTAGCAGCTTTATTCATAATAGCCAGAACCTGGAAAAAAACCAGATGTCCCTCAGTTGAGGAATGGATACAGAAATTATGGTACTTTTACACAATGGAATACTACTCAGCAATTAAAAAGGAGGAAATCATGAAATTCGCAGGCAAATGGTGGGACCTGGAAATGAACATCCTAAATGATGTATCCCAAAAGCAGAAACAAACATATGGTATATACTCACTTATATAGACCTATAGGATAGGAAGGCCATGCTGAAATTTATACACCTAGGGAAGATAAACAAGAAGGAGGACCCAGGTTGGGATGATTAATGCTCACTTAGATGGACAAATGGGATGTACATGGAATGTAGGAGGAAACAAGCAGCAAGACAGGAGCCTATCAAAGAGGGCCTCTGAAAGACTCTACATAACAATGTATCAAAGCATATATCAAGACTCACAACCAAGCCTTTGGCAGAGGGCAGGGAATAATATGAAAATAGGGGGAGTTAGTAAGACTTGGCGAGAACAAGAGCTCCACAAAGACCAAATTTTAATTTTTATTAATTACACTTTATTCTTTTTAAGGTACTTTTTTTCTGTTTGATTTTCATCAGTTCTCAGATTTCCAATGTAAAGGAAACTAAACTTTATTACTTACACTAATTCAGAAGTTTGTTAGTACAAGTATACTGCCTTAAAATTCTTCACTTCCACTCAGTAAGAAAAACATATTCTTGATTATGTTAAACTGATTTTTGTGATTGCATCTTTACTTTATTAATTAACTATATTTAATGGAATCTATCACATAGAAAATCATACATATGCTCCTGCCAGCGAATGATGAAATTGCTATTTTAAACTCTGATATTTTGGGTTGTTTGTTATTAAAATTCAGAATAGATCTACCTCAAGATCTATACTGAGAATATACCCAAAAGATGCTTCACCATACCACGAAGACAATTGCACCAACTATGTTCATAGCAGCTTTATTTGTAATAGCTAGAACTATAAGCACCATATATATCCTTCAACCAAAGAATGGATAAAGAAAATGTGGAACATTCCACACAATGGAATACTATTCAACTATTAAAAACAAAGACATCATGAAATTTCGTAGCAGATGGGTGGAACTAGAAAACACCATCCTGAGTGGGGTGACCCAGGCCCAGAAAGACAGTCCTAGTTTATACTCACTTAAAAGTAGATATTAAGCATAAAGTACAGGATAACCATGCTACAATCCACAGACCCAAAGAAGTCAAAGAGTGCCCAAAGGAGAATTCTTGAATCTTACTCAGAAGAGAAAACAAAAGAGAGATATGAAGTACATCTGAAGTAGATATAGGGAGTGAACTGGGTGAGAGAGTGGGTGAGAAGAGTAACTGAGATGGGAATCAGGTGTGGAAACGGTAGGGTTGGAGAAGGAAGGGTGGGGAGAAAGAATGGATATAGGTGGGAGACAACTCTGGGACAGATGAGGCTCCCAAAAATCTATGGAAGTGACCTTAGCTGAGACTCCTGAAGCAGCAAGGTATTTGGAGCCTGAAGTCCAAATCCTTGAGCAAGGTGGGACTTCCACTGAAGGAAAGGGGACATCAACCCACTCATAAATCCTTCAACCCAGATTTTGTCCTACCTATAAGAAGAGTAGGGGTAAAGATGGAGCAGAGACTGAGGGATTGGTAAACCAAGGACTTACCAAACTTGAGACCCACCCCATGGGAGAAAGCTTACCCTTGACACTACTAATGATACTCTGCTATGCATACAGACTGGAAACTAGCATAAATGTCTTCTGAGAGGCTTCATCTAGCAGCTAATGGAAAAAGATGCAGAGACCTACATCTAAACATTAGGTGCAGCTTGGGGATTTTGAGGGAAGAGTGTGAGGAAGGATTGAAGATGCCAGAGAGGTCAAGGACACCACAAGTAGACAAACGGAGTCAAGTAACCTGGTCCCATGGAGGCTCAAGGAAGTGAACTTTTAACCAAAGAGCATGCATGGGCTGAATCTAGAGCCCCTACATATGTAGCAGGTGTGCACCTTGGTCAAGATGTGGTTCCTCTAACAATAGGAGTGGGGCATATCTTTGACTTTATTTCCTGCCTTTGGATCCCTTTTCTCTAGCTGGCTACCTTGTCTGACATCAATGAGAAAGATTGTGCTTCATCGTGTTGTGACTTGAGATGCCAGGATAGGTTGGTACCTCTTGGGGCACAAAGAGGAGAAGTAGAGGGGGGAAATGAAATGAGGGAAGTCTGAGGGTGGTATTTTATGGAAAGAAAGTGGGACAGGGATCATGTTGTAAGGTGATTAAATAAATAAATAAATAAATAAATATAAATATTGACAGTGAAGATTGGAACTGTCAATATGTAAGTTCTATAACTGTCAATATATCAGTTTTCTCTATTAGCAATATTTATTATTAAACAAGTTTTTTGTTACTTTTTTCTGTTATATAAAAGTAGGTTAGGGAATGAGGATTCAAATCTCCAGGAAAAATACTAAGAAAGCCATTTACTATTTCATTTGAGTTCATATTAGGCAATGATTTCCTGATACCTGCCCTTGTTCTGCTATCTAATCATTGTCTTATATATTAATTGTGAATCTTTCTCTCCAAGACATTTTTTAACATTTTTATTTTATTTTACATTTTTATTTTATATTAATCACAGGTTATGTACTTTGTATCCCAGCTGTAGCCCCCTCCCGCATTCCCTTCCTATCCCTCCCTCATCTCTTCCCTGCCTCTTTCCAAGTCCCCTGATAGGGGAGGACCTCCTCCCTTTCCTTATAACTCTAGCTTATCAGGTCTCTTCAGGACTGGCTGCAATGTCCTCTTCTATGGCCTAACAAGGCTGTTCCTCCCTCATGGGCGAGGGTGTCGAAGAGCCAGCCATTGAGTTAATGTCCGAAATAGTCCCCATTCCCCTTACTAGGGTACCCACTTGGATACTGAGCTACCATTTGCTACATTCAAGCAGGGGTTCCAGGTTATATCCATACATGGTCCTTGGTTGGAAAAACAGTCTCATAAAAGACCCCTGTGCCCTGATATATTTGGTCCTTGTGGAGCTCCTGTCCTCTGAAGTTCGTACTAACTACCTCTTCTTTCATATGATTCCCTGCACTCTGCCAAAGGGTTGGTTATGTGTCTTAATATTTGCTTTGATACACTGCTTGGTAAGTATTTCCGAGGCCCTCTGTGGTAGGCTCTTGTCCTGCTACTTGTTTTTTCCTACATCCAATGTCCATCCCATTTGTCTTTCTAACTGAGGATTAATCCTCTTACCCTAGGTCCTCTTCCTTGTTTATCTTCTTTAGTTGTATAGACTTCAGTTTGTTTATCCTATCTTATAGGTCTATATAAGTGAGTATATACCATGTGTGTCTCTCTGATTTTGGGATACCTCACTCGGAAGATGATCGTTTCCAGGTCCCACCATTTGCCTGCAAATTTCATGATTTCCTCCTTTTTAATTACTGAGTAGTATTCCATTGTGTAAAAGTACCACAATTTCTGTATCCATTCCTCAACTGAGGGACATCTGGGTTGTTTCCAGGTTCTGACTATTACGAATAAAGCAGCTTAAAACATAGTTGAGCAAAGGTCATTGTTGTGTATTTGAGCATCTTTTGGATATATGCCTAAGACTGGTATAGCTGCATCTTGAGGAATCACTATTCTTAATTGTCTAAGAAAGCACCAAATTGATTTCCAGAGTGGTTGTGCAAGTTTGCATTCCCACCAGCAATGGAGGAGTGTTCCCCTTTCTCCACAACCTCTCCAGCATGTGTTGTCACTGAGTTCTTTATCTTAGCCATTCTGACAGGTGTAAGGTGAAATCTCAGGGTCATTTTGATTTGCATCTCCCTGATGGCTAAGGGTGTTGAGAATTTGTTTAAGTGTTTTTCTGCCATTCTACAGTCCTCTACAGAGAGTTCTCTGTTTCCAAGAGTGTTTTAACACACCAGCCCCTATTATTATTTTGTCTCCCACATCAAAGCAAATATTAAGAAACATAACCAACCCATTGGCAGAGTGCAGGAAATCATATGAAAGAAGGGGGAGTTAGTATGACCTGGAGAGGTCAGGAGCTCCACAAGAACCAAATCTATCAGGGCACAGGGGTCTTTTATGAGACTGTCTCTCCAACCAAGGACCATGTATTTTTATAACCTAGAACCCATGCTTGTATGTAGCAAATGGTAGCTCAATACTCAAGTAGGTACACTAGTAAGGGGAACAGGGTCTATTTTGGACATGAACTCAATGGCAGGCTCTTTGACCTCCCAGCCCCCCGAGGGAGGAGCAGCCTTGCTAGGCCACAGAAGAGGACATTGAAGCCATTCCTGAAGAGACCTGATAAGCTAGAGTTAGAAGGAAGGGGAGGAAGTCCTCCTCTATCAGTGGACTTGGAAAGGGGCAGGGAGGAGATGAGGGAGGAAAAGGTGGGATAGGGAGGGAATGCGGGAGGGGCTACAGATGGGATACAAAGTACATAACCTGTGATTAATATAAAATAAAAATGTTAAAATAAAAAAAAGATTTAGGGAGATCCAAGATGGCTGCCATGAGAGAACACTGTGTCTGAGGAGTAGGAGAGCAGAAACAACACAGCAACCAGGAGACTGAACTCTGGGACCTAAAATGCCAGCATTGTGAGTGCCAGGTGATCGGAACTCCTATGGTGAGAAAATCAAGTGGGAAAACCCTAGGGACACCCAGTTATTACCTGGAGAAATTTCCCGGTGACCAGCGGCGCACAGCTCTGATCTGGACGAGCAGCTGGCTGGGTGCACGCACCCGCCATTGTAGACTGGATCACACAGTCTCTCAGGCAGTCTCGGGAGGAACCGGGTGCCTTTCTCACTGAACTGCACCCTGCTAGCGCACACTGCACCCGGTTCTGCTTCGACCCATGGGTGTGCTGCGGGCTCTGACCTATCATCAGAACCACACCAGACTGAGTGGATTGGGAGACCTTTTTGACCAGTCCGCACACTGCAGGGACACAAGCTGAACGCTTCCGGAAGCAAAAACTCAGTCATGTGTGTGAGTCCTCTGGCGGATCTGGGAGGAACCCGAGTTTTGCCTCAACCCATGGGTGTGCGGCGGGCGCGAACCAATCTTGGGAACCACAACAGACTGAGTGGATTGGGGGACCGTTTTGACAAGTCCACACACTGCGGGGGCGCCCGCGGAACGCTTCCACCAGCAAAAACTCAGTCAGTGTATGAGTCCTCTGGCGGATCAGGGAGGATCCCGAGTTCTGCATCAACCCACAGGAGTGTGGCAGGCACAAACTGATCGCCAGAACCACAACAGACTGAGTGGATTAGGGAACCATTTTGACCAGTCTGCACACTGCAGGGGCTCGAGCCGAAAGCTTCCACCAGCAAAAACTCAGTCAGTGTGTGAGTCCACCAGTAGACCTGGGAGGAACACGAGTTCTGCCTCAACCCACGGGTGTGCTGCAGGCACTAACCTATCACCGGAACCACCACAGACTGAGTGGATTGGGGGACCATTTTGACCAGTCTGCACACTGCAGGGGCGCGAGCCGAACGCTTCCGCCAGCAAAAACTCAGTCAGTGTGTGAGTCCACCTGCAGATCTGGGAAGAAGCCGAGTTCTGTCTCAACCCACAGCTGAGAGGATCCTGGGACCATCTTGACCAGACCGCACACTGAGGGCGAAAGCTGCACGCACCCACCAGCAAAAACCCCAGTTCGGGTGTCTGTCCACAGGCCAGACAGAGAAGGCCTTAGAATCCATTTCTGACAGCCCTGCATACAGCGGATGCACACAAACCCAAACCCACTGTGTGTACCCCAAATATCATCTCAGACCATGGTACACAGCCCCTG
>CM053766.1:32710002-32775949 GCA_028658305.1 Pachyuromys duprasi | reverse complement strand
CCAGCCCTGAGGAGACAGGATAAGCTGGGGTTGGATGGAAGGGAAGGAGGTCCTCCCCTGTTGGTGGACTTGGAGGGGGCGGGGAAGAGGGAGATAAGGGAGGGAGGGTAGGGTAGGAGGGAATGGGGGAGGGGATAAGCCTGGGATCCAAAGTACCTAACCTGTGATTGAGATAAAAATAAATAAATTTAAAAAAAGATTTAACATGTAAAAAATTAAAAAGCTGCTACGAACATGGTTGAACAAATATCCTTTTTGTATAATTGAGCATATTTTGGTATATGCCTAGGAGTGGTACTGCTGGGTCTTGAGGAAACACTATTCCCAATTTCCCCAGAAAGCACCAGATTAATTAACAAAGTGGTTGTACAGTTCTCACCAGCAGTGTAAGAGGATTTCCCTTTCTCCACATCCTCTCCAGCATGTGTTGGCACTTATTTTTTTTTTTATCTTAGCCATTCTGATAAGGGTAAGATGAAACCTCAGGGTCATTGTTTTGATTTGTACTCCCTGATGATTAAGGATGTTGAGCATTCCTTTAAGTGTTTCTCTGCCATTCTATATTCCTCTACAGAGAATTCTCTGTTTAGCTCTGTAGCCCATTTTTTAATTGGATTACTTGATTTGTTGCTTTTCAACTTCTGTAGTTCTTTATATATTCTGGATATCAGCCCTCTGTCAGATATAGGGTTGGTGAAGATACTTTCCCAATCTGTAGGCTGTGGTTTTGTTTTGATGACACTCTCCTTTGCTTTACAGAAGCTTTTCAGTTTCATTTGGTCCCATTTATTAATTGTTGATCTTAGTTCCTGTGCTGTTGGTTTTCTGTTCAGGAAGTTGTCTCCTGTGCCAATGAGTTCAAGGGTCTTCCCCACTTTTTCTTCTAACCGATTTAGTGTGTCTGATTTTATGTTGAGGTTTTTTAACCTCTTGGACTTTAGTTTTGTGCAGGGTGATAAATATGGATCTATTTGCATTTTCTATATGTAGACATCCAGTTAGACCAGCTCCATTCGTTGAAGATGCTGTCTTTTTTCCATTGTATTGTTTTGGCTTCTTATCAAAAACTAAGTATCCGTAATTGTGTGGGTGTATTTCTGGGTCTTCTATTCAAGTCCATTGATCAACCATTTTGTTTTTATGTCAGTACTATGCAGTTTTTATTACTGTTGCTCTATAGTACAGCTTGAGATCAGGCATGAAGATACCTCCAGAAGATCTGTTATTGTACAGATCGTTTTGGCAATTATTTTTTTGTTTGTTTTTCCATATGAAATTGAAAATTGTGCTTCCAAGTTTTGTAAAGAATTGTGTTGGTATTTTTATGGGAATTGCATTTGCTCAACCTTGTCCATAGCAACTCTGATCGTAATACTCAGAAGTTGGAAACAACCTAGATGTCCTTAAACAGAGGAATGGGTACAGAAATTGTGGTACATTTCACAATGGAATATTTTGCCTCTATTAAAAAAACAAGGAAATTATGAAATTTGCAGAGGAATTGTGGGAACTAGAAAAGATAATTTTGAGTGAGGTAACCCAAAAGCAGAAAGTCACACGTGGCATGTACTTACTCATAAGTGGGTATTAACTATGTAATATAGGATAAAGGTACTAAAATGTATACTCTTAAAGAAGCTAACCAACAAGGAAGACCATAGGGAAGATGATCTGTCCTCTTTCAGAAGGACGTATGCTATATACATAAGAAGCAGGAGAAGACAAGGAACAGAACTGGAGCCTATCACAGATGGCTTCTGAAGACTCTACTGATTGAAGTGTTGAAGCAGAGTCTGAGAATCATAGCCAAACTTTGGGCACAGTTCAAGTAACCTTATGAAAGAAGGGGTAGACAGAAAGACCTGAAGTGCACAGGTATTCCAAAAGGAGACCAACAGAGCCAATAAAAATAATGAACCTTGGTTTCCCTGAAGAGACTGATACCCCAACCAAGGAGAATGCATGGTGCAAACCTAACCCCTTGGCTCAGATCTAGTCCATAGACTCAGTCTCCAAGTGAGTTCCCTAATAAAGGGAGCAGGGACTTTCTCTAGCATTAAGTCAATGACAGGCTTTGTGATAACTTCCCCCTGGGGGTGGGGGGTGTGCAACCTTGCCAGGCCACAGAGAAGACAATGCAACCAGTCCTGATGAGACCTGATAGGCTAGACTCAAATAGAGATGGGGGAAGACCTCACCTATCAGTGGGCTATAGAGGGTCTAAAGTGGAGAAGAGGGCAGGAGGGTAGGATTGGGAAGAGATGAGGGAAGTGGACACAACTGGGATACAAATCGAATAAACTGTAATAAATGATAATAATAAAATATTTTAAAAATTATAAAGAAGTGAATGATTTGTAATAAATGAATACATAAATAAAATTTAAAAGAAATTAAAAAGTGTGAAAATAGACAATTCCTGTTCATCCATTCTTTCTACGGTCATTTTAAATAACCCAAAATGGTGTCTGTTACACTAATTTTCTTTCAAAATCATGTTGGATCTGAAAAGTATGACATGTCAGCTTATGGGGTAGAAATGGTAAGAGATATGTAGATATTGAAATGGCCTTTTATATTAACCCGTTCTAACTATAAAACCACATTTTCTGTTTGTTTTGTATTGTTTTATTGTTATTGTTGTCAGTGTGGTGGTTTTTTTTTTTCCATTAAGACAGGGTTTCTCTGTGTATCCCTGTCTGCCCTGGAACTAGTTCGGTAGACCAGTCTGGTACTGAGCTCAGAGATCCCAGTTGCTTTTGCCTCTGAGTGCTGACATTAAAGGTGTGCCTTACCATCCCCTAGCCATCATGTATTTGTTCATTGATAACTTTATACCAGTTATAAAGGTATAAATTGACTATGATAGATAGTTTCAATTCATTCTCAGAAAAGCTGTGGATTGTGAGCTGATATTGCTATCTCAAACTTTTGCTCCAGATAAGTCATCAGGATAAAGAAAGCAAAAAACTCACCTGTGTTCTGAAAGATTTTATTAGACTGTATTGAAAATTTTGTCTACTCTAAACGTCAACATAAAGCTATTATAATATTCTGCCTCCATTGGTAGGCAGAACTATAATCAATAATATATCACTAGAATATTAATTGGATATAAGCTGTTGGCCTAATTAGTCCATTTGAATGGAATAATAAGAATTTGCTTTTAATCCATTTGACTTCACTGAGAATTCATAAAGTTGAGGAAAAGTAGATTCATTTTTTTCACTAAGGCAAATAGGGAAGTTATATTTTATATGTTTTAAGTACTTAATTTCTTAAGGTATAGTGAAATCAATTCATTAATTCTTTCTCTGGGTCATCGATTATTTCATATGCAGTGTCAAAGCCAGTAGAAATGATCATACCAGGTATTTGTTGACAGAGGCAAAACTGGATAAAAACATACATTTGAAATTTGGCCCATGATATGTCCATCCATTTCCTATTGTGGGGATAGTGATTATCATTATTAAGATTATTGTTATTAATGTGATTATTATTGTGATGATTGATGATGGTGACTTTATAAGTTTTAATTATGTATCTATATTAGTGTGAGGGTATGTGTACTACCATACACGTGTCTCTGGATACAGAAGACTGTGTCAGATTCTCTGGAGCTGGAGGTAAAGGTGGTTGTATAGCATAGAACATGTGCATTAGGAATCAAATTGTGGTCATCTCAAAAAGCACCAAGGTCTTATGACTGATGCGCCACACTCCAGCAGAGGAAGATAGAAACTATAACAGTAGTTGATACTTACTCCACATCTATTTTACACCAACTATCCACACAACTATTGATATTATCATGTAGTCAATATTGAAGAAAAAATTTTTAGCATGTGCTGACGGATGTGATCTTTTCCTCTTAAAATTTCCTTTGCAAAACAATTAAATCTATCCTTGGTATGCATATAGATAGAGTTTAAGATAGCATTTCCCTGTATAGTCCTGGCTGTCCTAGAAATCATTCCGATTACCAGAGTGTTCTTGAATTCAGGAAGCATTAAACACCTATAGTCACATAGAAACAAAACCAGTAGTTAAGTAAGTGAGTAAATATATAAATAAATAAATTCTGTGTGTAAAATCTTCCCAGATTTGAATCTGTAACCATCCCACATAAGACTGTCTTGTTAAAATCCAATATCCATTCATGTTTAAAGTTTTGGTGAGATCAAAGTTATAAGGCACATACCTAAATTCAGTGAAGACAATATATAGCAAGCCTATAGCCAACATCAAACTAAATGGAGAAAAACTTAAATCAATCCCACTGAAATCAGGGACAAGGCAACATTGCCCACTCTCTCCTTATCTCTTCAACATAGTACTTGAAGTCCTTGCTAGAGTACTAAGATAACAGAAATCCAGGCGCTACAAATCAGAAAGGAAGACATCAAAGTATAACTATTTGCAGATGATAAGATAGAATACATGAGTGACCCCAAAAATCCAACCAGAGAACTTCTTCATCTGATAAACATACCTTCAGCAAAGCGGCTAGATACAAAATTAACTCAAAAAAGAAATCTGTATCCCTCCTGTGTACAAAAGACAAAAGGGCTGAGAAAGAAATTTTAGGGAAACTACAACCTTCATAATAGCTACAAATAACATAAAGTACCTTGGGGTAACTCTAACCGAAAAAGTGAAACATCTCTTTGAAAAAACTTTAAGTCTCTGAAGAAAGACATTGAAGAAGATAACAGAAGATGGAAAGACCTCTTGTGCTCATGGATTAGTAGGATTAACATAGTGAAAGTGGCCATTCTGCCAAAAGCAATCTATAGATTCAATGCAATTCCATCCAAATACCAACACAACTCTTTACACTACTTGAAAGAACAATTCTCAATTTCATATGGAAAAACAAAAAACCCAGAATTGCTAAAACAATCCTGTACAATAACAGATCGTCTGGAGGCAACTACATCCCTGATCTCAAGCTGTACTACAGAGTAATAGTAATAAAAACTGCTTTGTACTGGCATAGAAACAAAATGGTAGATTAATGGGATAGAATAGAAGATGCAGAAATAAATCCACACACCTATAGATACTTGATTTTTTACAAAGAAGGCAAAACCATACAATGGAAAAAAGACAGCATCTTCAACAAATGGTGCTGGTCTAACTGGATATCTACATGTAGGAAAATGCAAATAGATCAATATTTATCACCCTGCACAAAACTAAAGTCTAAGGGGATCAAGACCTCAACATAAAACTGGGCACACTAAATCGGTTACAAGAAAAAGTGGGGAAGACCCTTGAACTCATTGGCACAGGAGACAACTTCCTGAACAGAACACCAACAGCACAGGCTCTAAGATCAACAGTTAAGAAATGGGACCTCATGAAACTGAAAAGCTTCTGCAAAGGACAGTGTCATCAGAACAAAACCACAGCCTACAGATTGTGAAAGGATCTTCACCAACCCTATATCTGACAGAGGGCTGATATCCAGAATATATAAAGCATTGCAGAAGTTGAAAAGCAATAAATCAAGTAATCCAATTAAAAAATGGGCTACACAGTTAAACAGAGAATTTTCTATAGAGGAATGTAGAATGGCAGAGAAACACTTAAAGAAATGCTCAACATCTTTAATCATGAGCAAGATGCAAATCAAAACAATGACCCCGAGGTTTCTCCTTACACCCATCAGAATGGCTAAGATAAAAAAGAAAAACTTAAGTGACAACACATGCTGGAGAGGATGTGGAGAAAGGGGAATCCTCGTCCATTGCTGGTGAGAATTGTGAGTCTCAGAAGCTGTTTCTCTCTATTGTTCAGTGGCACCTCTAAAATGAAAGCTATGCCAGTGAACAACCACTTTATTAATTAATCTGGTGCTTTCTCAGAAAATTGGGAATAGTGTTACCTCAAGATCCAGCAATACCACTCCTAGTCATATGTCCAAAATATGCTCAAGTACACAAGGACTTTTGTTCAACCATGTTTGTAGCAGCTTTATTTGTAATAGCCATAACCTAGAAAAAACCCAGTTGTCCCTCAACAGAGGAGTGGATACAGAAATTTTGGCACATTTGCACAACAGAATACTACTCAGAAATTACAAACAAGGAAATCATGAAATTTGTAGTTAAACTGTGGGATCTAGAAAAGATCGTCCTTAGTAAGGTATCCCAGAAGCAGAAAGACACACATGGTATATACTCACTTATAAGTGAATACTAGACATATAATATAGGATAAACATACCAAAACTGTATACTTAAAGAATCTAGGCAACAAGGAGGACTCTGAGTAAGATGCTCAATCCTCACTCAGAAAGACAAATGGGATGAACATTGGAAGAAGGAGAAAACAGGAAACAGGGCAGGAGCCTACCACAGAGGGCCTCTGAAAGACTCTACACATCAGTGTATCAAAGCAGATGCTCAGACTCATAACCAAACTTTGGGCAGAGAACAGAGAATCTTATGAAAGAAGGGAGAGATAGTTAAGATCTGGAGAGGACAGGAGCTCCACAAGGAGAGCAACAGAACGAAAAAATCTGGGCCCAAATGTATTTTCTGAGACTGATACTCTAACCAAGGACCATTCGTGGATATAATCTAGAACCCTGCTCAGATGTAGCCCATGGAAGCTCAGTGTCCAAGTGGGTTTCCTAGTAAGGGGAAAAGGGACTGTCTCTGAGATGACCTCAGTGGCTGGCTCTTTGACCAACTTCCCCTGATGGGAGAGCAGACTTGCTAGGCCACAGAGAAGGACAATGCAGGCAGTCCTTGGAACGGGGCATGGAGGATATGAGGGAAGGAGAGTGTGATTGGGAGGGAATGAGGGAGAGGGCCACAGCTGGGATACAAAGTGAATAAGCTGTATTTTATTAAATAAATAAATAAATAAATAAATAAATAAATAACAACGCTATTGTTAAATGTGTGTGTTTTTTTCATTGATAAAGGAAAGGCAAATTCTGCAATTAAATAATAGATTTAAGTTCATGTAGCATTTGTAATGTGCCTTTTTCAAGCCTTCTCTGTGAAACTGATAAATGTATAAAATCTTAAATTTAGAAATAATCGAGCTCTAGAACATGCAGTAATTTAATTACTCATTTAGTAATAAAAAACACACATATTTTAAAATATTACTGCTGTTAAGTTAAATATATAATTTTATAATTTTGAATTGCAAGAGTGTCATTTTATTCCCTATTCTATAACCAGCTCCTAAATTAAACTTGTGTAAGTAATTAACCTCTGTGTGACCAAGTTTGCTCATCTCTGAAACAGAAACAGTAATTATTACTGCTTACCCTGTAGGCATAGAGTGAAAATTAATGAGATATTCTTAAATGAACTATCTGACAGGCATTTTATATTTATAAAATCTAATACCCAAGCTATTCGTCTTATTTTTGTCAGACACATATGAAGAACACATTCACTGAAAGCACCTTTTTATTTGTGTATATATATATATATATATATATATATATATATACACACACACACTAATTATCAGTAGCAAAAATATAGTTTTGTGAAAATGATAGTTGAAATGTTTCAATAATCCTATGGATGTTTATAATTTTATGGTGTTTTGTATGTGTGTTTTCTCTTTTCATATTAATGGTACTAAGGATTGACCCTAATGCCTTGTAAATATGTACCTTTGAGCTATATCCATATCACGTACATGTATATTTTAAGATAGAAATTATTTGGGGAGATGGATTTTGTTTTCTAAAGTTCAAAATCTATCTTTCTTACAATTTTTTCCAGCAATAATCAGTTCTAAATGGAGCAACAGAAAGTTCCTCTATTTAATCAATACAAACTCTACCCACCCTGCACATTAGGTAAGCTAGATGTGATGTTTGGAGGATTGGTCTGTGCTTTTATTGGTGTTTAGCAGCATTCTTGTTGTCTACTAACCAAGAAAATGCCAATAAAACTGTCTCAGAAACAAGTTCTCAAAATGCTTCCAAACATCACTAGGGATCTTCTGTGAAATAAGCATAAGTATATTTTAGAATCAGTGTTCAAAGGTTGAGTGGCTTTCTAACAACTGATGACATCATGTCCAAGACAACTCTTTTTTGTCACTTTATTATTATTATTATTTACAATTTATTCACTTTGTATTCAGGCTGTGGCTCCCTCCCTGGTCTCCGCTCAATCCCACCCTCCATCCCTATTCTCCCCCTATCCCTCTAATGTCCTGATAGGAGAGGTCCTCCTCTTCCCTCTGATCCTAGCCTATCAGGTCTCATCAGGACTGGCTGCATTGTCTTCCTCTGTGGCCTGACAAGGCTGCACCTCCCAGTGGGGAGGTGATCAGAGAGCCAGCCACTGAGTCCATGGGAGAAACAGTCCCTGCTTCTCTTACTAGGAAACCCACTTGGAACCCACTGAGTCTATGGTCAACTCATTATTTTAATTAATTGATTCATTTATTTATTTTACGTTATGATTGCAGGCTCTTCCTCCTCTCCTTCAGTTCCCATCCTCCCGCCTACTCCCACCTACCTCTCCTTCCCTACTCCTCAGATCAAGTGTTCCTCTGCCCTACCTACTCAGACCACCTCATCAAATCGCCTCAGCACTTAGTACATCTTCTTCCCCTTTGTACTGGCAAGGAAGCTGTACCAGGAGGAAATGATCAAAAAGTGGCAACAGAGATCATGTCAGAGAAAATACACTCTGTCCTTTCTAGGGGACCCAAATATTGACCAAGCTACCCATCGTCTCTCTATGTGTAAAACGCCTTATTGGACTCCACACATGGTCCTTGGTTGGTGCTCTGTAAGCCTCCCTTGGCCCAGTTTAGTTCCCTTTGTGTCCATCTGTTCACCTACCCACCCACTCTTCCACCAGATTCCCTGTGCTCTGCCCAGTGTTTGGCAGTGAGTCTCAGAAGCTGTTTCTCTCTATTGTTCCGTGGCACTTCTAAAATGAAAGCTATGCCAGGCTCCTGTCTGCAAGCATAGCAGAGTGTCCTTAGTAGTGCCAGGGGTTGGTTCTCGCCTATGGGCGTGGGTCTCAGGTTGGGCAAGACATTGGTTGGACATTCCCCTTATCTCTGTTCTATCATTATTCCTGCACATCTTGTAGGCAGAGTAAATTTTGGGTTGAAGTTTTTGGGTGTGGGTTGGTGTTCCCCTCCCTCCACTAAGAGTAGTGTCTAGTTAGAGGTTGTCATCTTCAGGCTCCATGACCCCTTCCACTAAGAGTCACCCCCATATCTTTCCAGGAGCCAACCTTGTTGTAGGTCTCCTGTTATATCAAAGATGCCCCTGCCAAGGTTTCTCTTTTCTCTGTAAGACCTCTGTCCTCCCATCGCCTCTCCCCTCTCTGATCTACAAGACAACTCATATTTTTAAATTAAAATTTGTATTTTTAAAATGTATTTCATCTTACATCTGCACTGTAGCCCCCTCATTCCTCTCCTCCCAGTCCCACCTTCAGTCCTTCTTTTACCCCATCCCTCTCCATCAGAAAGGGGATTCTTCATCTCCTACTAACTGACCCCTGCCTATCAAGTCTCACGTGGGCTGGCTGCTTCCTCTGTCTCTGTTGCTTGACAAGGCAGCACCACTAGAGGGAACTGATCTAGTGGCACACAACAGAGTCCATGTATGAGACAGCTCATGCACTCCTTTTTAGGGTTCCCACACAGAGATTGAGCTGCCAATTGGCCATATCTGAGCAGGGGTCCTAGGTCCTATCCATGTATGGTCCTTGGTTGGTGCATCAGTCTGCACAGGCCACCCTGGGTCCAGATTTGTTGGCTCTGTTGGTCTTCATGTGGAGCTCCTGTATGACAGAAAGTATACTAAGTGCAGTGGAGCATGACTGTAATTCCAACTATCAGGAAGCAGAGGCAGATGGACCTCTGTGAGTTTGAGGACAGTGTGGTCTACAAAGTGAACCCAAGACAGTCAAGGCTACACAGAGAAACCCTGTCTCCAAAACAAACAAGATAACAACAACAAAAACAAAACAAAGAACAAAGAAACAGAAAGCATGCCTCATAATCTTTTCTAAAGAGTTCATCAGCTAGAGACAAAATATCTAAATATAGGAGTCTATGAGGACCATTTTTATACAGACCACCACAATAGGTTAAGACTCTGGCTTCTGCCCATCACGTGGTCCTCTGGTCATTCCTGCTTTGGTTGGAAATTCTTAGCTGAAATGTCAGTGTAATCACAAGGAAGAAAGTAATTGGAGACGGGGGAAAGTAGTGCAATCTAAGAAAAAGTGAAAAGAAAACAGTATACCAAACTGAAGTTTTACAGTCTGAAGGTTGTTATTTTTGTTTTGGTTTTGGTGTTTGTATGTTTGTATGTATTTATGTTCACTACATGAAAACCTAAAACTTCATGTTTAACCTTTGTTTTTTTACTATAATGTCTTTCAATGGTAATGTTTATAAAAATTAAGCTAGATGGCTGAAGGGTAAATGATCTACTGAACTTCTGCTTGTATACTCTAGCATGATTGTTGATTTTTATGACATCCTTAACATAAAATATGTACTTGGTGTCAACAGTCACTTACAGTCTTAAAGTAAAGCATTTTCAAAGACAGAAAAGCATCAACTTTGGAAACATGTACTTTAGATTTTTTAATGTGCAGAAGAATATTGCTTTAAATAGCACTGCCTGAGTTGCTAGAAACTGAATGATTCTTACTGAATGAGCTTTAAGTCCTAACTCTGTGAGCTAGATAATTTGCTTATTAATTTAGATTGATTCATTTCAATTATATTTTTATCAACTGATACTTCAATCAGAAAAGAATGTGTAGTCCTTCACACAGGAATGATCAGCTTGTGACTGGATATGGCTCTGTAAAGTAACTAGAACTGCTAAGAGAGTAAGAGTTTGAGAGATTAAAGAAATGGACTACTACAGTTTAAACTGAGGCAGCTGTGCCTGTGTGAAAATGGGAGGTGTGTAATTAGGACATCCCAAATTTTCCACTAATTTCTATAGTGAACATAAAGTTGTTCGCTGTATATAAAGCTCAGTTAATCAAATAAACACAAGAATATATGGGCAAATTAAGTGATAAAATAAAAAATGTCTACAATAAGTCTGAAATTATGCTTTCAAAAGTACCTTTTCTTGTGGCAATTTTAGGGGTTGTAATTTTAATTTCAGTTAATGCATTTGAAGAGTGAAGATTAGAGTAATTTTAATATTTAGCATTCTGATTCTATTATTTTAATGTGTCTTCCTCCTACTTTTTCTGTTTTATATTGAAGAGAAATGCAAGAATAAATATATTTAAATGGCTTGTACTTTGTTAACTACCAAAATGTATGCTAAAACAAATTCGAAAGGATTTAGTGACACATAACAGATAAAATCCAATTAAAGATTTTTTTTCTGAAATGCTGTTGTGATTTTGTTTTTAAAGAAGCAGAATGAATTTCACCAGTGTGACTCTTTCTTGTAGGAAGCCAGTGCAGGGCAGTATTTATGATGCTCGCAGGAGTGTCAGTTCAGTCTGACATTCAAAGACAGATTCTGTCTTGAAACAAAACAGGCAAGCCAAAAAGGAAAGCAGAATATAATGAATGTCAATTTTAATTATATAGAAAATTTATGTAGTCAATAAATTCTTAATTAATAATCATATATGACCAAAATCATTAATCTAGATCAATTATAAATATACAATAAGGAATTAAAGTTGTAGGGAAAAGTATATAAGCTAAACTAACATGAAGTTAGTCAAACAGAAAACTGGAAATTGTTGTCTGAAGAGGATATAATTTTTAAAAATAGAAAAAATATATTATTTTTCTATAATATATCACAATGCTTTTGAATTATTCTAATTATTGAAATCTAGTATAACTTCTTGTAGTAAATCACTGAAATGGTGAAGAGCATGCTAACATGCCTAAAGCTACCAACAAAAGAAGAATGGTGCCTGAATGTATTGGTTTAGATGACAACAGATTTAATTTGTACATGACATAATATAAGCTATGTGAATTTAAATATAAAAACTTAAATTCAGGAAAATAAGATAATATAAATATTTCATTCAATAGACTCAAAAAGAAGAAATAAATATAAACAGAAGGGGTTATTTTTTCTCTTTTTTAAGTTTTTTTCTTTATTATTATTATTTATTAAAATTTATTTATATTGAATCCTGGCTGTAACCTCCCCCCTTGTCTCCTCTCAATCCCACCAACCCTCCCTTTTCTCCACTTATGTCCCTCCCCTAGTCCATTGATAGGGGAGGACCTCCTCTCCCTCCTTCTTACCCTAACTGATCAGGCCTCATCTGTGGCTTAGCAAGACTGCACCCCCCAGAGGGAGACAGCCACTGAGTACATGTCAGAGACAGGCCCTGCTCCCCTTACTAGGGAACTCACTTGGAAACTCTCCATGCATGGTCCTTAGTTGGAGTATCAGTCTCTACAGGCCCCATGGGCTTAGGGTTTTTTTTTTTTTTTTTTGCCCCTGTTGGTCTCCTTGTGGAGCTCCTGTCCCCTCCAGGTCTTTCTATATCCCCCTTCTTCCATAAGATTCTGCACTCTGCCCAAATTTAGGCTATGAGTATCAGAATATCCTTTGATACCCTCATGGGTAGTCTTTCAGAGGTCCCTGTGAAAGGCTACTGTCTTGTTCCCTGTCTTCTTCTACCTCAGATGTCTATCTCGTCTTTCCTTCTGAATGAGGATTAAGCACATTCCCTAGGGTCCTCCTTATTGTTTAGCTTCTTTAGGACTATAGATTTGAGTAAGTATGTTTATCCTATATTATATATCTAATATCCACTTATAAATAAGTGAGTATATACCATGTGTCTCTTTCTGCTTCTGAGTTACCTCACTCACTTTTATTTTTTATCTCATCACATTGTCTTATATTAGTTGACTAAAATAATTTTAATCCTTTAGAATTGTCATTTAGTCTTTTAACTGCTTAAAAGGCAAATCCATGAATGAGGTAAACAAGAAACCTTTTGTTAATTTTTATTTTATGACTTAAAAATAGTTATTAAATCTGGTTCTGAGTCAAATCTAGATTCTTTGAAGCAAAAATGAAAATAGAGTGCAATTCACAAATGGATCCCATATCAATTTCTTCATTTTTAGGTTTTATAATCTTTGATTGTATATCAGTCCATTTGTCTGATGCTATCTTCAGTTCCACCAAACCTACAATATATCATTTACTCCTTTTATTTATTTTTTGCACAAATTTATTTTGGGGGGACAGTTGCTTTTGCTAATTCTTCACTTCTATTCTTATTTCAAACAAGATTCTTTTTACTTCTCATTACAATTTTTGATCAGCATGTAGTTCTTTTGTTATGAAATTGATTAAATCCCATTATTAGCTCCAACAATTCCATAAATAAACTTCTTTGGATTTATGTCACCTGAGTTTATACAAACGTGGCTCATAGGAAAAATAATTTTAATAATTTATTCATGTATGATCTCTACGTGACCTAGGATCTCAGAACTGGAAGATGGCTCAAGATGGGTAAAGGTCCTTTTGCCCACACTGAGGACATGAGTGTATTTTGTGGATCTTCTATATTAGAAGGAGAGAAGTAACACCCTTAAGTTCTCCTGTGGCATCTGCATGAATGTGCAGAAAATTTGGTATATAAATGAATAATGTAATAAAAAGTACTGAGTGGACATGATTTTTTAATCATTAAATTTCATATGATCTTTTTGTGTTTGGAATTGAAAATCTTTGGCCATTCCTTGGCTTGCATATGCACCATTCTGCCTCTATAGTCACATTGTTATCTTTATCTAATAACCCATTAACTTTCCCAAATTAAGACAGTGAAAATGCAGACAGTGAATCAAAGATGCTAGAAGATTCCCCTTATATATCATCTATATACAGATTAAAGGGATAGACATCATTAAGCCTGCAGGCAAGAGCTTAATTAAGGACCCACTAGAGTACACCATGATGATCGGTGACTTGGAAACATCAGACATAATCCACTTAAATAAAACTTTTAAACAAGGAAAGAAAGAGTACCTCAGAATTTGGCCTGTGAGATGTGTGTGAATGGAGTCAGCTGGGTGCTGCAGATGTAGACAAACTGAATAAGATAACTATCATCCATCCTCAAGACAAAGGTTGCAATATTTTGAGGTCTTAGGCCTTTTGTCATAGTCTACATGAACTCACATATGCATGAGCCCTTTTGCATCAGGAAATGGAGCTGTTCAACCCCTCTGGCTAAAACAATGTTTTTGTCTCCTCAAGACTTCCCCAAGTCTTGAGGAAATACAGACATCCCATCTATGCCTGAGAGCTCCAAACTCACCCTTTGTCTTCACGTTGACTGGTTCTGAGTCTCTGTGTGAATTAGAAAATTTTTGCACTTATTGCAGGAAGCTTCTATGATGTTTCAGTGATTCACTAATCTACATGTATAGAATTACATTTTTTTGGGCTTGTTTAACTGCTACATCTCTTTAAGAGGAGGTAGCAGCAGATATTTACCTAGTGTTTATGCTCAATCTAGTCTGAGGCTTCACATCCTTTACAGTGTCAGGAATGGGTTTAATTTCATTGAATGGAACTTCAGTGCAAGCAAAAAAGTGGTTGGTTACTCTGCTCTCATTTTTGCACTATTGCAGCAATATATCTTGCAGGCTGGACAGTATAGAGTCTCAACAGATTAAACAGGGCAATAGTGATGAAAACTTTTCTCTTCATGTAATGTGTTTCATGTTACAGCATTATGATGATTAATTCACAGGGTGAAGTCTCTAGCTGAAGGTCAGATTAATTTCTCCATCTCTGATGCCATAAGCATGTTGTATTTTTATCAACAGGCCTTGCCTGCTGTGAAGATTGTGAAAGATAACCAATAACATTGGCATTAACTGTTGGCATTTGAGGGTGTAATGGGTCCCCTTTAGTCAATGACCACAAGAAGTATAATCGGTTCTTAACATTGGGGGATTATATGGTAGCACATGATGTCAGATTATGCTTATACCCTTCATTGTAAATATGTATGAACATATATTAAGAAAATTATAGAATAGTAAGTTTCCACATGGCTTTTTCAAAGGCTCTTAGTATTCAATACCATTTTCAGTTTTTCCTCCCCTGCTCTCCCTTCACATCCTCCTCTCTCATACTATGTTCCCCTTTAAAACAAACTCACAGGCATATTCTAGAAACTATCATTCATTTAAGGTGATAAAAATTGAAAATCTAAATAAAGAAAACGGATATTCTCATAGAGAAAGCAATGTAAACATTAGGATACATTTGAAAATTATGCTGGTTTAAGTTCCTGGCTATAAGAGCTTCTCCTCCAGAAGCCATGACCTTTCCAGTCACAGCAATTGGCTAGTCATGGTTTGCTGGTCACAAACCTTCTCCTATTGAGCAGGACTTAAGTCCAAATAGGTTTAACATGGGAACAAAGAGTGAAAAATTAAGGTTTTATTGTTTCAACATTTTTGTTTGTTTTGCCTTGGAGACAAAGTCTTGTTACCTGGCTCAGAATGTTCTGTGACCCAACATCTCCCTGATCTGCCTACTCCAGAGCTGTGATGACCAGAATGCCAAACACAATTAGCTTCCACGAAGCTAATATTTTCAACGTTAAACATAGCTCAACAATATATTTTGACTTGCAATGGAGAGGTAACCACTAATCTGCACTTTGGAAATAAAGTAATTGTTATTTTTTGTCTAAAATTTACAAGAGCTGTCATTTATTTGCTGGCTATGTATATAACCTTTCCTGGTTAAGTGATTTTAGACAAAAGTATTTAAGAAAAAAAAAAAAGTGGTCAAACAATGACATTGAATCTCTGCCACCTGCTGGAAGTAATAGAGAACTACATAACATTACTTATTTTTCTTTTTCATGTGTGTTCTAGAAAGCCAGGAAAAGAACATGTATCTTAATGCAAAAATTATTATATGATATTATTATCAATATTATATTATAGCATTAAAAATAAAATGAAAGAATGCATTCAAAAATTCAATTTTATCTTAAATGTCTAGTTCACAAATACAAAGAAATGAGTACTGTAGATTAATCAGAGCGGATATTAAGACTCGAGATCAAGCCTCTGACAGAGGGGGAGAAGTAATGATAGATCTGGGGGAGGTTGTTGAGACTTGGGGAGAACAAGAGCTCCACAAAGACCAAACTGAACAGGGCACAGGGGTCTTGTATGAGACGGTTTCTACAATCAAGGACCATGTGTGGATGTGGACTGGAACCCCGCACGGATGGGGCCCATGATAACTCGGTGTAGGACTGAAGACCCTATTCAGGGAAACAGGGACTGTTTCAGTCATGATCTTGATGGCTGACTCTTTGACCCTCCCCCATACAAGCCGGGGAGTGACAGACTGGCTAGATCCCAGGGGAGGACATTGCAGCCAGCCCTGAGGAGACAGGATAAACTGGGGTAGGATGGAAGGGAAGGAGGTCCTCCCCTGATGGTGGACTTGGAGGGGGCAGGGAAGAGGGAGATGAGGGAGGGAGGGGGAGGGTAAGAGGGAATGGGGGAGGGGGCTACGCCTGGGATTCAAAGTACCTAACCTGTGATTGAGATAAAAATAAATAAATTTATAAAAAAAAAAAACATTTAGTGGTACTTGAATCTCATGACACTTGAATTTTATCTCACATTGATCATTATTATCAATTTTTGTACTGATAAAATTTTATGTAAACTGATGATTTGACTTATCAATTTTTTTAATTCTAAATTCCATTTACACATTGCTATCAGGCAATTATATTTTGTATTTTAATAGAAAACATTTCACAAATTTCCACATGTATCAATTAGAGCAAATGTAGCAGAGTCAGGGAAATACCCATAAGTGTAAGCCTAGGGATACTGCTATGCCAGCATATTTCCTTGGAAGACAATGGGATTTCTGAGAGTCAGAATAGAAATCAGGCATCCCGGCTTTTCAGTCACCACACTCACCTATTTATCAAAACTATTAAGTACTATCAAGCCTTAGGAAACATCAGAGAAAAGGAAGTAGGAAGAATATAACTGCCCGAGTAAGAGAAAGAGAAAAATAAAGTGCCGTTTTCCAGAAAAGTTACAAATGTATCATGTATGTAATCTGTTAAAGATCTAGCCGACTTTGATCAGCAACCCGTGAGGGGGTGGGGCAGCCTTACCAGGCCACTGAGGGAGACAAAGCGGCCAGTCCTGAAGAGACCTGATAGGCTAGGGTCAGATGGAAGGGGAGGAAGACCTCCCCTATCAGTGGACTAAGGGAGGGACACGGGGAGAAGACCAATGGAAGGTGGGATTGGGAGGGGATCAGTGAGGGGGCTACAGCTGGGATACAAATTAAATAAATTGTAATTAATAATATAAAAAAATCTAGCCAAAGAGATCAATCAGCATAGATTGGGGATCTGTAGGCAGTTGACAGCTGAAAGAGGAAGATGAGTCATTTTAGCTTGTGGGTGTTAAGTATAGGTAGGGTAATTGTGATCCAGTGGACAGCCACACACTCATTCCAATGTGAACAGCAGTTACTGGACTCAATTGGCTATTTGAAAAAATAGGGAATATGGAGCAGGAATGAATTCTAGGTTGGCCTGGAGTAGGAAAAAGAGGGTGACTATGATCATGTTATATTATGAAATTCT
Source organism: Pachyuromys duprasi (assembly GCA_028658305.1). Lineage (NCBI taxonomy): Eukaryota > Metazoa > Chordata > Mammalia > Rodentia > Muridae > Pachyuromys > Pachyuromys duprasi. Next base: position 32,758,301 of record CM053766.1, on the reverse strand, counting down.
TTTTTTTTAAGATAGAACTTTTGTAATACAATCATGTTAGTGTGTGTGTGCATTTGTGTATGATTTTATAAGTAGGAAATCAACTGAAGAAAACATGGATGCACTGTTAGAGTATGAGCAGACTTATGCAGTTTAGCTGAGACTAGCATGCTAGAATTAAAAAATAAATAAATAAAAGGATGTGAGGACCAACCAGAGTAAACAGCTAAGTATAGAAGAACAGCAAACAATGCCTCTTACAGTTTCCTATCTAGTATTTATGTCACTGTGATGCCATTAGCCTATTCAGACATATAGAGAAGGGGGAGAAATTATGGGCTATCTGAGTCTAGACAATCAAAATTGCACGCTGTTGCAGCTGGATGTGACAGGCCTGCTGACTGTCCACCAACACACACCGGCTGGATGCGTTTTTTGCTGACATGCTAATTTGCTGCTCCCAGTTTGGGAATTTCTGCTGGTGCATGCTTCTGGAGACAACCTCTAGAGTTACTTAGTTGATTTGGTTAAATCTTTTCCATGAGTTTCATATTTGAAAACCAAAACTGAGCCCTTTCCATCCTTTTAATGACATCTTTATCTGTATTCATTTTATGCCTTAATAATTTAACATAATGTGAACATGTAAAAATGCTTTTGTCTAAAAAATAAATTGAAGATGAATGTATGCTTGAATGTTTTTTTTTCATGAATTTTGAGTTCTGAATTGTATTTTATGTATTTAGGGGTGCCACATGATTTTTTTTTCTGTCTTTTGTGAACAGTTTGGGAAGTACTCTCTCAAGAATGCCAAATACCACATTTTAAACATGGAAAGAAGATCATCATTCTAGAATATTTAAATGCAATATAACTTTTTAAAGGAATATTTTAATTTCCTAGTTATCTATATCATAAATATGAATTCACGTTCCTTTCTCAAGTGAGTTTCTTTTTTTCAGAATCGTTTTCTTTTTTATTGTTTTGTTTATTATTTATACAGTAATTTGACTGTGTGTGAGGCAGCAGGACAGAAGAGGTCATTAGACCTCATCATAGATGGTTACAAGCCACCATGTGGTTGCTAGGAATTGAACTCAGGAACTTTGGAAGAACAGCCAGTGCTTTAACCTCTCAGCCATCTCTCTAGCCTCAGAACCATTTTCAAACCTCTCATGCCCATAGAATTAATGTTTCTCTTCTTTTTCATTTTAAAATTCAAAATTTCAGAAATACCCAGCTCATAGGCTACTAACTTCATGCCAGGAGTTATTTCTTTAGGAAACATGAAAATGCACAATTGTTACACTTTTCATTTTTGTTTATGCTATTTCAACATTGGGAATATACAAAGAGGTGATTGTGTAAATTGTCTAATTATAAATACCTATATAATTGCATATTCACTCTATATGTTTATCCAAGATGTCATAGATTAACAAACCAAAGTCCAGTGCCAGGTGTGGGGTACATATCATCTCCTTCCATCAGTATATTGTGTCTCTAGGTTTCTGTAGATTTCTTATGACTCTTCTTTGAGATTTTTTTCAACTGGAGATCTTATATTTGTCTTATTTTATAAAGAGGCTCCCCTAAGCACATGATTTTTTCCGGGAATATATCAGGTTTGGTAGACAATTCTTTTACCTTTTTTCCCCAGCTGGGTGTTTTGTGTTGTTTCCTTTAACTTCTTTGTCAGTGATTAATGACAGTGGTAACAGTGTCCACCATAAGAGTGTATACACTCTCGCTGCAGGCAAACAGTTTTAAGAATTTCACAGACACTCAGAAGAGTGCTGTGCGTACAGCAGTTGGACCAGGGATGCATAGTGGTGCCACTTGAGTTGTGGAGTTGTTGGTCCTGGGAATTCAGTGAACATGCTTTCAGATACTGTTGGTTTCAGCAATGCTGCCAGCAGAAGCATCTGGTACTGGGAGCTTCAGAAATTAAAGCAAGCCTGAAGGGTTTCTTTTCCGTCGTAGAAGTGCATTAAACTCACCAGAGACTAGCTTCCAGAGAGGTAGCGGTGAATGACAGCTCCTGCACTCTCACCAGTCTCCTGGATTCAGGGGAAGGTGCAAGTGGCTGTTGGAGAGGAGTTACTGAGAGATAATGCATCCTCTTCTTGACTTCTGTCTTCAGTTTCAGTGGTGGCCAGGTCCTGTAAATGGCTAGTAACAGAGGAGGTCTCAAGGGAGCTAATGACTTGTCTCAGATGCTGCCAGTGACACCTCAATCTATAATGAAACTCTCCTGTTATAGCATCCCATTGGCTTGTGGGCTGAGACCAAAGGTTGTATAGTCATTTGGTAGGGGAGAAGGCTAGGTCTGCAAGCATTTCCTCAAAAACATAAGCATGTCAGTAAAAATTCCAGGAATATTTGTGAAAACACAGGCACGGTGTGTACTTTTACCATCATTCCTAAAAGGTGAAAGGTGGAAAGAAGGGATGGCTGGAATCACAGCTGGTTTGCCTGAGAGTGGTAAAATTCTAGGCTAATGGAAATGCATACCACAGTACAAATACATAGGCACACACACACGAACATACTCACACATGCACGCATGCAAGCAGGCACACGCACACTCATACACATGCGCACATCCACACATAATGTGTTTATCTGTCTGTGCCTCCTGTGCTGAGGTGGTGAACCTGAACTGTTGTTTTTTTTTTTTTTTTTTTTTCTTTTTTTCTTCATGCTTCAGATAGGGTGTGAGTTGTAAATAATAGAGTTAGGCATGAAACTGTCCAATATCATTTAGCTCAAAATACCTCCAAAACAATAGCAATGATGTTTAAATTTAAAACTTCTTTCAATGAAAACAGACACAAAATTTGTTCTCAAATCTCTTCTCTCACAATTCCCCTTTTCCAGACCAAACATTGTTGCCTTATATATTTAAAGTCCAGATTTTAAAGATGAAGAGGAAACCCTGTAGCTTAATGCCTGCCTGGACTACATATAGGGTACTTGATAGTTTGTGAATTCCAGCAGGGCTACATAGAGAGACCGACGTATCTTAAGCAAACAAACAAACAGCCAACACTACTTATAGGATTCTTTATTAAATTTTCCAAAACATAATTAGATGTTTCATTCTCATTTTGTAGCAACAGTCATGGTGTACATAACATTTAGAATTGGGAAAATTTGAAAAACGCCAGTCTTGGGAAGACCCACTTATTTTTAGAGAAGTACAATTGTAGTATCTACGGAGACTTTTCTGTATTACAGTTAAAGTGATTTCAGTCTTCCTTTCTTCTGTGGCACCTCCCTTCTCTTATAGAATTATTAGTATATACTCCATTCTTAATTAGAAGTGTCCCTCCCCCATACAAGCCGGGGAGTGACTGACTGGCTAGATTTCAGGGGAGGACATTGCAGCCAGCCCTGAGGAGACAGGATGAGCTGGGGTTGGATGGAAGGGGAGGAGGTCCTCCCCTGTTGGTGGACTTGGAGGGGGCGGGGAGGAGATGAGGGATGGATGGGGAGAGTGGGAGGGAATGAGGGAGGGAGCTACGCCTGGGATGCAAAGTACCTAACCTGTGATTGATATAAAAATAAATAAATTTAAAGAAAAAGAAGAGTGAATCATATTCTGAACACTTAATAACTTAAGCTTTGACAGTCTCAATGTACACAATATTTTTAAAAACATGCATTATATATAATAACTCAATTCATAAGTTCTGGCATTCAGTTTGTTTTACGTATAATTCTGAATTTTCATTGATGTTCTAATTTAAATTATTTTAACTACGATTCCTATGAGTACAGATTATTACATCATACATTTTATATTGGCCCAATTTCAAAATTATGTAAACCTATCAGTTGATTTTTGTGTCTGTTATGATTGTTCTTCTATGTTTAAAATATAAAGTATTTTATCTAACTCTCAGTCAATTTAATTTTCTCTATAAAATTAAAATAACAAATATTAGGACATATTTAAAAAGAATTTAGTATTTACCCGCAAGGGATTTTCTTTCTCTATAGATTACAATGAATTTTGAATATTACAGGGCTGGACAAATGTCTCTGTAATAAAGATCCCATGCTGTGCTGAATGTGGTGGTATACGCCTATTGTTCAAGCACTCAAAAGGCCAAAGAGGCCATATCTCTGTGAGTTTTGGGTCAGTCTGGTCTACAGAGTGAGAAGCTGGCATGCAGTGTAAAAGAGTGAGACCATGTCTAAAATAGTAAAAACAACAACAATAATAACATACTTTATTGTCACTTTTAATGTTGTTCTTGCTGCTGTAGCTTCTGTTTCTTTAGAGACCAATTCATCTCTTGGTACCCACCAGTGTCTGTAACTCCATCTTCAGATGATCTGACAACCTCTTCTGGCCTCTCTGGCAGCCCTGCACACACACACACACACACACACACACACACACACATACAATAAACAAAAAAACAAACAAATAAATAAAAATTGGATTTTTTCTTTTTTTTCTTTATTTATTTTTATATTAATCACAGGTTATATATCTTGTATCCCAGCCGTAGCCTCCTCCCTCATTCCCTCCCACTCTCCCCATCCCTCTCTCAGCTTCTCCCTGCCCCCCTCCAAGTCCACTGATAGGGGATAACCTCACCCCCTTCCATCTGACCCTAGCTTATCCTGTCTCTTCAGGGCTCGCTGCACTGTCCTCTTCTGGGATCTAGTTAGTCAACAAGCTTCTTCTTTGCTGTTCAGAAATCTGAAAGTCTTATTCTACTAACACCAAACACTGTTGGAAAAGCAGTCCAAGGAAGGAGTGACAAAATTTAGTATTCTCTTTCTGACTTTTGTTTGTTATATGTTTCAGTCTTTCAATATTTTGAATATGATGTGTCTAGGTGTGAATCTCTGCATGCTTTTTCTTTGGTTTTCTTAAATTTCATGAAAATATGTGTATTTATATTCAGCACCACCAGTGAAAGTTTAGACCTTTATTTGACTAAATGATATACTCTCGCCCTTAATCCTTCCTCTTTTTATAGAGATCTTGGTAACATTGATGTCATTCCACAGAACTCATTGTTGATGTTCTGTTTATTAATTTTTCATACATTTTGATATATTTTAGGTTCATTGGCTTATTAGGTCTCATCAAGGCTAGCAGCAGCATCTTCCTCTGTGCCCTGGCAAGGTGGGAGGTGATCAAAGAGCAGGCCACTAAGTTCATGTCAGAGACAACCCCTGTATGCATTACTAGAGAACCCACTTGGAAACTGAGCAGCCAATGGGTTTCATTTGAACAAGGTATCTACGTCTTCTTCATGCATGGTCCTTTGTTGGAGTATTAGTCTCTGCAGGAACCACTAGGTCCAGGTATTTTAGCTCTGTTGTTCTCCTTGTGGAGTTCCTGCCCCCTCCAGGTTTTTTTTTTTTTATCTCGCTCTTCTTTTATAAAATTTCTAGCACTCTTCCCAAAGTTTGGCTAAGACTCTAAGTATCTCCTTCCATTCCCTGGTGGGTAGAGTCTTTCAGAAGTCCTCTGTGGAAGGCTCCTGTCCTGTTGCTTGTTTTCTCTTACTTCCGATGTCTATCATCCTTGCCCTTCTGAATGAGTATTAAGCATTTTCCCTAGGGTCCTCCTTGTTGTTTAGCTTCTTTAGGAGTATATATTTAAGTATGTTTATCCTACATTATATGACTAATATCCACTTTAAAAATGCTTGGTTCAACCCCCCAAAATAAAACAAAAAAAGTTCCATCTTGCTCTCAAGTGTGATATAAAGAACACTGGCCCACAGGGGCCCTGGTGAACCTTGCTCATAAAACACATGTTTCATGAGAGCAGGACTAATCCCATAACAAAAGAAGATACTTCTTTTATCTATTTTCCCTTTTAGAGCAAAGGTTTCTAGGTGAATTTATTTGTATACCTCTCTGTGTACTGTGGTAGCTTTTATAAGTTGAAACTCCATGAGAAACTAATCCTGCAAAGATCGTGTGCCAGCATGCTCAGTGTTAAAAGAAAAATAAAGACCAATAGTACAAAAAGGAATATCAAATAGCTATGTGAAAATGAAGTTAAAATGAACAAACTTTAAAAACTAACGGTATTAGTTAGCTACTAGAAAAAAAAAAAGCTTTGTAAGAATTCAGGACTTACTCAGGATGACAACAAGTGACTTCAGAAAGTAACTTGATTAACCTAGAGTATTTTCGTTTTGTATTCTAGTGAAGTAAACGCACAGATACACTATCTAATTAAAAAAATATATATTTAAGAAAGGAGAATCAATGGCTAAGAAAACTATGAAAATTATAATTATCACTTTCATCATTATTTTTACCAATGGCTTTGTCTTCTTACTTGTAATTTACACAGTTATCTCACACTTGAGGCACCTGACACTCTCAGATAACACTTATTGGCAACAGAAGAGAAGATGGCACCAAAGATAGCAATGTATTTCATCTCCTTGTCTGAAACAGGATGTGCAGACTAGGAGCTTGACAGAAGATGCCACCATGTCTTTTCTCGTAAGTCTTTGATAGTTGAAAGCCGTGTTAGAGAGCCTAAAATGCATAACCATTGGGATGCACTGCAGGAATAAAAATCTAGGGATCTCAGCTGCTCCTTATGGATACCATGACAGTGTCATCCAACTAGCAGAATCAGTGGATATTGGCAACATATCCTACAGAAAAAAGGCACCATCTTCTACAGATAAATATTACTTTCTTTGGAAATGGGGTAATTTTAAGTGGAACTATTTAGAGTGAGGAGATACTTATAAAACCTGAGCCTTGTCATATAGTCTCTTTGTGTTTTCAATATTTTCTCATTGTTCCCTTCATTTTCTTAAGGCATTCAGACCAACCTCATTCTGTGAGACCATAGTCCCCTTGATACCTAAACTTAACAAAGACCCAAAAGAGGAATTTAAGAGATTACAACTCAAATCCTGTATTTCTTTAATGAATGAATTAATTAAGCAAGCTTAAACTCATCACGATAATTACCACATCTGTTTCTAGCCATATACAGAATACTGTGATTTAGTCTCATTCTGTTCTCTTGGTAAAAGTTGCTACCCACCCTGTATGTTCTGCCTTTGCCGATAACAGAGCCTACTATATTAAGGACTGTCTTCCTTCAGCATTTTAAAAGAAAATTTAAATGAAAAAGTTTATATCAAGATGCCTCTCATTCTTATTGTGCAGCAGAGACAAGGTTATAAAAAATATTTTTTAAAAAAGTCAATATTGAAATCAACATGAAGTTAATGCGTTATTTTTAAATACATAATAAAGAGGTTCTCTTGAACTCAGTTACCAATTGTCCTTGTCTTTTACTTTATAAAATAATACCTTGTCTTTGTCTGTTGGCTTTTTTTTTCTGTTGTAATGAAGCAACCAAAGGCTATATGGCTTAAAATATGCAAACTGTGTCATGGTTCATGCTGGAGGCTGTAAGTTTGATATTAACAACTCCAACAAGGCTGGATCTAAGGTTATATTAGCATGGTATTTTTTCCTCTTAATGGCTTCTATTAAAGACAATTAATTGTTTGTTTTCACTTAGCCCACAGCAGAGTAGGACCATTCTATACTTCTGTGCTCATATGTCTCTTTTTCTATATTTGCATTATTTAAATAACAAATGTTTTATCAGAATAGGGTTCAGTTTATATAAGTCTTTCCAAATCCTGAATAAGACCACTTGTAGTGATTCTAGTTCCAAACCAGGCAATATTTATTAGTTCACTTCTTAGATTAACAGAACTTGATGACTTTCACAGGTCAACTTTCCCCAACATACCATTTTTCATATGTCAGGGGTAACCATCCTTATGGTACGTTCCTTTCCCCTATAAAATTTGCCCATACCAAGACTAAATACATATTACAAAATAAAGGCCTCAAAATAATTTTGCCTATACTCAGTCTTTCTTCTAGTGTCTTAACTAAACTGTCAAAAGATGAGCAAGTAGAAATATGAAAATTAAAAATAATCTTATTTAAACAACTGGAGTATCAGTGAGTAATTCAAGGTCAGAGTGATCATGAAGGATATGGATTCTAGTTGAGGAATCTTGAATCTTGTCAAGTTTAAATCAGAGTCTATAATGGAGTGAAGGACTCAAGCATCTGTCTGTAATTGTAATGGTATTCATCTTAGGGAAACTGTATACAATGTGGAGTCATTTGAGCTACAAATCTATGTTAAAATCTACCCTTGCGAGTTGAATAAAAATAATGACATAAGTCTGAATCATTACCGTAATCCATGCATGGTCATCAAGGCAGATGCTGTTTTTAACTTAGAAAATTCAGCAAAGTTACTAAATGTCAATATGAAAGGCATATTTTATTAATTTTACTGCAGTTCTGAAGGTACCTAGAGAACATTACTCAATCTATTTAATTCACTTAAGAAAAACCACACAAGATAAGAGCTGGTGGGTGAAATGTCCTATCTGTCTAGATTTAGGAACTAAAACTTGCGCTTTTTTTTTTTTAATCTTCACCAATTCCTTTCTTATTATATAGTTTGTCATATCTGAGGGAAAAAAAGATATGTCCTTTACTCCCTATTTTCTCAATATTTAACAGCTATTAAAATTCAAATAATAGCGTTTATGTTGGGTGACCTAGCAAACTCAGTCAGATTTTATCAATTTAATAAGTCGAGATCTTTGTCCCCAAACCAGACCAACAAGTTACAAGACTCTAGGAGCAACAGAGGGCCTGTCAGAAGGTATTTTACACTTGACTACATTCCTGAAGCCCGTGATTCTCTGTTTTCCAGCCTGGTGTACAGCTTTTTCTCAGAATGTCATATTTTAGCATTTTTCTCCCAGGTTTCTTCAGCTCCCCTTGGCCTTGATTAACAGCTTGACTTAGCATTGGGAACAACTTTCTTCTTGATTCCTGCATAGTTCCTGTCACATAAACTCCTCTTTTGTTCCTTGGCAATGACTAGGCACTGCAGACTGCCCTTTTCTGAAGCTTCCCAAGGGGTCCACTCTGCTTTCAGCCTGCTGCAGTGCTACCCTTTGCTTCCCCCCTCTGGCAAATCTCATCATTACAGATGTACTCCAGTTGAGATTTGCTCTAGCATGTTAACCTTTGATCTTGACATAGTCAACTTGTTAATTTATACAAACATCTATTATTTCCAGTAATATTTAATGAGATTTTAAAGATTTCCAGACTTACAGACTTTTAGAGTAAAAGGGATATACAAATTTCTATCCTATCTTAGTCCACATTTATCTTCCGGGAAAATAGGATTAAAAAAAAAAAAGCTTGCTTACTATTAGCTTCATCCTCCTCTGACCTGTCCCCTTGATTGAAATGCTATAATTGACTAGGACTTCACTTAGACCTTATTATATTATAATGATTACTTTTTAATAAGTTATATTTATTCACTTACTCTGTCACTTATACAGTCAACACTAATTTTTTAAACTGCTAAGTATTAGAACAAAAAGATGGAGTGATATTAAAAATAAAGGTCTACAGTTAAAATATGGAATAAAGTTAATACAAAGACATTATTAAGATGAATAGATAAAACAACAATGTTGAGTAATGCATATTAAAATAAGAATTCAAGAAATGAAAACCTGAGTTATATAAAAATATATTTTGTATATTAAATATTATTGCAGAATTGCCTACACTAATTTCATGTGCCCATGAGCTTTTGCAGTCTATATGTATATAAATTTGCATTTAAGAAACCTTCACATACACAGGTAAATACAGTATGCTTTATTGAAAGTGAGATAATAACACATAATTAAACTTTTATAATACCTCTAAGTACCTCTTACTTCACTAATTTGAAGATATTGTAAATTTTCTACCAAAATGTTTGAATGTTTTCTAGCATCATAAATTCTGTCTGACACACTTTCAGAGGACCAAATACATTTCTAAATCTCTGTGGACATAGTAAGCTGAAGCACTGATGAAGCAAACAAGCTGGCTTCACTTTTCTTTTTTTTAGATTTTTTATTAATTACACTTTATTCACTTTGTATCCCCCTATAAGCCCCTCCTTCCTCCCCTCCCAATCCCACCTTCTCTCCCCCTTCTCCTTGCATGCCCCTCCCCAAGTCTACTGATAAGGGAGGTCTTCCTCTTCTTCTTTCTGATCCTAGTTTTTCAGCTCTCATCAGGAGTGGCTGCATTGTCTTCCTCTGTGGCCTAGTAAGGCTGCTCCCCCATCCAGATGAGGTGATAAATTAATGTTTATCACAACATTTAACAGAATATGAGGCTGATATTTATTTGATATTGAGAAGTATAACTTAATTCACATCCATAGGACCATTAAGTACATTCTTCTGAGTACTCTTAAAATTGACTATTTCTCACAGCAGCAATCAGTTGTAACCAGCTACACAGAGCTAGGCCTTTATGCCCAACTCTTCTCTCCAATACGCTCTGGCTTGTGGTTTTGTGTCCTAACAACTCTGTGGTAATATGTTCAGCTTCCCCGCTTGTGTACAGCAGACATTGTTTCTGTGTGGCTCTTCCAATCTTTCTCCAAACCTTGAGAGGAAGAGTAGGATCCAAATTTCCCATGGGATGATCACTCAAAAGTCTCATGTTCTTAGGAGCTCTATGTTGATTGGCATCTATATCAAAGGGAAGATTCTCTGATGAGGGTGAGATTCATTTACCCTAGAGTGTAACTTTGACTCACTGACTCTCTCAAACTCTCCAATGATGCCATCTCTACAATTCTTAATAAATTTCAGTAGATGTTTGATGTTTCCCTTCTGGGCTTCAACTCTCTACACTGCAGTCTTAGTAAACATACCTGTTTTGTTAAACTTCCTATGGTGTGACCGTCATGACTTCCAAGCTTTTTTCATTTTTGTCTTCTTTGCCACTCAACGCACAGTTCAGGAATCTTCTTTTGTTTCTGTTACTGATGATTTCTAGCATGTACTTACTTGTTACTAGTAAGGGGAACAGGGACTGTTTCAGTCATGAACTCGATGGCTGGCTCTTTGACCCTCCCCCATACATGCCAGGGAGAAGCAGCCTGGCTAGGTCCCAGGGGAGGACATTGCAGCCAGCCCGGAGGAGACAAGATGAACTGGGGTTGGATGGAAGGGGAGGAGATCCTCCCCATTCGGTGGACTTGGAGGGGGCAGGGAGGAATGAGGGAAGGATAAGGAGAGTGGGAGGGAAAGAAGGAGGGGCTACGCCTGGGATGCAAAGTACCTAACCTGTGATTGATATAAAAATAAATAAATTACAGTAAAAATGCTAATAACAACAGCACATGCAACGATATGATAAAAAAGAATACAATATAGTTATAGAAATTCATTTGTGAAAACTATACATTCTGCACATATCTTTGCCTTTGCCTGTTTTTCATATGTATTTGTTGATTTGTTAAAAATATCTTTAACACACGTTCCATATATATATGCATATGTATTTATGAAGTAAAGACTTAAAAGTACAAAGCATTCAGAATAACTGTTTAACAAATACGATGACATATTTTAATTTCCTAATTCCATATTTGATTGTGGTTTAAATGTTTGTGACAATATATGAAATATTAACAGTAACACTGATCACTGACTTAAGATAGGTATTCACATGCAAAAATTTCTTATAAAGAGTATTTTCTAATAAGTTTTATTTTTATACAGTTTCATATAGTTCTAATTTATTCATTAATGCAAACGACTATTATAGTAACATCTTGAAAATGTAGACGCGGCCCACCAAAGTCTAGACTGGTAATTATTCTTTTCTTGACATCTGTGAGACTGTCCTTTTGTGAGGAGTGATGACTAAGCAAGTGAGCAGTTGTCTTTTTGCAAGCATGAATATTTCTATTGCAACTTTGTGCAAATATTTGACTTGTAGAACAGTAAGAGTTCTTATACTTTATAGTCCATTGGTCAACCATTACTACATACATGTCAGGGTACTTAAAAGTTTTCTCTGCTGCACAGTTTATGGCTATGTGTAAAGCATAAAGAAATTAATGCAGTATTGATTATATAGAGGTATTTACTAAATATCAAATATTTATAAATATTCATTTATTATGTGGATACCTTTTTGCATACATAGGTTCCAACACAGCCTTTTTCCCCTTTAGACAGAACTTCAAAATGCCCAAACAAATGCATATTTAATATTCAAATTTAAAATGGAATTTTCTTTTACAACTAATTTTTATTTAGATAATGTTAATTATCTTGAACCTTACCTGCTGTTTTGAAATTCAAATTTGTTTTAAGTCACACACCAAAGCATCATAGAATACTGGATTTGTCCTTAATTATTAATTTATAAAGAATTGTTTTAAGGCAGATGCTGTGGAGCATGCCTGTAATCTCAGCATTTGGGGAGGCAGAGGCAAGCGGACCACTATGAGTTCCAGACCAGCCTGGAGTATAAAGTGAGTCCAGGACAGCCAAAGCTAAACAGAGAAACTCTGTCTCAAAAAAACCAAACCAAACCAAACAAACAAACAAAGAATTAGGTTCGGTTAAGATATATTTTCTGAACAAAGCTTGATTTTGTTGTTAATAGTTTTGTGCATAATGTCATTGCAATTATATTAAATCTGCAGATTGTTTTCAGTAATCTGGCCATTTTTGCGCTATTTATTCTGCCAATCCTGGAAGATCAAAGCCCTCTCTGTCAACAAGCTAGTTGCATTTCATTTTTTGGTGTTCTGAAGTTTTTATTTTTTAAGTCTTTCATCTCCTTTGAAAAGTTTATTCCTACATAGTTTATTCTGGTGAAAAGTGTTGTGACTGCGAACACTTCCTAAATATTTTTCAGAAAATTTGTGACTAGTATACATGAATGCTACAGTTTTATTTTTGTTTGTTGATTTTGCATTGTACAACTTTATTAAAATCAGTGTAAAATCTATGCATTTTCTTAGATGTTATAGTATCTATACAGTACAGAATTGTGTCATGTTCAAATGGGAATATTTTCACTCTTCTTTTTATATTTTTATGTCTTTCTATTCTTTTGTGCTTACAACTTGAGTACAATAGTGAATATGAGTGGACAGACTTGGCTTCCTTTGTCAAATACCAGACTTTAGAGGAAAGACGTTCAGTTTTCTCCCATATTAGATAGTATCGGCTGTGGGCTTTTAATGTCGTGCTTTATTGTTTGGAGGCATAATCTGTCCACTCCTAGGTTCCCCAGGATTTTGAATATGAAAATAAGTTGAACCTCGCCACTTTACCATTCTGTAGAGATGATCATGAGTGATGATCTCATGACTTAGGTCATTAATTTTATTCCTATGTTGATTTGTTGTCTATAAATCAATTGATACCCAATTAAAATATTGTATTTTATGACTCAGGTTCATATATTCAGGTTTTTTTAATCCTATTTTGTTTTACTATGTTTCTAATTGCATTTTAAAAATAAAAGTTAATTGTAGCCCTTATGGAAAAATTTCATGTTCTTTATTATATTTTCTCTTTCTCCTTAATCATATGGAAACTGTTGGGGAAAAAAGGACAACAAAAAATAATTCCATGAAACAAACTCTAGAAAACCATAAATATGAACATGAATGAGTCTAAATAAAGGTAAACTTTGTTTTTCAAAGTGTTTGCACAGGATAGTAATAAACAAAAATTCTATAAGAGGTGAACACAATTCGGTCCCCTTTTGGCCTTACTGAGTAGATACTGAAAAGGTATTTTCAATGGGTTGTTATTGTCACTCTGGTATTCAGTTAAACAAATGGACACCTCCCATAGACAATTTTTTAAAATCTTCTGAGAATGACACCAAGTCGAGACAAAACAAACAACAAAAATGACAAAAAAAAAAAAAACCTCCTATAATCTCCAGTTGCCTTAGCATTTCTTTAAAAGGATAAAATAATGGTTATCAAAACCTATTTTAAATACAAGCAGAGAGGAAAAAGGCGTCTGTTCATAGTGACAAGTAAGTGTTCCACATGAGAATAATTAATTGTTTGTCTCTATAAAACAGCAGGAGTTCACTTAGACAAATAACCCACATTTACAAGGAGTTGTAAGAAATCAGTGAGATAAACTCACTAGCAACTACTAATCTGAGAATGAAGGCGATAATTATAGTTCTAAACAGTCCTCAGTTTCAGACCTGCTGTCTCTGTATTTTCTTCATTATAAACAGAAGCATAGTAGCTTCTTGTCAAATACTCAGTCATTCAAAAATTGATATAAAATTGCTTTTCAATCACAATGTGCTTAACTTTAAAAAAGAAAGTGTGAAAGAGTGAAACTACTCAGTTTTTCAAATTAGGTTGCCACTATACACACATGAGACACATAAATATCAACATTTGAGTAAATATTTTTTCAGAGAGCTCTGTTTTTTACCATATTTAAATATATATTGTTAATAAATTCAGATTTTATATTAATACCTTTTCATCAAATCATACATGCATAATTTTATCATCTTATATATGTGACTATATATAATCACTATTTAAAGAAACATACATTTTCCATTTATTCCTATCAAAAACAATTTGTACACCACTAAGAATGACTCAGATCAGCTCATATTTATTCATTGGTAGTGGAATAAAAATATTATGGTTTAATTTAGGTTCAGTTTTTCAAGCTAATGTCATAATATGCTAACTTACATTGTATGTCACAACCCAATTGTATCACTGCCCTGTGAGAGCTTATATATTTAGGGATTGTTTTAACTCCTTTGCCCTTTTTATAAAAGATATGTTTATACTGTACAACAATTTACTATACAGTCAATTTTGTGGATTTTTTTCAATCCAAATATTTTATTCAATCCAAATAACTTCACTTCCTTCATTTCCTAATTTTGCCTCAAAAAAATCTCTTGAGATTTTATACTTTTTAAGAGTGAATAAAAGGTATAAGCCTTCATTAAAAAAATCATTGCATACATAATTCAAATGTATACTACTTCAAAGAGATAGCATCAGCCATTTAAGAATATGTAGTATTGATAAAACTAAACATTTTGAAACATCAATCACATTATGATGTTTCTGTTTTGTAAGGTATCTATACCTTAGTGTGTGCTGATAATACTCTGAACACTATACTGTATCTTCCCTGATGTTTACTGACAAATGAAATGAATAATGTACCTCTATTATGATATAAGTCTGTTAAATTTAGCAACCACTGATCAAAATGACAATTGTTGTTCATAATCCTGAACAAATACCCTTCAGATCAAGTGTGGGATGAATTTAAACCTCACTGCATAAAGGGTATTTGAATCATAGGTGAGCACGTAGAACTCTCTACCCACTGGGAGTTTGCTCAGTGTTTTTGGTTCTCATTTACAGTCTTCTTCACTCACAATTTCTCTATTGGCTAATCACCTCCTTTCTTTCATTTGTACTAATTAGACTACATTCTATTTGGCAGGCTAGCTTGAATTGTTTCACCAAGGTAAAGTTGCTTTAATAAAGCCAGCTATGTAGCATTGGCAGTACGATCATTACCAACTAGGAATGCACTTCCAAAAGTAGATTTAAATATAGGACAATCTAAGAACATACAGAGACACATATTTCAGGTTATTAGAAAAAAAAAACATTATTCTCTTATTTATTTATTTTTAACTTAGGAATACTGTCTGTGAAATCTGAGATGACATGAGAATCATATTTATCAAATATACAAAAGTTTTATGTTATTAAAAACTTTCAAAATTTGCTTTCTTCTGTCTCTTATCTTTAGCCATGGTTATGAGAAATGATAATGTAATTGGATACAACTTGTGCCATTTGGTGGACAGATTGCTTCAAAAATTGTAGGCCACTGCCATCTCTTAGGATGACTTGTAGAGTTTTGTAAGCTGATCACACTGATGGGTTTGTGGCCATATGGGGAGGTTCTACTGGAAGACAAAACAGGGAACTTTGCCTCTAGCAAGGAAGTTAAAATTTCCTAAGCATGTGTCCTCTGTGTGAAGCAGCGATTCTTCAGGGTAAGGAAAAATTCCAACTCCATTACATGTTGATATCAAGATGTTATTGTGTCCTGAGAGACTGCTGTCAAACTGTTGCTGGGAAGTGGCCATTTAGAGAACAGATGGAGACAAACAGGCACAAGAGAATATGGACGGCATCCAGGTCTTCAATGAGTAGAATCATGAGCTCAACTTTGCAAAGAACTCAGGAAATATTATCTGACAAGGGAGATAAGTCATCTACAATGGAACTATAGACAGTGTGAAGACAAATAGCACAATATATCTCAGTTACTGATCATCATCCAAAAGCAGTAATCACTGTGCTAAGAAGTAACTAGGAGAAAAACAAAAAAACAAAAACCAGTGCTAAATCTTTTTTGTTGTGTATATATCCAGTTTTCATTTTTATTATTTTTAATTAAAATTTTATTTTTTTAAATATTAGCTACAGTTTAGTAACTTTGTATCACAGCTGTAGCCCCCTCTTTCATTCCCTCCCAATCCTTCCCTCCCTCCCTCATCTCCTCCCTGCCTCTTTCCAAGTCCACTGATAAGGGCGGTCCTCTTCCCCTTCCACCTGACCCTAGCTTATCAGCTCTCTTCAGGACTGGCTGCAATGTCCTCCTCTGTGTCCTAGCAAGGCTGCTCCTCCTTCAGGGGTGGGGGTGGGGATCTTAAGTGCAGTTGCATGTAAAAAGATTCCAAAAAAAAAAGATAAATACTAAAGAAAGCTGGAAATTATATTGATAATTTCCAGGGATGAATTAAGAGTAAGTGTCAAGATGGTAGGTTCATGAGAAACAAACAGCACAGTCAGAGCAGTCTGGTTGAATATCTCTTCTTGGTCTTGTTGGTCCTATAGGTAACACTGAAGTAGTTACCTCTTTAGAAGAACTCCAAGTTCCATGGTGATTAGGTTGTTTTTCAAAGCTTCTTGCTCTGGGAATTTTCCAATCAGCTGTGGAGAACAGAACATGTCAAAGCAAGAACAGAACAGAGAAATAAAACAGTAGACTTTGAGGAGAATAATGAGCCTTCAATGCATTCTGAGCATTAACAGGAAGTCTCTGTTAATGCAGGGCTTTTGCACAAGAATAAAACTTTGAAGTGGAACAGGGACATATCTACATTATCTCTATAGATCGTAGAACACAGAACTCCAAAGCAAAAAAGGATACATGACATATTTCACTCATTAAATGCAATAGCATGTGCCATTTTGATATTTCCCCATGGCATGTATGCACTTAGCAAATGTCAATTTTATTTCTGTTTTTCCAATGATACTATTTCTATAACTCTTCATATATTCTCTTAGATGATTGATGTTTCTTTTCTTTAGTTCACCTCCCTACATTACAGTCCTAGAAAACATGCTCATTTAATTGACCTTCCTATGGATTGCCAGAAATGACTTCTCAACTATTTTTCATTTTCTGCCTTCCCCTTCCCAATTCCGACACCTCAGAAATCGTTTACAGTTCTAGTTTACAGTGTACTCTGCATTCATTTATCCCAAATTATCTGCATCAGCATCACCTTTACCTAATTCATATTAATCCCTAATCCAGTCATTATTATGTGATATTCGTGGTTTGCTATACTACATTGACTATAAAAAGAGTTGTCATTTTAACATATGGATCACTGTGTGGTTTCTTCTAAATAGCTTTCTTCCTTAGTTAGAAGAAAACATAATTTCTTGATTATAGCGTAAAGGCAACTTATGATAGATTTACTTCACATCCACTAAGTTCTATTCAGAAACCAAATTGTTTTATTTTATTATCCATTGTCATAATATATTTTTTGGACATTTTATACATAGATACGGTATTTATATTGTTTCTATTTTATATTAATCCTCACCTGTCCCAACTTCCTCTCAATTTCATAAACTCTTCTTTATGTGATATTGTTATACAAATGTGTGTTTGCATATATATTTTTCTCTGACTTTGATTTAATTTGTTTTCATGCAAAAAATTTATTACTAGGGTGAATATACTTGATAACTTCATGTACATTCCATTTTGTACCACTACTAATCATATAAGTGTTTCAAACTTTATTCTTTTTTAGTGTAATTTATTTATTTTTATATCAATCACAGGTTAGGTACTTTGCATCCCAGGCATAGCCCCCTCCCTCATTCCCTCCCACTCTCCCCATCCCTCCCTCATCTCCTCCCCGCCCCCTCCAAGTCCACCAGCAGGGGAGGCCCTCCCTTCTTTTGTTCACTGAAATGTTAGCACATCAGATTTGACAGTCTTTATTTTTATTTTTCTTCCTCCCTCCTCCTCTTCCCTTCCTTCTTCCCTCCCTTCTTGCTTTCTCACTTCCTTGATTTCTTCTTCTATTTCTTCCCAAACATTGTTTCCTCTCTCTTCATTCCTCCTGGCCCCCATCCCCTCTTCTCTAGGTCCCCTCCTTCTCTATTTCCCTTCAGAAACAAGCAGACATCCCAGACATATTAAATTGAGAAGGCATAACAAGAAACAATAAGACTGGGTTAAAATCCCCGTGTCAAGGCTAGGCAAGACAACCCAGTAGGCGCAAAAGGGTCCTAAGAGCAGGTCTTCAATGAGGAGAATGATGAGCTCAACTTTGAAAGAGTCAGAGACATCCCCACTCCCACTGCTTGGAGTCTCACAAAAACACCAAAGTAATAACCATAGCATATTTTCAGAGGATAGTACAGATCCAAACATGCTGTCTAATTGTTGCTTCTCTCTCTGTGAGGACATAGGGATCTTGCTTAGTTGATTCTATGGCCCATGTTTTCTTGGTGTCCTCAACCTCACTGTCTCTAAGGATTATTCCTAATCTTCCTCCGAGGGAATTCTAAGTTCCAAGGGGAGGGACCTGATGGGATAGGGTAGTCTTTCATTTAATGTTGTAGACAGTAAAATAAGTAAGTACATTTCCAGTTAAAGCCAACACATGAATAGTGCACCAATGCATGAATTAAGTATAAATCATAAAGAATTTTAATTTTGAATTAGGTAGAGATGAATCGATATATTTTTGTCAAAAATCTGATTATTGAGAATGGAGAAGAGTCACATAATTAAGACCATGCAACGGTTCTGCAGAGGACCTGAGCTCAGTTTCTATCACCCACATTTGGTGATTCACAACCACCTATGACTTCAGAATAAAGGAATCAATGCCTTCCTCTGGACTCCATGGCCACGAGCATATAGGTTCATACACACTCCATACACAAATATACACAGAACTCCACACAACTATAGACTCCTGACTTTTGACATAGAATCAACAAATGCATGCTGAAGAAATTAAGATATATTTGCCTAGATGTTGAAACATACTTTGTACATATATTCAGAAGTTTTTTGTGTATAAGAATTTTGTAAAGAGACATGAATTTTCAATGCAAAGTCTAAAACATAGTGAGTTACAAATTTCTGAATATTCAGTACACTTGAGTACTACTAAGCTTTTGGTTCTTAACTGCACTGACACCTGCTGCAGACCAGAAAGCAGTGGTTTCCACAATTGTCCACCTGTTATGCTAGCTTTCAGGAATGTTTGTCTAGACAAGCCGATGTCTCCTGAACTCAGTCTGTTTTATATGATCTACCAAAGCTGGAACGCAAAGTCAAGTGACCGCAAACTCTTTTCTATGGTTTAGGATGTTAAAAGTCTGAACTTGGGCTGAAACACATAACTTTGTTCCCTCTCTGAAATTTTAGGAACAGGCAAACAAAGTCCTGACCACTTGTCACAATCCTGAGTATGTTTTTCCTCCCCTTTAGGCTGCTCCTTTGACTCCTGTTATTAAAGACTTTTCTGTATTAACAGAAATCAATCTAAGAAAACTCATAGCTAATACTATACAGAATCATTAGGACAGAAAGATTTTAATCTTGAGATATATTTGCATGTGAAACTAAATCATACCATTTAATGCCAACCACATCTACTAGATGGTAGGGGGAGAAATTGTGATGAAAGATGGTTCAAAGTTTCTGTTCCAATCAGCACATGGCTAAGAGCAGTATAAACACATCTCCTGTCCTCCCTTCTCCCTTTCCCTCCTGCTCTCCCTCCCCTTCCTCTCTTTTCTCTCTCACTTCTTCCCTCCTCTCTTTCGCTCTTTCTACTTTCCACCTCCTTTCTTCTCTTTCTTGTGCATTATTCTCCTAACAAGAACTGGGAGGTTGCGGCATGTCTGAAATTGGTATTTTCTCAGTGCAGTGAACTTTAACATGAGCAAATTCATAGTCTAAGAGAAAGTGCAAATCCCACTGTGTTTCTTTTTTTAACTTAATTTAAACTTTATTTTTAAGTAATTTATTTATTTTTATATGAATCACAGCATATATACTTTGTATGCCAGCCGTAGCCCCCTCTCTCACTCTCGCCCACTCTCCCCATCCCTCCCTCATTTTCTCCCTGCCCCCTCCAAGTCCACTGATAGGGGAGGAGATGGACAAACAGGATGGACATTGAATGTAGGAGAAAACAAGCAACAGGACAGGAGCCTACCTTAGAGGGCCTTTGAAAGACTCTAACTAGCAATGTATCAAAGCAGATATTAAGACTCACAACCAAGTCATCCGCAGAGTGCAGGGAATCATTTGAAAAAGGGGGAGTTAGTAAGAATTGGGGAGAACAAGAGTTCCACAAAGGGCACAGGGGTCTTCTTTTTTTTAATTTTTATATCAATCAGAGGTTAGGTACTTTGCATCCCTGGCTTAGCCCCCTCCCTCTCTCCCTTTGACTCTCCCCATCCCTCCCTCATCTCCTCCAAGTCCACCTACAGGGGAGGATCTCCTCCCCTTCCATCCAACCCCAGTTCATCTTGTCTCCTCAGGGCTGGCTACAATGTCCTCCCCACAGGGGTCTTCTATGAGACTGTTTCTCCAACCAAGGACCATGCATGGATACAAACAATAAGCCCTGCTTGGATATGGCCCATGGTAGATGAGTACCCAACTGGGTACCCTAGTAAGGGGAACAGGGACTCTTTCTGTCATGAACTCAATGACTGGCTTGTTGACTGCCCCCCCCCACACACACACTGTGTTTCTTCTGATGATTTCCCAATGTGACAACACCACCCACTGCAGATTCATGTAGAGCTAGAAGCTCATGGGGGAAGAAGAAAGATTTCCTTCAGTAGTATGGCCACTGGAAAGGTCGATATGATTCTAGAAGAAAAGAATTTCCCACCATTCTCTCGCAGAGAACCTTGGCAACTTGGTGAAACTCAATGGATTACCTAAGAGGAAAAGAAGATAACAATGTAGTAGGAAAGATAGTCAGGAACTAAAAAAGGGATAACAGCAAAAGGGTAACAGAATATAAATATGATCAAAAGGCAATATGCATCTGTCTAGAAATACATAATGAAATACATTATAATGTATACCAATAAAAACATTTTGCGAACAACAATAAAAGTACACAGGAAATTAGGAATAATTGTCTTGCCCTGGCATCATAATTATCATGTTCCCAAGAAAAAGATTTTTGATGTTATGAAATGTTGGGAAGGAGCACTTTATTTATTTATTTATTTATTTTTATCTCAGTCACAGGTTAGGTACTTTGAATCCCAGGCGTAGCCCCCTCCCCCATTCCCTCCTACCCTCCCACTCCCTCCCTCATCTCCTTCTTCCCTGCCCCCTCCAAGTCCACCAACAGGGGAGGACCTCCTTCCCTTCCATCCAACCCCAGTTTATCCTGTCTCCTCAGGGCTGGCTGCAAAGTCCTCCCCTGGGATCTAGCCAGTCTGTCACACCCTGGCTTATATGGGGGAGGGTCAAAGAGTCAGCCATCAAGATCATGACTGAAACAGTCCCTGTTTCCCTGAATAGGGTCTTCAGCCCTACACCAAGTTATCATGGGCCCCATCCATGCGGGGGTTCCAGTCCACATCCACACATGGTCCTTGATTGTAGAAACCGTCTCTTACAAGGCCCCTGTGCCCGGCTCAGTTTGGTCTTTGTGGCGCTCTTGTTCTCCCCAAGTCTCAACAGCCTCCCCCAGATCTATCATTACTCTCGCCCTTTGTCAGAGGCTTGATCTCGAGTCTTAATATCCGCTCTGATACATCGCTACATTGACCACCACCCCCCCATAGGTCCTCTTTGGCATGCTCTTGTTCTGTTGCTTGTTTTCTCCTCCGCTCAATGTCCATCCCATTTGTTCATTCAAACAAGCATTGATCATACCAACCTGGGTCCTCGGGAAGGAGCACTTTTGAAACAAGACTCAAAGATATGTAGCTTTCTATTTCCCCATATCATCATTAAATATAAAAGCAGATTTCAGTGTGAACAATTTCACAGAGGCTATCATTCAAATGCTTGTGTTTCTGTTGTCTATACCCCCTTCTTCATTCAATGCATTGATCCAACAATAAATGATTAAAAGCCGAACACTTGACATTCATCCGGAGCACATATTATTTTTATGAGAATGCTGTAAGGATGGGCTATTACAGTCTGTATAGAAAGAATAGAAAGTGAGAGATGAATGACTATTGAAATCAGTACCATCTATGGGGTGAAAAATGCACACCTTTCCTGAAGAATGTAATATGCAGACATAGCTAAAACCTGTAGGTCAGATGGTAGAAAGTTCTTTTGTTTCTTTTGGTGCTACAATTCAAACTCAAGCCTGACAAATGCCAAGCAAATGCTATGATAATGCACTGTAATCTCACCTCTCAGACTTTGATATTGGGACATCATGTTGGATTTCATGAGGAAGTTCTATGATTTATTTAGATGAAGAAATAGTAACCTCATTACCTTCACCCTGTAGCTGGGAATCTCAGTGTTCACTATTAGTAATATTTTAATTATTATTATTTAATTGTTTCCTTTGTTTTGCAGTAAGAAAGGTGAGGCATTATAGTTTTGGAATGCAGTGTCAGTTTAAATTCAAGCTTTTTATATATTCTCATCTTCCTTAGTTCTGTCTACAGTAACAAAAATGCAATAGGTGTTATTCATTTGCCAATAAAGGAAATGTATTTCTTGGAGTTTTGAGACTTGGAGAAGTAAGGTATTGAGGCACTAGCATGTTTAGTGTATGGTGAGGTCTGATCCTTAATATAAAGATGGTACCAAGTCATTTTATCTTTTAATGAGAAAAGAAGCCTAAATGTGTAAACTGTCTTTACAATGAGTGGAAGTGGCAAATGGCCTGTTCTCCTAACTGCTGTTTGTTCTTAAAATGGGTTTTCAATAGAGATATGGTAATCCTCTGCATGCATATGCAAAATGTGTACAGTTCTGATTGGCGTGATTAGCATTTCCTGTTTCATAGAATTTTATATGCTTGTCCTGTCTTTGCCTTGAGAGTATTCACAATCCCCTCCGCTAGCTGTTTAAAATGAATCAGTTAATTGTAGCCTGTAAATGTTGTTTTTATTTCCTTAGAAGAGGGAAAGAGAAGAGAGCCATATCCAAGCTTCAGTTGGCTTGGGCTGAGCCCAGAGCTTTTCTGCCTAACTTTCCCTAAGCTGAGGCCTGGAAGATTCTAACCTCCACACAATCTAATCTTCTACAATCCCTTGAAGTCTTCAGCTTCCAGCCTCCATCTGTTAACCTAACCCTAGAACATTTTCAGTCTCTGAGAATTACTGCTGAATAAGTTCATCCTTGCTGGTTCCTTCTGCACTGGTTCAGCTCAAATAGTTCTGGCTCAAAACTCCTCTCCAAGTTGACAGATACAAACTGACTTTTCACCACTTCTCAATGAAATGCTCTGCTTGGAAAAAACACCTTTGAACTCCACCAACTGAACTGCAGGAACTCAACTGCACTCAACTAAACTGCAACAAACTGTTACATACTCCTGAACTCTAAACGGTCTCCACAAACTCTCCTGAGCTGATTTTAAGTGATTTCTCTTTCCTGCTGTTCTCATGAAAGTTAGATGTTTGCTATCTCTGACTCATTCTGTTAAATCTTTCTGATTCATCACTTTGTCTACCCCTTAATTAAATGCCATTGTTTGGGATTAAAGGTGTTTACAAACTTCTAGCTAAAGGAATTAAAGCTGTGTGAATGTCTGTATTTCACTCAGAGGGATTAAAGGTGTATATTAAGGATGTGTGTTATTCCAGCAGATTACACAAACATAGGTTTTTGAATGTGATGTCTTGCTAGAGATGTTGCTGGTTTGATTTCTCTACTGTAGCCAGCTATGTACTGTCCTATGGTAAATAGCATTAAGAGTTTCCACCTGATATCTGTTAGCCATCCAATTAACTTCTCTTATATTTTTCAAATACCAATCATTACTCAACCAACTCCTGAAAGACCTGCCTCTTCAGTTACCACACCCTTATGTTCCAATGTTTATTTGATGACACACAAAAGTTAAAACTGGAAAAAAAAACAAAAAAACAAAAAAACAAAAAAAAAAAACCTTTGGGGGTTTTATATTTCAGGAGCAAAGATTCCCCAAGAAAACCACTGCTTATTAAATTCTTCTAAACATAATTATAGGATTTTTCACTGTGCCATTTTAAAAGCTGCTTTATAAACTTAATAAAAATATTGAAACAACAGAAAACCCAATTTTGTTTTACAAGCAGTAGTGCATTTTAGCACTTGTATAAGAATGCAAACTTTAAAAAAATTAAATGGATGAAGTAGCTGAGTAGAGGCAAAGGCAGGAACACAAATCTCTGGATTTCAGGACCAGCCTGGTCTACATAGCAAGTCCCAGGACAGACACTAAAAGGCCCTGTCAGAAACAAAACAAAACAAAACAAAACAAAACAACCTAATAATTGACATCGATGAATGCTACCTGTAAATACAACATTCTTTTTTCCATTAATAAAGCTTGTAATCTTTTGTGATGATTATTAATGTTGTTATGTATTGTAAAATGTTACTTACATTAAAATGACAAGAATTTTTAATGATAAAATTAAAATTATGCCATTCAATAATTTTTACATCCTACTAGAGAACATACTGAGGTCCTGGCACTGGCCAGGGAAAATGTTATGTCCAGGGCTTGTACATAACTGCCCCTGGCCCTCACTGGATGTGGAGCTCTGGAAAGTGAGCTGGCCCCATCTCTCACTGATAGCAGTATTCTGGGGAGCAGGCCCTGCTCCTCACTCAGGTAGCACAGTGGAGCTGACCTTGGTGGTGGGCTTTGGGTAACTTGGCCCTGAGGGTCATGGGCATAGACAATCAGGAAAGCTGTCCACAGGGTCATGAGCTCAGCAGAGCTATCCCTGCCCCTCACCAGTTGCAGCACTTGGAAGAACATATCCTGAACCTCAACTGGGAAGTACTATAATGGGCCCAGGTGAGCCAGCCCCAAGATTAGGAGCACAGGAGAGCTGGCTCAGCCTCCTGTCTGCCATGAGGAGGCATGGGTGCAGGGGTGATGACCTTGTGCCAGTCAGGTCAAGTGTGGGAGAGCTGGCACTGTCCATCCTTGCCTGCAGCACTCTGGATTGTGGGCTCTCCACCTCACCTGGGCAGCACAGTAGTGCTGACCTGGATAGAGGGGGAGTGGGTAAGTCCATCCTGAGGGCAGAGGGAGGGAGAGCTGGCTCCACCAGTTGTCTGCCATGAGGTGGAGTGGATGCAAGGGGTGATATCCTCCCCAGCTTCTATAACTTTTCAAGAGTTGCAGCAATCAGGAACATTTTTCCTGGAGTCATAAAAACAGGTAAATGGGCCCTGTCCCTCATCAGCTGCAGTCCTAGGGAGAGGGGTCCTGTACTTCACTTCGGCAGCCCAGTAGAGCTTTCTCTGGTGGACAGGGGTATAGCTGAGCTGGCCTCAAGGTCAGAGCACAGAAGAGCTGGTCCTGCCGCTCATCTGGCCTGAGGTGGCATGGGTGCAGCCTCTGTTAATGTGGCAATTGACTGTTTTTTAATATAAAAACAAATAAACAAAAAATAATATGAACTGTCATCCTATGTAGGCACTCTGGCTGTACATCACTGCTGCAAAAGGTAAGTATTCCACATAAGACATTGTCAGTCTATGAGAATAATGAGGTAAGACTTGGTAGGGATGCGGACAGTTTTTCTTGTAAGGGTTCTCAAGTCTATTGACAGTATGTGAACAATCCTGCTCTGAGAAAATTTTACTTAATCTACTAAAATTGTAAAACACAATAACATAAACGCATGAAGGGTACCTAAAATATTAAAAATATGCACACATTACAGAGGAAAAAGTAATTTTAATTCCATAGGTCAAGTGAGAGGCCAAGCACTGAGTGTTGGTCAGAGGAGCTAAGTCCAGCCAATTCATCAAATTGGGTATAAAACACCTTGCTTTATCTTTTCAAAACCAGACTTTCTGTGTATAAATAGGAAAAAATAATGAAAATATTAATATCTAATGTAAATACATTAAAACTCAGTATAAAATATTTACATTATATTAACTGAATGGAAAGACATTAGAAAAATTATATATTTTTTCATATAAAGCGAAATATAAGCTTAAATAATCTTTTAAAATTCACAGGGCTTGGAAAAAAATCTTAAGTGCAAACAGAGAGAATAAAAACTTTGTAAAGGTTGACATTTCTCAGAGATGCTGAACAGAACAGAAAACTGTGCTTAGAGACAAAAACCAGCATGTTAGATTTACAAACCGAGAGCTAGAATATCATGCCTCAACTATATTTAACAACAACAGCCAACTGAACAGGCTGAACCCCATGCCTTGCACAGAGATTGGGGCCAAAACCTATGGCTAGGTCATAGGCATGGGCCCTAGGGGAGACTCCATTACCATTACTCTGCTGAGTATGTGTAGTACTAACCTGATAAATGTACGTCCTAAAATTTACAGCCCTAAACAACAAGGAGGACACTCACTTAGAAGGCCAAACAGGATAGACATCGGAAGTAGGAGAAGACCGGGAACAGGACAGGAGCCTTCCACAGAAGACCTCTGAAAGACTCGATACCCACCCCAGGTATCGAAGGACATACTGAGATTCATAGCCAAACTTTGGGCAGAGTGCCGGAATCCTTATGGAAAAAGAGGGAGATATAAAGCCCTGGAGGGAACAGGAACTCCACAAGGAGAACAACAGAGCTAAAATACCTGTGTTGGGGGGTGAAGGAGGGCATCTGCAGAGACCGATACTCCAATTAAAGACTATGCATAGAGAGCACCTAGACCCACTGTTCAAACGAAGCCCATTGGCTTCTCAGTTTCCAAGTGGTTCCCTAATAATGGATACAGGGGCTATCTCAGACATGAATTCATTGGCTAGCTATTTGATCACCTCCCCCTGAGGGGTGCAGCCTTGCAGGCCACAGAGGAAGATGATGCAGCCAATTTTGATGACACCTGATAGGCTAGGGTCAGACAGAAGGGGAGGAAGACCTCTCCTATAAGGGGACTAGGGAATGAGCATAGGGGGAGAAGAGATAGAGTGGGTGGGAGTAGGAGGAGGCTGCAGCCGGGATACAAAGTGAATAAATTGTAATAAAAATATACATAAAATTAAATTTAAAAATTAAAAAAAACATTGGAGGTTGAGAAGTCTCAAGTCACCACATGGAAATTGTCAAATTCTTTCTTCTTCATTTCATCTTCCTACTAATTCGGATTGTCCACACACAGTTTCCAGTATCTCCCACTTAATGGACTGTTATTATTATTATTATTATTTTAATGTTTTAACTCTTTTCTTTCCCATCGGCTTCTTTGTAATCCGTGGGAAGTTGCAAGCCATGAAGTGCTTTCTATTTTGTCTCTTAGAAGACTAGACTACTCAAACATCAAAGCTTTGTGTGGTCCTTCTGTTGAGTGTTTTACCTCTTGAGAAACGGACCAAATTAAATCTCAGCAAGAACGGAAGATAAGGCTTTATTTAGTAAGGGGAGCCGGGTTATTCCTGAGAGCCTTCTCAAGCAAGGCAATCGAGGAAAGAGTAAATACAAACAGAGGCTGAAGATTTGAAAATTGATTCCTTTAAAGTACTTCATGCTGGGATAAGCTCCTCTGAAGGCCTTTTTGTCCCCCAGGGTTCTCACTAACCCAGTGTAAAGAACACTTATAAAGAAAAGAAAGCAAGGTAATTGAAAAGGTGGTACCAGGAATCAAACCCTAGGTCATGTACAGCAGTAGAGGGAAGAGAATGAACTAGAGAGAGCCACAAGGTTCAGCATCTTTTGCAAGCCTGTTAGGTGTGAATAGAGAATTGAGAGTATATTAGCAAGATGAATTGGCACCGAGGGATGGCAAAACCGCTGCTCAATTGCAAAAGTAAGAAATCACAAAGTTGAATGTACTGTCTACAATAGGACCAGACAGCTCTGTTGTTAGTGCTGTCTCCAGAGACAGAGATAGTTTAGTTGATGTATAGCTACTTGTGATCAGAATTTGGTGAATTATCTGGATGCCAATTGCAAATATAATTTGGACACATCTCACAATATAATCTTGAATGGAGGACTAGCCAGAAGCCAAGGCATATCAGGTCAAACAAACATGTCTACTGGGGCACAATGTCCCTGGCCAGTTAAGTGTCTTTAAAGGTAATTCGGGCGAATTTCTCTTCATATGACAGGTACTCTGTTCTAATAACTATCACTCTATTTCTTCTCTTTATGACAAAACTTCTCAGAAAATTTCATCCAACATCTCTGACTCCTATTTCAACTTAAATGGTTTGCTCCATTTCTGTTTTAACACATTTTTTCCCAACACAAATACTTGTGAAACCTGAGGTGTTTTGGGTGTAGCTAAGAGCAGACATCTGCTGTCAGATGTCTTGGGCAGCAAAGTCCTTTGAGATACCAGATTTCATGTTGAGTGGAGGTTAAAGAAGAACCAAGATCATGTCTGTTAACAGACCTAGGAAAGTTTAGTAGCAAGAAAGGATGACTAAGAGTTTGGATGAGACAAAACGAACAGTGCAATTGGTGATGAGAGTGAGGCATTTAACATGACTGAAAAGAAGAATCTGAATGTTGTGATGAGTCTTGGAAGTGGGCCAGTGAGCCATGACGCAGTCAGCTGTTTGTCAGGCTCAGACACACCTCAGTGTGCTCCAGATAGCATAGATAGAAACAGCCAGGCTTCTCTGAATTCAGCTACAGCTGTGAAATCATTTTCCCTTGGCTCTAAGGGAGGAAAAGCAGCTGGGCATGAAGACAGATTCCCCTGGTGGCCCAGCTAGTCAGGCCTGACAGGTTCAGGATGATGTTTTGTGCTTTACCTTACCATTTGGGGGAAGAGTTTTTTTTTTTTTTTATAAATAAATATGTTTTATTTAAAAACTTTGAACACTAGAAAAGTTAAGTGGCTTCTGAAACCTAGAGGTGGGGTAGTCTCTTACAGCTAAAAAATATGGAAATAAATTAATGTTAATCTTTATGAAAGGTAGAAAATTACTATGTATGAGCCATTTTGACTACAGCATCTTACATGGAATCTAATAGGAGACAGGGGTGAGAGGAGAATCTAGGTATGTTAGGACAGATTTAGATATGCTAGGTCTACTGTTGGCCTTCAATATCAAAAGCAATTATTTGTTTGTTTTGAGACAGTGTTCCTCTGTGTAACCTTGGCTGTCTTGGACTTACTTTGTAGACCAGGCTAGCCTCAAACTCACAGCAATCCATCTGCCTCTGCCTCCCTGAATGCTAGGATTACAGGAGTGTTTAAATGTTATATGTCAGCCAGGTTCAGTGATAAACACTTTTTAGTGAAAATAAGGGGTGATTGAAATTTTTTTCATGACACTCTCTATAGGCATCAGTACACATCCACGTGCATAAAGCATACATGTACATACATAAATACTATATATATATCTATCATAAGTACACACAAAAGTAAAATACATTAATTAATTACAGTACAATAATATATACTGTGGATCATATATCATTCATATATCTCTCTATATATTATATACATATTGTTTCTTTTTCTGTGTTTCTTGTTACAACAAATATTCACTATATTAGTCTCATCACTAGTAAGTTACATGTATCATATTTTGAATTTTAGTGTCATATATACTGTATGAGGCTCACCAGTTTATATGGAAGACACAACGGAGGGAAGAGAGTTTCAAACATACCTGTATTTCAGTTTATCCCTAAAGTAACTTTTCAATATTATTTCATATGGCACCTTTTCTCGGTGATCCTAATGATTCTCCATCTTTAAAAGAAACAATTTAGCAATTTGTATATGAGACCAAGTAATGAATTTATTGAGAAATGTTGAAATATAAATGTCCTGGAGCTAAGTTGAAAGTGAGCATCCATGTAGTTTGCTCAATATAGTATATAATATTCCTAAGAGTGGAAAGTAAAGTCTTGAGAGGTGGCAGGAATAAATATGAGCACGACTAGCTTCCAGTTCTTATTTCGTTCATATATGGTGTCTGTGCTACTATTGCAAGATTTTTCAGAAACAGAATGCATCCACTTCGTTGCTTCCTACCTTTTGATCTATGTCCACTGTATTGTGACCATGAGACCGTCAAAGGGTTATGTGTAATCATTCATCTCTGAGTTAACCTTCACATACGTTTTACTGAAGACTTTTAATGACTTTTTCTCTATTATATATTTCTTAAAATGTCACTACATTTGACTGTAGTGGCCTAACTCCCAGTCTTCCAGATCACTGCTTCCTGAAATGAATTGCTTATGTAAGCTACGACATACTCTGTATAGAGTGACAGAATTAACATTTATTCAATCATACACTAAAAGCTTAGAGATACAAAGGAGCATATACAAGAATATATTTGAATATATTTGAGTATGCATATACTTAACTGCACTTAGTTATATATAAGTGGGTCGATGCTTTTTATTATGAAAGATTTGAAAAGCTACTTGGTTCCTAGTTATTTCCTTTTTAAAAGGACTGTATATTCTATAGGAGGTAATGTTTCCAATTCATTTACATTTAAGTGGTTAAAACATTCTTCGTGTAAAAGTCTGTTAAGATCTCACAGTTTTTTAGTTAATGTTCTGCTGCTACAAAAAGACACCATGATCAAGACAACTTATAAAAGAGAGCATTTCATTTAGTTGCTAATAGTTTCAGAAGGTTGGTTCATGGACATAATAGCATGAATCAGGTGGCAGGCGGGCATGGAGGCACTGGACCTCACATGATCTACAAGTGAAAAGCAGAGAAAGATAGAGATGCATTCTTTGAGTGAGCTTTTGAAACCTAATGTCCATCCTCAGTGACACACTTCTTCCAAGAAGGCCACACCTGATATTCCCTCCTAAGCAGTCTACCAACTAGAAAACATTCAAATGCAAAACCCTATGTAGGCCATTTCCCTTCCAACCACACAAGCAGAGAAGATTTAGTTATGATTTTCCAGGAAAGATAATTACATTGAACAACAACAAAAGAGTCCAAAAGAATTACAAACAAAGGGAGGGGGAAACAGATTTGGTCTCATTTTCTGGTATGAGGTCCATATTGTTTTGATTATTATGTTGCTTTTCCATTAAGTTAGTTTTAAAAAAATCTCTTAAGTGACACAGATTCCTAGCATTTGCAGCTTGTTAAGTAAAATAGGCCAGGGTCACTAAGACAATTATCATCTGTGTCACCAGCATGTTGACATTGTCTAACAGAAGAGTAGAATAATGATTTTCAGAGTATAAATGGGGTAGGAGGAGGGATGACAGAAAGAGGTTATATGATGGACAACTAATATAGTAAATATGAATAAGTTCTACTGTTCTGCAACAGTCGAAGGTTTCAATTATAACAGTAACATGTTTTACCAAGAAACATAAGAACACAGTTGTAGGTTCCAAACATATGTGTTTTCTTCCTTTCTTCCTTCCTACTTCCTTCCTTCCTTCCTTCCTTCCTTCCCTTCTTTCTTTTTCTTATCATTTATTACAATTTATTCACTTTGTGTCCTGGCTGTGCTCCCCTCACTCCTCTCGTCTGGATCCCACCCTCCCTTGCTCTTCTGTCCCTATGTCCCTCCCCTAGTCCACTGATAGGGGAGGTCCTCCTCCCTTTCTATTTGACCTTAGCCTATCAGGTCTCATCAGGATAGGTTGCATTGTCTTCCTCTGTGTCCTGGCAAGGCTGCACCCCTCAGGGGGAGGTGATCAGGGAGCCTACCATGGAGTTCATGTCAGAGACTGCCCCTGCTTTCCTTACTTGGGAACCTACTTGGAGACTGAGTCTATGGGCTACATCTGAGCTGGGGTTTTAGATCCTCTCCATGCATTGTCTTTGGTTGGGGTAACAGTCTCTTCAGGGTTTGGCTCAGTTGGTCTCCTTTTGAAGCTCCTCTCTCTTCCAGGTCTTTCTATCTACCTCTTCTTTCATAAAATTCCGTGCCCTCTGCCCAAGTTTGGCTATGAGTCTCAGCCTCTGCTTCCATACCTTGATCAGTAGAGTCTTTCAGAGGCCCTCTGTGGTAGGCTTCTGTCTTGTTCCCTGTCTTCTCCTGCTTTCATTGTCTATCGTGTTTGTCCTTTTGAATTGGGGTACCGCTATGTAACTCAAACTGGTCTGAACTATTTATGGAACCCTGTCTGAAATTGAATGTATAAGCTTTTTATTTTTGATTCCCAAGGGGTGAAATTACAAACATACCAAATTATTGTAATAAGTTAAATCCTTTTTTTTTTCTTTTTGGTAAAAATAAAGGTAATCAAGGAAACTACAAACATGGTACTATTAAAATGGGAAACAAATTATATTCAAGTGATTGATTATAACTATTCCTGAAATATAATAAAATTTAAGTGTCCAAATTAAAATTTTATCATACATTTTTCTGTATAAATTCTTCTCCCTCAGCGATACAAAGGGCACCTCACTTACTAAATGATACTACCATCAGTTATTGCTTGTCTTTTCATGCTCTCCTTGGGTTCACTCCATAAATTCTTAACAAAAATAAAAGTGTGTCCAGAGCTCCACAAGGACCAAATACAGCAGGGCACAGGGGTCTTTTATGAGACTGTTTCTCCAAACAAGGACCATGTATGGATATAACTTAGAACCCCTGCTTGAATGTAGCAAATGGTAGCTCAATATCCAAGTGGGTATCCTAGTAAGGGGAACAGGGACTATTTTGGACATGAACACAATGGTTGACTTGTCGACCCCCTCGCCCGCGAGGGAGGAGCAGCCTTGCTAGGCCACAGAAGAGGACATTGCAGCCAGTCCTGAAGAGACCTGAGAAGCTAGAGTTAGAAGGAAGGTGAGAAGGACCTCCCCTATCAGCGGACTTGGAAAGGGCAGGGAAGAGATGAGGGAGGGATGAGAGGAATAGGGAGGGAATGTGGGAGGGGGCTATGGCTGGGATACAAAGTACATAACCTGTGATTAATATAAAACAAGAATGTAAAAAAACATAAAAATAAAAAGTGTGTCCACACTTATGTATCAAAATGTACCTTAATTATTTTCTTTCTGTGTACTTTTTAGCACTCTGGGAATAAATTGTATGTTCTCAGATTATTTTAACTTTATCACTATTATATAAATGTATTTTGTTTCTACTTAGAATGAAAATAACTCAAATCTTTAGAAGGGTAACACATTTGTATATACTATAAAAATAAATTTAATTAAGGAAAGATTAAAGCTTAAAGGTTAAAAATAAGGTTAAATGGTATTAAATATTCTATAAACAAATAGGGAGAGGGCATATGAGAGAAAGTTTTTAAAAAGTGAAATAAGTAAAAATCTATTAGACATAAGAACAAAAGTGAGAACAAAAAAGGGGAAAACACAAATTATTTCTATTCTAATGATTTCATTTCCCTAAAGTACCATCTGGGCTCCAGAATTTCCTTACCATCCAACATATTTGAACTCACCATGTATTCTACTAAATTGGAGAGTTTTAGGACATTACTGTATGAAGATGGAAGGCAACAGGAAACAAAGAATGACAAACATCAATTTGAAGTTCTAAACTATAAACAAAAGATCAATTGATTAATTTTTGAAAATGCTCACTGATAAATCAATTATTGTGTTTTACCGAAACATCTGTGATTTTTCATGTCTAAAATAGTCCATACAATATTGTGCAACGATACTTAATGTCTTTTTCCAAACCGACCTACTTCAAAAGACAACCATGCACTTCTTAGACAACCTTTGATATAAAAATTAAATTTGATCTAGCCAGCTGGCTTAGCAGGTGCAGTTATTTGATATCAAAGCTAATGAACGTATTTTGAAACCAAGGACTCACTTGATGTAATGAGGAGAATCCAGTCTTGAATGTTGTCCTCTGACCTCTGCATGTGCACAAGCACAAACACACAATAAAAATATAATAAGAAATTAACAACTGTTTGTTTTGTTTTTAAATTTGGTACTTACCATAGAAACACTTGATTGGGCTAGTTGAGTTACAAAAGAAAGTTATTGTCATTAACTACTGAATGAGCATACACACAAACACACAGACAGACACACACAAAGTAAATCTGTAAATAAAAAAGTTTAAAAACCAAAACCACGACATTATTTCTCATTATATTAACAAGTAAACTGAGGCACAAATGTTGTGCAGGACAGAAGGGACTAGAAAGAACTTCATCAATATTAACATACAAAGAAACCAGTTATGGCAAAGACTGAAAACTTTAAGGAAGTCTCTTAAAGGGTACATATTCTCTGGGTCCTATCTTCCTATGTGTATATAAGGCATAAGGACTCCCATGAGCAGTTGAGCTTGGGTCCATTTTATTTATCAAGACAGGATGTAAAAAATGGCACATTAAATGCATTAGGATTTATCCTCCCAAATTTAATTTCTATGTACAGAAGACAGACAGACAGAAGAGATAGATGGGTAGATGGGAAGATACAAAGAAAGAAAGAAAAGACAGAAAGAAAGAGTTCATTGATAGGTAGATGATAAACAGATAGATACATAATAAATAGGTAGCAAGAGTGTAGAGGGATTTTAATCCAGCAACATGTCTGCTTTGGCAATCAAAAATACCTTCTAGGTCTATGTGATTTGTCTAGAATGCAAACAGCTCTGAATTACACTATGATCTGTCTAGAATACAGACACACATTTAATCTCAA
This sequence comes from Pachyuromys duprasi, assembly GCA_028658305.1. NCBI lineage: Eukaryota > Metazoa > Chordata > Mammalia > Rodentia > Muridae > Pachyuromys > Pachyuromys duprasi. Next base: position 32,723,307 of record CM053766.1, on the reverse strand, counting down.
ACACTTAAGGTCAAGGAGTTTATATAAGTACCTAACCTGTGATTGATATAAAAATAAATAGATTTTTAAAAAACCAAGAAAAAAAAAAGAAAGCAACCATGTTTGAAAGTGACAACTAATTGAAGGGCAGACAAAGAGAAAAATCAGAGAAGGTTTTGGCAGAATGATTCAGAGGTAGGATATGTCCAACTCTCACAAGAACAGGACATCAAGTGAGTGTTTTGGGTTGTATTGGTTTGTTTGTTTTCTTTGTTTTTACTGAGAGTTGATTACTGGACAGTTTTGTTGAGAGAGGTTGTAGAGAGAACAAGCTAGACACTTGTAAAGATAAAATGAACTAGAAAAGGAGAAGGCACTAGAAGATTAAAACATATTGCCAGAATTAATTTGAAGACAGGCAAAACAATTCGGTCAGAAGTCAAGAGTTTGATTTAGTCAGCTTGGAAAATAATTTAGGCCAGTTGACCCAGCCAGTGAGCATTCAGAAAGAGCCAAAAAGGTGTGGGAATGGCCCTCCTCTTATCTCCTCATCTTGGGAAATAGAAAGTATAAATACAAGAGATAATCAAGCTATTCACTATACTTTCATTGGTTTTCATTGTTGATTTTTCAAAGTCTCTTTGAGTCATCAGTTCTGGAGCATTACTTTTCCTACTCCTTTTCATTGCATGTTACTGTTTTAAAGATATATGCATGACTTGGATGTTCCAGTATTCTCATGTGAAATTCAAAACATCTACTCACAATGTTGTTATGAATTCATATAAATGTACTTTAAGTTTTATACCAAAAAAATGGGATTGTTAGACATACCACCAATGTATTGTTATTATCACCATCATGTTTTACTGCTAATTTACATAAATAATTCTTGAACAAGATGAAGATAGAAGTTAAAAAATTTTGATCATATGATTGCCACATCTGGAAAAAGGATGGAGAATGTGATCCTCCAGTATGAACTTGTAAGAGAAAGGGGTCACAATGTCAAACAGTTGGACACATGTGCTAGATGTTTTATAACTATATTCACTAGAAAATAAGCATTTTTATACTTTTGTAAGCAACTAACATTTTTCGGTGAATGTGTGAACATCCCCTTTTCACCTAAGGAAATGTCTCATAGGACCATAATTCTATATGAAAACCATAATCCCAATTGTCTGCACACCTCAGCCTATAAACATTCTTTTATACAAGCTATATCATTTTCCAAAACTTACCACACTAGACTGTTATGTCATTTTATGAACTATAAATAACAATTAAATAAAGGCAAAAATATAAATAACAATTAAATAAAGGCACTTGGTAATTCATATCTGTCTTATATCAGTACTTTTAGCAGTTGAAATAGTACAAAGTAAAGAAAACTGAGACAAGCAAAGAAAAAAATCCCTTTTAAAATGAAAACATATTATTTCTTATACGTGCAAAATTGTGCCCTTGCCTGTAAATCAGTTGACAGCAAGTGGGATAGAGGAAGTAACTCTTAGCAGTATTGACTGTACCATAATAAAAGTCTTCCGTTCTCTGCAGGAGATTATTCTCAACTGCTTCCCCTGTCTCAGCTCAGAGGCTGAGGTCTGAGCCTACTCACTACACATCTCAGTAGGAAACAGAAAGTCTTCCATCAAAACTGCTAACAGGCTGACTCAGTCAATAACTGTTAGGTCAAGTTCCTAGCATGTACAATATGGAAAGGTCAAAATGCTTATTTCCCAGTGAATTCACTCACAAAATCTCTAGCAGGCATGCCCAACCTTTGACATTGAAACCCAAACCTGTCCTTTCTGCCTTTCTATAAAGTTCATTCTGGAAGAATACACTCTCCATCTTTATCTCAGGTTTGACAGTCGTGTGTTGGACAAGTCTCCCATCTCTATTTTCAATGTTTTCACTCAGTATGGAGGTATATTGGTAGCATGATGTTTTGTTAATGGGAACAATGCCAAGCACAAGCATAAGTAAAGTGGTATTTGCAAAGACTTTTTTTTTAACCTGTGTGATTGGAAAGTTTTTTAATTCTGTTCCTCCCCCCACCCAGTTAGATAGGTTAATGGAAGAAAAGCAATAAACGTCACCTCCTTGGAAATTGATTACATGTAGAAACTATTGGTCTCAATATTTATAAATGTGTATCCAGACTGAATTTATTCTTCAAAGCTTGGGAAATATTTTTTTTCTAAATTGGAAATTTACAAGGTACTGAAATACTTCTGATAATATTGTTCCTGCAAAGACATGGCAAAGGAAAAGAAAAAGCACCAGGAATAAAGCAAGACCCTGAAGTTGCTCACCCTCAGCCTTAACTATATCTGCTAGATTCTGGCATCATTAAAGTCAACCCTTGTTATTGTTCATGTATATAGAATCTTCAACCTCATACTTTTTAAGAATTAATGTACTTATTCATTCACTTAACCTCCTCCCTGCTCTCCTTTTGGTACCACCCTCCTTCCCTCTTCCCTCTTCTCCTATTCCTCAGAAAAAAGGGAGCCCCACCCCCACCACCAACCCATCCCAACTCATCAAGTCGGATGAGGACTGAATTCATCCTCAGGAATAAAACCTTTTCCCTTGTGTTCTGGGGAGGTAGCTCTACCAGTAACAAGTGATCAAAAAGCAGACAACAGTATCCATGTTAGAGTCATCCCCTGTTCCCCTTACTAGGCTACCCACATGGAATTGCCAGAGCTATCCATCTATCAGTTACACCTGCATAGGGGGTCCAGGTCCAGCCCATGCATAGTCCTTGGTTGGGTACTTCAGTCTCCACAAGCCTCTCTGAACCTTGGAGAATTGGTTCTGTTAGTCTTCTTGTGGAGTTCCTGTCACCTCCATGTCCTTTTATCCTTCATCTCAATTTTCCACAAGACTCCATATGCTTTTCCCATTGTTTGAATGTGAGTCTCAGAATATGTTTTGATAGCAGAGAACAGCTATTGTAGGACCCTGTCAAGCATAGAAGAGTATTGTTAGTAGTGTCAAGGACTGGATCTCTTCCATGGTGTAGGTCTCAAGTTTGGCCAGGCATTGGTTGGACATTCCCTCAATATCTGCTCTATCTTTATCTCTGCAATTCTTATGAGCAGGGTAACTTTTGGGTTGATGTTTTTTTGAGTGGATTGTTATTGCTCTCCCTCCACTTGGAATCCAGTCTAATTAGAGGGTGTCCTTTTTAGTCTCCATGACACTTTCTACTAGGAGTCTCAGCTAGAATCACTACTATATCGTCCCAAGAGTCTACCCTGTTTAAGTCTCCAGTTTGTCACAGATACACCTGCCCACTGTTTCTCTTCTCTCTGCAGGTTCTCTCTCCTCTCTATCCCTATCTCAAGGTCTGATCATAACCCTCATTTCTCTCTGAAACCTGTCTCCTACCTTGTTTCCCCTCTTCAACTACTTCTGCTCTCTATTCTCTTTCCCTCTCTCAATGAGATTTAAGCATCCTCCCTTGGGCGCTCCTTGATACTTATTTTCTTTGAATCTGTGAACTGTGGTATGTTTATCCTATACCATATGGCTAAAATATGTTTATAAGTGAGTATATACCATATGTGTCTTTCTGGATCTGGGTTACCTAACTTAAGATGATATTTTCTAGTTCCATCCACTTACCTGCAAATTTCATGATTTCCTTGTTTTTAATAGCTGAGTAGTATTCTATTGTGGACATGTATCACAATTTCTTCATCCATTCTTCAGCTAAGGAACATCTAGGTTGTTTCCAGAACCTGGCTATTATGAATAAAGCTTCTATGAATATATTTGAGCAAGTGTTGTTGGCAATGCATACTTAGTAAACACAAGACATTTGGTACTTTCTTGTGTATTCTTGTTCCAGAACTCTCACTCAATTTTTAGGAAGATTCTAAGTCTTATGCCTTCAGAAATTAGTGCCAGTGTAGGTTCAATGGTAAGAGTACCCCTGTCCCATCCTTCCCTGTTGTTTACCTAAATATTTTGACCAATCAAAAAACTGACAAAACTCAACTGTAAATTATGCACATCCAAGACAGTTTTCTCTCACCTTCCTGCATATGCGTGTTAACTTTTTTCTCAGCACACTGGCATTTTGATAAAATTATTACAGAAAAATATTCCTGTTATGGCTTAGGATAAAGTGCCCTTTTAGACTCAGAGATTAAAGAAGTTATAATTTGCTGAAGTAAAAAGAGAAAAAACTCAGTTTTCCCTCATGTTCTCCATACAATAATGGAGGAATCTTAGCAAATCCTGTGAACAAGAAGAAAGCGTGATTTTTTTCTTCTTAAGTAGGCCTCCCTGTAGAGGCAGACTGCAGTTTATAGAGCACTGTTCGTACCGCTTAAGTGAAATACTGTTAACTGATTAACATCTTCCTCATTTCCTATTATTCCTTGACAGATTTCCAGGATTTAATTCTATGAATATGACTGTTAAATATCTCATTTGCTTAGAATAATCTATTTTAATTTTATCAGATAGATTATTATTTATAATATCTTCTCCTTAAGGTGTATATCTGTATGGTAGATATTTCTTTTCTGGGGATTAAACTCAGGGCATTTCAGATGCAATCCAATAACTCTGTCACTGAACTACAGCTCTTCAAATTCCTTCCTTCTTAACAGTGCATGATATTCTATGTTGCGATATTTAGATTTTCACAAACGTGATGACAGGAGAGAAAGAAAATGATTATCTGGGTTAATTTTTCAGAGGTTCTCAGTATACTCAGGTAGGAATGGTGTGGTGTTCCTGAGAAGATTACCCTGAGAAAAAAGCAGAGGGAAGGTGCTACTACTAATGGTATTTTCCATCTAGGCAGTCAAGTCATAAGTTGATGCCATCCACATTCTTCTCTGTAAACACACTCACAAACACTTGCTAAAAGTTTCCCTTGTGGTTTTCAGCCCAGTCAAGTTGACAAGCAAGCAAGTTGACAAACATCACTCAGGGTGTACGTACACTGCATCTGTTTAATTTATTGGTTGTTATTATTTTACTTACATATTTACTTAACTTACATGTTTCCCTAAAATGAAGTATTTTTTTCTCAATTTCATGACATTTTTCTAGTTTAACAGAACAGAGAAAGTCAAAAATCGAGGCAAGTTTAGAATACATTGGTGAGTACATCAGGAAGTTGGGCACAAAAAGATGGGGAAAATCTCTTAAAAGCCCAATATACTACCTGATGACATTCATAGCTTTGGGTTGGTGGAAAGTAGTGGTTCTGTTAAAGTCATAGACTCCACAGATATTTATCTATTAGTCACAGGATGTCAGTCGCAACAGAGAGGTAAACAAGGAATGGTTGTTATGGAGTGCTAGAACCTAGGAGAGCACAGTGGAGGGCCCCCAAGACTTCCCGGAATAAAATGAAGTCTTGAATGAATTTGGAAATGGTATTATCACTAGAGGTCTTGATTCGATTTCTCAAATAAATAGCTACAAGTGGAATTGTTATATCAAATGATGTGGATTCTGGAACCATGGGACTGTGGCAGGATGGCGTGAAGCAGAAGTGGGGAATGACCAAACCCTCAAAATCTCATCGTGAGACCTACAGGAGTAGGACTGACCCCCAATCCCTCATGCCTGCATGTCTTGGTACATGTAGCCCCGCTCCCCCACTTTTGCCCCCTGAATGCATGTAACTGGTATCCAGGTTAAACTTCCATTTCCCTTGTAATAATATAATGTCTGACAGCACCTGGAATTCCTCTTTATGCAAATGACGTACCTATTCCCAGTCCCCTGTCTCAGGCCAATGATGTACACTCACTCAGATGGCCCCTACCGATCCGCCAAAGCTTTAAGTAGCCTTTGTACCCCTCAATAAGCAAGCTGCCTCCCTGAAGCTGACACTCAGGAGTCTGTTCTCATCGCACTGTCACCTGACAGCCATTCCCCCTTGCTTCCCGCTCTCAGGATACACTGGTTGCAATCACAGGCCACTGGGCAGGGAAATGGAGCCTGAACATCAACATGATTCTTAACTTTTTAAGATTAAACTTCTATTGTTTCTGGAGCAGGAATAATTTTTCATACTTTATAAAGATTGGGCCATTAACTACAATTGTATAAAGCTATCAGTTGCAATGTTTTAAATGATTTACTTACATTTTCCAACTAAGAGAACTATCTGTTCATTAAAATTTTTCATTACCTGAGATCATTTGCATAAGTATAACTAACTGTAATTGTTTACATTTTGTAAAAGTGGTCTCTCATTTGAAAACCTTAAATGTATCCACTGACAGCAATCTTATTCGTTGTTTATTCTTCAGGGGAAAAGGGATATATTAGAAATACAGAACTGTGGATTAAAAAGTCTGTGTCTTGTCGGAGCACATCCAAGATGGCGAAGAGCACACTCAGTTTCTGACTTGCAGAGGCGCTGTTGCACCAGAATTGATGAGTGGAAGGACAACTGAAGCCAGGGAAAAGACTGTGAAGCTTTCTAAACTAGACGGAACACCACACGAGGTGAGAAATTTGGTCTCGGGTCACCCATGGTCTTGTTTGGGGAAGGAGAGAAACAATCGTTTGATCTCCCACCCAAACCCTCAGTGACAAATATTAGGCTATATAGCCACCAAAGTCCAGCAGACCCACCAAATAAGCTAGGCACACCAGTTGCCAGGCCTCTCAGGTCTGGAGAGCTCAGTGGAGGGCCCCCAAGACTTCCCAAAAGGCATCTGGACAGGCATCCCAGTCTCCTCCTGCAGCTGGACTTCCTAACCTGGCGGCTGCTGCAGCACTGAGCTGGCAGAGCATGTCAGTCCTCCTGCATATGGCTAAGCAGGGCCAAACCAGAGAATAGAGAGCCTGGATACCCCGATCCTTGATCCTTGCCAATGTGACCTGTTTGAGAGTGAGTTTGTCCTTGAGTATCTGCCAAGCCCCAGATCCAGGGTCCTTCTAAACTAGCAGCCAGACATCAGACCCCTCCAACCCACACACCCACTATGGGAAACAGAGGAACTCTTGGGACATCAAAGACCCTGGTCTGTGAGTCCAACAGTGAGGAGTTGAGGAATATGAACCTGGAAATTGCACCATGACTATCATCAGCATCTGCTATATCTATAGCACATACACAAGTAACCACCTAGAAGCCTGCAAGGCAGAGCCCCTCCCACACACTAAAGGGTTCAGCATTCCCTATCACTCTGTCCCTGGAGGCACGCTTCCATGCGCATTCCTACACACACCAGTGCCTGCATCTGCCCTTCTGCGCCCACAGCCTTTCCTCCCACAGGTACAGCTGAAGCACCAACACAAACACTGAGGCCATGGGACCTCTCTCAGCTTCCTGAAGAACACTCCAGATGCTGGAGAGACAGTACCAGTTTGAACTGCAGAATCCAGGCACAAACAGGGAAAGTTATGGAAAAGCCTATGGCCAGGGGTCATTGAAAGAACATGTCCAACATAAATCACTACATAGTGGCTTCACCAACAACCCCCCCAAATTGATGGATACTCCAATTAATTGGAAGCATAGGAAAATGACTTTAAAGCTATGCTCACCCAATTATTTGAGGCACTTAAAGAGGAAACAAACAAATCTCTCAGAGCAATAGCCATACAAATACAGTTAAAGAGGAAATAACAAATCTATCAAAGATTTGGCCAATCAAGTAGAGGGAAATAAAGAGGAAATGAACAAAATTCTCAAAGAAACACAGGCAAATATAACCAAACAATACAGGCACAAGTAGTGGCATATAGAGAAGAAATGAACAAAAAAAGAGAGACCATCATAGAGAGACAGGAATTCACATTCAAACAGATAAAGGAAATGGTGCAAGGCATGAAAACAGAATTAGAATTAATAAAGAAAACACAAACTGAGAAAAACCTGGAGCTGGAGAACTTAGAGAAAAGATCAGCAACCACGAAGGTAAGTATCAACAACAGAATACAAGGGATGGAAGAGAGAATCTCAGGTACTGAAGATACACTTGCAGAAATTAATAATTCTCTAAAAGAATAAGTAAAGTCAGAAAAGACCCAAACACAAAATATCCAAGAAATCAAGGACTCCACAAAAAGACAAAATCTAAGAATAATAGGTATTGATGAAAAAGAAGACTCCAGGCTCCAAGGTCCAGAAAATATTTTCAAGAATATCATAGAAGAAAAATTTCCCAACTGAAAGAAAGTGATGTCCATAAATATACAAGAGGCCTACAGAACACCAAATAGACTAGACCAGAAAAAAAAAAAACATATCATGTCACATCATAGTCAAAACACTAAATCTATAGAACAAAGAAAAGAAATTAAAAGCAACAAGGGAAAAAGGCCAAGTAACCTATAAAGGTAGACCTATCAGAATCACACTGGACTCCTCATCAGAAACTATGAAAGCCAGAAGGGCCTAGGCAGAGGTCATGCAGACTTTAAGAGAACACAGATGCCAAACCCAGACTACTATATCCTGTAAAGTTTTCAATCAACATAGATGGAGAAAACAAAATATTCCATGATAAAACTAAACTTAAGCAATATCTACACAGCAAACCAAGCCTACAGAAGATACTAGAAGGAAAATTCCAATCCAACTAAAACAACTATATCCAAGCAAACATTGACTTCAGATAATATCCTAACAAAAATTAAAAGAAAACAAGCAATGAATCACAGGAAGACCACCAACTCTACAATAAAAGGAAGTAACCTTAATTGATAATTACTATCTAGCAACATCAATGGATTCAACTCTCCAATGAAAAGACACAGAGTAACAGAATGGGTGCAGAAACAGGATCCAACATTCTGCTACATCAAAGAAATGCACCTCTGCAACAAAGATAAACACTACTTCAGAGTAAAGGGCTGGAAAAATGTTTTTCAAGCAAATACACTCAGAAAAAAAGCTGGGGTAACGATCCTAGTATCTAAAATAGACTTTCAATCAAAACTAATCAAAAAAGATGAGGAGGGGCACGACATTCTCATCAAAGGAAAAATCCACCAGGGGGACATCACAATTCTGAACATCTATGCCCCAAATACAAGAGCGCCTACATTCATAAAGGAAACATTATTAAATTTTAAATCACACATCGATCCCAACACCTTAATAGTAGGAGACCTCAACACCCCACTTTCACCAAGGGACAGATCATCTAGACAAAAGCCAAATAGGGAAATGAAGCCACTTACAGAGAACCTAATTCAAATGGTCATAATAGAGGTCCACAGAACTTTTCACCCCAAATCAAAAGAGTATAGCTTCTTTCCAGAACCTCATGGAACCTTCTTCAAAAGACCAAATAGTTGGTCACAAAGGAGGCCTCAACAGATACAAGAAAATTGGAATAATCCCCTGTAATTTATTTGACCACCTTGGACGCTGGACCTAAACAACTATGGTATTAGCAAAAACCCTACACACACATGGAAACTGAACAACTCGCTACTCAATGACAGCTGGATTAAGGACGAAATAAAGAATGAAATTAAACACTTCCTAGAATTCAATGAAAATGAAGACACAACATACTCTAATTTATGGGACACAATGAAAACACTGCTCAGAGGAAAATTCATAGCACTAAGTGATTCAAGAAGAAATTTGTGACATCTGATACAGGCAACTTAATGGCCCAACTAAAAGCACTAGGAAAAAAAGAAGCAGATATACCCTAAGAGGAGCATACAGCTGGAAATAATCAAACTTAGGGCTGAAATCAATCAATTAGAAACAAATAAAACTATTCAAAGTATCAATGAAACCAAGAGCTGGTTATTTGAGAAAATCAACAAGATAGACACACTATTAGCCGAACTAACTAAAAGGCAGAGAGAAACTATCCAAATCAGCAAAATCAGAAATGAAAAGGGGAACATAACTACAGACTCTAAGAAAATCCAAACAATCATTAGATCTTACTACAAATATGCCACAAAATTTGCAAATCTAAAAGAAATGAAAATTTTTCTTGATAGATTCCATCTACCTAAATTAAGTCAAAATCAGATAGAAGGATTGAATAGACCTATATCACCCAAGGAAGTAGAAGCAGTCATCAACAGTCTCCCTTCCAAAAAAAGCCCTGGGCCACATGGATTCAGTGCAGAATTCTACCAGACCTTCAAATAAGTGCTAACTCCAATTCTCTCTGAACTATTCCATAAAATAGAAACAGAAGGAACATTACCAAACTCATTCTATGAAGCCACAGTCACCTTGATACCTAAACCACGCAAAGACCCAACAAAAAAGAGAATTTTAGACCTATCTCTCTTATGAACATTGATTCAAAAATACTCAATAAAAACTTACAAACTGAATCCAAGAACACATCAAATATATCATCCACCATGACGAATTAGGCTTCATCCCAGACATGCAAGGCTGGTTCAACATATGGAAATCCATCAATGTAATCCACCACATAAACAAACTGAAGGAGAAAAAGCACATGATCATCTCCTTAGATGCCAAAAAAGCATTTGACAAAATATAACATCTATTCATGTTTAAAATCTTGGAGTGAACAGGGATACAAGACACATACCTAAACATTGTAAAGACAATATACAGCAAGCCTATAGCCAACGACAAAATCAATGGAGAGAATCTTAAATCAATCCCACTGAAATCAGGGACAAGGAAAGGATGCCTATTCTCTCCATATCTCTTCAAAGTAGTACTTAAAGTCCTTGCTAAAGCAATAAGACAACTAAAGGAGATTAAGGGGATACAAATCAGAAAGGAAGAGGCCAAAGTGTCACTATTTGCAGATGATATGATAGTATAAATCAGTAACCCCCAAAATTCCACCAGACAATTCCTTCATCTTATGAACACCTTCAGCAAAGTGGCTGGATAGAAAATCAATTCAAAAAAATCAGAAGCCCTCCTGTATACCAAAGACAAAAGGGCCAAGAAAGAAATCAGGGAAACAACACCCTTCAAAATAGCCACTAATAACATAAAGTACCTCGGGGTGACTCTAACCAAGCAAATGAAAGACCTGTTTGAAAAAAAAAAAAAAACTTCAAGTCCTTGAAAAAAGAAATTAAAGAAGATATCAGGAGATGGAAAGATCTCCTGTGCTCATAGATTGGTTGGATTAACATAGTAAAAACGGCTATCCTGCCAAAAAGCAATCTACAGATTCAATGCAATCCCCATCAAAATACCAACACAACTATTTGCAGACCTTGAAAGGAAGATTCTCAACTTCATATGGAGAAACAACAACAACAACAACAAAACAGAATCTCCAAAACAATCCTCTACAACAACAGATCATCTGGAGGCATCTCCATGCCTGACCTCAAACTGTACTACAGAGTAATAGTAATAAAAAACTGCATGGTATTGGCATAGAAACAGAATAGTGGATCAATGGAACGGAATAGAAGACCCAGAAATGAACCCATACACCTATGGAAACTTGATTTTTGACAAAGAAGCCAAAACCATTCAATGGAAAAAAGACAGCATCTTCAACAAATGGTTCTGGTCCAAATGGATGTCTGCATGCAGAAAAATGAAAATAGATCCATATTATCACCCTGCACAAGACTAAAGTCCAAGTGGATCAAAGGCCTCAGCACAAAACCAGATACTCTAAATTGGTTTTTAAAAAAAGTGGGAAAGAGCCTAGAACTCACTGGCATATTGAGACAACTTCCTGAACAGAACACCATCAGCTCAGGCTCTAAGAGAAACAATCAATAAATGGGACCTCATGAAATTGAAAAGCTTCTGTTAAGCAAAAGACACTGTTGTCAGAACAAAACAACAGCCTACAGACTGGGAAATGAAATTGACCAAACCTATATCTGACAGAGGGCTGATATCAAGAATACATAAAAAAAACTAAAGAAGTTAAAAAGCAATAAATCAAGCAATCCAATTAAAAAATGGGGTACAGAGCTAAACAAAATTCTCTGTAGAGGAATATAGAATGGCAGAGAAACACTTAAAGAGATGTTCAATATCCGTAGCCATCAGAGAGATCCAAATCCAAACTGTGTTGAGATTTCACCTTATACCCATCAAAATGGCTAAGATCAAAAACTCAAATGACAACACATGCTGGAGAGGATGTGGAGAAAGGGGAACCTTCCTCTGTTGCTGGTGGAATTGTAAACTGGTATAACCACTTTGGAAATCAATCTGGTGCTTTCTCAGACAATTAGGAATAGTGCTTGCTCAAGATCCAGCTATACCACTCCTAGGCATATATCCAAAAATTGCTCAAGTACTCAACAAGGACATTTTCTCAACCATGTTTTGCAGCAGCTTTGTTTGTAATAGCCAGAACCTAGAAACAACCCAGAGGTCCATCAACTGAGGAATGGATACAGAAATTATGGTATTTTTACACAATGGAATACTGCTCAGCAATTAAAAATGAGGAAATCATGAAATACACAGGCAAATGGTGGATCTAGAAAAGATCATTCTGAGGGGGGTATCCCAGAAGGAGAAATACACACATGATATATACTCACTTATTTAGACCTATAGGATATGATAAACATAATGAAACCTATACACCTAAAGAGGATAAATAAGAAAGAGGACCTGGGATAAGGTGATCAATCCTCACTTAGAAAGACAAATGGGATGTGCATTGGATATAGGAGAAAACAAGTAACAGGACAAGGTCCTACCACAGAGCGCCTCTGAAAGACTCTACCTAGCAGTGTATCAAAGCTGATACTGAGACTCACAACCAAACCTTTGGCAGAGTGTAGGGAATCATATGAAAGAAGGGGGAGTTAATATGACCTGGAGAGGATAGGAGCTCCACATGGACCAAATATATCTGGGCACAGGGGTCTTATATGTGACAACAGTGACAACATTTGCCAGTATGTTGTCACTTGAATATTTCTCCAACCAAGGACCATGTATGGATATATCATAGAACCTCTGCTCGGATATAGCCCATGGTAGCTCAATATCCAAGAGGGACCCTAGTAAGGGGAACAGGGACGATTTCTGATATGAATTCAATGGAGGTCCTCCCTTATCAGTGGACTTGGAAAAGGGCAGGGAGTAGATGAGGGAAGGAGGGTGGGATTGGGAGGGAATGAGAGAGTGAGATACAGCTGGGATACAGAGTTTATAAAATGTAACTAATATTAAAAATAAAAGTAAAAAAATAAAAGGCTATGTCCAATTAATGCCATTAATTTACCTAAACAATAAGGTTACTTTTATGTGAAGTATATCTAAATATTGATAAAAGAAAAATGTCAGTTTTCTGAGATGTGTTATAAAATCTTTCCACACTAGTATGGGAAAAACACTATCCCTATTCTTAAATTCACAGTCAA
>CM053766.1:32679324-32709902 GCA_028658305.1 Pachyuromys duprasi | reverse complement strand
TGATGGCTGACTCTTTGACCCTCCCCCATACAAGCCAGGGAGTGACAGACTGGCTAGATCCCAGGGGAGGACATTGCAGCCAGCCCTGAGGAGACAGGATAAGCTGGGGTTGGATGGAAGGGAAGGAGGTCCTCCCCTGTTGGTGGACTTGGAGGGGGCAGGGAGGAGGGAGATGAGGGAGGGAGTGGGAGGGTGGGAGTGAATGAGGGAGGGGGCTACGCCTGGGATTCAAAGTACCTAACCTGTGATTGAGATAAAAATAAATAAATTAAATTAAAAAAATGATTTAAACACACACACACACAAAAAGAAAACACATTCAAATGACCCTTTTGTAGAAACTGAATCGGATACATTAGGAAATATTATGCCTTTTGACCATACATTTTAATGAACATAAATATATTTTATCATGTGTCACAACTCCTGTGATAATCAGTAATTATAGCTTAAGTTGTAAGCAAGTTCTTCTACATAACAGCATGCCAACTCCCTCAGAATGATATGTAAAAGCTTAGCCTAGAAGTGTAACATTAGTGTCAGGGAAAGGCTCTCTAACATGGAGTTGGGTCTTGGGTTGGGCTAATTATTGGTTGGACTTTTCCTCAATCTTTGTTCCTTCATTGTCCTTGCTCTTCTTATAGGCAGGGTAATTTTTGTATCACAGACTTTGTCTCTTCATTGATGTTCCCTTCTTTCCACTAGTCCTGTCTGGCTAGGAGGTGGTCACTTCAGCGTTCTTGCTCCTCTCTCCCCTTAGCTGTCTCAGCTAGAGTCACACCCATGTCCTCCCAGGAGCCTACCCTATTGAAAGCCTCTAGCTTGACAAAGAAATGCCCCCCGACCCCAGTTTCCCTTCTTGTTCCCAGCCCTCTCATGTCTCCCCCATTCTCCCCACATCTGATCATCACACTGGTTTTCCTCCCCATTCCATCTCCTGCCCAGTGCCCTCTCTTCATCAGCTTCAGCTGTGTATTCTTTATCTGCTTCTGAGTGAAATTCTGATACTCTCCTTTGGGCCCTCCTTGTTACTTAGCTTCTTTGGGTCTGTGGATTGTAATATGGTTATCCTGTAATATAGGTCTTATATCTGCTTATAAGTGAGAACATACTATGTGCATATTTCTAAGTCTGAGCTACCTCACTTAAGATGGACTTCTCTAGTTCCATCCACTTACCTGAAATTTTCATGGTTTCTTTCTTTTTAATAGCTGAGTAGTATTTCATTGTCCAAATGTAGCACAATTTCTGTATTCATTTTTATGTTGAGGAAAATCTAGGTTGTTTCCAGTTTCTGGCTATTATGAACAAAGGCACTATGAACATAATTGAACAAATGTTCTTGCTTTGTGGTGGAACACCTTTTGGGTATATGCCCAGGGTGGTATTGAGGTAGAACTATTCCCAATTTTCTGATAAAGCACCAGATTAGAGGGGTTGTATAAATTTACACTTTTACCAGCAATGGAGGAGTGTTCCCTTTCTCCAAATCCTTGCCATTATGTTGTCACTTGAATTCTTTTGTTAGTTTGTTTATTACGATTTATTCCCTTTGTATTTAGCTGTAGGCCCCTTCCTTGTCCCCTCCCAATCCTGGCCTCCCTTCCTCTTCTCCTCCCATGTCCCTCCCTAGTCCACTGATAGGGGAGGTCCTCTTCCCCTTCCTCTGACTCTAGGTCTCATCAGGATTGGCTGCCTTGTCTTCCTCTGTGGCCTGGTAAGGCTGCCCTCAAAGAGCCACTGAGTTCATGTCAGAGACAGCTCCTATACCCCATACTAGGGAACCCACTTGGAGACTGAGCTGCCATGGGCTACATCACTTGAGTTTTTGATCTTAGACCTTCTGAATGGTGTAAGATGAAATCTCTGCTCTGCTTGCAGACATGAGCCTAACTTGTCTGTTGTCTGGGAGGCTCCATCCAGCAGTGGATCTGGACAGATGCTGGGACTTGCAGCCAAGCATGGGGTAGAGCTCTGGGGGTTCTGTAGAATTACTGGTGGAAAGATGGAAGGACCTGGAGGGAACAGGAACCTTATAAGAAGACCAACAGAGACAACTAATCCAGGCCCATGGGGGATTTCAGAAGCTGAGATATCAAATAAAGCACATGCATGATCTGGACCTAGGCCCTCTATAAACATGTAGCCACTGGGCTGCTTGGTCTTCATATGGGTTGCCTGGCAAGTGGAGGGGGGTTGCTGTCTCTAAAATGGGCTCTATTGCCTGCTTTTGGATACCTGCCTCTGGCAGGGCTGCCTCTCCTGACCTCAGGGGATGAAGATTTGCTCAGTCCTATGTGACTTGATGTGCCAGGGGAAGGTTGATATGGGGAAAGGGGCTCTCCTTTTCTGGTGGGAAAGGAAGAATGGAAGGGGGAAAAAGGGAAAGGGAGTACTGGAGGGAAGGGGCACCCCTGGGATGTAAAATAAATAAATATAAAGAAAAAGAAAAAGAAAATAAAAAGCTTAGTGTGTGTACTCTTGTATCTGGTAGTTACATAATAATAATAATAGGACATATGATTTATAATATAAAATATAAAACTATAAAATATATATTTTTAAACTTTCAATTACAATTAATTTTGTTTAATTTTGTAAGCTAGGATACAGCTGAACTCAAACTCACTTTATATCCCAGTCTATCTTCCAATTTTAATTTCCCTATTTCAGTCACCTAAGTGTCAATATGACAGGCTTAACACTGCATTTGGCTTCAAATCGTTTCTGAGATGGGAATGGACAAAAATACTTCTGAACATGCTCATGTTTTACCTGAGAAACACGGCAGTGAGTTATTCTAAAACAAATCATATGATCAGTTTTAAAAACTTTCATAAGTTTCTATTATGCATATGCTTTGAAATTACTCTCATGACAAGGCATACCATCTTTTCTTCATGTTGGTGCTATAAAGAGTTTCTGTTTAATATGCTTTTTAACTCTTATTCTTTTTGTAATTATAGAAAACAAACTAAAATGATTCAATTCAATCAATCATCATGGCAGTTCAGAAAAACTACAATAGTTGAAATGCAACTGAAACTTCAGTGAAAACTTTAAAAAGTCTTGACAATTTTGATCAAAAGTCTATTTGAACAGATAGGATCTATCTGTTGGGACCTGGCTCTGTGACTCTGAAAAACATAGTCTCTCTCTCTACTGACTCTTCTGTGAATTATTGTAGTAATTACTCCAATCCCAGAAGACCAGAGATGTATGCAATGAGATACCTTTCAACATGGCAAAAACTGATCATGTCATTTGTTTGTATTCATGTACTTTGATTAACAACATTTCCTATAAGTAAAATTTTTATTTTTTATGTAATTAAAATCATGTTCTCTTTTAACACCATTTAATACTACACAATTTATTTGTGTACTTTGTTAAGGGATCAAGTTCCACTTCAGATGATATTGGGGAAATGTACAGTCATAGCCTTTTTCCATGTTACCACTGGAAAGATTATAATAGATTAAATTGGAACTTCATTCATAATGCCATTAGGAAATATAAGAGAGCTCAACATAAATGACACAACTAGTTCTACTTGCATAATCCATGTCATTTGAAGTGTAATAATGGCTTTTGAACAAAGGTATTGAAGTGATGAAAATCAAATTGTCAAAACAATTCTGACATTCTTTTTCATAAGAAAAAGTTTTAATATATCAGCTTTTTGGAAAATGTAAGTTCTTCCTTAATTCTACTTGTGAAATATAATTTAATTTAGTGCAAACACAATCTATTAGATATTTACTTATAAAGATATTGGATAATCTGGGCATCAAGAGAAACAGTAATCCAATTTTACCTGATAACAAATTAATATTTTGGCATTTCTGAATTAAATTATTGTATTGACTGAAGTTGCAAAGTTTGTGTACAGTTTTAGTTAGCAGCTTAATTAAATGTGTGTAGTTCTTGCTTTGTGTAAGCTTTAGGAAATAATGTTTGTTCTGTTTCTAAGAAAATGCCTTTTGAAACAGTGAGAATTACTGCTAACTTGTATTCATTCTCAA
The DNA here is from genome assembly GCA_028658305.1 of Pachyuromys duprasi. Taxonomy (NCBI): domain Eukaryota; kingdom Metazoa; phylum Chordata; class Mammalia; order Rodentia; family Muridae; genus Pachyuromys; species Pachyuromys duprasi. Next base: position 32,705,877 of record CM053766.1, on the reverse strand, counting down.
CCAAAAAAAAAATCACTTAATATGGAATTTAATGATGCTTAACAGCAATGCACAAAGACAGCCAAAGAAGAAAAAAACACAGATAAACAAAACAAAATGAAACAAAACTCAGATGATTCCTATCTGTGAAAATAAAGTTACAGAACAGGGCTGCCCTGTTATGACACTGAGACTACATTCTCTTTTCCTTCTGCATCTTTAATCCCTGTATTCTTCCTACTCTGGTTTATTTATTATTCCCGAGACCACTTTTTCTATTCCATTTCTTCTACCTTCAAAATGTACCACTGAGAATTCAAGCTCTAGTTTGATACAGCTCTTGGGGCAGTTTTCTGGGTTATATTGAATTTAATCACGGGGTCACATGAACCAAGTAGCTATGCTGTTTCTAATCTACTAAGTGCACATTTTCTGCAAGATTGGATGGGACCTGTCTTATTAGGGTTTCTGACACAGAAGGTCAATAATTCTTCATTTCATCTATTATTTTATATTTTATTGTCCTATAGCTCTCAAAAGCTTCACAGGTTTTGTGGAGAAAATGAAATCTCCTATTGCCAAAAGAGATTGCGATTTTCTTGTCTTCCTTAAGTTATCATGGCTCTTTATTATTCTTTTCCTTTCAATTTCAAGTTTTGCAATCGGTAACTTGCCTTTTATCTTTTATCTCTAGCATTTATATATACAATATACATTCATTTGTATTCTGTCACATTTAAATTCTGTAACTTATTTAAATTGATTCAGGTTTTAATAAAGTTTACATGATTATTTTGTCATTTTTTTGTATTTTTTTCACTATTTACAAGTAGTAGATAACATCGCTTGTAGAATAATGGTCATTTTAAAAGATGTATAGTTGAAGAATTTACTATTTTGAATGATAAAATAGCAAAGGTATATTTGAGGAATTAAAAATAATAGATATCAAATATATATACTTTTAAATGTCATTATTAAAATTTTCAACATAATTGGTTTAATATGTATTAATGTCTGACTGTGTTGAGTTTATGTGCAAGACACATGTGCAGGTGCACATGGAGCCCAGAATAAATCAGAACTCATGGAAAGGGGGTTACAGGATGCTGTGAGCCACCCTGTGGGTGCTGGAAGCTGTTCCTTCCATTAATGTAAGAGCAGTGAGCTTACCTAACAGCTAAGCCACCTCTTCAGCTCTAACTTATCATAATTTTAATTGGAAAAATTCAGTTTATAGAGACAGGTGGCAAGGTGAAGCATCATATTCAGGGAAACAGTAATCTAATAGTTTCGATGATCTGTAACAACTTTTGGCTTTACTATCAATCGGTGGTAGAAGAAGGGCACAGTTTAGTTCACCAGCAACTTTCTAACACAGTGCTGAGTTCCCCCAAGATACAGGTTCAGAAAGAATCAGCTGAGAAATGACATGTGTTTCTACAAGTTGGAGGATGCAATGGCAGATCGACAGATAGATGTGAATATAGATATTTATAAAACATTTTATTAGCAAGACTTTCTTTAAAGATATGAGCTGGATCACATATCTGAGATTTATTTCCAAATGCATGTTATATCAAAGGGTTATTTTAAACTTACTGAATGACACTGACATTATTACTGGGGTTTATTAATTAATTAATTTCCAGACAAATATATACATGTTAAAATAATACAGTCCCACAGTTTAATAAAAATGTATTTATTTTATGTATAAAATATTAGCATTTAGAGTTGCATGTATTAATTAACATTGCTTATGCTAAATACAATCTTTCTCATCATAATCAATATGATAATCACAAAGGTGTTTGAACACATTGTTATAAAAGTCAGTTTTCTTGCAAATTTACATAAGTATGAAATAAAGTGTTTATTAGAAATAATAAAAATGGTCTAATCAAAGCATTTTTATAATATAAAGAAATTCTGTGTGAAAAGATTATTTCAATTTACATTAAATTACATGCGGAGAGAGTATTTCAATATATTTTGTCAGTGTTCGTATTTTGATTAAAGTGAACTTTAGAGAGAAGTTCTTTAACTGGATAATTCTGCCACAGAATGACGAGGTAGTCAACGGAGAGTTGTAAAATCTATTGCAAATATTTTTTTTCAGCTACATTCAAATGAGCACTAAATGAAAATATCGGGTCTTATTCTTCGCGTCACCATGTAAATTTCATTAATATCAATATAGTTAGTTCAGGAGAGTATGATACACCATGTACTATAAGCATGTTTTCTGTTGTATCAAAAATAAAATACAAATTTGTATATAAGGGGTGTTCTTCTTGATAGAAACCCTTGCTGTACAATCCAGAAGAAGTAAGTTCAAATCCATAGTACCCACAGGAAAGCCTGGTATGGCTCTGTCTTCCTGTAACACAAGCGTTTGAGGCTGAGATAGACAGAACCTGGAACCAAGTAGTCTAACATAAAAAGTAAACTCTCAGAATAGAAGTTGGAGAGCGATAGAGGAAGATGCCTGATGTCCTTCTTTGTGTGTGCTCCTGTGTGAGCACTAGGCCACACAGTCCCAGATACATTTATTCATGCTGAAAAGAAATTAATTGCATGCTTCTTTGACAGGAGTTTACTAATTTTGTATTCAAACATTTGAAGCATTAACTTTATCATTTAATTTTACTATACATTTTCTTTTTAGCTAGACAATCAAGAACAGCTTTTTTTTTTTTTTTGAAGTGACTGTTTCTTTATGTGGCTTTCACATGACATCAGGGAATACAAAGAAAGATTTGTTTGCTAGGTAATGAGAGCTCATCTGTCCTTTAATCTTGTTAAGAGAAAATTATATGCTGACCTCACTTCTAATAAGTAATTAAGCTCAGAAAAGAAGCAATGGGTGAGATAGTTTAAGGTAATGAATATCCATATTCAGGAGAATAAACCTTTAAGTTTTATTCTGAAACATATCATAATGTATCAAAAATTAAAAAACCTGTATCTGGTGTGGATGCAGATTCAGATATATAAAAAGATGAAGACAAGTTTGCAGCAAAAATATTTCAATGCATATATGCACATACCTGTAAATGTCACTTGCATTTCCTCAGATGTTTGGGTATGAGATGAGAGCTTTATCCAAGCTTTATGAATACATGGATTGGGCTGAGCTCAGAGCATTTCTATCTCTGTTCTAACTATCCCTAGGCCTGGGCTAGGATGCTTCTAGCCTCCTTACACTCTAATCTTCTGCATTGCCAGGACCTTGAAGGGTTCAGTTTCCATTCTCCATCTGGTAACCTAGGCTTAGAATGTGTTCAGCCTCTGAGACTTACTTGTGTATTTAGTACACCCTTTTTAGTTCTCTCTGAACTTTTCCTGTTTAGTTTAACTCTGTTTTTCTGGCTCAAACCACTTTTCCAAGCTGACTGATTCAAATTGGCTTCTCACTGAGTTGCTCTAGTTGGATAAACTGCCTCTGGTCTCCACAAACTGAACTGTCCCGACTGCACTTATTGCCCAAATGGAACTCCACAAACTGAACTGAACTAAAATGCCTGCACCAAAATGTACTGAACTACTGTACCTCTGTCCTCTCAGTGTGATGATCTTAGGTAGGTTTTCTTTTCTGTCCCCATGAGAGTTGGTAGTTTCCTAACTCTGACTCATTCTGTCAGATCTTTCTCCTATTCGGCACTTTTGACTGTCCCTCAATTAGAAGTCATCATTTGAGATTACTGGTGTGTAGTAAAATCGTGTCTGTATTACAGCCAGAGCGACTAAAAGTATGTATTAAGGGGCAGTCTAAATTCTATCAAGAGTAGAATCCATTTTAATCCATGTTGCTGGATTAAAATGCCTCTTCATACAACAAGCACAAGTTTTAATATTTTAGTATATAGTACACAATCTATAGACATACACAGAGACATAACAGGGAAAGAGGTATTTATAACATTCTGAATAATGATGGACTGTGTATACAACAGTGATCTCATTACCTAGTAAGTCAAAGTTTCTTGTCACTTAATTACAGCCTAAGAATCAATAATTGTACAGAGCATACCTCTCACACAGGACTTGGGTGATACTGGGGTCAACTAGAGAGGCTGAACATATAAAAGTGCAGAATATGCAGTTGTACACAGCGCAAGATATTTGCTAATAATAAATGAGTATCTTGCTCTTTCGCTTATCATCATATTTGGAGTGTAGTCAGTACATGTGGAGAGCTGTGTGTGCTGCGCCTTAAAGATGGCGCCAGTTACCACCTTCCGCCATCCCGATGGCGAGTGCTCTTGTGATAAACAACTCCTTATTTGGCTGTGTTGTGTCTGATGATCTGCCTTCTCTTGCATGTACCTATCCGCACTTCTCACGTGGCTACCCGGGGTTGGCTGGCTCAGGGGTACTTATTCCTGGGACGGGCTCTCCTCGGAGCAGAAGATTGTTCAAGGCTCCTGAATAAACTGCTTGAAGAAGAGCTCATGTGTCGTGTCTTTCCTTGCTGGTCGAGGCGGATGTGACAAGTACACACATTTTTTAAAAGCCCACTATAACCTAGATGCTACTACCTAAGCATCAATCTGATTTGCTTTCGAATAGGTATGGTCTATAACAGCCATTCAGTCATGGAAAAAAACATCAGTGTGCTCACATGGCATCTCAGTCATGAAGCAATGTCTAGTGCTTTTACATACAAGTTTAGTATCAATCAAAGCTGTTTAGAAAAGCATAATACATTTAATATGTGATTATATATTAATTAATTTTATTATTTTACGGAAATAATTTATATGATCATACAAATGAAACCCTGATCTTTTTAAAGTTAGCTAGAGCTAATATAACCCTGAGTCTAAATCCTATAGAGTTGATTGCCGTGGTGGCATACACCTTTAATCCTAGAACTCAGGAGGCAGACACAGGAGAATAAGTGTGATTTTGAGGCCATCCTGATCTACATAGTGAGTATCAAGACAGCCAGGATTACATAGAGAGACTTTGTTATAAAAATAAATAAATAAATAAACTCTGTAGAGTGGTCTGCAGGCTGAGCACTTGGATAACTTTTCTGCCTTACAGTCTTAAGAACAAATTTTTAACATTGAAAACTTATTTCGTTCTCTTCAAACATTCAGCGTATCTGATGAAACCCAATAGATGATAAAGAAGAATCTTTCACCTAAGTTAAATAGAAGTTAGATGTGAATTTTATCTACCTTGCATTTCCTCATGCAACTACACTGACATTATGCATTAGAGTTTCCTAAGTTTGCTAAATAAAGTGTAATCAACACAACCACAATACAGGGAAATTCTCATAGATGTTTGTTTAGACTACTAATTACACAATACTTCATATTTTCTTAAGTATATGTATTCTCAGGATACTTAAGTGGATAGAAGCAAGAATCAGAGACTAGACAGCTCAGGCACACAGAGTAAAACCAAATATGACCATCTTAAAAGACAGAAGCTTCTAAATTATGAGATAAAACTGACAAAATCAGTCAAAGGGGAGGCACAAGCAATTTTAAGCTGAAAATTTCTCAACTTGCAAAATAATTTTAGGTAAGAAATAACAAAAATGTTTGCAAAATTTAAACACTAAAACTGAAGAAAAACACAATATAAGTTACAATAAAAATTAACACATAAACTATTATAAGTCAATACATTAATGATTAATTGTTATGCTAAAGAAAGCAAACCCAAACCAGACCAAATCTAAACATGAAAATGGGACTTGGGCACAAAATCTCACTCTTATCCATGATAATATAGGTAATTATTAGCGAGAAGGAAAAATTGTTTTCTACAAGATTGTAGCTCCTGGTAGGTGGATCATGTACCTGCCGAAAAGTCATACATCTAAGAATATGGACAGCATAATGTGTTTTTATAAAAATTGATGTGGTTGATGGGTAGTGATGTTTGGGGTGGACCTGGGAAGCATTTTGACAAAAGAGTAAATATGATAAAATATGGTGCATGAAAATCTAAAAGAGAAATAATAATATTTTATTATATTATTTTTATTTAAAAATAAATAAAAATCAGAAAGGAAAATACAACAAAAAGCTATAACTTTATTACATTCTGTATCTATTTAAAATAAAAGAGACAACGTATCAAGTATTTAAATTACCTTTTTTGAAATTAAAATACAGGTTTATTAATTAATATAAGTTTACAGTTAGGCCCAAAACTGAAAATTTATCTATTGAAAACTTTGTTTAGACTAATAGATTACTGTAAATAATATTATCCAATTACATATAATTTTTCATTTTTGCTTACCTTGTCAAGTTTTCATAGCTATAACAAAATGTCTGAGATAATTAAATTATAAAAAGAAGTGCTTTTATTGGTTCACATCTCTGGCAGTTTCCATAAAGACTGGGTTAATCTATTGTATTTGAGCCTATGGCAATGTAGGGCAAACTGAACTAGTGTGTGACGGAGATAGCACCTTACCTTGTAGAAATTGTGGTGTTTTGAATAGAAATGGCCCTTGTAGACTCAGGTGTTTGTTGTTTGTCTCATAGGGAGTAGCATTATTAGGAGGCGGGGTCCTTGTTGACAGAAGTGTGCCACTGTCAGGGTAGGCTTTGGGTCTCATATATATTCAAGCTAGGCAGAGTGTGTCATTCATGTCTCCTGTCTGCAGATCAAGATGTAGAACTTCGGGTTTCCCTAGTAAGTGGAACAGGAACTATTTCTGATATGAACTTAAGGACTAGCTCCTTTACCTCTCCCCACCCCCGAGGGAGGAACAGCCTTGCTGGGCCTCAGAGGTAGACATTGCAACCAGTCCTGAAGATACCTGGTAAGCAAGGGTCAGATGGAAGGGGAGGAGGACCTCCGCTAGCAGTAGACTTGGAACGGGACAGGGAGATGAGGGAGGGACGGTGGGATTGGGAGGGAATGAGGGAGAGGGCTATGGCTGAGATACAAAGTAAATATCCTATGATTAATATTAAAAAAGAAATGAAAATGTAATCAAATATAAAAAAAGAAAAAAATGTAGAACTTTAGCTCCTTTTCAAGCATCATGTCTGCCTTCTCATGACAATAATGGACTAACCCTTTGAAACCTTTGAAACTGTAAGCTAGCTCCCAATTAACAGAAAGAAGAAAGAAAGAAAGAAAGAAGGTATAGAAAGGGGAGGAGCCAAAAGTGGGAATTTATAATACTGTCAATCAAATTTCAGACTTGTGAGTTTTCACTAGAGGTTGGTAAAGAAGCTAAAAAGAGAGATTGGCCAACCATTTCCATAATGAATCAGAATCTTTCAACAATGTGAGTGTGGACATTCGGCCTCCAGTTCTGTGCAGGACATCTGCTACTTTACATTATTAAACTCATGAAAATTGGTTACTGATGCTCTAGGAAACCAATTCAGTTTTTAAAAAAGATTTCTTACAATCCTCTTAATTTTCTGTGAACTTGTATATTTTCAAGCTATTTGGTGTGCACCAACGTGGCCATATTCGTTAGCTTAACTGTCACTGATTTATTTAGTACCTCATCTGCAAAACTGATTTCATACCTGTTATTAAATATTCCACACACTGAAAAGAAAAAAAAAGAGTTGCTGTGGTCATGGTGTCTCTTCACATCAATAAAGCCCTAAGACAGCAGTCAAAAAGGAAACAGAAAGATGAAGCCTGGATGGATACCAGTACACACCGCTTGACCTAATTTTCTTTCAATAGACCCCAACTGCTGTAGGATCTGTCACTTCTCAGCAGTATAAGAATATTGGACTTCCATGCATAAACCATTGAAGATTCTTATCTAAACCATAGAATTCTCAAGCAAAACTTTTCAGTCGTATTAAAACAACAACAACAAAAAAAACACATCTAACATAATTTAGAGGTCATCTTATATTTCTATCTGTGGCCAAACACTTTTCAATAGAAAAAAATAAAACACAATGATTTCAGCATGAACTGTCAATTTCAGTCTGTTTGAAGTGAGTTTTGATCCATCTTTGAGAAAACATTACAACAGTGACTAATTTGAATATTGAGATATCCAAGCTTATAAGACAGTGTGTATGTCTATATTCTTGTGGGAGGGAGCCACTCACAGGCTTCCTTCTGCATCTCCATCATATCAGCCATGATACATTGATTTTTCTGCATCTGTCATTGGACAGGAGAATGGAGATACACTGAGATAATTTAAGAGAGAGGAGAGCTTTTCAAGTGGAATTAAAATGTTATTATATTTTTCATTTTTCATGAATAATATCAATGAGATTTTAAGTTGAAATTAGATATCATGGGGACTCTAATATTTTAATGAGTGACCAAAAAATCAGAACAATTTAAATGAAAACCAGAATTAAAACCTACAATGCATTTAGAAAGAAACTTGGGGATTCTTATTGTTTTTGTTACTGTATTTGTTATAGATAGATACTTTTGCACTAAACAATTTAAAACCAAAATTCACAAAGATTAGATTCTTAAAAATTTCCATTACAATGTTAATTTCAAGCTATTTTCTTATGATAGTTTAAAATCTTTCCCAAATAAATGAGAAGTTTTGTTTTAACCTTTGGTGCTCTGTAATGTGGATGATATACAGAGTATCACTATATTGAAGAAAACTGATTTTCCCTCTGCCAATGCTATCTGTTATGAATAGCTTCTTGGCTGGGGTGAGACTTTATGACTACCCTTCTTCCTCTATGTTGTGTTTTTGTTTTGGATTGAGATTGTGCAAGTTGTGTACATGATTAAGTTGGACATGATGAACAAATTACATCATCACACAAAAGTGTCAGGATATGTACTTCTTTTTCCTAAAACTCTTTTTAGACTTTTATTATTTGATGTGTATTTAATATTTTCTAAATTATCTCAATTAGCCTTATGTAAAACTCAATATTTGAATTATAACCTTCTTTGTAGCTCTATCAAATTATTACATGCTCTTATAAAAATTTATAAGAAACAGTGATTCAGACATTCAAATAGGGAATTTTTTACAGGAAAAATCATTTCTGAGCAGAAAATTATAACTTTAAAACCATTTATCATTTTAATTTAGATGCAAATGGGAGTTTATAATTCATTTAACTTAATTATTTCAAAACAAATTTAACTATTACCAGAAATGAATGAAGCAAGCATCAAGATAATGTATACATTTTTAAACACATATTTTCTTGAAATAAAATTTGTCGCTGTCTGTTTCTGAGTGACCAACCAAATTGTGCTAAGTTTATTAAATGGAATTACAGAATAAAACTTTTAAGAAGCCCCAAGCTTAGCTATATTTCCATAATTGTATCATTCAAGTTCAGTTTTTCATAACTAAATATAAACCTTCAGGGTATGATATGAGTTGTTTCCTTTGCTAAGTAGTCAAATTTTAAAATGATGGACTCCACAAGGAGAACAACAGAACCATAAAAATCTTGGCCTACGGGTCTTTTTTGAGACTGAAAGATACTCCAACAAAGGACCATGCATGGAGATAACCTGGACCCCCTGCACAGAGGTAGCCCATGGCAGCTCAGTCTCCAAATGGGCTTCTTAGTAAGGGGAAAAGTGGATGTCTCTGACATGAATTCAGTGGCTGGCTTTTGATCACCTCCCCCTAAGGGAGTAACAGCCTGACAAAGCCACAGAGGGGGACAATGCAGCCAGCCCTGAAGAGACCTGATAGGCTAAGATCACATAGAAGGGGAGGAGGTACTACACTAACAGCGAACTGGGGAAGGGGCATGGGAGGAGAAGAGGGATAGAAGGAGTGCAGGATTGGGAGGGAACAAGAGTGGGCTACAGCTGGGATACAAATTGAATAAATTGTAATACATTTTTAAAGATAATAAAAAATTGAAAAAAATTATAGGTAGATATAACTGCTCTGGACTTCCACGTGTACCTGGTTTAACATCACACCTGCAGATGGCCCTCATGGAATATTTCCCCCATTGGATGCCTTCTTTTTTATTGGTGTTTGTTTTATTCTGAAGGTTTACTTGAGTAAGTGTTCTGTGGTACAGGTGTATAATTGTGTATCGATACATGTAGAGGGTAGAAGAGAAAGTCAGTAGTTGTTCCAAGTGAGCATGCTCTGCCTTACTCTTCTAAGTCAAGGTCTCTCCTAGAACCTGAAGCTACATTGGCTAATAGCAAGCCACAATGTATTGCTTGTCTTCATCAAAACAGGGCTGAGTTTATAGGTATTAATGCAGAGGATTTGAACTTGGAGCTTCATGCTGTGCAGCAAATGTTTTTAACTACTGAGCCATATGCCAAGTCCAACACTTTCTTTATCATCCTTTATAAATCAAAATTACATAATAATTATTATTTTTAAACATTAGTGCTCTCTCTATCTGGTGCAAAAAAATATTAGTGCCCTAAGTAAATAACATTTGTTTTAAAGAAAAATGTTTAATTGGGACTTGCTTACAGTTTAAAAGGCCCATTGTACTCATGGCAGGGAGCATGATGGAATGCAGACAGAAGTTACGCATCCAGATCCACAGGCGGCAGAAAGAGAGAGAGCCATGGGACCTGACTTTGCTTTTGACTTTTGAAACCTCAAAGCCCACAGCCAGTGTTATACTTCCTACAGAAAGGCCACAACTACTTCTCCAAGGCCACCCCTCCTAATTCTTTCAAATAGTGCCACTCTCTGGAAAACAAGTATACAAATGATGAGCTTATGGGGGCATTCTTATTAAAACTACCACAGCCACAAATGATTATAAAATAAGAAAATAAACTATGATGCTTCGATTATTCTTTTGAAGAGAAGGTCTACATACTCATTGAAAACAATCAATCAAATTGCAGCCACACTATAGTTGGAGTGATGATGTCAGCAGGATGCCACACCTACTCCATGTGGCATGTCTCACACTTTATATTTTGATGTGTCTGTGCAGACTGTGCACTTTATATTTTTTCTCTTTTTAATTTATTTTTTTATTTATTACAATTTATTCACTTTGTATCCCAGCCCCTTCCCTCATCCCTTCCCAATTGTGCCTTCCCTCTGTCTTCTCCTCCCATGCTCTTCTTCAAGTCCACTGATAGGGGAGGTTCTCCTCCCCTTCCATCTGACCCTATCCTATCAGGTCTCATCAGGACTGGCTGCACTGACTTCCTCTGTGCCTTGGTAAGACTGCCTACGCCACTCAGGGGTTGGTGATCAAAGACCCAGCCACTGAGTTAATGTCAGATATAGTCTCTGTTCCCCTTCTAGGACACGCACACAGACAATGAGATGGCATGGGCTACATACGTGCAGTATGTAGTTTATCTCCAAAAATGGTCCTTGGTTAGAGAATCAGTCCCAGAAAAAATCCCTGGGCCCAGATTATTCAGTTCAATTACTCTCCTTGTGGAACTCCTGTCCCCTCCAGGTCTTCCTATCTTTCCTTTCTTTCATAAGATTCCCTGCACTCTACCCAAAGTTTGGCTATGAGGCACAGCATCTGCTTTAAAACTGTGCTGGGAGAGTCTTTCAGAGGCCCTCTGTAGTAAGCTCCTGTCCTGTTACCTGTTTTCTCCCTCTCCCAATGTCAATCCTGTATGCCTTTCTGAATGAGGATTAAGCATCTTACCCAGTGTCCTCCTTCTTGCTTAGCTTCTTTAGGTGTACAGATTTTAGTATGTTTATCCTATATGTCTAATTTTCACTTGGAAGTGAGTAAATACATGTGTGTCTTTCTGCTTCAGGGTTACCTCATTCAAAATGATCTTTTCTAGTTCCCACCATTTACCTGAAAATGTCATGATTTCCTTGTTTTAAATTGCTGGGTAGTACATTGTGTAAGTGTATCATGATTTCTGTATCCATTCCTCAGTTGATGTATATCTGAGTTGTTTCCAGCTTCTGATTATTATGAATAAAGCTGCTACAAACATGGTTGAGCAAATGTTCTTCTTGTGTACTTGAGCATATTTTGGATATATGCCTAGGAGTGGTATAGCTGGATCTTGATGTAGCACTATACCTAATTTTCTGAGAAAACACCAGATTGATTTCCATGGTAGTTGTACAAGTTTACATTCCCACCAGCAATGGAGGAGGGTTTCCATTTCTCCACATCCTCTCCAGCATGTGTTGTCACTTAAGTGTTTGTTCTTAGCCATTCTGATGGGTATAAGGAGGAATCTCAGGGTCTGACTAAAGACTTTGAGCATTTTTTAAGTGTTTCTCTGTCATTCGATATTCCTCTATTGAGAATTCTCCATTTACCTCTGCACTCCATTTTTTTAAATGGATTATTTGGTTTGTTGCTGTTTAACTTCTTGTGTTCTAGATATTAGACCTCATTTTAAGATATTTGTAGCTCTACTAGTTTTGATTTTTCAGGACATGTGTTTATCCCTATGTTTTATTTCCTATCAGGAACTATAGAAGGTCCTTATGGAGTAATGTTTCCCATGCCCAACTAAATATTCTAAATATTGTGGAAATAATAACAGCTCTCATTTACTTGCTCAATCTCATTTTTATTTTTAATGTATAAAGAAGTACAATAAGACTGGATGCCAAAGATAAAAACATGGACATGTTCATTCCAGAAGCATAAATAGTAAATGTGGAATTATACAGAGCAAATTAGCATGGCCCATGCATCAGGATGGCACACAAATCCACATAGTGTTTCATAGTTTTGCAAGAAACATCATGTTTGTTCAGGAGAGAAGTGGAGATAATCTGGTGTAGTTTGGATGGGGAAATCATATAATCAGATATACTATGTAAAAATTAAATACAGACATTTTAAAAAGAAATAGATAGTAAGCACAAACAACTCACACTCAACTGACAACATAAGGGAAAGGGTTGACCTTCTCTGTATACCTTGAAATTTAAGACCAGACGCTTGAGAACTGTTACTTAGATACATGTTAACACTATATGAAACTGAAAATGATGTTTGAAATCATAAACTTGATTTTGAATAAGAAAGGATGTTCTTCCTATTTAAAAAAATGGTGTGTGGTTTATGTTTACTTGTGTTTGCGCATGTATGCATTCAAATTTGCAGTTTGCATATGGACCTGTATACATGCATGCTTAGGCCTAAGGGAGACATCAGGGGTCTTCCAATACGGCCTGCACTGCGTTATTCCTTTCAGTGTCTCTCAATGAACCAGAAATTCACTTTTTGAACTATATTGGTTAGAGAGCTGAGGAGATCTCCCAGTCCACATCCTCACCTTATCCAAATATCAAAAAAGCATCTTCAGTTTCTAAATCATAAGTCTTTGAAATTTATAAGGAAATGTTTTCTAGTGTACAGTGTGCTATCATCAGTCCTTTGTGAATAGTTTTTTTTTCTACATCTAATTATCATGATAAATTAGAAATAGTTGCTTCAATTTTACTTTATCATCATGTAAAGTGAACACAAAGAAATCACAAAACCAAGAATAATGCTTTATTTATTCTTCCAGTTTAATCTTTTTATAACTTTTAAAAATGTATTTATATTTTTATAAATTACAGTTTATTTACTTTGTATTGCCTCTGTATCCTCCTCCCTCATCCCTTCCCAATCCCATCTTTCCTCCAGCATCTCCTCCTGTGCCCCGTCCCAAGTCCACTGATAGGGGAGATCCTCCTCCCCTTCCATCTGACCATAGCCTATCAAGTCTCATCTGGACTGGATGCACTGTTTTCCTTTGTGGCCTGGTAAGGCTGCTCTCCCATCAGGGGGGAGGTGATCAAAGAGCCAGCCACAGAGTTCCTGTCAGAGACAATCCCTGTTCCCATTACTAGAGAACCATGTTGGACACTGACTTGCCATGGGCTTCATATGGGCAGGGGTTCTAGGTAATTTTCATGCATGGTCCTTGGTTAGAGTATCAGTCTCAGAAAAGACCCCTGTGGCGGAAAGTTTTTTGATATGTTGCTCTCCTGCAGAGCACCTTTCCTCTCCAGGTCTTCCTATTTCCCCCTTCTTTAATAAAATTACCTTCACTATGCCTAAAGTTTGGCTATGAACGCCAACATCTGCTTTAATACCCTGCTGGGTAGTCAGATGTTCTTTGTGGTAGGCTCTTGTCCTGTATGGTGCTGGTCCGACTGAATGTCTACATGCAGAAAAATGAAAATAGATTCATATTTATCACCCTGCACAAATCTAAAGTCCAAGTGGATCAAAGAGAGATGCAAATCAAAACGATGTTGAGATTTCACCTTACACCCATCAAAATGGCTAAGATCAAAAACTCAAGTGACAACACATGTTGGAGAGGACGTGGAGGAAGGGGAACCCTCCTCCTTTGTTGGTGGGAATGTGAACTTGTACAACCACTTTGGAAATCAATCTGGAGCTTTCTCAGACAACTAGGAATAGTGCTTCCTCAAGATCCAGCTATACTACTCCTGGGCATATGTCCAAAAGATGCTCAAGTACATAACAAGGACATTTGCTGAACCATGTTTGTAGCAGCTTTATTTGTAATAGCCAGAACCTGGAAATATCCCAGCTGTCCATCAACTGAGGAATGGATACAGAAATTGTAGTATTTTTATACAATGGAATACTACTCAGCAATTAAAAAGGAGGAAATCATGAAATTCGCAGGCAAGAGGTGGGATCTAGAAAATATCATTCTGAGATATCCCAGAAGGAGAAAGACACATATGGTATATACTCACTTATTTAGACCTAGAAGATATCATAAACATACTGAAATCAAACACCTAAAGAAGATAAACAAAAACGAGGACCAGGGGTAAGGTGGTCAGCCCTTACTTAGACAAATGGGATGTAGGAGAAAACAAGTAACAGGACAGGGTCCTACCACAGAGGGCCCCTAAATGACTCTACCTTGCAGTGTATCAAAGCAGAAACTGAGACTCATAACCAAACCTTCGGCAGATGGCAGGGAACCATATGAAAGAAGGGGAAGTTAGTATGATCCGGAGAGTATAGGAACTCCACAAGGACCAAATATATCTGGGCACAGAGGTCTTATATGTGACTGTTTCTCCAACCAAGGACCATATTTGGCTATAACCTAGAACCTCTGCTTGCCTGTAGCCCATGGTAGCTCAGTATTCAAGTGGGTACCCTAGTAAGGGAAATAGGAACTGTTCCTGACATGAACTCAATGGTGGACTCTTTGACCTCCCCACCCAGCAAGGGAGGAGCAGCTCTCCTAAGCCACAGAGTACTTTGCAGTCAGTCCTGAAGAGACCTGATAAACCAGGGCCAGATGAAAGGGGAGGAGGTCCTCCCCTATTAGTGGACTTGGAAAGGGGCAGGGAGTAGACGAGGGAGGGAGTGATTGGGAGGGAATGAGAGAGTGGCATTCACCTGGGATACAGTTAATAAAATGTAATTAATAATAAAAAAATAAAAATTAAAAAAAAAACTGATCACTGCTACTGTTTACCAAATTTGTTCTATATATGTATATGTATATATATATATATATATATGTTAAATAGTCATAAAATCAGCCTGCCAAAAACTCATTATCCTGAGATTTTGAGAGACATATAAAATATTAAAAGTGTTTTTATAATCTTCACTTGTTTTTATTTGTAGAATAAAATAATAATGCATTAAAGATATGTGCTTGCTTTATTGAAATCCCCTTCAGGGAATGAAGATAAGGTTCAGTGATTATGATCAGGCCACACAGGAGGACAATGCAGCTAGTTCTGATGAGACTGGATAAGCTAGGGCCAGATAGAAGGGGACTTTGTCCTCCCTTTCTATCTGTGAACTTGGAGAGGGGCATAGGAGGAGATGAGGGAAGGAGGGTGGGATTGGGAGGGCAGGAAGGAGGGACTACAGCTGGGATACAAAGTGACTAAACTGTATTTAATATAACTCAAAATTTAATTTAAAAAAGAAATACCTTTGGAATGTAGAGATTGTTGAAGTGTTGTAGACTTCTTATTCACTTTACCTATTTAATTTTACCCTTCCTCAAACTCCTATTAATCAATAATATTTTACTTGTCTATTGTTTTGCCTTTCCAAAATGTAATGGATGAAATTCTGAAGTATATGATATTTTCATAATGGCTGTCTTCTATTAGTCACATACATGTAAGGTTTAACCCTATCTTTTGATATCTCCACTCATTATTTGTTTATCGTTGCATAATATTATATTTAAACTGCCCCACCACAGTTTTCTTGTTAATTCTTCACTTGAAGGGCATCTTCTTTTTCCCTATTCTTTGGCATTTAGGAATAAATTCTCACAGAAAGCAAACAAACCAAACCAACCAAACAACAACAACAAAAACAAAAACTGGGTTATGAAGTCCATTCTCAATGGAAATATCTACAAAAACTTCCTGCACCTAATGCTTAGGAAACATGGCAGAAGGGTGAGTGCAAAGACTGTAGGAGTCAGAGGATCTTGAGTGTGATATTATGTCTCCTAATAAAATTAGAAACTGTATCTGTAAATTCTTATCAACGTGACTATCCAGCAATGAGATGACAAGGATGACTCGATGAGCATGCAAACTGTTGGGAAATCCCTATTAGTTCTGAACCCTACACAAAAAGCATTAGTTAACTAAGTAAAGCTCGGAGTAGGAAAGGTGGCCTTCCTCAGGCAAGAACACATCAATTAGGTGACCATTGCTAAATGGTCCGTGCTATAACATGTAACATTAAATGGACTCAACATGTTATACTTAGGGATATATCTGTATAGACAAATAAATATATGCATGCAATAACAATTGATGAAAAGCAAGTCTGTAAATTTGAAAGAGTCTGAAGGGAAAGGGGGAGTTTAGAGAGATAAATGTATTTAAGAATACAGTATCAACAATAAAATATGCAAAAGACAGGAGAAAAACCCACAATGACCAAAAGCAACTTAGGTAAGAAAATGTTTATTTGGCTTTTACATCCTGCTCAAGTCCATCATGAGGGGAAGTCAAGGCATGAAGTTGAGGCAGGAACTAAAGCTGAGTCCACAAAGAAAGCTTGCTTACTAGCTCATATTTAGCTCCTGAATGGATGAGGTGCAGTTCTCAGTATTGACAAGAGGTTGTGCCCAGCTGCCTATAATGCCAGCTCCAAGGGAATCCTTCACCTCTGGCCTGCAGGAACTCTGCAGTTCTATACATGTAAACACACAGACACTTTCTCTTACAACACAAAAAGTTGTGTAAAAAGTACTAAAACTCTTAAAGCACAAAAAACAAAATCATTTAAAATTCAAATCCTTTATAAATTAAATATGAAATATTTTATATAAAAACAAGATACACTTTCTTAATTCACCTATTAGTCATTCAATCAGAAGAATCACCCAGTATGTATTCCAAGTTATTAGATTCTTATACACTCTAGCATCTTGCTATTTTTATATTCTTGAAGACTACATTCCTTATAGTATGTTTAAAGTTTGATTCAAAATGCTGAAATTTCTCAGTGTTGTGATTCATATTTACCTGATTATTATTTTTATTTCTGTGTATGTTTGGGGCATATATGTAAATGAACACCATTTGTGTAAGGTCAACAGCAGATGTCATGATTCATAGAACTAGTCTACAGGCTCCGGATAATGACCTGACCTGAGTACAAAGAACCCTACTCAGGTTCTCAGGAAGAGTAGCAAGCACTCTCAAATCCTGAAGCATCTTTATTGTTCCTTAATCAATTATAGACTGATTAATTGAATGGCATTTCTTTATGCATGTACAAACCCAGACCCTTGTTTCTGTGAGCCAGGACTTCATGACTATGTTACATCACCAACACTATTTCCAATTACTATAATTTCTGTTGAAGTTTTCTTGAGAACTGTGACTTTTTAATTAAGATAGTGTTCTGTATACACATAAGAAAATGGGAAGTAAGTTCATAGTAATCCTGCTAAATGAAGAACACTTTGTAGTTTTAATTAACAGTGTGAAAATATTTTTGGTTAAACATATCAAGAGTTGTTTCTAAGCTTACAAATATATTTCATTCTATAATTTGTTCAATTTCATGTTATGGATACAAAGTTTGTAATATATACATTTTTACACTTACTAGTTAGAAAAATGTTTTCATGTAATGTACTTCAGCTATGTATTTTCCACTTCATCAACTCCACCTAGATCATTCCTACTTCCCTACCCTACTTCAAGTTACTACTTTCCCAAAAGAAATAAATTCCCACAGGAAAAAAATCAAAAAGCAAAAGACAAACAAACAAACAAAACCAAATGCATACCACATATATCTAGCCATGACCATGTAGGGCCATGGTTTGATTCTCAGCACTCAGAGGGAGACTCAATCTTATATGTAATTCCAGTTACAAGCAATCCAATGCCCTCTTCTGTCCTATGTGAGCACCATGCATGCACCAATGTAGAGAGATACAAGCAGGCAAAAACTCCTACTCAGAAAACAAAATAAGAACAAACAAAAAACATGGTGTCTATTTTGTGTTTGATAAATACCCTCAAGGACAGCTCCTGCCCTACAGTGCAATTGATATAAACACTCCATTGAAGAAATAAGCTGCAACAATTGAAAATAGTTTGTTAGAGATACAACTTTGAACCACTTTTCTTTCTCTTTGTAAGGTTTTTCTTTCTTTGAATTTCTGCAGCTCCTATAGGTATTTTCACAGTCTCTGTAAGTTCATAAGTATATTAGCCATTTTGTGTCTGGAAGAAGCTTCATCCTTACAGTCCTCCATCATCTCTGTCTATTATCAATGTGTCTCCTTTTCCATACAGTTCCCTGAGTCCTGAGTGTAAGGTATGATACAGGCATCCATTTAGTGCTGAACACTCCACAGAATCTCACTCTGCTCATTGTCTAGTTGTGGGTCTAAGTGCTAATTATCATCTGCCAAGAGAAAATGATTCTCTGCTGAGAGTTGAGCAATGCATTGAACTCACAGCAA
This sequence comes from Pachyuromys duprasi, assembly GCA_028658305.1. Classification (NCBI taxonomy): domain Eukaryota; kingdom Metazoa; phylum Chordata; class Mammalia; order Rodentia; family Muridae; genus Pachyuromys; species Pachyuromys duprasi. The sequence continues at coordinate 32,687,037 of CM053766.1, read as the reverse complement.
AGTGTTAAGGTCTTTGGTAGAGTCCTTGGTTCTGCAAGATGGCTGGGTATCACAAATATATGGAGATAGGTTAGGATGAATGTCTGAAAGGGCCAAAAAGGGAGAACTAGGAGACCTGGATAAACAAGTTAAGTCCAAATGGTATTAACTGGCATTTTTATAATAGAAAAATTCATACATAGCATGAAATCTACCATTCACTTTGTTGGTGGTAGGCATATAACTTTTGCTTATAAAAACTTACTGAAAGTGTTAAAATGAAGTGAGTAATGTCTATGCTACAAACTGAATGCATTTTAATACTGAATGCTAAAAATTCTTATGTATCCATATGTGAATTCTAGAGCATTTTCAACTGACCAAGGAAAACTTTGGTTTTCAGAGAGTGTTTATTTCCACAAAGTATCAAAAATTATTAAATGTGAAAATTAGCTTGTTTGTACTTTGAAGTACATACATTGATTACTAGTGTGTGGTTACTATTCTGATGTTTTAGTATTTCTTTCATGTATTCCAGGGTATTTCAATTTTAAGAAATTACACAGAATAAAATTTGAATTAAAATGATTAAATGCTTGGTTGTCATTTGGTTGAACAATGTGTGTGAGGATTTTCAAATCTCCTTTGGAAAATGAAATATTAGCGTAATAAGAAATTTCATGCTAATTTATAGTGTATGTCTGTTATCTAATCTAGATTTGGGTTCTAGAGTGTAGCTCAGTTGTAGAGACAATGTTTAATCATGGATTTAACATCTATTAGCATACACAAACATACACACTCACACACACTTGTAGAGAGAAGTGGCAGGAATAGAAAAAGACAGGGAGAAAGAGACAAAATATTTACTTCCTTAAAACCCCAGGCAATCATAATTTGTATCGAACATAGACAGGAAGAGAGACCATGATGGATACTGAAATTCAATTTTATATGTAACATCACTTCCACAAAAAGAGTTACAACAATAATATGTAGACATTGCTAAAATGACTCGATCTTTAAAGACCTTCATTTTGCAAAGTGATCTTTACTTTGATCAGAACACCCATGTAGAAGGTCCAATGTGGGGGCTGTACTATAATCCCAGTGCTCTAAAGGAAGATAGAAGAGGACCCTGTAACTCATCGACCAACAGTTAAGACATTTGCTGTTGTCCAGGGTCAGTGACGGACTCTTATTAAAAATCTAAGGTGGAGGGAGATTGACATCTACACCTGGCCTCCAAACACTGCACTCAGTGGTGCACACATACACACACACATACACACACGCTTATTCTATGAATCTGATTCCAAATAATTGGCAATTTCAATTTTGTTTCCGTAAAAGTTGAAAATTGTAGAAACAATTGATTTCGGCTTTGACTGTAGCCACTGGTTGTTTCTCTAGATTTTATATTCTTATTTATAAATTAATTTTATGTTCTGCCATTTTTAATATCATAATCCAAAAACCCAATTCCTTTTCGGAACTTAAAATCTTTCAAAGCATTTGAAACAGCAGTAATGTCATATTTTGCACTCTGGGGAAAAAAGTACATTACAGATACTTACATTTTAAAATACCTTGAATGGATGAAACATTTAAGCCGTTACTGGAGTTAATGTATTATTTATTTGATTTGTTTGAATATGCTGATGTCAATTTTCTATCATTTGGCGCTATCTTAGACAATTAGGAATAGTGATTCCTCTAGACCCAGCTGTACTGCTCTTAGGCATATATCCAAAAGATGCTCAAGTACACAACAAGGACATTTGGGCAACCATGTTTGTAGCAGCTTTATTCATAATAGCCAGAACCTGGAAACAACCCAGATGTCCCTCAGTAGAGGAATGGATACAGAAATTAATTGTATGGATTGTATAGAAGACAAAAGAAAGTTGAGATTATGGGGTTAGGTTTTATTGTGACATCTAGGAAGCCTGCTCTACCAGACAGGAACACATTGGAAACACTAGTTCCAGAAGCCAGATTGACTGTGTAGCTAACTAACAAGGATTCATTTCAACATTTCAGAAGCTGCTAAAATAGAACACAGAGGGCTAATATCCAGAATATTTAAAGAACTTAAGAAGTTCAAGGCTCTTCCCCACTTTTTCTTCTAACAGGTTTAGTGTGTCTGGTTTTATGTTGAGGTCTTTGATCTACTTGGACTTTAGCTTTGCAAATGAATCTATTTGCATTTTTCTACATGTAGACATCCAGTTAGACCAGCACCATTTGAAGAAGACGCTGTCTTTTTTTCCATTGTATGGCTTTCTCTTCTTTGTCAAAAATCAAGTATCCATAAATATGTGCGTTTATTTCTGGGTCTTCTATTTGAGTACATGAATCCACCATTCTGTTTTTAAGCCAGTACTATGCAGTTTTTATTACTATTTCTCTGTAGTACAGCTTGAGACTAGGATAGTCTACGGACTGGGAAAAGATCCTCATCAACCCTCTATTTGACAGAGGGCTAATATCTAGAATATATAAAGAACTCAAGAAAGTAAACAGCAACAAATCAAGTAATCCAATTAAAAAATAGGGTACAGAGATAAACAGAATTCTCAATAGAGGAATATCAAATGACAGAGAAACACTTAAAGAAATGTTTAATGTCCTTAGTCACCAGGGAAATACAAATCAAAACAACCCTGAGATTTCACCTTACATCAATCAGAATGGCTAAGATCAAAAATGCAAGTGACAAAACATGCTGGAGAGGATATGGAAAAAGGGGCACCCTCCTCTATTGCTCATGGGAATGTAAACTTGTGCAACCACTATGGAAATCAATCTGGTGCTTTCACATCAGATCCAGCTATACCACTCCCAGGCATACATCTAAAAGATGCTCAAGTATACATCAAGGACATTTACTCAACCATGTTCATAGGAGTTCTATGCAAAACAGACAGAAACTGGAAACAACCTAGATATTCCTCAATGGAGGAATGGATACAGAAATTGTGATACATTTATACAATGGAATATTACTCAGCAATTAAAAATAATGAAATCATGAAATTTGCAGGTAAATGGTTATAACAAGAAGAGAACATTTTGAATGAGGTAACCCAGAAGCAGAAAGACACACAAGGTATATACTTACTCATAAGTAGATATTAACCATTTAATATAGGATAAACATATTAAAATCTATACTCTTAAGGAAGCTAAACAACAATGAAGACCCTAGGGAAGATGTTCAATCCTCATTTAGAAGGACAAATGCCACAGACATTGGAAGCAGGAGAAGAAGTACACAGGACAGGAGCCTATCACAGACAGCCTCTGGAAGACTTTTTGATCGAGGTATTTAAGCAGAGGCTGAGACTCAGGTAAAGTTTAGGCAGAATGCAATGCAAGTAATCTTAGGAAATAAGAGGGAGGGATAGAAAGACTTAGAAGGGACAGGAGCTCCAAAAGGATATCAACAGAGAAAAAAGCAAACACACAAAAAAGACAGAAAAACAAACTGAGCACTAGCATGATATATACTCACTAATAAGTGGATATTAGACATATAATATAGGATAAACATAGTAAAATCTGTACATCTAAAGAAACTAATCAAGAAGGAGTATCCTGGTTAAGATGCTCAATCCCCATTCAGAAAGGCAAATGGGATAGACATTGGAGGAAGGTGAATACAAGGAACAAGACAGGAGCTTACCAGAGGGCCTCTGAATACCCAGCAAGTTATTAAAGCAGATGCTGAGAATCATAGTTAAACTTTGAGCAGAGTGCAGGAATCTTATAAAAGAAGGGGAAAATAGCAAGACCTGGAGGGGACTGGAGCTCCACAAGAGGGAACAGAACCAAATAATCAGGGCGCAGGGGTCTTTTCTGAGATTGATATTCCAACCAAGGACCATGCATGGTAATAATCTAGAATCCCTGCACAGATGTAGCCCATAGCAACTCAGTGTCCAAGTGAGTTCTCTAGTAATGGGAACAGGGACTGCCTCTGTCATGAACTCAGTGGATGACTCTTTGATCCCTTCCCCCTGATGGGGGCAGCCTTACCAGGTCACAGAGAAAGACAGTGCAGTAAAATCTGATGAGACCTGATAGGCTAGGTTCAGATGGAAGTTGAGGTGGATCTCCCCTATCAGTGTTCTGGGGCGGGGGCATGGGAGGTAAAGAGAGAAGGAGGATGGGATTGGGAAAGGACTAGGGAGAAGACTATGCTGGGATACAAAGTGAATAAATTGTAATAATTTTTTAAAAATAAAAAATGATGAAAATTAATCAATTAAATAATTTTGACCAGGCACAACAAAAAGAAGATTACATATTTGTCTCTACTTTTGACTTGTGTATGATCTAACTAACTTTAAAGCTGGTATATTGTCTATAATACATAGACATATAATAAACTTCATGTCAATCATCCTAGATAAAGACAACTTCAGTGTGCATGTGTGTAAGTAATAACATGAAATAATATAATATGCTTCAATTGTTGTAGGAAAATTGTTTCATATATGTAAGGTAACAGTTTTAGTAACCTCTAAAATAATATCTATTAATTTAATTTTATAAATATCAGATGAATTCACATAAAGCCAATTGAACTGACAATTTGAGAATAACGGTGGCATGCCTGTCACATAACACATGATTGCATATTTAAAACAGCATTAAATGTTCCAACAGTTGCTCTGGAACTGGGATAAACTTTCCATCATTGCAAATTGTACTTATAAACCTTAAAAATGAAAAACAAATATTTTTCTCTACCAGGTCTTACTTTCATATTTAAGTTTGACTCATTTATTTAAACATTACTTTTTAACTCTATTTTATTTTGGTTTTCTGATACCTCTTCCTCCCTTCTCCATGCCAATCTCTTCCAATCCCCAATACCAGGTAGGAGAGAAAGGAGGTTAGTGGGAAGAAGGTATGTAGTTTTGTTTTGCTACTTCCTACTGTGTAGGGTCATTGGGTTCCGTGTAGCAAGCCCAATTTTTGTTTCAGGATATCTCCAACTATTTCTCCTCAGGATGCATCAACAGCAATCAGGAGCAGCAGGTGGGAAGCACCAGTACCCTTTTTATTTATCAGAACCCCCAGTCTCTCTCTGGGTCTGTCATTTTTTTTCTCTAAGGTCCTCATATTTCAACTATCTGCAACTGGCAAAGACCTCCTCTCAGAGCCCACATGAGGCAAATAGTTTGCTACTATAGGCAATCTGAATCAGCCCCATATCCTACACCTTGGATAAAAAGACATGTTTATATACACAAGATATTAATTACCCAGATATTTATTCATATTTCTTGAAATAGCTTTGTGTGTACATGTATGTTTGTTTCTGTGTGTGTATGTGAGGGAGGTGTAAGTGTGTGTCTATGTGTGTGTGTGTGCAGGTATGTATGGATGTGTGTCTGTGTATGAACAAAACTATAGATAAAAGTATAAGTATATTAATTTAGTCATGATTGTCTCCTAATAGCTATTTCACCTTAATAAAAAACAATCTGCATTAAAAGAACAGCCACCCTCTTCAAATAAAGGTGAATTATTTTTTCTATATCTAAAATGCTACAATTGTATCAATCATACAATTGCATAGACTTAAAAGTTTTATTTCCCATAGTATAATCTGATGGTTCTAAACATTTTCTGCACTCCCAATCCTGAGTGATTATTGTTAACAGATCCTGATTCCATTCAAAATTCCTTTTCTACAGTAAAAGTCAGACATAATTTTGGATTACCTTGAAGTAATGAATCTCAGCACTAATTCACAGGTACCTGAGTGCATTTAGATTCTCTGTGAAGGTCTTAGCCAACTACTAGTCTCTGCTTAAACTCATTCAGATTTAGTGAAATTAATGTTATAATCTTGAAAGTATATAATTTCATAGAGCAGGTTTCAACAGTGACTGCTATCAAGATAGCAAACATGTCATATTAAGACATTTAACCTAAATGTATCCAAAAGATTGTTTTCGGACTGATGAGATGACAGAGTGGTTGCCTTTCCTGCCACGCAGGCATGAGGACCTGAGTCTAGATGCACACTACACATACATACACAAAACCCTGAAGCTTGTCATGCCTATAATCACTGTACTGAGGCAGTGGGAACAGAAAGATTGCTAGGGTTGCTGGCAACCCAGTTCAGCGGACCAGTCAGTCTCAAGTCCACTGTGAGACCTTGTCCCAAAAGATAACATTGAGCATGTTAGAGAAAGACACCTGATGCTGACATATGTCCTCCAAAAACCAACAGACATATGTGCAACCATATATAGACACACACACATAGAAATAGAATAAAATAGTAAAATAAAATAGTTCTAAAATAGTAAAATAAACATACCACTTTTAGTAAGCATATACAAGTTAAATCTTGAAAGAGTAGGGATGCACTTGCTCATTAGCCTGTGTGTCAACTGGGTAAGTCTGTCTGCCCAGAATCAGCTCATATGGATAGATGTCATTTCCGTACTCAGGTCATCAACTGCACATATCTGCTCCACAATAGCTTCAACTATAGCAGGTGGCGGTGTTTTCTGGAGATTTCATATAGCTAACTTGTCTCCTGGGTAAGTACTGATTTCCATGAGGTAAAGAGCTCCCTTTGATTTAACATTATGCATCTTATCTTTCTTTTTTAATTTTAAAATGTATTTTTATTTATATATTTATTCATTAAAATTTATTCACTTGTTATCCTTGCTATAGCCATCTCCCTTGCCTCCTCCCAGTCCCACCCACGCTTCCTCCTCTCCCCTATGCCCTTTCCCTAGTCCCTTGATAGGCAGGCATTCAGTTCAGTTCTACCTTTAGCTAATGGGAAGACTTTCATGAACAAATGCAGAGATATCTACATTTCCAATGGAATACACATAGCAATCAAGCCTTTATTATGTTTAGACTTGAACCTTATATGCCTGATCTCCACCATTTTTTAATTTTAATTTGTATGAATTACACTTTATTCATTTTGTATCCCCCCATAAACTCCTCCTTCTTTCCTTCCCAATCCCACCTTCCCTCCCCATTCTCCATGCATGCCCCTCCCCAAGTTCGCTGATAGGGAAGGTCTTCCTCTCCTTCCTTCTGATCTTAGTCTATCAGCTTTCATCATGAATGGCTGCATTGTCTTCCTCTGTGACCTGGAAAGACTGCTCCCCCATCAGGGTAAGGTGATCAAAGAGCAGGCCAATCAGTTCATATCAGGGGCAGTCACTGTTCCCATTACAGTGGAACCCACCTGTACACTGAACTGCCATACGCTACATCTATGCAGGGGTTCTAGGTTATCTCCATGCATGCTACTTGGTTGGGGTATGAGTATCAGGAAAGACCCCTGTGCTCAGATTTTTTGTTTCTGTTGCTCTCCTTGTGGAGCTCCTGTCCTCTCCTGATCTTACTATTTCCCACATCTTTCTTAAGATTCCTTGCACTCTGCCCAAGAGTTGGGCATAAGTCTCAGCATCTGCTTTGATAGTCTGCAGGGAAGAGCCTTTCAGAGGTCCTCTGTGGCAGGCTCCTGACTTGTTCACTGTTTTCTCTTTCTTCTGATGTCCATCCTCTTTGCCTTTCTGGATAGGGATTGAGCATTTTACCAAGAGTCCTGCCTCTTTATTAGTTTTTTTAGGTACAGATTTTAGTAGGTTTATCCTATATTATATGCTATATGAGTGAGTATATACCGTGTGTGTCTTTCTGTTTCTGGGATAGCTCACTCAGAATGATCTTTTC
>CM053766.1:32654191-32672325 GCA_028658305.1 Pachyuromys duprasi | reverse complement strand
CTCCTGTTCTGTTGCTTGTTTTCTCCTCCACTCAATGTCCATCCCATTTGTTCACTCAAACAAGCATTGATCATACCAATCTAGGTCCTCCTTCTTGTATATCCTCTCTAGGTGTGTAGATTTCAGCTTGAACTTCCTATCCTATAGGTTTATATAAGTGAGTATATACCATTTGTTTCTTTCTGCTTTTGGGATACCTCACTCAGTATGATCGTTTCCAGGTCCCACCATTTGCCTGCGAATTTCATGATTTCCTCCTTTTTAATTGCTGAATAGTATTCCATTGTGTAAAAGTACCACAATTTCTGTCTGAAGTACTTTTTCTTCCTTGGGTCTTTGTGAGATTTAGCTATCAAGTTGGCTGTAGTCTTGTACAATGAAGTTTTTAGCTTTCCTTCTGTTTCTATTTTGTGAAATAGTTTAAAGAGTATTGGCATTAGGTCATATTTGAAGGTCTGGTAGAATCCTGTGCTGAAATCTTCTGGCCCTGGGTCTTCTTTTTTTTTTTTGGATGGGAAACTTTGGATGACAGCTTCTATTTCTTTAGGGGATATAGAATTATTTAATTTATTTACCTAATCTTGAGTCAGCTTAGATAAATGTAATATGTCAAGAAAATTGTTTTATGGGTATATGCCCTGGAGTGGTATAGGTGGATCTAGAGATAACACTATTCCTAATTTTATGAAGAAGAGCCAGATTGATTTCCAAAGTGGTTGTACAAGGTTACATTCTTACCAGCAATAGACAAGAGTTCCCTCTTCTGCACAAGGTCCCCAGCATTATCCCTTGAGTTTTTGATCTTATCCATTCTGATGGGTATGAGATGGAATCTTAGGATATTTTGATTTTCATTTTCTGGGTGACTGAGGACATTGAACATTTCTTTAAGTGTTTCTCTGCTATTAGACATTGCTCTGTTGGGAATTCTCTGTTTAGATCTGTACCCCAGTTTTTAATTAATTTATTTATTTATTATTTATTAGAAGTTACTCACTTTGTATCCCAGCCAAACTTTTGGCAGAGTGCTGAAAACCGTAGGGAAGAAGAGGGAGGTTAAAAGACTTGCAGGGACAGGTCCACAAGTAGACCAACAAAGCCAAAACACCTGGACCCAAGGGCACCTGCAGAAACCTATACCCCAACCGAAGAAGACACATGGAGAGGACTTATGCATCCTCCTCAGAGGAAGCCCGTAGACTGTTCTGTTTCCAAGTGTGTTCCCTAATAAGGGGAGCAGTGGCTGTCTCTGACATGAACTCAGTGGCCAGCTCTTTGTTTACCTCCCTTGTTTGGTGCAGCCTTGCCAGACCACAGAAAAAGATGATGCAGCCAGCCCTGATGAAACCTGATAGCCTAGGGTCAGATAGAAGAGGAGGAGGACCTCCCTTATCAGTAGACTAAGGAAGGGGCATTGAGGCAGCGTGGTGGGTAGGACTGGGAGGAGATGAGAGATGGGGCTGAAGAAGCCATGAAGTAGATGCCAAGACATTCAGTCTAAGAAAATGAAGAGATAAATAGGAAGAACAAAACCTAGAGGATATGTGTAATAGAAACAAATCATGGAAACAGAAACTTTTCAATATTAGCTAACTTGAACAAGAAAGACAATTTTACATTTTCCATCATCCATATGAAAAAAACACATCACATTTAATTATGGTAATTATGTTAAAGCTGTAATTCAAATCTTTTTTGCAAGCTATATTTAACATAACTTGCATTCATAACGTAGCTTACTGTAGGCAAATGATGAAAATGTGGATGCTCTTTCATATCTCAAATGCAGTTGAAAGTTGAATTTACACTAATATCATATCAATAGCTCAATATTCATGTGTGGGTAGGACTACAATATATTATAGTCTAAATATGTTAAATAACACTTTAACTAACTAAAAAATCAGAAATAATAATGTTATTTTAATTCTAAATTATTTGTGTGTATAAAAATGTGATTAAAATATACAAGGAAATGCTGAAAGGCTGAGCAGATATGTATTGGGCAAATATAAATCCAAGAACTATGGATACGATAGATTAAGAACAGACAAATGGCTCCTCACAGAAGACATCCAGGCATAAAGTAGATAGTTGTTAATGATTACAGGCTCATTCATCAAGAAGACTTAATGAATTAATTTGTCTTAGTGTGTAATAACAGAGTCTCAAAATGAAGATAGAGCAATACAAATGTGAAATTCTGAAGCTATTTTGCAGTCATACAATATTTAAGAATATTAAAAAGGCTTATTTTCAAAGTCTTGGTATATTAATACAAAACACAGTTAATATGAAAATAATTATTCTGTTTGAAATGGTATCATTCTTTTGACTTAGTAACCATCTTTATTTCTGATACAATGATGTTTATTTATCTGACTATTATAGCTCTTTTTTTCAGTTATTTTTACATAAAAGCATGTTCTTTGCTATATCATGCATGGTTCCCTCTGATGTGGATTTCCTACGTTCATTGGGTGTTATTTACATACATGGGTTTTATTAAAAGAACGCAAATAATCAGGTTATCCATTACATGGAATATTCTCCATTGAAATCACTTTTCTCTGTAGAATGGGTGTGAAATAAAAAAAACCTATAATCCAATATTTATTTTGATTTCCTTCAAATTTTAATTGAAAAGGCAAAATAAAGAAAATTCTGAATGACTTTAAAACATTCCATATGTTTTAGCTAAATAATTCAAGTAAATTCAATTAACACAATGATGACTACTTAAATATAAACTTTAAAAAACTAAAATATTTTTGAAGATACTATGGTTATCAGCCATAGTTTATTTAAAAACTATAACATCAAATAATGCAAATATTATCAGAAGAATGGACATTGGGGTACGCACTGTGTTGTAGTTGATTGCCTTTATAGTCTAAGAAATTGTAAGCAAGGTTAATTTTTACACTATATAGGAACCTACCTCAAAATGCAATCTTAGGTAAAGAATGCCACTTAATTTATGCTACATTTTGAACAAATTAGTGTCACTCATACTTGAGAACACATCTGTACTTTAAAGACAAATAGATGGGTTAAAGTCTCTTATGTTTCATTTGCTCTTAAATCATAATAAAATTTATAAACAATAATTAACAATTTGTTTTAAATGTATAATGTATTTACCCACTTATCTTTTATAGAATCCAGGTAAACAGAATTCCGTTGACATCCCTCCTTTCATCAACTACTTATTTTTAAAGGTTCTATGACTATTTTATCTATAAATGTATTCTGAAATTCACCACATATTCTAATGAAATATCAATTACAACCCTGCACCATTAAAATATTTAATATCTAATTTGAAAACTTAAAATAGCTAGTACATTTTAATGGAATGCAGGAGGAAATTGCTTGGCAGAAATTATATTGGAAGACAGAAATACTCTGGGTCAACCCTTAGGCTTGGTGCTTTAATAAATTATCTCATTAAAGTCTCATAATGAGCTGTCAAAGGCTATATCAAAGCTCATTTCATGTGTGAGGTAAAAGATACTGACAGAGATGAGATGACTAACAAAAAAATTACAATCATTTTTTTAAAGAATACACTTAAATATTTCTGCTCCATCATTTTAGCTTTAGCAAAAGGCAAAAAAAGAATGCTCACAGGTCTGTCTCTCTAACCCTTCTTATATGTACAATGGATTACAAATCCAGGTGCTAAGAGAAGGACAACATGACTAAGTATTTGTTATGGCTAATAGATTGTGTAATTAACAGTGATTTAGAATTCCCATGACAGAACTTCCTTCAAAGCTTCTTGAAGAGAACTAATAGAAGAGTGGAATTTTCTAATTGAGTGACAGAAGTCACAGTAAATTAAGTACAATTTAATTATATAGCATAGCATTCAGATTTATTTACATACCATTTGTTCTTATAAATAACTAAAACTTCTTGAGTTCTTTATATATTCTGGATATTAGCCCTCTGTCATATAGAGGATTGGTGAAGTTCCTTTCTCAGTCTGTAGGTTGTTGTTTTGTTCTGATGACAGTGTCCTTTGTGTTACAAAAGCTTTTCAGTTTCATGAAGTCCCATTTATTGATTGATGATCTTAGAGCCTATACTATTGGTGCTCTGTTCAAGAAGTTGTCCCCTGTGCCAATGAATTCAAGGTTCTTGTTCAATTTTTTTTTTTGTTTCTAACAGATTTAGTGTGTCTGGTTTTATGTTGAGGTCTGTCTCTAACATGAACTCAGCACCTGGCTCTTTGATCACCTCTGCCTGATGGGGCAGTAGCCTTGCCAGGCCCCAGAGGAAAACAATGCAGCCAGTCCTGATGAGACCTGAGAGGGTAGGGTCAGATGGAAAGGGGGGAGGACCTCCCCTATCAGTGGACTTTGGGAGAGGCATGGAAGGAGATGAGCAATAGAAGGTTGTATTGGGAGGGGATAAGAGAGGGGGCTACAGGTGGGATACAAAGTGAATAAACTATAATTAATAAAAAATAAATATAAAAAAGTAAAACTTTAAATCAGTAGATAAAATTTTATTTTATTTTTTCTATGAAGCACATACATGAAGCAACTTTCAGCAAACTGTTTTCTCATATCATTCTCCCCTATCATATCTCATGAGCTTGTAAAACACAGAAACATTTTCCTTGCAGAATAGATATCTACAGTGCCTAATAGTTTAGCCAGAAATCCCACCTTTTCCAGGGCACTAACCTTAGAGTTGCACATGAAAAACTGGATGCCAATGAGTTCTCTTAGGGCATGACAGACAAGCATTGAAAGTTGACTTAACTTGAACTACCTTCTATACTCCATCTCTCAAAGATGTGGGGCATACACTTAGACACAGGCAGGCAGAGTCATCCTTTAAGGCTGTAGCACTGTGGACAGAATTGGCTATGTACTGTTGCTTTAAGTTAAAGAATAGTCTTTGGAGTCTAAAAGATTATGCCTACTCTAATTGATTTGGCTAAAATTTATGAACTCTGCATTTGAGTTTACTTTTTAAATCATACCTACTCAGATAGGAAAGGAAAAATTACTATGATTGACTGGCCTTCTCTGAAAATAAAATCAGCTATATTGAAAACTTAATACTCAACAACAACAACAAAGGAAAAAAAAACAAAATTTTAGTCAGCAGTCCCCATTCTCACTACTTTTATATTTTAATTGGATTGTTATAATAGTCTTAAAGGAAATATATACCTTGACACTCAGATAAACCTTAAAAATATTTCATTGTTTCTTAAGTATAAACTAGGTAGAGATTGACAGGAAAATTTTACTTGATTAAAGCAACACAAGAGACAAACATACACAGACACATGTATGATACACACAAATTCACACATATGTATATATGATAAACATACATACATATAACTACATGAACACATACATACATATATGAGAAGTTGTTTTCAGGATTTTTTAATTTAGATTATTTCAAACATTTGTTCAAATCTGAGAAGCAATGTTTCTCTGTATGAATATGGATTCTGTTCTAAAAAAGATTTTATATCTGTTATAAACTTCAAATATTGTGGGTGAAGATACGAAATCCACAAACATTTTGAGACTTTAGCTAACAAATTGTCTGTTTTATGTACTTAAATAATCATTTGACAACCATACACAATCTTACATGTTCAGAAGTGATTCACTTCCTCTTCAAAGAATGGCTTATTGATAAATACACTCCGTAGGATAAAGTCAGGTCCCTGTCTGAAATGTACCTTTTGCAAAGTCTGTATCACCTTAGGAAGAAATCTTGGATCCTAGACACTGGCATCTCTATGTTTAGTATTTATCTCTTAGCTGACAGAAAGGGCAACTAAAAGAAACAAAAATGAAAACTGTACAAGCAGAGTTGTTGAATGACAGATATCGATATGTATATGTAAAAAGTAAAATTTGTTTTATGAAATTTGACATAAAATAATCATCCATATTGCACAGCTTTCCTTTCAGTGTTTGAAGACATGTTTTTTATGGAGTATGATATCATTATTTGTTGAAAATTGCCTATTGCAGTCTCATTTTAAGAAGGTAACATAAGATTGAATTTTACAACACAGATGTAAGGTGTATCGACTCTAGTCTTTTAATTCCACAAGTCAAATTCATTCTAAATAATAGGGTCGACTGATGGAACTCATTTTCTTATTTCATACATGAGAAATGTAATAACACTTGAATCCAAGTTCTGGTATAAATAAATCAATATTTTCAACTATAAATGTCATTTTCCTCCACAGGTTTTGCTACTTTTGATTTAAGATTCTCCATGGTTCAATGTGCAGGCTTATTCCTTGGAGAAACAGAATATTAGGAGCAAAATAATCAACCAGGTATGAGTCTGGGAATAACTACCCCCATGGGTTGCTGTATGCTAAATAGAAACCACACAAAGTCCCCATAAAGGAGGACTTATTTACTAGGAGCATAGCTAAATCATTAAAGAGAACTAATGATGAATTTAATTTGAAACCTTAAATGAGAAAAATAATTTACAATGGGCAAGAATGATAATGTTATGCTAATTTTATTCAATGTTAACAGTTAATCTTTCATTTCCAAGGATATGAGAGCTTATTATATGCTTATGTAGAGTATTAATCTAAAGCATTTTATGCCTTTAATTCCTTTATATTGTCTTACAAATGTTTATTGCTCCAACATACATGTAGGAACAATTTTAAAATGAGGTTAGTAGATGTTTATCTTGCCAGTTTACTGAACAAGTCATCCTAGCTGTGGGGTCTCCTTTAAGCATCAAAACCCTAAATTAGATGATATCGAAATGATTAAATGATACAGTGAGCTGATGGACTACAGAATAACAAGCCTATTTCTATTACTGTTAATTTCCATTATTTAGTTATTGCATTTTTTTCTCGGTCTTGATTGGGAAGCAGTCCTCGTTATAAGCTTTGTCTTTTAGAAGACATTGATTTATTTTATTTTATTATTTTATTTTTTTAAGGAAAGCAGTAAATCACTATTTCTTCCTGATTCTACAAAACCTCTGTTTTATTCTCACTCGAGGGTTTTTGGGTTATTGAACAAGGGCTGAAGCAGGGAAAGTCCTTTACAAATTTGTGATCAGGTTCCTTGGTATCTCTAGTGGTCTTTGTGTTCAAAACAGAGCAGAAAGCAGAATTTTACAGTGGTCCCTGCTTTTCAAATCCGGAGACTTTAATTATTGAGCCTTTCCTGTTTTTTGAAACAAGTTTGCTTTGTAACCCCATTCGATACTCATTTTCTATAAAACCAATACACTCCTAAGGTAAAGAAATGACATTTTATGTGGAATTATTTTTTAATGAAAACATTCTGGAGTAAAGTAGCAAGATTCAACAATATGGAAGATCCTTAAAGTTAAAGGTTTTATTCTCTAGCTCACTCCAAATATGAGCATATTTGGTTTTGAATATTCACATTTTCAGCATTAAAAACTTCATAAATAAAAATAAATATTATATTTTAAAATAATATAATCCAATTATGTCTCAGTAGGTCAAGGTACTGACCACATAGCGTAATGACCCAGGTTCTGTCCCTGGAACCCATAGTAGAAGGAGAAAATTAATTTTCCAAAATTGCACTCTGGACTAAACACTCATTCATGAGTCCTTAAAATAATACCTAAAATAATAATAATAAAAGTAACATTTTAAATACACGTATCAAAAGACACACATGGTATATACTCACCTATATAGACCTATAAGATAGGATAAACATACTGAAATCTACACACCTAAAGAAGATAAACATGAAAGAGGACCCGGGGTAAGATGATCAATCCTCACTTAGATAGACAAATGGGATGGATATTGGATGTAGGAGAAAATAAGTAAAAGGACAGAAACCTACCACAGAGGGCCTCTGAAAGACTCTACCTAGCAGTGTATCAAAGTAGATACTGAGACTAATTACCAAATCTTCAGCAGAGTGCAGGGAATCATAAGAAAGATGGAGGAGTTAATATGATCTGGAGAGGACAGGAGCTCCACAAGGACCAAATATATCTAGGTACAGGGGTCTTATATGAGACTGTTTCTCCAACCAAGGACCTTGTATGGATATAACCTAGAACCTCTGCTCAGATGTAGCCCATGGTAGCTCAGTATCCAAGTGAGCACCCTATTAAGGGGAAAAGGGACTATTTCTGACATGAACTCAGTAGCAGACTCTTTGACCTCCCCCCACCCCCAAGGGAAGAGCAGCCCTGCTAGGCCACAGAGGAGGACTTTGCAGCCAGTCCTGAGGATATCTGATAAACCACGGTCAGATGAAAGGGAAGGAGGACCTCCCCTGTCAGTGGACTTGGAAAGGGGCAGGGAGGAGATGAGGGAGGGTGGGATTGGGAGAGAATGAGGGAGTGGGATACAGCTGGGATGCAAATTTAATAAACTGTAACTAATATTTAAAAATAAAATTAAATAAATTAATTAATAGAATCCAGTGTTAGAATTTCATTTTCTTTCTATTTCATAACCTTCCTAGTGAATTTAAAATATAACAAATAGGAGGTAGTCGTAGTAACTGATTCAACAGAACACAAGACTCAGCAAGAAAATGTAAAATGAGTGAGACTTGTGGTAAGGAAAAAATAAGGATTGGTTCAACTATAGAAAGTGTATAGAGTCCAAAATTATAGAAATCTATAGCCAATATAGTATCTTTATGCATGAAAGTGACATTATAGCTATGAAATCTAAAGAATGTTTTTGTATAAACTAGGCCTCAAAAGGACAACAGATGTGATGTGAATGAGGAAAATCTCACAAAGCCCTTGCCTTCCTCATTGGTGCATATCCAATGTCTGTTAAATAAGAACAGAATCTATCTCTCCACAGGGGGTCTCTGAAACACTTTATCCATGAGGGCATCAAAGGAGATGTTGAGACTCATAATCAAACTTTGAACAGAGTACAGGAAACCTTATGGAAAAAGAGGGAGATAGAAAAACCCAGAGGGGAAAAATAAAGAGGAATGTTCACCACCAAAAACAAACAAAAAGTTCAAGTAAAACCGTAAGAACAGAGACATGGGAGGAGAAGGTAGAGTGAGGGTGGGATTTTGAGGGGGTGAGGAAGGGAGCTACAGCTGGAAAACAAAGTGAATACATTATAATTAATAAAAAATAAATTAATAAGACTCTAAAAAAGAAGAGCTTTCAGTAACAAACTGGAAAAGAAGACTAAAATTGGGACTCACAAATGCTGACTTCAAAACTTACTTTGAAGCAAAACTGTGGGCAGAGTATAGCAAATCTTATGAAAGAAGGGGGAGATAGAAAGACCTGGAAGGGTCCGGAGCTCCACAAGGAAAACAACAGAACCAAAAATCTGGGCACAGGAGTCTTTTCTGAGCTGGATACACCAACCAAGGACCATTCATGGAGATAACCTAGCACCCCTGCACAGATGTAGCCCATGCCAGCTAAATCTCCAAATGGGCCCCTTAGTAAGGGGAACAGGGTTTGTCTCTCACATGTACTCAGTGGCTGGCTCTTTGATCACTTCCCCATGAGCGAGAGAAGCCTTACCAGGTCACAGAGGAAGACAGTGCAGTAAAATCTGATGAGACCTGATAGGCTAGGGTCAGATGAAATGGGAGGAGGACCTCCCCTATCAGTGGACTGGGGAAGAGGCATGAGAGGAAAAGAGAGAGGGAGGGTATGATTGGGAGGAGGAAACAGGGAGACTACAGCTGGGATACAAAGTGAATAAATTATAATAAATATATTAAAAAAGGAAAAAAATTCTTACTTTGAATCTGTTACAAGTGAAGCAGGAAGGCATTACAATAAAGACTTATGAGGGGAAGAGCAGGGCAGGAAGGCTTTCTAGAAATAAACTTACACATATGCACAACTAGTTTTCAATGTAAGTGTCAAGCACAATAATTAGAGAAAGGACTATCTTGTCACAAAATTATGCTAAAATAGATATGTTTGTGCAAAAAATGAAGTTATAACATGTAAAGAAAATTAAAATGACTCAATCGTTAAAGCACAAACAACAGCTATAAACTCTTAGGAATAAGCACTAGAAAATCTTTAGTATATCAGATGTGGTGGTGCATTTACTGGTTAAAGGATCAACAGCCTCAACAAAATTAATAAATTAAATAGGCTATGCTCGGTGACACATGCCTGTAATTCCAGCATTCAGGAAAGCAGAGGCAAGCAGATCTCTGTGAGTTCAAGGCCAGCCTGGTCTACAATGGAGTCCAGCACAACTAAGGCTACACAGAAAAACTCTGTCTTGAAAAACCATAATAAAAACCTCCATACACGCCATGGAGTAACAGCCTAGCTAGATCCCAGGGGAGGACATTGTAGCCAGCCCTGAGGAGACAAGATGAACTGGGGTTAGATGGAAGGGGAAGAGATCCTCCCCCGTAGGTGGACTTAGAGGGGGCGGGAGGAGATGAGGGAGGGATGGGGAGAGTGGGAGGGAATTAGGGAGGGGGCTACACCTGGGATACAAATTACCTAACCTGTGATTGATATAAAAATAATTAAATATACAGAAAGAAGCTACTACAAAATTATACCAGTATGAACTATATTACTTCAGAGCTACTGGATATCAAGCTGAGATGTCTTTATGCAGTTACTGTTTTCACAATTGTATACTCTAGTTAGATGCAGGTAAAATTTGCATATTTTGAAAAATAATGCTTTAGAATGGAATTGAGAATTGGAATTGAGATGTTCTTGGTTGGAAATCCTAGGAATATATTCTAATTTGTGTGTTATTTTGCTTAAAGTTCTACTGAGGCATCTGGATATATTCATCACTTTCCTAATTTCTTGTGAGTTTTGTTTAAACAAAATTTCATTTTGTTAAGAGTGATAGATTTCCTGTGAAAGCTGTGGTTGTAATTTATAATTTGTAACTAATAAAACTACTACTACACTCTTGTAAAGAAAAAAATAAAAATAAAAATAAATATTTAAATAATAATAATAGATAAATAATAACTTCTCTGCATTAAGATTGCAATCGAGACAATTAAAGGAATTTACAAATAATATTTTTCTAAGGTATTACTATCAAGAATAAATATTTAAAAGTTTTACACCTAACAACAATGAGCAAACAACTACACTTGATAATGATGAGTCAAATACATATTTCTGCAAAGATATACAAATGAAGAATAAGCTGTGTGTTGCTAGTGATTAGGAAAATAGGCATATAAACTACAATGTAGTTAATACATATAAGGAGACAGGGAATAAAAAAGTAAATAAAAGCAAACTATATTGCCAATGTTATACATAAATGAAAACTTCTCTGACCAGCTACATAGATACAAAGTGATGTAGTCACTATTGAAACAGTATTACAATTTACCTAACACTTAAACAGAATACTAATTCACACACTAATAATGACATTTCACATTGTATACTGGAAATAAGTGAAAAATAGAACACAAACGTGTATTTGTACACCTTTTCCATGTCCAAATGACATAGATAAGCACACAAACTGATAAAGTGTACTGTATGCACACATGGGATATTGTAAAAATGTGTAATAAAATGTGGCATTACACTGTGAACAATCATTGGAAACATTTTTTTTTCTGCGTGAGCAAGACACACAAAGAGGAAATATTCTGTTTAATTAAGCACTTATATAGTACAATTGAAAGGCAAAAGGTGTCCGAAGGTGTTGTGGTAGATGAAGAAAGGATGATTGTTCTGGCTATGTAGGCTTAGTGTAAAAATAGGGATTTGTTCTAGGTATAGAGAAGTAGTTATACATTATTTTGATTGCGGTTTCAGAATTTTACGGTTACAACTACTTCAGAGATAATCGTTGTGCTATATGGATTTTACCAAACTACAAAAAGAAAAATTTAAATGTATAAATCTCAAATTCAACATTTTGTGGATGCTTTCCCAACATCATTTGCACCTTAATTAACATAGCTGAACTTCGAGGGCACTTCAGCCACATATTTCCATATTTTCTTACCACTGGGATTCTTAATTTCTTTGTTTATTATAATTTATTCATTTTGTTTCTCAGCTGTAGCCCCTTCCTCCTCTCCTCCAAGTCCCACCCACTCTCCCTCTTCTCCCCCTATGCCTTTTCCTTAGTCCACTGATAGAAAACTGCCACCCCTTCTATCTGACCCTAGCCTATGAGGTCTCATCAAGCCTGGCTGCCTCATCTTCCTCTTTGGCCTGGTAAGGCTGCCCACCCCCAGGGGGAGGTGATCAAATAACCTGTCATTGAGTTCATGTCAGAGACAGCCCCTGTACCCCTTACTAGGGTACCCACTTGGAGACTGAGCAGCCTATGTGTTTACTCTGAACAAGAGTCTAGGTCCTCTCCACACATGGTCTTTGGTTGGAGTATCATTCTCTTCAGGCCTTCCTGGGCTCAGATTTTTTGGTTTTGTTATTCTCCTTGTGGAGCTCCTGTCCCCTCCAGGTCTTTCTATCTACTATTTTTTCCATAAGGTTCTTTGCGGTCCGCCTAAAATTTGGCTATGAGTCTCAACATCTCCTTTGATGCTCTTGTGGGTAGAGTCTTTCAGAGGCCACTGTGGAAGTCTCCTGTTCTGTTTCCCATCTTCTCCTACTTCTGATGTCTATCCTGTTTGCCCTTCTGAAAGAGATTTCAGCCTCTTCTCTAAGTGGGAATGTAACCTTGTACAACCACTTTGAAACTCAATCTGGCATTTTCTCAGAAATTTAGAAATAGTACTATCTCAAGATCCACTCCTAGGCCTATATCTAAAAGACACTCAACCACAGAACAGGGACATTTTCTCAACTATGTTCATAGAAGCTTTGTTTACAATAGTCAGAATCTGGAGACAACCTAGATGTCCCTCAACTGAAGAATGGATACAGAAATTGTGGTACGTGTACCCAATAGAATACTACTCTGAAAACAAAAACAAGGAAATCATCAAATTTGCAGGCAAGTGGATGGAACTAGAAATGATAATCCTGAGTGAGGTAACCCAGAAGCAAAAAGACACATATCCACTTATAAGTGGATATGGTGGATATTAGCCATATAGTATAGGATAAACATTCTAAAATCTGCAGTCTTAAAGAAGCTAAACAAGGAGGACGCTAGGGAAGAGGCTGATGCCACTGGGTTCCTTGATACAGTGACTGTCCTTTGAAGCTGACTTCTTTACAGAACACAATAGACCAGAACAGCAGAGAATGAAAGAGAGAGAAGAAAACATCTTATAATATTTAATCTCAAAAATGGTATACTTATGTTTTGGTCTCATTTTTATCTCATTCTAGTAGCTACAAAGAGTCAGTATTAATGTTTTTTTTTAATTGCTCAGTGTGCAAATTGCATGGAAGTGTGAAAACCTAGAAGTGAAAGTGAATTAGATTTTCATAGAAATCTATTACCAAGCGATGTCAATTTTGAAAATAAAATGTTAATTAACCGCAGACCAATGTAAAAATTGGGCTAGGTGATTTTCTTGTGTGAATGTCATAGTGTTAATGTACAAACCTAAACTATGTATTTCTGTAAAGAATTTTAATCTAACACCATGGCTGCTCTGGCAAGGAATGGCATCTAAAGTCCTTCTAGGTCAGTGTGATCCAGTTGGAAAGCAGACATGTGTCATGCAGTTAATCCTTTGGCTGGAATTCAGACAAGCCTTTAGTATACACCTTTAATCCCAAACAATGAGGGGCAGACAAAGTGAAAAATAGGAGAAAGATTTGTCATATTAAATCAGAGATAGGTCCTGAAGAGACCTGATAAGCTAGGGTCAGATGGAAGGGGAGGAGGACCTCCCCTATCAGTGTACTTAGAAAGGGGCAGGGAGGAGATGAGGGAGGGAGGATGGGATTGGAAGGGAATGAAGGAGCCAGCCACAGATGGGATAGAAAGTTAATGAACTGTAACTAATATTTAAAAAACAAAAATTTAAGTAAAAACAAAAGGAATCAGAGATAGGATACACCCAACTATCCCATGAACAGATGGGAAGGAGAGTACAGTACAGGAATACAGTAGAACTCTTTCAATGGACACAGTACAATTTGGTGCAGTTAGTTTGAGTACAACTGAGTTCCTACAGTTCAGCTTGTGGAGTCCAGAGGCAGTTTTTCCAAGTAGAGTAATTCAGTGAGAAGCAGAGAGAAACCAGCTTTAGTCAGTCAGCTTGAAGAGTAGTTTTGAGCCAGAAACCTGAATTGAACCAAGCATCCAGAGTTCAAAAAGAACTAGAAAGGGTGAATTTATTCAAAAATATGTCTCAGAAGGTAGGCCTAGGTTAGCATAGGCTAGAAGCTGAAGCCTTCAAGGTCTGGGTTTTCAAAAGATTAGATTGTATAGAGGCTAGAAGTTTCCAGGCTTAAACCTAGGGATAATAAGATAGAAACACTGGACTCAGCCCAAGCCATGTATTCATAAAGCTAGGGAATGGCTCTCATCTCATCCATAACAGCAACATTTACACATTTTTCTTATCAGGTACTCTTGATGATATAAACAGTTAGATGAACATGCATATATAAGTATATGACTGGACACTATATAATTGTATAGTTTTATAAATATGTATATATGTGTATATATGTATAAAGACTTCATTCTACTATAACAAAAGGTATAGTAACATATTAATTTACTATAGTTATCAAATATCACAGTGTAGACCAGTAGTTCTCAATCTCTGTAATGCTGCAGTCCTTTACCACAGTGTCTCATATGGTAGTGACCATCAACCATAAAATTATTTTTATTGATAATTCATAGTAATAATTTTCCTTTTGTTATGAATAATAATGTAAATATCTATGTTTTCCAGTGGTGTTAAATGATCCCTTTAAAAGGGTCATTTGACAGCCAAGATTGTCTCAACCCACAAGTTGGGAACCACACTTATAGAGAGTGGAATAATGATACATTAATCAGTATAAGCAGCACCATACATGTGTAACATACTATTACACCTTTTTGACAACCATGCCAATATTAAGAGATGGAAATTTTTTTAGCTCCATTATCAATCTTTAGGATCACACTGCCTGTGGTATTGGATGTTAACTAAACTGTTCTATGCCACAGGACTGAATGTTGTGTGTTTCCTCAAAGGTAACCAGTTAGTTAAAATACCCTGGAATTTTTGTGGGTGTATTGACCTGATTAACTATGTACTACTAAATCTATATACTACTAAAAAATAGTTTCTTTAAATCAAATTATTGCTGCCTCATGCCTGGTCTGTTGTGCAGGGAACTGGAAAAGAGGAAGGAAAGCTTAGCTGGGCACTGGTGAATTTAATGCAGAATGTTGGTCAGTGACTGGTGCAGGGGTAATGAACATATCCAAGAACAGCTTTGGAGAACTAGTTCAGATTATTGGGGAAAGGGTGGTTATTTATACCCCTCAGTGGTAGGCCAGGGTTTTTGATGCAAGGTGGTATGGCTGTGTACCAATGGCCAGAGCAGGGGTGTTGGAAGACACTTCAGCTGCATACTCAAGGGCTGTAGGATCTGTGGGGAAAAAAGAATGGATAACTGTCAAGGTAATAACTTCCTACTAGGGTTAATGGTAGGGGAACCAGCTTTAAAATACCAGGTAGGGAGTTGGGAGGTAGCCACCTTCTGAAGTTCTCATGTTTGAGGTATGTGGGGTTGAAGCACTGTAAACCCTTGGCCACTAAGGTCCCACAAATTATAATTATAAAAACTCAGTGGCAACATAAATTACATATCACACTACTTCTTTAGAACATGTCAACTGATACATAGTTTCTAGTGACTTTAGGTAATTTAAACAAAAAGTTTTGACTCCTATACTGAGTGATGAAAATATGTTAGCTCCATTACCATCCTTTAGGATCACACTGCTTATGGTATGGGATGGGACTGAAACTCTATGTATTGGAATTTAAAAAATTGTTTGAAATAAAAAATTTAAATAAGACTTCATTAAAAATATTTGGGTAAATTTAAATGTGTCCCGGAGGTACCCTGTCACCTAATTTTGACGCTGTTATAAAAGACTCTATCCAGCAAGGTACCAAAGTTATAGCCAAACTTTGGGCCTAATAGGGCAGGGAATCTTATGAAAGAAGGGAGAGGTGGAAAGACCTGGAAGGGTCTGGAACTCTACAAGGAGATCAACAGAACCAAAAATTCTGGGCACAGGGGTCTTTTCTGAGGCTGATACTCCAACCAAGGACCATTCATGGAGATAGCCAGAAGCCCTACACAGAGGTAGGCTATGGCAGCTCAGTCTCCAAATGGGCTCCCTAGTAAGTAGAGCAGGGGCTGTCTCTGATATGAACTCAGTGGTTGGTTCTTTGATCACCTCCCCCTGAGAGGGGAGCAACGTTACCAGGCCACAGAGGAAGACTATGAAAGGTAGTCCTGATGTTAAGGTCAGATGGAAGGGGAGGATATCCTCCCCTATCAGTGGACTGGGAAGGGATATAGGAGCCTATGAGGGGAGTGAGGAATGTTGGGATTTGGAGGGTATGAGGATGGGGGTACAGCTGGGATTCAAAGTGAATGAATTGTAATAAATAAAAAATAAATTAATTTAAAAATTTTTATCAATAATTATGGTTATATTTAAAAGATAAACAGGGAAATAAAATGTTTATTTTTTCAAGTTAATAGCACTAAAAAATAAGTAATATCTGTGTCTGTACATAAAGGCTGAGTGAAAAAGAAATGGTAAGATTGTGTCCTGAATGTAGAAAGTCTGAGGGAAGACAACACTAATGACTTTTCATAGAAAAGTTCAACTTTTGAAAGATTTATTCAGTGAATTGAATTTATCAAAGCTTTCTTATAAGCCATTTATCTTAATAAAATTAATTCATCAGTGTTTAATGCCAAATACTTTATTAATGGAAAAATCGGAGTTGGTTTTTTGTCTGTTAACTTAATAAGTTAGTATTAGGGCTATATCTTTTCTTTTTTATCCAAGTGAAGTATTTTGTGAGAGAAGTGGTTACATAATAATTGTGATGAGCTGAATTGATGCGTGTAATAGTTAATCTTACATCTCACTGACTGGGTCATGTGATGCCAAGGAATGGGCCACACACCAGTCTTAGTGCTCTGTGAGTGAGTTTGACCAATGTCAACCTTTGAATGGGTAGACTCAATACAGTTGACCTCTCTCTCTCTCATTTGAATGAACTTCATTTAATGGATTGAGAATCTGAAAAAAAAAATGCTTTGAAAATGGCTCTATTACTGAAAGCAGCCTTTAGACTTAGCATCAACTCTAAAATTTCAAATTCCCTTTAGAACCAAAATCATGAACTTATACAAATTAACAGAGTATCTTATTACAAAATTACATCTAGGCAGAAACAGAAATTTTGAATGGATAATAATCAATGATTTCAAATATTTACAGAGCAATGGCCACAACAACAGTTTGGCATAGACACACAAAAAAATGGATCTGCAGAAATAAGAACCGTGCTGAAATATTTTGTAAAGGAGACCCCATGGAACAGAAAATTACACAGAGAACTGACATTATATCAAGAAACCTCTGAAAAACACAAAAATACTTGACAACTAAACCTTAGGTATAGGATTCATAAGAAGACTATGTAAAGAAATGCAAAAATCCAACAGTGCCCTAAAACTCCTGATCAGTAAATGAGTTGGTGAAATGAATAGACTATTATAAAAGACAGGACTACAAATGGCCAATAAATATTTGCAACAGTGTTCAGCATTTTTAGCCAACAGGGATATACAAATTAAATATAAATGAGATGACTTTCTAGTTTTGTCAAAATAGACACCATCAAGAAAATATAAAATAACTTGAAAGGGTGGCTATGATTTACAGGACAGATGAATGACAGTGATAGTAGGGTGTAAACTCCTGCAAAAAAAGGTAGAAATCAGTATAGAGGTATCACAGAAGTCTAAAACTGAGCTACCAAGTGTTCAACTCCTCACTGTTAGGGTTATACCTAAAGGATTCTAATCTAATGTGCCAAAGACATACTTCTACCATACTGCTGGCTGCCACATTCACAACCGATGAGAAATGGAAATGGATACCTATCAACAAGATTGGTAAGAAAAATAGTAAAATTCAAGTGAATTCAAGGAGTTGTTTTCAGCTGAAAAGGGAATGTAAT
>CM053766.1:32634006-32654091 GCA_028658305.1 Pachyuromys duprasi | reverse complement strand
GGTATATATAGGTGGCAATAAGAGGAAATGGAAATATTTTACAAGGTAGGAATAAGGGTACAGTATTGCAATGGAGGATAAGTGACCTGAAATCAGAAAATGAAAATGAGTAACGGGCAGTAGAGGACATAGGTGAATAAGAACAAATTAAGATGGCATATATTAATAAAAAGCACAATGAAACCATTAATATGCATGTTACTTCAATTCATGAGATATAATGAAATGAAAATGAAAATGGTGAAACTCATGTGAATGGTTACAATTTCCAAAAATAAAAGTGATTGTGAGTTATCTACAAAAGTTAACACTCTAGGCTCTCTCTTTGAATTCATTATCAGTAAGTGCAATCTTTAAAGTTCTTAAATTGTATAATTTCAGCTGTGCTGAAGTCATGCCAAGGCATGAGAAAGCTGTAAAATTAATTTATCAAATCTGCATATATTCTATCATCCATGTAAATTGCTAAAGAGTGCATGAAAGTGTGTTAAGCTGAAATAATATGAGAAGCAAAATGGTTTCAGTGAAAGAGACAAAATAGTGTACTTGATATGTTCTGGGTATTTCCTGATTATCTATACACAAAGAGTATAAGGAAGTAACACAAGCATACTGTAAGACAGTCTGAACATCTCAGAAATATCCAGAGATATTATGCAATAGTTATAAAGGGTATGAAAACAGAACAGGAAAGACACAGAACAAATTATTAATCCACACAATTTCATGTAATGAAAAATATGCATTTTTAATATTTTATCATGAAATGATAATGAGTTTTACATGCCAACATTATTGACCTACATATTGTAGTACTCATATTATGCCCCAAGATCTGGTAACTACAAATTATAGATAACATTCACTGAACTGCACGGGTCAATGATCTCGGTGAGAGGATAATGGTAATGAAGAAACCACAATACAGAGATGAGAACCCAGAACGAATCTGCACAGGTAAAGGTTCCTCTTTTTTTCTTTTATTATTTTTTTATTAATTACAGTTTATCCATTCTGTATCCCAGCTGTAGCCCTCTTCCTTACCTCCTCCCAGTCCTACCTTCCCTCCCTCATCTCCTCCCATGACTCTCCCCAAGTTCTTTGAAAAGGGAGGTCCTCCTGGCTTTCCCTGTGATCCTAATCTATCAGGTCTCATCAAGACTGGTTTCATTGTCTTCCTCTGTGGCCTAGTAAAGCTGCTCCCCCTTCAGGGGGAGGTGGTCAAAGAGCCAGCCACTGAATTAATGTTTCTTGGGGCTATTTTTCTGAAATGTTGTGCACAAATAATTTTAGCATTAATTGATTACAACAAACAACAGGCTTCTAGTTTATGTTTAGAAATGAACTGAGGCATGACAGCTTTGCCAAGTTACACACAGACACACATACCAGGAGCTAATGAAAACAAATGACATAAATTGAAACAGAGCAAGCAAGTATGGACATATGGAAGGTCTTGGAGTTTGAAAAGAGAAAGAATCACACCCATATCCTCCCAGGAACCTACACTGTAGCTGGCTTCCATTTTAATCAACTCAGACAGTTTGTTTGCTTTGATATCTGTGTCCTTACTCATACTCTATCTAAATGGTTAAATTATTTGTAAGGCTATTTTCAGTAGACACTGGAATCCCTTAAATGTTTAAGCAAAATCTAATATGTTACCTTCACAATCAGAAGAAGCATGTGAAGTTTAAGGGAATAAATTTATACCTTGACAAATCTCATGCGTGTAAACACTTTTCACATGGCACCCTATCAAATTTACATTTGTTATATTGGGAACCATATTATGTATTTACCTTGGGATATGAAACTGACAAAACTATTTTGCTGAAAGAGGATTATTCTGGCTCACAAAGTACAATCCTTCATGGTAGTGATGTCCTGGCAGCAAGACCACGGGGAAGCTTGGTGAATTGAATTCAGAGAAGAGAAACAAAGAAATCAAAAAAGTTGTAGTTTTCACTCCTCATTAAGGAAACTACTCTTGGGTGGAAACCCCAACACATCAAAATGCAGTGCATATAAGGCTCTCTATATATCTAGGGATACTGAACACAAGACTGTAAGAGAAGAGGAAAATTGAGTTTGCTGTCTGACTGTATCTCCTAGGAATGTCAGAACTAACAACCATAAGGTCTTATCAGCATGAATTCCCAACATGAACTGAGCAAGGACAACAAGAGACATGCCAAAGTGTATGAGGGAAAGCCCATGAGGTCTCAACTTTACACAAAGAAGTACAACGAAGGAATACTGAGGAAAGGAGATATAATTTTTTCCAGGGAAGAGAACTAATTTTAAGGCAATAGCAAATGGTAGTCATTCCTAAGAACATACATATCAAGTAACATTATACAGACTGAAATGGTTATATTTAGGTGTATGTGTGTGTATGACATATGCATTCAAGCAGAAGCAAATATACATACACAAACAGACACACACATACACAGACCACGAGCTAATGAAAAAAAAGGAGGAGATGAGGGAAGCAGGGTAGGATTGGGAAGGGATGAGGGAATGGGTTACAGCTGGGATACAAAGTGAATAAGCTGTAATTAATAAAAACTAAATAATTAAAAAAAACTCAAGTCTATGAAAAAAAGAAAAAGAAAGACATAAAGGGAAATACAGCAATGAAGTATGGGCATGTACGAGGTCTTGGAGTTTGAAAGGGCAAGAATCACACCCATATTCTCCCAGGAACCTAACCTGTAGCAGGCTTCCATTTTAACATAGAGATGTCCCTTGCCAGTTTCCCCTCTTGTTCCCAGCCCTCTCACCTCCCACACCCATTCTCCCCACATCTGATTCCCACACTTGTTTTCCTCCCCATTCCATCTCCTGTCCAGTTTCTTCTCTTCATCTACTTCTACTGTCTATTCTATTCCATTCTAACTGACATTCAGGCACATTCCCTTGGGCCCTCCTTGTTACTTAGCTTCTTTGGGTCTATAGATTGTAGTATGATTATCCTGTTTTATATGTCGAATATCCAATTATAAGTGAGTAAACACCATGTGTGTCTTTATGGGTGTAGGATGTCTTGCTTAGGATGAGCTTTTCTAGTTCCCACCATTTGCCTGCAAATGTTATGATTTCCATGTTTTTAATTGGTAAGTAGTATTCCATTGTGTAAATGTACCACAACTTCTGTATCCATTCCACAGTTGAGGAACATCTAGGTTATTTCCAGATGCTGGCTATCATGAATAAAGCTGCTATGAACATGGTTGAACAAATGTCTTTGTTGAATGGTAGAGCAACTTTACAGTATATGCCTAAGACTGGTATAGATGGAACTTAAAGTAGCACTATTCCTAATTTTCTGAGAAAGAACCAGACTGATTTCCAAAATGTTGTACAAGTTTACTTTGCCACAACCAATAGAAGAGGGTTCACATTTCACCACATCTTCTCCAACCTGTAGTGAAACTTGAGTATTTGATCTGAGACATCCTGGTGGGTGTAAGATAAAATCTCAGGGTCATTTTGATTTGTATTTCCCTAATGAAAAATGACATTAAACATTTCTTTAAATGATTCTCTGCCATTTGATATTCCTCTATTAAGAATTATCTGTTGTTTCCAGGTTCTGCCTATTACGAATAAAGCTGCTATGAACATAGTTGAGCAAATGTCTTGTTGTGTACTTGAGCATCTTTTGGATATATGCCTAGGAGTGGTATAGCTGGATCTTGAGGAATCACTATTCCTAATTGTCTAAGAAAGAGCCAAATTGATTTCCAGAGTGGTTGTACAAGTTTACATTCCCACCAGCAATGGGGGAGGGTTCCCCCCACCCCCGCTTTTTCCATGTCCTCTCCAGCATGTGTTGTCACTTGAGTTTTTGATCTTAGCCATTCTGACAGGTGTAACATGAAATCTCAGGGTCGTTTGGATTTGCATCTCCCTGATGGCTAAGGACATTGAGCATTTCTTTAAATGTTTTTCTGCCATTCTACAATCCTCTACAGAGAGTTCTCTGTTTAGCTCCATACCCCATTTTTTAATTGGATTACTTGATTTGTTGCTTTTTTAACTTCTTAAGTTCTTTATATATACTGGAATGGATACAGAAATTGTGGTACTTTTACACAATGGAATACTACTGGGCAATTAAAAATGAGGAAACCATGAAATTTGCAAGCAAATGGTGGGACCTAGAAATGATCATCCTGAGTGAGGTATCACAAAAGCAGAAAGAAACACATCGTATATACTCACTTATATAGACTTATATAGATAGGATAAACTTTTTTATATTTATTTATTTTTATATCAATCACAGGTTAGGTGCTTTGCATCCCAGGCGTAACCTCCTCCCTCATTCCCTCCCACTCTCCTACTCCCTCCCTCATCTCCCTCCTCCCCGCCCCCTCCAAGTCCACCAACAGGGGAGGACCTCCTCTCCTTCCATCCAAACCCAGCTCATCTTGTCTCCTCAGGGCTGGCTGCAATGTCCTCCCCTGGGATCTAGCCAGTCTGTCACTCCCCAACTTGTATGGGGGAGGGTCAAAGAGTCAGCCATCAAGTTCATGACTGAAACAGTCCCTGTTTCCCTCACTAGGGTCTCCAGTCCTATACCGAGCTATCATGGGCCCCATCTGCGTGGGGGTTCCAGGCCACATCCACACATGGACCTTGATTGTAGAAACTGTCTCATACAAGACCCCTGTGCCCTGCTCAGTTTGGTCTTTGTGGAGCTCTTGTTCTCCCCAAGTCTCAACAACCTCCCCCAGATCTATCATTACTTCTCGCCCTCTGCCAGAGGCTTGATCGCGAGTCTTAATATCTGCTCTGATACATCGCTACATTGACCGCCCTCCCCCCCCCCAGAGGACCACTTTGGCATGCTCCTGTCCCGTTGCTTGTTTTCTCCTCCATTCAATGTCCATCCCATTTGTTCATCCAAACAAGCATTGATCATACCAACCTGGGTCCTCCTTCCTGTATATCCTCTCTAGGTGTGTAGATTTCAGCTTGACCTTCCTATCCTATAGGTCTATATAAGTGAGTATATACCATATCTTTCTTTCTAATTTTGGGATACCTCACTCAGGATGATGTTTCCAGGTCCCACCATTTGCCTGCAAATTTCATGATTTCCTCCTTTTTAATTGCTGAGTAGTATTCCATTGTGTAAGAGTACCACAATTTCTGTATCCATTCCTCAAGTGAGGGACATCTGGGTTGTTTCCAGGTTCTGGCTATTACAAATAAAGCAGCCATGAACATGGTTGAGCAAATGTCCTTATTGTGTACTTGAGCTAGATAGCATATACTTACTGAAATCTATACACCTAAAGAAGATAAACAAGAAAGAGTACCTGGGGTAAAATGACCAATCCTCACTTAGAAAGACAAATGCAATGGACATTGGATGTTGGAGAAAACAAGTAACAAGACAGGAGCCTACCACAGAGGGCCTCTGAAAGACTCTACCTAGTAGTGTATCAAAGCAAATATTAAGACATATAATCAAACCTTTGGCAGAGTGCAGGTAATCATATGAAAGAAGGGAGAGTTAATATGACCTGAAGAGGACAAGAGCTCCACAAGGACCAAATGTATCAGGGCACAGGGGTCTTTTATGAGACTGTTCCTCCACCGAAGAACCATATATGGATATAATGTAGAACCCCCTCTTGAATGTAGCAAATGGTAGCTCAGTATCCAAGCAGGTACCCTAGTAAGGGGAACAGGGACTATTTCGGACATGAACTCATTGGCTGGCTCTTCGACCCCACCCCCTCCCCTGCAGGGAGGAGCAGCCTTGCTAGGGCACAGAAGAAGACATTGTAGCCAGTATTGAAGAGACTGATAAGCTAGGGTTAGATGGAAGGGGAGGAGGTCCTCCCCTATCAGTGGACTTGGAAAGGGGCAGGGAGGAGATGAGGGAGGGATTGGGGGAATAGGGAGGGAATGAGGAAGGGGGCTACAGCTGGGATACAAATTATATAACCTGTGATTAATATAAAATAAAACAAAAATATTTAAGAAAAGAGCCAGAAAAAAGAATTATCTCTTTATTTCTGTACCCCATTTTTTAATTGGATTACTTGTTTTGTTTGTGTTGAACTTCCTACAGGAGCTTACTACATAGAGTAGGACTGTGCGGGTAAAGGGGTGAGGCTACCAAAATGATGTAAAGTGAATAAAAATGTTTTTAAAAACTAGACTACAGAGACAAATGCTAATCAAATACTCTACAGAAGCAAAGCATATTAGAACAATAATCTTATACCTATAGTTTGTCAGTTTCAATAAACTGTCATCTGCATCTAATATCATTTCACTTAGGAACATGCTCAGGAGTCCAAAAAGTGGACTTCAATTTCTTACATGGGCACCCATGTTATATAGAGGGAATTTGTCACATGCAGAATAAAACCATCACATTAAAAATTATTTTTTACATATAATTTTTATTTTTTTTATATATTAACCACAGGTTATTTACTTTGTATCCCAGCCATAGCCCTCTCCTTCATTTCTTCGCAATCCTACTCTCCCTCCCTCATCTCCTTCTTGCCCCTTTCAAGTCCACTGATAGGGGAGGTTCTCCTCCCCTTCCATCTGACCCTAGCTTAGTAGGTATCTTCAGGATTAGCTGCAATGTCCTCCTCTGCGGCCTAGCAAAGCTGCTCTTCCTTTGGGAAGGTGGGGGGGGGGGGTCAAAGAGCCAGCCATTGAGTTCATGTCAGAATTAGTCCTTGTTCCCTTTACTAGGGTACCCACTTAGATACTGAGCTACCATGGGCTACATCTGAGTAGGGGTTCTGGGTTATATCCATACATGGTCTTTGGTTGGAGAAACAGTCTCATTGAAGACCCCTGTGCCTTGTATATTTGGTCCTTGTGGAGCTCCTGTCCTCTCCAGGTCATACTAACTCCCCCTTCTTTCATATGATTCCCTGCACTCTGCCGAAGGTTTGGTTATGAGTCTCAGCATCTGCTGAATACACTGCTAGGTAGTCTTTCAGAAGCCCTCTGCAGTAGGCTCCTGTCCTGTTATTTGTTTTCTCCAATGTCTATCCCATTTTCTTTCTATGTGAGGATTTATCATCTTACCCCGGGTCCTCTTTTTTTGTTTATCTTCTTTAGGTGTACAGATTTTAGTATGTTTATCCTATCTTATAGGTCTAGTATCCACTTATAAGTGAGTACATACCATGTGTGTCTTTCTGCTCCTGGGATACATCACTCAGAATGATCTTTTCTAGATCCCACCATTTGCCTGAAAATTCATGATTTCCTTGTTTTTAATTGCTGAGTAGTATTCCATTGTGTAAAAGTACCACAATTTCTGTATCCAAATTTCTTTAAAAGTATCAAAAGCAAAACTTTATTATTACAGTTAGCCCAGTAAATACATTTAACACTTTTAGCCACTCTTTGATTTACTTTAAATAAAGACTGTAACAAATAGATGATAATCTAAGAATACAAATGTAAAGTTATCTCTACTCTAAAAAACAATCAGTAAAAATTAGAAATATATTTCATATCATAATAAATTAGATTAATAGCTAAAATGTTGAGATGGGGAAAATGGGGGTAATATTGATTGAATTTTCCCAGGCCTATTTTCTAGATCTAAATTTCACTCTGGGCTATTTATATAATAAACTTGCCATTAAGCTAGTGATAGTTACAGGTGGGTGACTAATTGGAGAATTTAGCCTCTGGTCCTTTCAAGCCTCATACTTATAAAACAAGCTTCAAACAACTCAAATGAGCCTCATTAACTAATTAGAATAAAGAGATTTTACAGTGTTGTGACCCCCTTTATCAACTATTAAAATCTCAAACAGAACATCAATAAATCTTTCATGGTGGACAAAAAAAAATAGAGACATAGAAAAAAATCTTGCACAGATATATCATGAGGAAGGAGCCACACTTTTACAAAACCTCCCATTTACAGCCATGACTTTACGATATTTATTTTAGTCTCGGATTTTTGTAATCTATAGGCAAAAATCAATAATGTTTTCCAGGTCAGCAAGTCTTTTGAAAGCCTTACAAACAGTCATAAACACAATTTACCTAAATAGTGTCATATAACTAATTCCCATTCTGCCTATAATTTCAGTTGTTCACAATAGTACTTTGGTTTTATTACATTTTATAAATATTCAGAGCAGCAAAAAGAGATATAAATCAAATGGAAAAGAAATTACTCAAAAGCCTCACCTATAGAAAACTCATGCATTTGGATTTAATTTGTGTCGTTTACATCAGCTTTAGAAAATACCAAGCATCCCCAGGCGGTGATGGTCAGCAGAATCTGACTCACTAAGGAACAGAAGCTGTTTAGTCATAAACTGAGCAAGTCATTTTCATTTTCATAACAATTCTGGAGCAGTGACATTAGGTTACAGTTTGCTAGCTGCAATAAATATATAATGTCAAATAATGTATATATTAACATATGCCAAATTTTTCAGGAATAGAACTTAAACTGCTGTCTGACTATACTTATGCATTTAAGTGGAAATCAAAATAATTTGAAATGAGAAATTTTCTTGAAAATAATGTCAATTTCGCTATCAAATGAAGAATGCCACTACAAGTTAGTATTTAGGGTCCCTTGGAAAAGCAGAGTTCAACTTCATCCAAATCTATCAATAAAAGCATAAGTACATGTTTTAAGTACACTGATATCTTTTTCTATAATGAATGTAGGAAATGGTAGTACATAGAGTTAAAAAATGGGTGGTCTGGAAAGTTTAACTGTGTGCTTTTTCTTTTACATGTCAATATTCATCTTTTAATGGTTCAGACCTTCATATCAGTTAAATTTCTGAATCAATAGTTAAATTACATGTTCCCATTAATATGGAAATAATCCACAAAACATTCATGCTTCTTTACCTATGTTTTTCTAATTCATACCTTCATACATTGACATAAAATACATGCTTTTTAAATTGTACATATATTTAAACATGAACCAGTGAACTTATAGAAAGATGCGACACCAAAAATAACAAAATTAGATAGCAGATTAAGTATTTAGAGAACCTATAAATAATATATGATATGTCAGTTTAGGAATGTTGGGTAACATTTTAAAATTGAAATTATGAAAACTAATTTAAGCTGAAGTAGTTTTAATATAATCTTAACTAGAGCTAATTAAATTCCATGAATATGTATTTAATGTAGTTAGGAATAGAAATCTGCCTAAATTAATTCTAATTAAATATATTTGGAGAAATGGCTATTGAAAAAAAACTGTATGTACTCAAGAAACTTGTAGCAATTTAAGCAGCTAATCTCAGGCATGAAATATCCAGAACTGTTCCATGGCAAGTAGCAGCTAGATCATGAATCTTCTTCTACTTTAATCTATAACTTTCTATTTGTTTGCAGGTGCTTTTTCTGTCTTCTACCAAACAGCATGTTGCATTTAGATCCTAATTAAAAATTCAATGGAGCTAAAAGACCGCACTTAGCCCACTTTGTAGGGCCAGGATTGTAAATTCTGGGCAGTTTACAGATGGTATTCCTACTCATCAAGAAAATTAATGCTCTAGTTACTGTGGCCAATAAACCATGAGTGAAGTTATAAAGGTACTATCAAAGTCTATCTAAAAGAAAAAATCTGACATGAAACAAAGAATACCTTCCAACTGAGTATTTTATAAAGTTCCTAACATGATAACTATAAATATATTTTGGGGCATTGGTAATATACAAGTATTTACGACAGAAAATTAAGTTTTTATAATACTGTTTAGATATACTATTTATTTTTAATCCTTTAGTCTCCTGACATTCTATTGATAAACCAGACTCCAAAAGAGGAATATCTCTTTGATGTATGAAGCAGGTGCTTTATTATTTTGTTTTGTATTTATTTTTAAATGCAATAAATATTTTTAAATGTTTTTAAGTTAAATAGAATTTTAGCATTCTCTCTTCCCTTGTCTCTTTCCACCCACTCCTGGGAAACCTCATAAAGTCCTCTTACATCTTCCCTTCCCTACTCTCAAGTTTATAGCCCAGTTTTCTTTTATTGTTATTCTCTCTCTCTCTCTCTCTCTCTCTTTCTCTCTCTCTCTCTCTCTCTTTCTCTCTCTCTCTCTCTCTCTCTCTCTCTCCCCACACACACAATGTGTATGCTTATTTATGCACAAATACATAAGTACATAAGTGCACAAGTACATAAGTGTTCAGTTCATTTTGTTGTTTGTAAGGCAATATATGGAAAGGGCAATTTCATAGATTCTGCCCCTAGAGAAAAACTACAAGCAGCTAAAAATTGGCAAGACATAAAGAATATCTTATACTAATAAGGAAACCTAAAAGTCAGAGTAGCTATGCTTGACCATATACACACACAAAACAGTATGCCAACTTATAGTGCATTATACCATGTCTCAGTCATAAGGTCATAGATCCTACTCCTGGTTGTTTCTTAAGTTGGATTTGAGGATACTCAATAACCCAGGAACTCATTTTAAGAAAATTTATCCTTAATGATTTATATATAACCTTATCATTCTCAATGTCTGTTTTCTAAGAGATTTTTAAGCATCATGTTCATTTATTCATTCATGGTGAATAATGTTGATATAAGAAAGTGATTATGCTTCTTATTTTTCTAGAATCAAATGGGGAAAAAACTCACGTAAAGAACTCTGTAAAAGAATTAGTTCTATTTCATCATAAGAAACAAAGTGATTTCTTTATATATTCTGGATGTTAGCCTTCTTTCAGACATAGGGTTGGTGAAGATCCTTTCCCAGTCTTTAGGCTGTAGTTTTGTTCTGACCAACAGTGTCCTTTGCTTTACAGAAGCTTTTCAGTTCCATCATGTCCCATTTATTGATTGTTGATTTTAGAGCCTGTGCTGTTGGTGTTCTGTTCAGGAAGTTGTCTCCTGTGCCAATGAGTTCTAGGCTCTTCCCCACTTTTTCTTCTAACCGATATAGTGTGTCTCATTTTAAATTGAAGTCTTTGATCCATTTGGACTTTAGTTTTGTGCAGGGTGATAAGTATGGATCTATTTGCACTTTTCTACATGTAGACATCCAGTTAGACCAGCATCATTTGTTGAAGATGCTATCCTTTTCTTCCATTGTATGGTTTTGGCTTCTTTGTCAAAAATCAAGTATCTGTAAGTGTTGGGCTGTATTTCTGGGTCTTTGATTCAATTCCATTGATCCACCAGTCTGTTTCTATGTCAGTACCCATGTCATTTTTTTTTCTGTTGCTCTATAGTACAACTTGAGATCAGCAATGAAGATAGATCCAGAAGCTCTTTTAATGTACAAAGTTGTTTTATCTATTCTGGACTTTTTTTTCCAAATGAAGTTGAGAATTGTGTTTCGAGGTCTGAAAAGAATTGTGTTGGTATTTTGATCGGAATGGCATTGAATCTATTGATTACTTTTGGTAGGATGTCCATATACCCTATGTTAATTCTACAGATCCATGAGCATTGGAGATTGTTTCATCTTCTGAAATCTTCTTCAAGTGCTTTCTTCAGAGACTTGAAGTTTTGTTTTGTTTGTTTGTTTTTTCAGATAGATCTTTCACTTGCTTGGTTAGAGTCACATCAAGATATTTATGTTATTAGTGGCAATTGTGAAGGATGTTGTTTTCCTAATTTCTTTCTCAGCCCATTTGTCTTTTGCATACAGGAAGGCTACTGATTTTTTTTTTTTGTAGTTAATTTTGTATCAGCCACTCTGCTGAAGGTGTTTATCAGCTGAAGGTGTTCTCTGCTAGAATTCTTCAGGTCACTCATTTATACTATCATATCATCTGCAATCAGTGATACTTTGACTTCTTCCTTTCTGATTTGTATTCTTTTGATCAACTTTAGTTGTCTTACTGTTCTAGCTAGGAATTCTGGTACTATGTTGAAGAGATATGGAGAGAGTTAGCAGCCTTGCCTTGTCCCTGATTTCGGTGGGATTGATTTAAGTTTCTCCCCATTGAGTTTGATGTTTCCTATAGGCTTACCATATATTGCCTTTACTATGTTTAGGTATGTGCCTTGTATCTCTGATCTCTCCAAGACTTTAAACATGAATGGGTATTGGATTTTGTCAAATGCTTTCCCAGCATCTAAGGCAATGATCATGTAGTATTTTTTTCCTCTTTCAGTTTGTTTACATGATGGATTACATTGATAGATTTCTGAATATTAAACCACACCTGCATGCCTGGGACAAAGCCTATTTGGTCATAGTGGATGGTATCTTTGATGTGTTCTTGGATTCGTAGGCAGTATTTTATTGTATATTTTTGTGTGAATGTTCATAAACAAGATTGTTTTGAAATTTTCTTTATTTGTTGGGTGTTTGTGAGATTTAGGTATCAAGGTGACTATAGCCTTATAGAGTGAGGTTGGTAATGTTCCTTATGTTTCAATTTTGTGGAATAGTTTAAGGAGTGTTGGTATTAGCTCTTCTTTGAAATTCTGGTAGAATTCTGCTTTGAAACCATATGTCCCTGCGCTCTTTTTGTATTGGATACTTTTGATGACAGCTTCTATTTCCTTGGGTGATATAGGACTATTTAATTTATTTACCTGATCTTGATTCAATGTTGTTAAATGGATTCTATCAAGAAAATTTTCCATTTCATTCAGATTTTCAAATTTTGTTGCTTTATAGGCTTTTGAAGTAGGACCAAAGATACATTGGATTTCCTCAGTGTCTGTTCTTATGTTCCTATTTTCACTTCTGATTTTGTTGATTTGGGTAGTGTCTTTCTGAGTTTGTGTTCGTTTGGCTAAAGCTTTGTCTATCTCACTTATAGGTGAATATTAACCATTCAATATAAATATATTAAGCTCTGTAGTCCTAGAGAAGCTAAATAACAGGGAGGGCCCCAGGACAGATGCTTACTCCTCATTCAGAGGGGCAAATGGGAAAGACATAGGAAGTGGGACAAGACATGAATAGGACAGGAACCTTCCATAGAGGCCTCTGAAAGATTCTACCCAGCAGGATATTGAAGCAGATGCTGAGGCTCATAGCCAAACTTTGGGCAGTGAGTGAGTCTTATGGAAGAAAAAAGTGGAGGAAACAGGAGCTCCACAAAGGAGAACAACAGAACCAAAAATTTATGGGACCAGTGAGGCCTGGAGAGACTGATGAATCAACCAAAGACCATGCAGGGAGAGGACCTAGACTACCTCCTCAGATTTTGTCCATTGGCAGCTCAGTCTGCAGGGGGTATCCTAGTAAGCAGGGCAGAGGTAGTCTCTGGCACAAACTTGGTCGCCTGCTCTTTTATCAACTCCCCCTTGTGGGGGGCCCTTACTGGACCACAGAGAAAAATGATCCAGACAGTTGTGATGAGAACTGATAGGCAAGGGTCAGATAGTAGGGGAGGAGTACCTCCCCTATCAGTGAACTAGAGTAGTTTCAAAGGGGAAGGGAGGTGTTGAGACTGGGAGGAGGTAATGGAGGGGCCTACAGATGGGATACAAAGCAAATAAACTGTAATAAATGATAATAGTAATATTAATAAAGAATGAAAGTGAATTTACAAAGAAGAAAGAAAGTATCATTGATATGTGTATTTCTTTCAAAGATGCCAGTGAAGTTTGAAATTCTTCGAGATGGAAGTGTATAGGAACAGTAGAATTTATTAAATTCTTGAGTATTTTATAATTTTCAAACATAATTTTTAGCTCTCTGGAATATTACTAAATGTCCTAAAGATGTTTTTAGTCTACTTCAAGAAATCTTTGAGAAATATGTACTCTGTTTCATAGAAAATATATTACATCATCAATTTTTATTTTATTATACATTTTGATTTAAAATTGTGTTTGTGGTCAAAAGAGATGACTCATTGGCTATGAATACTTAGTGCTCCTTAAGAGGCCTAAAGTTTAGGTACTAAGACCACACTTGATGGTACATAACTGCCTATAACTGCAGCTACCAAAGATTTCTTGATTATTTCACATCCCATCTTATTTCATCCCATCCCATCACATGCGTACACACACACACACACACACACACACCACAATTACAATATGACCCAGCAAATACAAGGAGGATGCACTTAGTAGTAAGGATCACACATACACTGTCATGGTCACAGGAATAAAAATGATATCTGTCTACTGACTAAAGAATAAGTAAAAACAGTATTTGAATATTCTTCAGGCAAAAGAAAAATTTAATCTTTTCCTTTCCATCAGTGTGGACCAAAGCAGAAGTCACTGTGGCAAGTCAAATTGGTCAGACACAGAAAATCAGAAACAAATTATCTCACATGCATAATAACCAAAATCTAAACAAAATCAAAACAGACCAAAAATCACTCTTTTAGGTATCCCTTTTAGATACACCATAATCTTTTATTTTCTGAACTTTGACCAGTGTAAGTCTTTGTGTTAATTGTCATATAATTTAACAAGAAGCTTCACTGATGAAGATTAAGAGATGTACTCCTCTATGGGCATTGCAATGAGTCCTTAGAAGTCATTGTGTACTATGTCACTTTAGCATAAAAAATAGTAATAGATTATTTCCCAGTGCCTATAATCAGCCTAATCACATCTAGTAGGCCGACTATGCTTCATTGAAGGCCCACAACCTAAACAGTATTATCTCTGGAACAGAAAGGAATTCAATACACTACCAAAGGAAAAACTTAAGCACCAGCCCAGTAACAGTTCTTTGTTCTACAGTGGTGTCTTGTCTGCAGTACATGCTAGAACAATGTTGGAACAAAGCTTGTGGGAGGAGCCAATCAATATCTGATTTGTCTTAAGACCCACTCTAGACGATGGAACCCATATCCAACATTGCTTGTGTGACCCAGACCCTGAGACTAGATATCCCAAGGACCAAGGATAAAACCAAATACTATTGTTTTAAACAGAAATAGCAAAAAAAGTATTGATAAAATGGCTTCTAATGACATTCTGCCGTATTCATTAATCAGTGCCTTGTTCAGCCATCATCAGAGAAGCTTCCTCCTGCTGCAGATGGGAACAAATACATTGACCCACAGAGAGACATTATGCAAAGAATGAGAGACCTTGGAACATTCAGCCCAGCAAGAGATATTTATATCAAATAACTTCCATCAGATCTCAAGGAATGTCATGGAAGAGGAAGAAAAAAAAAAAGAGTGCAAGAGAAAGAGAGAATATAGGACACCAAGAAAACAAGGCCGTGTGAATCAGCATGCTGAAAGCTTATATGTACTCTCAGCACACACAGGGCTTGCACTCCCCAAAATGGGTTCTTATCTAGGTTTATAGTTCCAAGTACATGTTCTCTCCTGTGGGCCAGGCCTTAAATTCACTAAGAAACATGTTGGTTACTCCAGTAGTAATTAAATCATTATTGTATCATGCTATGTTATCATTATTTTATCTCAGATGATACCCAACTATGTAAACCTATTGATGACTTTTTCCCCTCAGTAGCCCTCTTAATTGCCTTCTACTATCAAGAAAGTTAGCATTAGGGCAGAAGCTTCCTGGTCAGTACTACTTGATTTCACCAAGTTCTGTGACAATGTGCCGCTGTGTATCTTCAACAATAGGGTCTCA
Source organism: Pachyuromys duprasi (assembly GCA_028658305.1). Taxonomy (NCBI): domain Eukaryota; kingdom Metazoa; phylum Chordata; class Mammalia; order Rodentia; family Muridae; genus Pachyuromys; species Pachyuromys duprasi. Next base: position 32,638,535 of record CM053766.1, on the reverse strand, counting down.
CCCTCACCATCTAGTCTGGCCTTTTTATTTGGCCACCTATGGCTCCTGAGAATTAAACACGTTTGAAAATAACTGAATATTACAGCTCTGAAAAAATACTAGTTTATTTAGAGTGAATATGACTTATAATTTACACATTTATATCCAATCATTATATCAATCGCATCAATCTTAAACATCCACTTTGTTATTTCAGTTCAGTATAATAATTACTCATTAGGCTCACGTTTTGAATTCACCTATGTTTAAGTAGTTCAACTTGTTCAACACTTCAAATATCTAAAATACTTCTAAATGACTTCTTAATTTCTAATTATATTTCTTTCTATTCTGAATATGCTTTTTTAATAAAAATGTTTTTTAAGACAGGGTTTCCTTGTGTAGCCTTGACTGTCCTGGACTTGTAGATCAGGCTGGCCTTGAACTCATAGCAATCCTCCTGTTTCTGCCTCCCAGAGTGCTGAGATTATAGGTGTGCACCACTGTGCCCTGCGTCTGAATATACCTTTTAACAGGAATGTAATATTTTATACCTTTTTGGCCTGCCTGCAGGAAGCATTTCTCCATCCTTAGATCCAAAGCCTGGAAACATTTTCTCAGAATTCCCCCAATGTTTTTGTAAGTATCTAAAGAATATCTTGAAAATATATTTCTGACACTAGAGATTCTAAAATTCATTAGCTCTCATCCAATTTAATAAAAACTGAATAAATGAATGATCAATGAGTCATTCAAAAACATGTGTTGACCCTTGAAATAATAAACATTAAGAACAATATGTTATCACGTGATCTGCTCAGTGATTTCAAAGGTCATTTTGTTTTGTTTTGTTTTATGTGAGGTTATAAAATGTTTTTAACCCTACCTCACACAGAGTCAACAGGTTCAATAAAGTCTATTTTTGTCTTAGAATAATTGCGCTTTGGTAGGCATGTGCTGCCACAGAGTGAAAATCAATATTTACCACGATGAGCTGTGGCTTATAATAGTAATGATTAGTATGAAGTGTGGTCTATTAATATTATAGGGCTTTTCATATCAAAACTATTAAGCAAATAATGTATTAAGTTTAGAACATACCTCAGAGAGGAGAGAAATCAATGCCAAAATTTATTGGAATATAAGTGTGAGATTGTTTCTTGAAGTAGAGAACCTATTAGGAAATGTCACAGTGAGAGGCAGGAGGAGATATTTTTGGCAGATAAGCACTACACGGAAAGCAAATAAGCTTTACTCCATGACATAGAAAGCCAGCTTCTCCATTATGTCAGTGACACTGTGAGAACAGTGTGGTAGAGCTCACTTAGAGTGTTACCTAGCAGGCCCACAAGGTGGACACAACCCCAGCACTGCATAAGCAAGGTATGGTAGCATGTGCCTGCAACCCAGTGGTGAGGATGTGGATACGGCATGACCAAGAGTTTGGGTCCATACTTGACTCTGCAGTCAGTTTGAGAAAAACCTGGGCTATATGAGACTTGATAACATATAAGAGAGAGAGAAATGGAGTAAGGAAGGGAGGGAGGGAAGAAATGAGGGAGGAAGGGATGGAGGAAAAACAAAGGAGGATGGGGAGAGGAGAGAGAGATTGACAATATAATTGGAAAGGCAGCAATACAACCTCTCTCACACATGCCTTTTTGTTTGTATGGTGATTTTGTGGTCCCACATGCTTATCAGAATAAGGAGCTATTGTCAGTTCATGTATTCTAAGGGAGAAAAAAAAATCAGTTTTCTTTAAGAATGGCCCCAGGGAAACCCACCTTGTTCTAGTGGATAGTGTTACAACCCTAAGAATACAGACAACATAAATTGAACATCATAGAAAAAAATGAGATTCAGGAATTTGGGAGGACATAGTGATGGGGTGATCTGAGAGGTTTTGAGAAGTGTGGTACAAACATGATCAAAACATATTGGATGTATATGAAAGTCTCCTAAAATTCATAAAATATTGTCTTCAAAATAAAGAACATATAAATAGTTGAACTACCTTAAATGTTTAAAGTGAAAAAAAAACCACAACTATTTGCTTATATTATGCTTTTATTTTTTAAATGTTTCCAAATTCTGTCTTTATACAAGTGAAGATAAAAGCGATGCTCTCGCAAGTTCAAGTTTCCTATGTTTATCTAGCATCCAAAACAGCATGTTTATTCTCAGAAAGATTAATGTCATTTTGTCATTATACTCCTTTCTTCCAGCAATGAAGATTTCATTCTCATTGTTTTGTCTGGGTTGGTATAACATGCTAGACGCACACCGAGACTGGCTTGACATTAACAAGAAAACCAAACTGCACAGACTGGTGGCACTTGGAAATTCTATTTTCTTTCCATTACACATCAAGCTTGACTCATGAATGACTCCATCTTGCTACTTCTGCAGCTGAATGCATCTCTTGACAAGGGCCTTGTGTATCAGTAAACTGCAACAGTCTACCTTGAACAGCCTGATATTTTATTTATACTGCACTCTCTTCTCGTAGCTTCCCTAGGGAGAGTCTATGTTTCTCTGTTCAGTTTTCTAATTCATCCATTGATTTTTGGCAGGACCAAAATACTCATCCTAAAAACAGAATATGCTTATGACTTAATTTTGTAACATCTTTTCACCAGTCAACAGTTGAAATCCATTTCTTATTGTACACCGAATAGGGTGAAGTTTTCAGTAACACAGTGTGGCATAACTATGTTTAAACTTTGTATTATAAAGTTACCCACAGGATTTATTTCAATATGCAACACCTACAGGTCCTGCTGATCAGACGCTGGGTGCAAAGGTGATGAACATGAATTAAAACATGTATTCCCAGGGCTTTCTGCAGACCAGGGAGCAATACATTATAGAAAGCTAGCTCACTGGAGTAAATGTGGCTTTTTGATGCTCTTCTATAGTCATAGGTTGAGAAATGTCTAATATTGGAATTCTGAGAATACAAAGTCTAACATAAATGCTATTTTCCCATTACTATTCTTAACATTTAAACATATTTTATAGAATAAAGAGTACTTAAAGTGAAAATATTTCCATGTAAATTAAATTAATAAGCCATACTAGAATAAAAGCCTCCACTAGTATGGTTCAAATTCTATGGACTCGGAAGAACACAAAATTTACTTACCATTCCACATGTTCTGTGAAACAGTACAGAGAAAATTTGTATTCACTTAGCCATGTTTTTCATCCATGCCAATTCATTTACTATTTATATTTAAGTATACCATACCATAGATTTCATTCTACATGGAATTTAAGAATTTTAAATAATATAATACTCTCTGAAGCAACATGTGAATTGTTTTTAATAACCTAACAATATGAGCAACCATATTTTTAGAAACAGAATGTATTGGTCTTATAAAGATATAACAAAATTCTTCAGTAACTTAGTTAATTGGGACTCTATGATAACACTTTAGCTCCTGTCCACAAAATAAATAATGTAATTACTTTAAAGTAGGAAATGTGATGAGAAGGTGGCACAATGCCAAACATTAGAAAATATCTTCACCAACTGAAGATGTTACAATTAAGAATGTAATAATTATTTTACATGTAGAAAGAACAACCAGCAGAAGTACACAATGGGCAGTCAAAGTTGAAATCTCTGTTAGATGAAACTGTAGTTTTATCATGAGAAAAAAAAGGGCATTTCTTTATGTCTTAAATTTTAAATATCTTAAAGATTAGAACATGAAAGTTTTCATGGTATAATTACATGTTCTTCTGCAAATGTCAAATTGCTTCCAATGCAAATAGTATTTTTGATGAAGTTTCATATTTTACTCTAATGACTATATTAAGGGCACAAATCCTTAATAAGAGCAGATTTTATACTAAAAACTTGAAAAAAGAAAAGAGAGAGGAAATATAGATGGATAGGCCTATGCAGTACAGAGTATTCACCAAGAGTTGAAGTGAAAACTAGAAATAAGGAATAATTGCCATTCAAAATGCGAAAACAGGCAAACCAGCATAAAAACACAAGTCACTAATGTTTTATTGTGTCTAGGTAAATAGCCTGATAAAAATTAATGAATGTAATAACTACATTAGTGCTGACAGCTAGTAAGTAGCACAAATACTAACTTTCTGAATTTACCACATGCTGATGAACTGAGTTTGCGAATTACACAAAAACAAACAAAATCTCAAAGGTACAAAAGAATGTAAAATACAAAAAAAATAGTTCAGATATTCTTAGCGTAAAGAATTCAATAACCAGTGTTTTAGCTCATTTCCTTTATCCTATTTCCTGTAATGGTTATGTCACTGGGATTCCTGTTCCACGAACATCTCATTGTTGCACTTATTTGGAACTCTGATTCTCTGAATTGCAGAGTGCTGTGTAGCACTTTCCTCTAAACTGAAATATTCTGCTTTGAGGAAGGACTTGGAAGCTCATGAAACTTAAGAGATTCCAGAGACCCAAGGTTATACAAGCAGAAACAACTTCTGGGGAGGAAGAGACTCTTGTATGCTGAGTTGTCTGCTGACTGTGCAGAGAGCTCCAGGCATGCAGCTTT
>CM053766.1:32614370-32633506 GCA_028658305.1 Pachyuromys duprasi | reverse complement strand
AATTTCATGATTTCCTCCTTTTTAATTGCTGAATAGCATACTCCTCTGAGCACAATTCTTCTTGCTTTGGGCACTATAGATTTACTATTTTACACTTCAATATATTTGATCTGAACTTAGGAAGGCTTTCTCCTGCATTCCTATAGATTATATTTTCACATTCTTTACCTTTAGGCAGTTTGCTTCCTTAGGTCTAAATAAGGCTTTTTAAACAGAATGTAGACTGATCCTGTAAGTTTTATCAGTTTGAACAAACTATGACTTTTAATTAAGGATTTTATTTAATACCTTTGCAGTAAAACCTTTTGATAGGAAAGGCTAAGTGTTGAAATTTTAAAAAGTCAAGTTTTATATTTTGTGCTCTTTTTTGAATGTTTTGCTTTATAAGTATATATATATATATATATATATATATATAGAGAGAGAGAGAGAGAGAGAGAGAGAGAGAGATTTTTCTACTACTATGATTTTGTTCCATTTTATTCTCTATTGTCTTTTTTCAATTGTATTTTTTTTACAGCTTGTAGCATTTGAATCAAAAGATAAAAGTGAAGAGCAACTGAAAAAGACACCCCATATTACTGGCTTTTATGCCCCCCCACACACAAACTTCCAAAAACATATAGAACACATATATGTAATGCACACACAAAGAAAAAGTGTTTATATGCCATTATCATAACTTCAATTACTATATATTCATTTACAATGTACCTTTAAAATGGAGCATCCTAATTTATTCCTTATAGGTTTTTATAGAATTTTTTATTAAACATTAAGTATTTAATTTGATATTTGATAGTTCAGTTGTGATGAATTCAAAGTTTAATTCTATGGGAAGTTTCCTTTATTTCTAAAGAAAGTTGTGGTAATTTTAATTTTGTCAATTCTGTCCCCCATTTAACACTTTAAACCAACAATCTCACTATTACAACACTTGGAATTTTTTGTTTGTTTGTATTTAATCTGTTTGTGTATATGTGTGGGTGGACATTTACAGTAGTGATTATGTCAGGGACAGAGAAAAACATAAAAACATCAGCTTTCTCCTTCTAGCATGTAGGCTCCCAGGGGCTTACTCAGTTCATCAAGCTTGTGGAGGCATACTCCTCCTCCCTAAGCCATCTTTATACACGCCTCACTTGTGGGCTTTCTGCTTGCACAGTTTATGGTGGTCAAAAAAGAACTTTCTTTTACCTCGCAAGTCAGTCACATCATTTCTGATTTTTCTAAGATACCATCTGTGACTTCTGAGAGCTTCCTTGTATGTCATGCTTTCGTTCCATAGATTTTGTCCCTTGGAGTTTATTACTTTGTATACCCACTTGCTTTCTGGATTTTTGTCAGTATTTCTGATATATTTTGTAAGTATCTGATCCAGATGAACTTGTAGATTTTTGTTTTTGTTTTGTTTTGTTTTGTTTTGTTTTTTTCTTTCCTGGGAAGTTCCTAGACTCCACATATGTCCAGTTGATGATGCCTTGGAAATCCCTGAAGCTATTTTTAATTTTCCTTCTTCATTATCCTTTTGCTTCACTGGTTTGATAATTTTGAATGACCTGCTTCTGGTTTACTGGTTCCTCTGCTCATGCAACTCTTTCACTGAGTGCCTGTGGCAACATTTCCATTGAGCTATTGTATTACTCACCTGCAGAATTATTGTTGTATTCTTTTTACAGTTTCTACATCTTTGCTGATGTATATATTTTTATATGACATTTTCTAACTGATTTGTTGTCTTTGCCTTTTACTCGCAATCCTTCTAATATTTAATAATTTAATATTATTTTGTCATTAGTTTTTAAATCTCCATTCCTGTTTTAGTTTCTACAAATTTGTTTTGCCCCTTTTAGTGAAAAAAAAGTCCATCTTCATTTGTATGGTATTTGTTGTTGTTCGATTTGGTTTTGGTGTTTCAAGATAGGGTTTCTCTGTGTAGCCTTGGCTGTAGTCAACTTGCTTTGTAGACAAGGTTGGCCTTGAAAACACAGTGATAAGACAGGCTCTGCCTCCCTGAGTGCTAGGATTGCAGGCGTGCATCACCATGCCCAGCTTCTTTGTATGCCTCTATCTTTTGTTCAGACACTAACACTTGAAAAAATTAGACATTTTTCCATTGTGTGTGGGCTTGTGCAATACTGAGAATAATATTAACTAATCCGTTAACACTCAGGTTATAGGGATATGTCACAGCTTTTCTCAAGTAATCTCTGTGCTTATGCACTAACATTTCAAGTATGAAAATTGTCACTTCTCTTCTAGTCTTAAAATGGTCTTTGCACAACTTGTCTCCTGTTGCAATAATCCAGGATGCATGCAATTTTTCCACAAACAGGTATGCAAAACAACACTCCTGTGACTTGCAAAGCAAAGGGCAGTAGCTTTAGACTGCCTCGTGACAGAGAACCCAAAGAGAAATTTTTGTAATTTATTTTTGTAATCTTGTAATTTACTTTTCCTAAATAAACACAAATTTCAGGTGTTTTTGTTTGTTTGTTTGTTTGTTTTAGAAATAAATATGGTGACAGGGCACATGTAATTCGATCAGTATTCTTCTGTTTTTGTTTTTCTTATTTTATTTATACATTTATTTATTGCATTTTTTCATTTTGTATCCCTGCTGCAGCACCCTCCCTTGTTTCCTCCCAGTCCTACCCACCCTCTCACTTCTCCCACTATATCCTTTTCCTAGTTCCCTGACAGGGTAGGACCTCCTCCCCTTCTATCTGACCCCAACCTATCAGGTCTCAACAAAGCTGGCTGGATCTTCTTCATCTGTGGAATGGCAAGGCTGCACCCACACCCCCTCACAGGGATGGTGATTAAAGAGCTGGCCACTGAGTTTATGTCAGAGACAGCTCCTGTACCCCTTACTAGGGAACCCACTTGAAAACTGAACAGCCAATGGACTTCCTTTGAACATGGGGTCTAGGTCCTCTCCATGCATGGTCCTTAGTTGAAGTAAACAAATAACTCTTTTACATTTATTTTCTTTACCAGGCCACAGAGGAAGTCAATGCAGGCAGTCCTGATAAGACCTGATAGGTTAGGGTCAGATGGAAGGGAAGGAGGACCTCCCCTAGCAGTGGAATGGGGGAGAGGCATGGGAAGAGAAGAGGGAGAGAGAGCAGGATTGGGAGGAATTTAGGGAGGGTCTACAGCTGGAATACAAAGTGAATAAATTATGATAAATTAAAAAGTAAATTTAAAAATTTTAATATTACTGTTATTACATATTGTTGTTATTGTTATTAATTTGCTTTGTATCCCAGTAGCTCTCTCTCTCTCTCTCATCTTCCTATATTTCTGCCTTCCCTCCCACTTCCTCCCCTATCCATTTTCACTAGTCCACTGATAAGGGAAGCCCTCCTCACCTACTATAGGACTCTAGCCTAACAGGTCTGACTTGATCCTCTTCCTCTGTGGGCTGGCTAGGTCGCCCCACCAAACAGAAGTGAACAAAGAACAGGAAAACAAGTTCATGTCAGACACTATCTCTTCTTCCCTTACTAGCAGAACCACATGGAAGGAGCTGTCCATGGGCCACATCTGAGCAGGGGATCTAGTTACTTTTTATGCAAGGTCTGTGGTTGATGCATCAGTCTCTGCAGTCCTCCTGGTACCTAGCTTTTTTTGGCTTTGTTGTTCTCCTATGTGTCTATTGTCCCTACCACATTCTTTTATATCCCCCTTATTCCATATGACTCCCTGCACTCTGTCCAAAGTTTGTCTGTGAGTTTCTGCATCGGCCTTGATCCCATGCTGGGTAGAGTCTTTCAGAGGCCCTTTGTGGTAGGCTCCTCTCCTTATCCTTCTCTTCTAACACTCCCTGTGTCTATCCCGCCTGCCCTTATGAATGATGATTAAGCATCTTCCCTAGGATCCTTCTTATTGTTTAGCTTCTTTAGGTCTGCATATTTTAGTATGTTTATTGTATATTATATGTCTAATATCCACTTATAAATGAGTATATACCATGTGTGTCTTTCTGCTTCTGGGATACCTCACTCAGGATGATCTTTTCTAGTTCTGCTCATTTGACTGCAAATTTCATGATTTCCTTGTTTTTAATAGCTGAGTAATATTACATTGTGTAAATATTACAATTTCTGTATCCATTCTTTGGTTGAAGGACATATAAGGTGTTTCCAGATTCTGGCTATTATGGATAAACCTTCTATGAACATAGTTGAACAAATGTCTTTGTTGTATGGTAAAGCATCTTTCAGATATATTCCCAGGAGTGGTATAGCTGGGTCTTGAGGTAGCACTATTCCAAGTTTCTGAGAAAGATCGATTTTCAAAGTGGTTGTACAAGGTTACGTTCCCATCATCAATAAAGGATGGTTCCCCTTTCCCTACAATCTCTACAACATGTGTTGTCACTTGAGTTTTTGATCTTAGCCATTCTGATGGGTGTGAGGTGGAATCAAAGAGTTGTTTTCATTTGCATTTCCCAGATGAATAATGAAGTTGATCATTTCTTTAAGTGTCTGCCATTCTATGTTCTTCTGTTGAGAATTCTCTGTTTAGCTCTGTACCCCATTTAAATTGGTGTAAAATGTATGTTTTACATTATGTCAGATACAAAAATTTCCAGTCCCACTTGTAATAGCAGGTCCCTTTTCTAAGACTTCTGTTACACTCTGATAATCCTGGAGGCTGGTTATTTTAATGTCCTTTATTGTTTTTCATTTTTCTCATTTTGATATCCTGATGATTTCCATGTTGTCAACCTAAAGAACAGACTCTCTGGATTTTCATAGTATCTGCTGCCTTGTGGAGCTCACTCCTCTTTAGCACTGTTCAGACTCCAGAATGTTTACTTGCTATTCATATCATGTCCAAATCCACATCTCAGAGAATGTTTTGAGCTAAACCATGGTTTTCTTATTTTGAGCCAAACTTGGAAAATTTTTCCTTGAATGTGAAGCCTGAAGAATTTATCTGACATTCTCTTTACTCGGAAAAATATTGTTTTTCATTGCACGGTTTTGGGGAATCTGTATTTTGTAAATTTCATCTTTATTTTCAGGCAGGTGGGTAATCACAAGTCATGTTGAAGTGACAATATTCATTATTTAATATACTGCAATGTTTTAATTCAACATATCACAAACAATTTCATTGAAATTTCTTGCAAGTTTTCCAAAATACAACATTGTCAAATTGAATGATTTTGTTTGTTTGGGTGGTTGTTTCTGTGTTTATTTTTTGAATCAGGAGTTCTCTGTGTAGTTTTGGCTATCTTGGACTCACTTTGTGACCAGACTGGCCTCAAACTCAGAGAGATCTGCCTGCCTCTGTGTCCCAGGGTTCTAGGATTAAAGACATGCACCACAATGCCTGGTTGCAACAATAAATTTTATTTAACTTGTATTCGTTTTACATCATTAATTGCCAGAGTCTCCTTTCTTTTGTATGTTCTTTTTCTCTAGTACATGATATTCCCCCTTGTTATCTCCATGATTCTTATTCTTCTGAGTTCTAACTTTCAAAAAAGTGACTTTAAGATAACAGAGTGCCCAAAAGCTAATGTTTGTTCCAGTTTTGATCCATAAACATCAGGGCATGCCCAACCTGTTGACATTATAACATTACATTTTGTTTGCAGATGTTTGATGCAAATTCTTAGGTATCCCAGGATCTATGTGACTTGTAGGCTTCAGGCAGAACACACTTGAAAACTTTGATAAGATTAATCTTTTAATCAGATAACTTTATATACAATGTTTTCCCTTATACTTTACAGAAGTGTGTTAGGAGTTAAATACACACACTCACACACACACACACACACACAGAGAGAGAGAGAGAGAGAGAGAGAGGGAGGGAGAGGGAGAATAGATCATCTTTGTGTGCATGTGTATGTTTCAATTTAGACTTCTATGTAAATGTCATTCAACAGGCATATAAAAAAGTCTAATAGATTCTTGATTATTGTAAAAACTTTTCTGGAACTAAACCAAATATTACAAATCATTGTCTTTTTTTCATAACTAAAATTTCCTTGTCTCAGATACAGAAACATTATTCCTATTGTATAAACAAAATTTTTCTTGTTTCTTGTTTCATCAAATCTAATCCAAACTTAAATACTACTTTTTGCCTCTAAAAAGGAGAGAAGTATATTTTCCTGTTTTCATTTTTAGAGCAGGCTGTTCAGGCCATCACAAACTCTCAACTAGTTTGGAGTCTGCCTAATTAATATTTATTTTCTGCTTTAGATGCCTTTCTGCTTAATAATCACGGTTGGCAGAGTGATTATCTTGGATCTGTGATCAACTATGAATAGAAGTCAAACTTGAAACAATCATTAAGGTTGTTGGATATCCACCAGATTTTGTTTTTCTTTCTAATGTACATGTATTCCCTAATACCTTGCTAAATCTTCTTTGGTGATGGGTTTCCAACTTCTGAATTTATGTATGATATTAATAGTTACTACACACATATATATGTATGAATTGGCTGTTTTCGCTGTAAATTTTTTCTTCATTGTTTGCTTTTCTAATGATTTCCTTTATTTCAAGAGTGATCTATACCTGATATACTATGATAAATTTTAAATCAGAATAAAGCCTAGTAACTACAAATATATAGAAACAAACATGCATGCATACATACATTCTTGAAAATTAGCAGCAGTAGAAAGAGCAAGGAACATTTCTTAAGATATAGATCAAAACTTTAAAAAATAATTTGTCATAGAAGCAAGCTAAAAATCTCTTAATATAGGTATTACTTTGTTAACAATAAAAATATCTCACTAGGCTGAGGTCTGAGATTATACTCTTTCCTTCTTCTATGGTTGTTACTTAGAAATTGTGAAAAAGAGTTTAAGGACTAGTTAGCCATAGTCTGTATTTTCAAGAAATACAGAAATAGCAAATAGTGGAAAAATGTCACTATTACCTAACAATTTTAAACATTAAGAAATAAATATTAAAATACATTAGTGAAAAAAAACAGCAAATGAAATACCATAAGATATGAACAGTCACATTGATCAAACAAAAAAAAATTAAAATTTTAGTAGCTACCCCATACCCATCAGAAAAACACTGCTTTAACATAAGTTGTAGAGATAAATTTACAACAAAATCATTTATGGACTGTCATCTCTGGAAGAAATAGAGTTAGTGCAATCATTTTTCAAGGTATAAAATATTTAGCAAACTTAAATGAGAATGTTCTTTCATTTCTAAGTATTTGAACATGATATTTCTCACACTCAAACATTATGACACACATAGCTATATGCTGATGTCATTTTATAACAAAAGAAAATTTCAAACTGAGCATATAGAATAATGACATTTGTTTATTGATGTTTGTCATGTCTGGTTGCATAAAAAAATAGAGACTGTTTGATTTCTACAACATGAATGGTTTTCTAATAGTTCTAAGTTTTGGAAGTCCACCACTTCGAGTTATGGATAATTCTCTTGTCAGCTTTGCCTCACTCATCCCTCACAGCTGCTTCTTCTCTGTTTCTTCTTTAGTTCGTTCCCAGGTAGACAGGAAAAAAAAATATTCTCCCGCTTCTCTCTGCCTCTTCTTATCCCTCCCCTCTCGCCTTTCTTTTCTACCTCCATCTCCCTTCTGTTCCTTTCACATTACTATCACCCTCTTCCTTTCCCTGTCTCTGCTTTCGTTCTTTTCCTCCCACCTCTCTCCTCTATTGCCCTCTTAGAGAAAGGCATTGTCTTCTGATATTGGGGCACCATTCTTACAACTTCTTTTACTTATAAAATGAATATCTCATCTAAAAACCTATGCTCATTGTGAGCAAGGGCTTCGAATGATGGTATGTTTAGAGATTCAAGTTGTTTTATAATATTACTAAGCTCTACAGCAGAGAACACATATGAAGTAGTAATATCCCTCATTTGAACATGGGTTTACTGTGAAGAAATAATGCTAAAGGAAATATGAAAATAATAGGAAGGAATTCAGTCATACAAGGTCATGAACTTTTAATTAAAAACTGTATGATTTGAGTTAAATGTTTCAGCATAACAAGCGCAAAGGCATGCCAGTGCTTAACTGTGCTTAAAATGAAATTATATGTTGAAGAACTAAAGAGAACTCAATACAATAAATTCATTTGGCTGATATTTTTGTGATAGTTATGTCTCTATATACATATTGAAGCACTATTATTTTAATTGACATAAATAACTACATATGGCTATTAGAGTATGAGATGTTTCATACATTACCCAAGAAAATCAGTAATATTGAATGTCTCTATCTCCTCAAATATCTATTATTTCTAAAATATAAGACATTCAAAATATTTCTTATAACTTTTTAAACTCTGTGTTTTATTATCATTTTGTTGACTTTTGCACAGCGATGCAATCTAATCCCTTACTTTCCCTCTATAACTTTAACTATATATTGATCAAGGTCTGTGTCCCATACTCTATCCAACCTTTGTTATTTATCAGTGTTTAAGAAATAACAATTGCAAGTTCACATATGAGTGAGACTGTGTATCTCTCTTCAGGTTTCAGTATTCCATTTAATACAGTAATCCATAATTCCATCATAGGGCTGAGAGAAGAGCACTGGCTGCTCTTCCTGAGGTCCTGAGTTCTATTCCCAGCAATCACATGGTGGCTCATAATTCTATTCATAGAATGAAGAGTAACAGGACTTCATATTCTGTCTGAATAGTAGTCAATTTTATTTTCACCCATTTGTTTAGTTAATTAGACACTTATTTGGGTACTATAACTTGACTGTGGTGAATACAGTTCAGAGAAGTATAAAAGCTCAATTGTCATGTACTGATTTAATTTTCTTTGGAACTCCATTATTGGGGTCACTAGATTTTACAGTATTCTTTTGTTTGTTCTCATTTTCTTAAAGAACATGAAATCTGGAGGCTGGAGAGATGGTTCAGTGGTGAAGAGCACAGCCCCCTCAATTCATAGCAATGACATGATGGCTCACGACTGTCTATAACTCCATCCCAGGTTATTGGGCACCTTCACCTGGCTTCCCTAGGCACCAGACATACATGTGATTCACAGATATACATGTAGACAAACACCTATATACCACATAGATGTCCTCTAAAAGACTGCAACCAGCAGGGGATAGAGGCAGATACAGAGATTCATAGCCAAACTTTGGACAGATTCAGGGAGTCTTATGAAAGAAGGGGGATATAAATGGACCCGGAGCGGACAGGAGCCACACAAGGAGACCAACAAAGCCAAAATAAAGCAGGGTCCAATGGGTACTGCAGAGACTGATGCATCAAGCAAAGACTTCATAGAGAGGACCTAGAACCCTGATTGGATGTAGCCCATTGACAGCTCAGTGTCCATGTGGGTTCCCTAGTAAGGGATGAAAAGTCTCTGACATGAACTTGGTTGCCTACTCTTTGATCACTTCTCCCTGGTGAGACAACTATACCAGCCCACAGAGAAAGGATCCAGGCAGTCCTGATGAGACTTGATAGGCTATGGTTAGACAGTGGAGGAGGACCTCCCCTATATTTGGACCAGGGAAGAAGGGTAGGCGAGGAAAAGGGGGGAGGGACTGGAAGGGAATGAGGGAGGAGGCTACAACTGGGATATAAAGTGAGTAAATTATAAATAATAATAATCAAAAATAATAAAATAAAGAACATGCAATCTGAAACTCATGATTATCATAATTTACACATACACCCGGGGTGTGAATGGGTGGCATTTGTCAACATCCTTATAAGACTTGTTACCTTACAATATTTCTAACAGTGGTTTCTAACATCGAATTAAATTAACAATGGATATTCAATAAAAATTTCTTGGTCCCATATAATGCCTGTTTTGTCATCGTTACTTGTTTGTTTTCTTAATTCTTGGCAGACTATTAGCTGAAAATTTTTCTCATTTTACATAGCATTAAATTATTGGATACCGGTAAATAGTTAAGTAAATTTGATTTGGTTTCACCAAGCCTCTGAAAAAGGCCTATGAACATATTGATCTTCTGCAATATACAGAAGCTTACAGGATTCAATTATATGAGGGTAGGATGAAATTTTAGCCTGGAGAAAAAAATTTCTAAAGTAATGGAAAAGTTTTTCTTAAGGTTTAAAGTGTTTAAATTTTAACATTTATTTGTTTGTTTATTAGAATTTATTCACTTTGTATCCCTACTGTGGCCCCCTCTCTCATCCCCTCCCAGTCCCACCTACCCTCCCTCTTCTCTCCTGATGCCCTTTCCCTAGATCCTTGATAAAGGAAGACCTCTTCCGTTTCTATATGAACCTAGCTGATCAGGTCTCATCAAGGCTGGCTGCATCATCTAACTCTGTGGCCTGGCTGCACCCCCCAGGGGGATGTGATTAAAAAGGCAGCCACTGAAGTTCATGTCAGAGACAGCCCTTGTACCCCTTAAGTAGGGAACCCACTTGGAAAACGAGCAAGCCTATGGGCTTCCTCTGAAAAAGGGTCTAGGGTCCTCTCAATGCACTGTCCTTGGTTGGAGTATCAGTGTCTGCAGACCCCAGTGGGCCCAGATATTTTGGTTCTATTGGTTTCCTTGTGGAGGTCCTGTACCTTCCAGATCTTTGTATATCCTTCTTCCATAAGGCTTCCTGCACTCTGCCCAAGGTTTAGCTATGAGTCTCAGCATCTCCTTCCACACCCTGGTGGGTAGAGCCTTCCAGAGGTTGTCTATGGAAGGCTCCTGTCCTGTTCCTTGTCTTTTCCTACTTCCGATGTCTATCCTGTTGGCTCTTCTGAATGAGGATTAAGCATCTTCCCTACTATTCTCCTCCTTGATGTTTAGCTTCTTTAGGGCTATAGATTTTAGTGTGTTTATCCTGTACTATACGACTCATTTATCCACTTATAAGTGAGTATATACCATATGTGTCTTTCTGCTTCTGGGTTACCTAACTTAGGATGATCTTTTCTAGTTCTGTCCATTTGCCTGCAAATTTCATTATTTCCTTGTTTTTAAATTTTAAGCAATGATTATCACCTTAAATCTTCATTGTTTATGAATAAAACGAAGAATAGAAGAAGCAGGTGGCTGAGTGTTTACTTATATTTCAGCAGTTTGTAGAATGTGATCTGATTTACAATTGATAAGCATGATGTTTTATATACTTCAACTATGAAAAAATTCAAAGCTGGTTTACTTTAATTTTCTATGAATATATCCATAAAAGTTATTTATAAAATAGTTATTTTATATATTCATATTATTTATGAGCAGAAGAAACCCTTTAACAATAAATCAGCTTATTATATTTAGTGCCAATACATTAGAAACAATATTTTGATATGTTCTTATATGAAACTTTGAGGACTAATTTCAAAGGTATTTTTTATAATGCCGTCATTACTATAGCAAAACTATTACTGAACTACATAAAGGCGTTGATTCATTATTCTTCGTTTTTGACAACCACGATTTATTTTACTACTTTGGAGCACCAGCCATGTCTTTTTTTCACATTTTTTCTGTTTTGTATTTCAAAGTCAAAGCTTTGTCTTATAAAACTCTAAATTTAAAATATTATTTTCTCCTTAAGAATAACTAATCTATAAACACCAAATGCAAATGTGCCCACTGGGGGAAATAAACATACCTTATTCCAAAGAAAGTTGGACAAAAGTAAAATCTTCAGTTCTGAACAATGAACATGTGATGGGAACGTTAAGAGATATAATTGAACTCTATGGAGTCAGTAGTTTAATTCAATAATGAATGAAAATTCAAAATTCTAGGGAAGTTTGCATTAAAGTAGTATATGAGAAAAGATGTTTGATTGAATAAAAATGAGCATTTTGAACCACATCATTATTACTTTGATGTACTTTGGAGAAGATAAAGAGAATCACCTTTTCTCTGAATATATATCTACTATTTTCACCTAAACTACATGTTTGTGAAAATGTCCTAACTAGCTTTAGGTTTAAATGAAACAATCTTTACACTTACCATGAACTTCAAAAAGTCATCGAACTAACTGTTCAGTGTTTAATTGAAATAAAATAAGCCAGGGTTCCATAAAAAATAATATTAGCAACTAAGATTTAACTCCTAACTATGGCAAACTCTGCATAATCGATACTGATTTATTTTACAAGGTGTGTAAATATTGCACAAACATAAAAATGCAATGCAAAGTATGAGTGTTTCTTTTTTTTGCTGTGACTTACTATTTTTAATAATGCTAAGTACCTAAGCACTCATAGCTGAAGCAGCTTTTGACTTTGACTGTTATAAATTTTAAAACATAATCCACTTAGATTCATGTGTGTGAGGATATATGATGGGATTTTAAAGCTTCCTGCATTTATTGCAAGAGTCTTAATTATTTAGTTTTATATTTCGTCATAATTTTCTTCTTAGAAGAAAGAGCTTTAGCTCAAATTATATTTCTAACAAGTATGTTTATGAAATGGCTACCTTGCTTATTTTGTTGTTGATTTATACAAGTCAGTAATTTACCTTGAATTCTAGTAAAGTAAAGCAAAACCATATAATGTATTGTCTGCATGCTACAGTATTCCAATTAAGCTGAGTGGTAAAATACTACATTTGAAAGTTTTTTTTTTCATAACAGAAATAGATTTTGGGGGGAATAATAAATGAATATTAAAAGCTTCTTTTGCAATTTATTTTGCTTTTTAATTTTTATTTTTTAAATTAATTACAGTTTATTTACCTTGTAGCCCAGCTGTAGCCTCCTCCCTCATTCCCTCCCAATCCCACCCTCTCTCCCTCATTGATCTCCCTGCCCCTCTCTAAGTACACTGATAGGGGCGGTCCTCTCCCCTTCCATCTGACCCTAGATTATCAGGTCTCATCAGGACTGGCTGCAATGCAACATCCTCCTCTGTGGCCTAGCAAGGCTGCTCCTCCCTGTTGGGGGGTTATCAAAGACCCCACCACTGAGTTCATGTGAGAGTCAGTTCCTCTTCCCCTTCCTAGGGCACACACTTGGATACTGAGCTGCCATGGGCTACATCTGAGCAGGAGTTCTAGGTTATATCCTTGAATGTACCTTGATTGGAGTATCAGTCTCAGAAAATACCCCTGAGCCCAGATATTTTGGTTCTGTTGCTCTCCTTGTGAGGTCCTGTCCTCTCCAGGTTTTACTAACTACATCTTCTTTCATATGATTCCCTGCACTCTGCCCAAAGTTTGGTTATGAGTCTCAGTATCTGCTTTGATACTTTGCTTTTATTGCAATAAATATTACTCTTCTTTGTCTTATAGGCTTTGTTTTATAAAATTTCTATTTGAAAAAAGAAATAAAGCTACAATTTGAGAGTATCATTTATAAAAAGATTTAAATATTACTGAGACCTTATATGAAATAGTTGGAAAACTTATTAACTTAAAATATACTATTGTAGAGGATTTAAGTTTTTACTTTCTAAGTAATTCTTCAAGTGATCAAATATCTTAAAAATACATTAATAGGTATATAAGATGGAAATTGAACAGTCTTTATTTTTTACAAATTTACTAAGCATAATTGTTATTTTAAAAACATTTTTTCATTTAACTGTGTAAATAAATTTAGTTTATTTTTAAACTAAATAAAGTTTTAGACAATACTTTAGTATAACAAAACTAAAATACGCATGTAATAATGTATTGTGTATAACATATATTCAACTGCAAGAATTATTTATTTATTTATTTATTTATTTATTACAATTTATTGACTTTGTATCCTGGCCGTAGCCTCCTCCCTCATCTCCTCCCTGTTCAACCCTCCCTCCTTGTTCTCACCCTATGCCCCTCCCCTAGACCACTGATAGGGAAGGATCTCCTCCCCTTCTATCTGACCCTAGCCTATTAGGTCACAGAATCCTTTTTATTACATTTTTTAAATTGTTCTTTGTGAATATCATACAATTTTTTCAATCATGTCCTCTCCACAATTCTTTCTCAAATAATTCCTCTTTCTTGACCCACAATTTTATATCTCTATTTAAAAACCCCTCAAGTTCAGCTTTGCATATATTTTATATGAATGCAGTAAAATTATTGTTTTTAACTGCAATACTTTGCTCCATAAAAAACTGATTTGAAACATTTAGTAACATTGAATTAATTTTTAAATATTTATTTTCTTCCTGCTACAGAAGCCAACACATTTTTAGATCTATGTGTTTCATGCAGTTGCAGAGATTATCTAGAAAAATAATGCTTTAGTTTTACTTAAACCTACTCCGTGATTTAATTTCAGATGACAGACACTAAAACTATATAACTAGTAGATCATCTCAATTTTCTTTTTGATCTTCAAATGGCACTTTTCATTAGTACTTTCTTAACGACCCTCAATCCTTACAGTGTTGCATGGACTATTCGTGTCCTGCACCATTACATCAGGTTTTTTTCCCTCTATCTTCATATAAACATTCTCAAGACAGTTAAAATACCCATGAAAAGAATCACACAAAAACTAACAAAATAAATGTTTTTCTGTTACCTTCATGGTGATGTCCTTGACATGTGCGGTGGCTGAGGGCTTTGATGGTATCCGTGGCCAGTGGTGTGACAAAAGGTCATGTGACTATTTGTGTTCTCCACTGCCACCAAAGACCATTCTGTGGTCTATGCTATGATGGTATAAAGGGTAAGGGAACTGCTTCTGTCATGGTATTCATTAGCAAAGTCACAGTTGAGAAAGAGGGGCATAGAAGGCTTAGATGACTACCCTCACACCTACCCCATGCAACACCATACCCAAAAAGTAACAACTTAGACAGAAAGCCATCAGAGAGAACTTTTAAAATTATGATAAGGAGGCTGAAGTGTAGTTCTCCACAACTGATGGCTTCTGGTAGGAGTGTGGATGGGGAAGGATCCAATTTTCTTTAAGTATTAGGGAGTTTGACCATGTTCCAGTGGTTATATCAGGAATG
This sequence comes from Pachyuromys duprasi, assembly GCA_028658305.1. NCBI lineage: Eukaryota > Metazoa > Chordata > Mammalia > Rodentia > Muridae > Pachyuromys > Pachyuromys duprasi. The sequence continues at coordinate 32,618,600 of CM053766.1, read as the reverse complement.
AAAATTGGACTTCTTTTTTCCCTTCTCCTCTTTCTTTTTCTCCTTCTTCTGCTATTCTTCTCCCACCCCTGTTCCTTCTTCTTTTGGGGGAAAAAGGTCACGAGGTAGATTAGACAGGACCTATCAGGCCAGGAATGTGAGTATAATAGGTGTAAATTTCCAAATAATCAATAAAATATTTAAAAAAATAAATGGTTGAGTATCAACTTTGGTGAGTTCTGGAACTCATGGTGAGCAAAATGCTTATATTCTTACTGTCTACAGCAAACCATATGTATAATTATATAGGTCCAGAAAGCTGTCTTCATTTTACTCCACTGACGTGGAAAATAGCTGTCTCATGTTGAAGACATTAGAGTAAAAGTAAAATGAAGATTATCAAGAAGTTTGAGAACTGGATGGAAGTCTTGCCTTTGTTTTGTATAAGTATATGTAAGCCTCTTAGGGAAGAAAGCTATATTAGGCATGTGTACATAGAGTGAATACTGATTTAACAGTAGCATTTAGCTCCTACTCCACAGAGAGAAAAGCAGTGAAAAACTGACTCAGAGATCCTGCTCTGTAGATCTCTCCAAGGATGTCAGCATCATGCTTTGAGTAAAGTTGTGTAAAAATTAAAGTCTAGGGAGATTACTTGATAAATCACTTGTGCTCATGTAAGCATTGTATTTCTTCTTTGTTATTTAGCTAACTAAACTATTTTTTGTGCACCATGTGCAAGCCTAGACCTATAAAAGACAGCAGAGGGCATTGGATCTTCTGAGCTTCAGATGGTTCTGAGTCACTGTATGGATGCTGGCAATCACATTTGAGTATTCTTGGCAAGCAACAAGTGCTTTTAAGCCATCTCTCCAGCCTCTAAGTAAACAATGTTTTTAGAAAATGCTGTCATTGAGTGGCCACTAGATTTACAGTCAAATAAATATTTGAGCATATGTTGAAAATATGTTATTGTATATATTCTAAAATTATATTAGTGATTTAATGTATAAAGTAGCTAGGGAGAGATAACAGTTTTTTTGTCCTAGAATATGAGAATGATTGCTTCTACCACTGCTTTTCAACTGCTTTGTCAATAAAAGAAACAATATGCTAATACATTTTAAAATTTTTATTGTTATTATTATTTGTTCACTTTCTATAATGGCTGTAGCCCCCTCCCTCATCTCCTCCCACTCCCATCTTGCCTTCCTCTTCCCCCTGCTCCTGCCCTGGTCCACTATGGGAGGGCCTCTTCTCCACTAATAGAAAACAGTGTTTGCTTATACTAATCAAGAAATGTCAACAGTTTCTGACAAATAGCCCATTTTGTTTTACTTATGTTCTAATCTATTTTGTATATTTCAGATTATTTTGAAATGATTATCCAATTCGTGTAATAATTTTGTTTATTAATATTTTAAGATTTATGTTCTAAATGAATATATACATGCTTTTGAGAAATATGATCATAGTAAACTTTTGTCTAATGATATTAACAATTCCTTACTAATATTAAATTATTGCAAACTCGTTTACTCCATAGCCATGAGTAAGCTTTTAAAACATTTTGTTAAATCTTATGAGTCTATAAATATTAGGACTTAACATGACATTTCTATTCATGCAGAGATTGTGCTTTAGTGACATTCACTATCAGTGCTCTTTTATATCTCAACCTTTTCTGTTTTCCCCCTTCAGTTGTCTCTCTTTTGTTTCCATGACTTCTGATTTCACATCATAAAATCTAAATTTAAGACTAAAATCCAGTGCAGAGCCAGAAATTGTGAGTCACTAACATATTTTGTTTTAATTGCTGAGTAGTATTCCATTGTGTAAAAATACCACAATTTCTGTATCCATTGATGGACATCTGGGTCTTTTCCAGGTTCTCCTCAGTTGATGGACATCTGGGTTGTTTCCAGGTTCTGGCTATTACAAATAAAGTTGCTACGAACATGGTTGAGCAAATGTCCTTGTTGTGTACTTGAGCAACTTTTGGATATATGCCCAGGAGTGGTATAGCTGGATCTTGAGAAAGCGCTATTCCTAGTTGTCTGAGAAAGCGCCAGATTGATTTCCACAGTGGTTGTACAAGTTTACATTCCCACCAGCAATGGAGGAGGGTTCCCTTTTCTCCACAACCTCTCCAGCATGTGTTGTCACTTGAGTTTTTGATCTTAGCCATTTTGATGGGTGTAAGGTGAAATCTCAAGGTTGTTTTGATTTGTATCTCTCTGATGGCTAAGGATGTTGAGCATCTCCTTAAGTGTTTCTCTGCCAGAGGTCTTATATATGATTGTTTCTCCAAAAAAGACCATGGGTGAATATAACCTAGAACCTCTGGTTGCATGTAGCCCATGGTAGCGCAGTATTCAAGTGGGTACCCTAGTAAGGGAAATAGGGACTATTCCTGACATGAACTCAATGGTGGGTTCTTAGACCTTCCCACCCTGCAAGGGAGGAGCAGCCCTCCTAAGCCACAGTGGACTTTGCAGCCAGTCCTGAAGATACCTGATAAACCAGGGTCAGATGAAATGGGAGGAGGGCCTCCCCTATCAGTGGACTTGGAAAGGCTCAGGGAGTAGATGAGGGAAGGTGGGATTGGGAGGGAATGAGGGAGTGGGATTCGCCTGGGATACAGAATTAATAAAATGTAACGAATAATAAAAATACAATTAAAAAAGAGAAAAAAAACATATTTTGCATTCCTTTAATCTTGTAATGCCCTCCAAAATTTTAAATCAAGTTTCTGTGGTTTATTTTGAGGTTATTAATGTTTTTCTGATTATGTATGGAATTGTCATTACGTCTGTATTTACTATTCAGCACCCACGTTGTGGGTCACAACAATCCATATAACTGTGGTTCCGGGGGCATGATGCTTTTCTTCTGAGCCCCTAGAGAATGAGACACACATAATCCATACTAGCAGGTAAAACACTGATACACAGAGAGGAAACACATTGCTTTTAAAAAGAGTCTTTATTCCTGGAGCACATTGAAAACATTTTTGGTGTGATTATACTCTAGTCCTTATTAATGTTCGGGGTGGGACAGCATCGTAACTGATGTTTCCCAGAGTACTATAGAGCCTAAGGTTTGATTTTGTAAAACTTAAGAACCTTTAAAGACTTTGCCAATAACAGGTACTCTGGGAGAGTTCCAAACTGAAATATTCAAATTCTATCTTTGTTTCAATATCTGGTTTGTTTGTTTGTCTTTTAAGGTAAACATATGTTAATGTAAATTCTGTGGAGTTTAGGATGACATTTTGTGCTCCTTACCCACTTTCCAGGTGATAACCTCTTACAAACCAATGGGGCAATATCACAGCAAAAATTTTTGATGACAATGGAGTCAAAATACATGTTGTTTCTGTGAAAGTAAGGATTCCCCCTTTTGTATTCTCCAATTATTACATCTGCTTCCTTCTTAAGCATAATCTGGGCCAGTTGTCATCTTTAATAATTTCTACATTTCTAGAATATTGTCATTTATAAATGTTGTATGATAGCCATAACATAGGTTGAGAAGACTGCTCAGTGAGTAGGACAGCTTGCTGGGCAAGCATGAGGAACTTAGTTATAATTTCTAGTATTTATGTAAAAATACAAGAATATCCATGCATGCCACAATTACTCCACTGACTTGGTAGGCAAAAAAAAAAAAATACTATTTCTTTGGCTTGCTGATGGGCACTACATGGACACTCACGCACAAAAAAATACAAATACTTATCTATGCACATGCAAAGATGAAAAGTGCTATGTAGCTTTTAAGAACTGGCAACTATTCAGTGAGTATTGTTTTCTACAAGTGTGTCATGTTATTGGGGATGCCAATGATAATTGAATACAAAAATTCCAATCCACCTTATGAATGAATCATGGTATTCTTATGATCTTCAACTGAAAGACATATGCTATAGTTTTGCCTTTATTTGCTTACTCATTGGTTGTAATAAGTTATATATCATAATGAAGAAATTTTTCAAATCCATTGCCCAATAAATTTCAGACTGTCTGAGACCTCTTATCAAATTAAACTTTGTGAAATATTTGTCCATAATGGAGACTTTGCATTTTGTTCCATTGATGACAGCTTTAAGTAGCAGATATCCTTAATTGTTAATAAGACCAATGTACTTTTTGTTTCCTTTGTAGACTATGTCTTTTATTTCAACTTTGACTATGTTAAAGTCAAAAACATTTTTAGGCTTTCTTTAAACAGTTACAACCTAATATTTTG
>CM053766.1:32603076-32614270 GCA_028658305.1 Pachyuromys duprasi | reverse complement strand
AGAGAAATATGCTATGGAGAACATTCACTCTGCTGCTATTGTTTGTTGTTTGCTGTTTGGGTTGACTGCAAGAATCCTGATGAAGAAGAGTGAAATTGCCTCAAGGAATTAAGTCTAAAGAGGTTTAAATCCCCTGTCCCTACTAGCCTTCTTTTCTTCTACTTAGGATCAAAGGTACTTCAACTTAGGGTAAGGTGTTTAGGAACCCCAAATAAAGTAGAGTTTAAAAACTAGCACCTACAGATCTATAATAAAGACAGCACATATTCCCAAATAATTATCTTACTAGGGTGAATATGACTGATTCATTTGTTTATGAAGGGATCAATTTCTGGCTTGTTATTCTTTTCTACATCTTTTTTTTAATGAGTCTCTGCACCATTGTTATTCCTCTTTTATTATCAGTGTTTTTCTGCACAAGATATGTCACTGATATTTCCACAGTCAATGATACAACTTTCCAAATTCCTTTTGACTCTTTCATGTACTTGAAATGTCCATGTAAATTATATATTCTGTTTTTACCTGAAATGTCTGTTGTTTGAATAAGATCATGTTTAGTTTTAGATTGAATTATAAGAAAAAACATTATTCTTATACAGAGTGCCTCAAGCAGGAAACATTCTCCTTCCTTAGATGGCCAAGTTTGTCATTGTGTCCGGTTTTCATTACAGAGTGTCCACTCCACTATGGTAGAACAGAACACTTCATGACAGGCAGGAATCAGAGAAGAAACTCCAATTGGAACTTCAGAGTGAAAAGACAATGTGTAATGCTAATCTTGTTATTCTCGTTGTAGTGGCAAAATCTTCTTGTATCAGTCACTTGTTTGTAGATTAGTATGTTCCATTTGAATCTCTTTGTTCCTGTTAGAGTAAGAGCAAATATTTATATAATTCTTACCTGACTTCATGATAAATTAGTTTCACATCCACACCTTTAGATACCATTATTACCTTCCATAAAATAAAATTGTAAATGGAATTTAAATTAATAAGTAGCATGAATAAACTATGAGTTAACACACTGACAAATTTCATAAATGAACATATTCATGCAACCGACAATCAGACTATTAACAGAAAGTGAGCAATAGGCCCGTGTTTGTCTCACATACCTCTATCAAATTTTAGCAAGTGAGGGTCTGACTTTCTATACTAAATGCATTGGCCAGATAATGATATCAGATAAATGTACATCATGGGATATCTTCTCATAAGTAGTTTCTGCCAAGAAATTTATCTATGATTTTTAAAGCAGAGAAAGTTTATATGAAGAAAATGCCCATGAATTTGAGAGTTCTGATTATGTGTACAAATAAATTAATTATAGACTTCTATAAAGTGGAAGTAGTTGTGTATCTGTCATTTCATTATATCAGTAGAACAGGAAGGCAGACATTTACACACATTAGTGCAAAGATACTACCATGTAAAACTGACTTAACCTTGTTTATTTTAGTTTCATGGTTTCCATTTAAGCAATCAAGGTAGAATTAAGTTAACAATATAACAATAATACATGAATGTCTCACAGTGTTTAGAAATGAGGTGAGTATATGTTGCATAATAGTTTTCAAATTACATTTGTAATTAGTCCACATATTAAACATACTTCTAGAAAAAATGTTAACTTTGGGAAATACAAAGGAAAACAGTCTCACTTTTGACATTGTAAATGACTTTGAGGGGGTGTCAAACTTAATGCCCTTCTCAGATAGAGTTTACAGTTCATACTTGCAAAACGTTTTCAAGAAAATGACCAAGTTAACCTCGGCTCTCAAGGTCTCTCTATTGTTTGTTTTTATTTTCACTGCTATGTTCACATTGTCCCTGTAGTTCAAACAATAAGTTTCAAAGCAATATGATAGTGTACATATCCTCAATTTAATGCATTTGGAAGTCATTACTAATAGTTTTCTTTTCTTGTTTTGAAAATGTCGAAATGACCCACAAAGATACGGGGTCGTAGAGATCGCTCGCTTTTCTATGTCTCAATTTATCTGATTACAAGGTGAGAATAACGTGTCTTGTCTACTTTGGTCTTTGGGATTTTTAAGACTAAATAAGTCCCAAAAGTTTTAAGGACTTCACAAGAAAGCAGGCATATAAATAGGATTAATGACATGTCTGCCAGATAGTGATGTGAAATGTGTGAAACAGTATTTCCAAATATCAAAAAAGTCAAAACACTCACTTTTATCAGCTCTTAGCAATAACCTCTAAGAAGATTAAAGACCCTTCTCTTTTGTGTAATAATCCCTAGTAGCTATTTAGCTCAAAAATTTTCAAAGAATTTGCCCAAATGACAGAAGAAGGTTCACAGTATTAAGGGAAAAAAAAAACTATATGAGTTTAATAAAGACCTATAGAAATGATGTCACATAACAGAGTAAATAGTACTTTAAAAACTACAAGTCTTTTGAAGAAAGATGAAAATGCAGCAGATGCCCTGTCATCTGTAAAAGCTGGTGCTGTTTTAGAGGAAAATGTGGAAGGACTCAGAAGCTCCTCCAATGCAACTTCATAAGAGCTGTGATCTTCAGAACGAAAAGAGCAAAACAAACACACAGAGAACATTTCCTTGAGGAACTCATACTATCCTCATGAACGTGGACCAGAGATGATTGAAGAAATATTACAATGACACATAAACTAGCTTTGGCAGAGGTTAAGGAATAGTTTGTAAGAGAGAACATTTCAGAAAACTAGAAAATAAGCAAATGTTCTATATTTTTAAAAAGTATATATTGATCATGTTGCAGGTATAATACAAAATGAATGATTGTAATTTCTTGAAAAATAATCCAATTGATAAAACAATTCTAATCTCTTTAGAACTGGAACAATATAGAGCCTACCTTTTTTAACATAAGAATTTTACAGAATTAAAATTGCTTTTCAGAAATCTCAGGGCTTCCAAAAGTCTATTCTAAAAATGCTTTATGATTCTGTTGGAAAACTAGAGAAGCCATTGGAGCTTTCTGTGCCTCAGAAATTAATATATGAATGATTGTTAAAACATTTGAGCTAAACTCAAAATTTAATCATTTGATGTATGCTTGCAGTTTCTCTTGACAACTAAAAGTAAGCAAACACAGACACCTAGGATCCTGCCTATGGATCATATCAAATGCCTTTGCAGTATGGTCATTTTCACAATTTTCTGGGAATAGGAAAAGAGTGTAGTGTTGCTTCTGTGGAAACATGCAACCCTCCATGCTCTTTGTTCATTGAGGTGGCTAGCACACCATTCTTGTGTCCTTCTATCCTCTGTGAAGTATGCTGGGTACGCTGTCCCAAGTCCACATCTCAAATTTCTTTTCTTGAACTTATATCATTTCTTTTATTTTACCCTTTGTTTGATTACTAAGTTGTTCCTGACAAAACTGCCAGTGAAGAGATGGCATGATTCATTATTTTCTTTTTTTTAAGTTAACTTTTAAAATTTTATTTATTTGTTTGTTTGTTATAATTTATTAACTTTGTACACCCACTGGACTCCGCTCGCTTGTCTCCTCCCACTCTTACCACCCTCCCTCTTCTCCCCCTATGTTCCTTCTCTAGTCTCCTGAGAGTGAATACCACCTCCCCTTTTATCTGACCCTAGCCTATCAGGTATCATCAAGGTTTGCTGCATCATCTTCCTCTGTGGTCTAGCAAGGATGCACCCCCCCCCCAACCCAGGTGGAGATGATCAAAAAGCTTGCCACTGAGTTCATGTCAGAGACAGCCTCTGAACCGCTTACTAGGGACACCTCTTGGAAAATGAGCAGCCTATAGACTACCTCTAAGCAGGGTGTCTAGGTGCTTTCCATGCACAGTCCTTGATTGGAGTATTGGTCTCTGCATTCCCAGTGGGTCCAAGTATTTTGACTCCGTTGGTCTCCTTGTAGAGCTTCTGTCCCCTCCAAGTGTTTCTATCTCCCCCTTCTTTCATAAGGTTCTGTGCATTCTTCCCAAAGTTTGGTTGTGAGTCTCAGCATCTGCTCTAATACCCTGGTGGGTAGGGTCTTTCAGAGTTCCTCTGTGGAGGGTTCCTTGTCTTCTCAGCCTTCTGTTGTCTACCCTGTTTGCCTTTCTGAATGAAGTTTCAGCTTCTTCCCTAAGGTCCTCCTTGTTGCTTAGCTTCTTTAGGACTTTAGATTTTAGCATGTTTATCCTATACTCTATGGCTAATTTCCACTTATAAGTGAGTATATACCGTAAGTGTCTTTCTGCTTCTGGTTTACCTCACTCAGGATGATCTTTTCTAGTTCCATCCATTTGCCTGCACCTGTCATGATTTTTTTCTTTTTCTTTTTCTTTTTTCATTGCTGAGTAGTATTCCATGGTGTAAATATACCACGGTTTCTGTATTCATTCCCCATTGAGGGACATTAAGGTTGTTTCCATATTCTGGCTATTACAAATAAAGCTGCTATGAACACAGTTGAGTAAATGTCCTTATTGAATGGTGGAGCACTATTTGGGTGTATGCCTAGGAGTGGTATAGCTGGATCTTGGGGAAGCACTATTCCCAATTTTCTGAGAAAGCGCCAGATTAATTTCTAGAGTGTTTGTACAAGGTTACATGTCTACCAACAATGGAGGAGAGTCTTTCTTTCTCCATAACCTCTCCAAACACGTGTCATCCTTTGAGTTTTTTATCTTAGCCATTTTGATGGGTGTGAGGTGAAATCTCAGTGTCCTTTTAATTTTCATTTCCTGGATGACTAAGGATGTTGAACATTTCTTTAAGTGTTTATCTGCCATTCAATATTCCTCTGTTGAGAATTCTCTGTTTAGCTCTGTACCTCATTTTTTAATTGGATTGCTTTATTTGTTGATTTTTAACTTCTTGAGTTCTTTATATATTCTGGTTATTAGCCCTTTGCCAGAGATAGGGTTTGTGAAGATCCTTTCTCAGTCTGTAGGTTGTCATTTTGTTATGATGACAGAAGCTTTTCATGAGGTCCCATTTATTGATTGCTGATCATAGAGCCTGTGCTGTTGGTGTTCTCTTCAGGAAATTGTCTCCTGTGCCAATGAGTTCAAGGCTCTCCCCACATTTTCTTCTAACAGATTTATTATGTTTACTTTTATGTTGAGGTCTTAAGAAAAGAATGTGCCATTCATTCACACAATGTGACTCTCTCACAAGGTCCTGGAGAGGACTTTAGTTTTGATAGTTCAAAGTTTGTAGAGATAATACAAGACCCATGAATTATCAGTGGAAGAAAGAGGCAATATACTGAAACAGTACTTGAGTTTTGAAAGTATTGACTGGTTGATTATACTCTTTGATGAAACTAGGGATTGAACTGAAACTTTCTAAGTGCTTGACAGTGTTTTGCTTAAGCTACAAACCAACCCACAAAAGCAGTAACTTATTTATTATTATAATAGCCTAGCAACTGTGAACAGCCTACTGCTCATACAACTAGTATTCAGATTTAAAGTATTCCCAAATAGATTCTAGCACACAGATAAGACTAAGAACCTGAATTTATGAAGCAAAAAAAAAAAAGACAAAAAAAATTTTCAGCTTTTCATAGACATTAAAGAAATAGCACCTCTTTGGTCCATTGTGTTGTTCTTCGCTAAGAGAAGGAATAAGCCAACAGGACAGGATAAATTAAACAATCTCCCCAGAATCCATCAAGTCTGACCATATGTAAGAGGAAAGAACTGGAGACTGACAGTAAAATCTAAATAAATGTATTTCAAACATTAAAAAGAACACAATAGGTACCTTGTTTTAGACATTTTAATTTATGAAGTGATCAAAATGTCTTTTAAAAACCATCATTAAAAATAAATAACATAGTGAGAAATATAGTACACTTTGAACTATATTGCACATTATGTATAATTATGACAAGCCATATAATGTTTGTGATTAGAATATTACATAGCAATAAAAACATATTATACTATGAATACATATATGTTCTTGACTTGTTTTCTTTTAATTTCTCAAATACATCTTAATCTACTTATGTATAAGCTTTTCTCACAGGTAAAGATGAGTATAGTATTGCAAAATATCATAATCAAAAGCAATTTAAAAGAAATAATCCTTGAAGTTTCTGTTTATGGTTAGTTTTGATATTGTGGGCATTTTACCTATTATTATAGACATTTTTATGACAAATCAATAGATGAAAATTGCACCTGAATATGATATATATTTCAGAATGTTATTTCATTTATTTTTATCTATTTATAACTAGATACAAGTTGAATATTTCTGATAAGTTTAAATTTTTTGTGGTTTTTAAGAATTTCATGCATACAATGTGATTTGATCAAAGCCACCCTACTCTCATCTGCAATGCCTTCTTATTGCCTTCCACAAATATTCCTGTATGTGTTCTTTTAAACTTACTGAGTCTCCTTAGTGAGCACGGATAAAAAACAATCACATGTCATGGGTAGTGCTCTCTGTGGCAGCATCCCTGAAGAACACTGGCTCTCTTTCCTCAGCAGGTGGCAATCTCCAATAACTCCTCAGATCATACTTGAACTATGTGAACTCCTCCCTTATCTGCTGGTATCACAGTTTATGTCACCTTGTGCATGTCTAGTTGACACAGTTGCTGTTGTTGTGAATTCAGGTGTGTAGTGACAGTGTTGTGCCCAGCAAATATGGTCTTACCAAAGATACCTACCACCACTAGTGGTCACAATCATTCTCTCTGCCTTTTCCTCAGTGATCGCTGATCCTTGAGTGTAGGGATTAAAAATATAGTTGTCAATTGGGAGCTGAGAAATTCATAGTCATTCTCTGCATGTTGCCCATATGTGTTTCCTCTCTGCTAATTGTTCTCTAAAATAAATTGAAATAAGAGTTTTCTAATAAAATTTGAGAAAATCTGAAGATATGAAGTTTAAAAACTTAGAAGACATTTTATTTCTGTGTCTAGGGCCTTATCGGACATCAGATTTGGGCCCAGTTAACAGTACAAGGCATTAGTTCCATCTTGCATATTGGTTCTTAAACCCAAGGAAAATGTCATTGGTTACAACCATAACTTTTTTACTATTATTTCACCATAGGTGTATCTTGACAAATTCCTTGCTCTCGAGAGTCACAGCTGTGAAAGAATTGATTTTTTTCACCCCCAATAGCATTCATAGTGCCTTCCAGGATTATCAGTCTACAAGAAATGAAAATCTTAGATCCATACCAGCTTGAATTATTCATTATTTATGTAGTGTCTTCAGCAATAGGGTCAAGCCATGCAATTCTAAAAGGTAAGCGGGAACAGTGGTAATAACCTCAAAGGATTACTTTCATATTTCTTAACAAACTTAACAAACTTCATAATACTTCACAAAGTTCATAATGTTTTTAACCCAAAGCACATGATTGATTGTTGGCTGGAGAAAATAGTTTTACTTAACATAATCATTGTAGTTTTATTTCTCTTGTTGTGATAAAATAGTATAATCAAAAGTAATATAATTTAATGATTTGACTTGTTTGATTTGCTTGTATTTCTTTGTCCCAACACATCATAAAAGTAAGTTGGGGCAGGAATCCCAGAGAGAAACAAAGCAAAACAAGACAAAACAAACAAACAAACAAACAAACAAAACCTAAAACAGTAACCATGGAAGAATGTTTCCAACTGATTTGATCATAGGCTCATATTTAGGCAGCTTTTTGAAACAGACCAGGAAAAACGGACTGGAAATGGTGCTACACACCGTAGACGGGGCCATTTACATCAATAAAGAATCAAGACAATCCTCCATATGCATGCCCACCAGCCAATCTTACCAGAAAAAAAAAAAAAAGGAAAAAAAAACACAATAAAAACCTTTCAACTGAGAGTCACTTCTTAGAGAATTGCAAGCTAGGTTAAGCCTACAAGTAAAGATAGCAAGATCACAACATGTATGATATGGTGCATGATAAAAATACAGTTCTGCTTATGTTACCCTATAAAGATATCTTTATTTTAAAACATCCCTGAAAACATTTGCTTCTTTGATCATCAAGCCATTATTGCTCCCACAAGACCTCTCTCACATTGTGTTGTAACAGTTAACAATTGAACATAAGCAATAAATTATAAATTGTATGTATCAATAGACATGATTTGCGCTTATTCAAAGATCTCATATTAATGGTTTAAATTATCACCAATTGCCATCCCATGCTATCTCCTACAGCTGGCAATTCTTAAATGATGTATTTTGCCCTATATTTTTTGACTTATATAAAGCATCAGAAATCTCCATATAAAAATACTGCTTTCCAAAAAAAGAAAAAAAAAAGGAAAAAAAAATAAGCTTTAAAACGACTTGTCTCTTAGAGATACAATGTGGGAGGCAGGAGCAAAATAAATAATAAAAGGAAAACAAGTGAGGTTTCTACAGTGCTAAATTAAGAATTTATAGCCTGAGCGATGTCTGTGAAATCTCACTCAGTTTCCTATTATTGCACATCTTAAACAATTATAAACACAGATGACATAAAATATTTTGTTTATTCATTAACAAGGGTAGGAGACATGTCAGGGAAAACTCATTTGGTAGAAATGTTAATTGTTTTCATGCTCTAAAAAAGAAAAAATATAGTAATATTTAATAAAATTTAATAGTAATATTTAAATAAAATGACCAATGAAGTAAGGGAAACTGGGAGAAAAGCTAAACTGAGATCTATATATTTTTAGACAAATGGAATATTCTCATCTAATGTTTAGTAACTGTACATTTCTGCCACATAAGAAAGTATAAAGGTTCTGAGAACTGAGTGATGATTATAAATGGCAAATAAATATTTTAAAAGACTGTTTTTGATGACTGCTTGCATTGTGTTCCTCTGTGTCCTGGCAAGGCTGCACTCCCCAGGAGGAGGTAATCAGAGAACCTATGACTGAGTTCATGCCAGAGAAAGCCCCTGCTCCCCTTACTAGGGACCGCACATAGATACTGAGTTCCATGGGCTACATCTGAGCAGAGATTTTATGTCCTCTTCATGTATGGTCCTTGATTGGCGTATCAGTCTCTGCAGGGCCCCCAAGACTCAGGTTCCACCATCCCCCTGCTCTGTTGGTCTCCTTTTGGAACTCCTGTTGCCTCCAGGTTTTTCTATCTCCACTCTTTCATAAGATTCCCTGCACTCTGCTCAAAGTTTGGCTTTGAGTCTCGGCCTCTGCTTAGAAGTCTTGATCAGTAGAGTCTTTCAGAGGCCCTCTGTGGTAGATTCCTGTGCTGTTCCTTGTCTTTTCCTGCTTCCGATGTTAAGGGAAGGAACATAAGGTAAGAAGAGGGAGGTTGGGTGAGATTGGGAGGAAAAGAGGGAGGGGATACAAATTGAATAAACTGTAAATAATTATAATAATTTTAAATAAAATAAATAAATAAATTTTAATGAAATTAAAAAAAAAATAATAATCTCACTGTGTTACCTGGGGCTGTCCTCAAATCCATTATGTAGCCAGGCTGCCCTTGAACTGGTGCATGTCATACTGGCCTCTTCTCCAAAATGATGAGACTTCAGTGGTGTACTGCTGTACACAGCTGAGCTGATGACTTTTTACAGCCACTGTAAAACTATTGTGCATTCATTATATTCAAGCACAATGTAAGGTACTTTGGAGTACGCAGTTATGGATTGTTTCAGGTCACTTTGACCCCTCCTCCTCAAAAATACGGATTGTAACTCTTTATCCATGGTTTTGCCTTCCATGGTTCAGTTACCTGTCGTTGGTTAATGTTCTAAAAGTATCAAATGGAAAATTCTGAAAATAAATAATTCTTAACTCTTAAAAAGAGAGTATTTTTTTTCTGTTTTTACAATGGATTGTTATAAAAATACAGTCTGAATCAAGAGCATTCCACTCATTCTTTCTACAATCCACTTATTGCTTCCTCAGAAAAAGAATTTTTATTCTGGTCTGTTGAAACTTACCATAAAATTTATTTAAAATCACATAATTATAGATTGAGAATGTCTAAATTGTATAATGAATTAATGATTACAGAGATCAAGGACTGTTTTTTGAATTTTGCACTTTTTCATTCTACCAGCTAAATCAACAAGTGATACTTTTTATGAACATGTTGAATTAGAAGCCAGAGACTCTTTCAAGCAGTAATTAGTGAGAAAAAGTAATGAGGTATTTTTTTTCACTTTTCTCAGAATCATCCACTTCTATAAATCAGATATTTTTCCTTTCTGTTGAAATTTAATTTAAGTAACCAAAGGAACATCTTGCTAAAATATGTTTTTAAGCTAACACATACTTTGATAGGACAATCATAAAGAATATGTCTATTATTCCCAAAGGAAGGTAACAAGTTTAAAAGGTAAACAAAGTCATGAGAAAGTTTCAAAATATAAACAAGATAATAATTCTGAAGAGCAAATAATTTTTTGGGTAATTTAGGATTTGGAAATACACAATATATAGATCTACTCTACCAGGGTGGAATTCAAAACCACACATGCAGAGCAGTCTATCACCTTAACCACTCAGCCACCTCGTCTCTCATCAAAAAATTTTCAAATAGTATCAAAATGAAGATTATTTTTATTATCCGGAAAGTCTTATTTTTATATAACTATTCTGTGATTCTTGTTTTTAATTCTGTTGTATCTATCTAATAGTTTATATTTATCCATAGTACACATACTTGAAGTAGATGGATTTTCATATTCTGTGTAATTAAAAGAAAATTTATAATTCTCTCTGGTAAATGAAATTGGGTAAATAGCTCCTGATCCACCAAAAGAAGATAACACTTCCTTGAAAACCTAGCATCAATGAAGCTCAGAGGTTATAAATTTTAAAATTACTTAAGGAATAAAACAGTTCTTTTAGAGCTCCAAAGAGCTGTAAGATAAATATGAGGAAAGTTTAAAGATATTTTTTTCTCCATATGGTAGATGGGAAATTCTCTAATTAAAGACACATTTCCCCTCCAAATGTAATTTATGTTCTTCCATCTGCTAACTACCAAGATACTTAATGGAATTTCTTCAAAAAGGCATGTAGATACTTAGTAAATCTTTCAGAGCTATAGGTATGGTGGTATTTTGCATGAAAAAAGTAGGCTAAGTTGTAGAATCTTTGCTAATGAACACAACGTAGGTATAATGTAGTTTTCCCTCACAAGACTTCATTGAATGCCTACAAAACACCTCAGCAGCTGTAGGAGCTGAATGGGTTTGGAAGCAGAACATGTGTAAAAAC
>CM053766.1:32585958-32602576 GCA_028658305.1 Pachyuromys duprasi | reverse complement strand
CATCTGGGTTGTTTCCAGGTTCTGGCTATTACAAATAAAGCAGCTACGAACATAGTTGAGCAAATGTCCTTGTTGTGTACTTGAGCATCTTTTGGATATATGCCTAAGAGTGGTATAGCTGGGTCTTGAGGAATCACTATTCCTAATTGTCTAAGAACGCGCCAAATTGATTTCCAGAGTGGTTGTACAAGTTTCCATTCCCACCAGCAATGGTTCCTCTTTCTCCACAACCTCTCCAGCATGCAGTGTCACTTGAGTTTTTATCTTAGCCATTCTGGTGGGTGTAAGGTGAAATCTCAGGGTCGTTTTGATTTGCATCTCCCTGATGGCTAAGAACGTTGAGCATTTCTTTAAGTGTTTTTCTGCCATTCGATCTGTGTGTATTCTTAAATTTAGTTTCTATACTTTTTCTTTTATTTTTGTGGGCAATATCTTTTTTTTTACTTTCTACAATAGTTGAATATGGGAAAATCTGTTGTTTGGATGTATTGTATGAGAGAATAATATTTTCAGTAATATATTTTTTGAGACAGGTTTGTCTCTGTTGGCTTGGCTGTCTTGGTCTCACTTTGTAGCCCAGGATGGCCTCAAATTCATAGGGATCCTCCTGCTTCTGCCTCCAGAATTACATGCATGCACCATTGTACCCAGATGAATATATGTTTTGTTATTCAGAAATTTTATTAGAAACATCCAAACATGCCTTATATTTTTGGGTTTCTGAAAGACATAGTACATGTTTCTGTTTGGAAGCAATAGTGCTAGAATATCTCCCAATTTGTATGTTTATAAGAATGTATATTGGAATGTATATTTAAATGTTTGTGTGAGAACATATTTTCTGTGTCTGTATATTAATATGAAATACTATATGTTACTAGGTAAATAACTAATGGTGTTCTTAGTTTTTACTGAAACTAACAATGTCTTTGATAATGGTTTCACCATTTTGTATTCCTATCAGCAATTCATAGACAGTACTATTCCCCTAATTCTTTTTCCATTCTCTTTGGTACCGTTTATATTTTGTTGTTTTGGGCTGTCTCATAGGTATGCAGTTGGAGTGTTTTAAGCTGAAAGTTTTTAAAAGTGAATGATGACAAGCATGATTTATTATAATTTGTATGTCTCCCTTGGTAATGTTTGCATTCATGTACACTTACATTGATTATGTTAATAATCTCAACAAAGCTTTGTGGGATATAGGAGTAGTTTCCACGAATCTGCATTACAAGTGTGGAGAAATGAAAACTTGGTAATACAGAGTCATTTTATCCATAAATGTGTGCAACACTTTCATCAAACTAATCTGGTTTCTCATGTCATTTATTTTTCATTTTCCTTCTACGGATTCTGTGCAGGTAATTTCTTTCACATTTGTAGGTAAGTATATTATTTTTAGTATCAATATAAATGGTATGTATGTTTAATTGCAAATTACATTTATTCATGATAGATCATTAGTAAAGCAATTAGCTTTTGTAATATTAAACTTGTATCCTGCAGTGTTGATATGATTAGTTATTAGTACTGGGAAATTTTGTTTTGTTTTGATAAACTTCTTTTTCCAGAGTTTTATGGGGAAAAGTATATCATCAATGAACAGAGGTAATTTAATTCATGCCTTGTAACTCTACATTGGTTTTGTTGCATGCTTTCTTGTGGTCTTCCAGGACCTTATTAACTGCTCTTGTGTGTGGTCCCTCTATTGCTTCTATGCTTATTTCAGTACAAGAGCCTCTATTGTCGCAGCATGAAGAATGATGTCTGTTTAGTAAACAACCATTATGACGGCCAGTAATTTCCCCCTTAGTCCTTAGCAACAAATATTTTGACTTAAAAGTTTCAACTTTACAGAAGATGGAACACATTATAATTAATTCAGTGGGAAAAGTTGTCTTAGATATAAATTTGGTCTATGTCTGGCCTGCCCTAGTGCTCTCAATGGTGGAGAGTGGAAGCATGCCACAGGTGTCTAACCATATGACCACAATTACAGCCTACTGAAAATGTACTACGTTACTAGCATTTGATATGGAGTAACTTCTGGGTTAAATGCATTTTCGACTTACAACATTGTCCACTTAGAACAGGTAATTTAGGTTAAGATGCATATCAGGCCGAGGAGTGTCTGCAGAAACAAATATTATAATGAGAAAAACATCAGCATTTCCTTATGGAATGGGAGACTGGTTTAGGGTTATGTGGCTCAACTTGGTATTGTGTTGGCTTCAATACTGAGAAAAGCAAGAGTAAGGAAAGATTTCTATGTTCTATGTATTTGTCTTTTTCCACATTTGAGGAGGAATGATGTTGGTAAAGACCTTGAAAAAGAAAGCATCAGAGTGCAGGGAAACTTTCTACAGTTCCTACCTCATGCTACAATAATATAATCACAACACAGGAACCTGCAGAATACCTTAGAGTTCCAGAAATGGAAACCAGGGAACTGCGAATGTATGCATGGAAGAGAATGACTAGCCACAGGGCCTAACTCTAGTTTTCTCGTCTCCAAAAGATTGAAGTGCAAATTCTGGAAGTCTTGTTAGGAAAGAAAACATTACCTCCTATGCTTCCTTCAGGAAGGCTTTATATGGCATACAATTAGAGTTGAACTACAAGGCAAAGTCTTCAAAATCATTTCCGAAAGCCAGTCTTCTTACTGTATTTCTTGCAGTGTCATCTGCCATCACCCTGTGTTATGGAAAGAAGATCAATAGAAAATTAAAGCCTCAACCCTTTTCCTATTCTATTCTGTTTGCTTTCTTCAGAGAAGGTGCACATCTGTACCTCTCGCTGGTTTGAAACTTGCTGTGCCATAATGCAGGCGGGCTATTCCTTTGCCTTAGCTTCCTCAGTTCTACTGTCATTAACACGAGCCTATTAACCAGCTTCTTGTCTCTTTGCATACAATTTTGAGTCCAAGTTTATTTTTATTAAAATGAATTTAAGTGACCTGTTATACATTGTCCAGAACCAAAAGTTTAAATATAGCTTTAGATTCTTCTCAAAGCCATTTCTCTGCTCTGAGCATTCACATAAAAACATCTATGGACCCTATATATGTGTGGCCATAAGGAAATGGTCTTTCTTGACCCACTTTCACCTCTGAGCATATTGTACATAAATGTTTCTCCCTCCAGAGTGTCTTCATTATATTTAAAAAAAAAAACTATTGCAGGAATTTTGATATGAAATTCCTTCAAGTATTTATATTAGTTTTATGGTCTTCTAGGTTTAATTTATATTTTCATTCTATTTTATTGAAATCTATTAAAGGGAATTGAGTTTATTTTCTTATTCAAAATTGTATAAAGGCAGCGTTATAATTTTAAGAATTCAAAGATTACAATAAAATATATGCATGCTTAAAGAAGATTTAGATACTATGATATAAAATGGTATAAGATAATTATTTAAACTTTTTGGGTTACTTCTGAATAGTCTTGTTTATGGCTTATATACTTAACTTAGAGAAACATAGAGACTAATAAAATAAAAATAAGATTATCTTCAGAGAACATATATTTTTGGAGCATCAAACCTTGATTCATATTTTTGTGTTGTGCTACAATTTAAATGTTATTCAACTGCAGATTTAGTCAATAACATCTGGGTACATTCTTTAAAAATATTCTTTTGAGTCATTCCCAGTTGAATTCTTTGCAGGAAATGATTTGTCTTCATGAATAAAACTCTAATCCGAAGCTTAGCAAAATACATCAAATAGACACTTGCAATGAAAATGCCTTTCTTCTTCATTCCCATAGGTACTTGTTCCCTTTCTTCCGTGTGATGCCTCAGCATGTAATTAAGATAGACCAAAATACAATCTAGACACACAAAAATCCAAGCATGAATTTTACAGGAAATTCTGTTCACCATTTTGCTGTGACTCATGCAGCCCATAAGTGAGTATCATCTATTGTTAATTTGCTGGCTGTTACATTCTATTTCTGTGTCATCTGCAAAACTCCCCTCACCATAATGGATTTAAAGCATGTTAATTCCTGCCCAATTTGTTCTTTAAATGTTCACTAATCTTAGTGTACATGTGTGATGTGTGTACATCTGTAGATATTAGAGTGCTGATTTGGGTGTAGATTCTACTATATCCAGCTTGTTTGAGAGTGCTGTTGTCTTGCATTTTGAAACCAGGCTTTCAGGACTAGGAATGTCAGTGGATTATCCCATATCAGCCTCCCAACCCAGCAAGCAACATGGATTTGCAGAAGCTTAGGCTGTGGCCTCTATCTTCTCTGTGGGTTGTTAGAGTCTGGAACTGAGTTCATCAGACTTCATTAAAGTCACTTTCACCCAATGAGCTGGCTTTCCAGCACAGTTGAACTGTTTTTTACTTCTTAAAACCATGTATTGAGTTGACTATTGATGAAAATGAAAAGAAAGAAAAAAAGAAATATTAAAGATCACCTCAAAATTACTGCTTTAAAAGTGTCACAAGAGAGATAGGTCTGAAGTTAATTTTTTTTAGGTCTTTGTGTGATATCAGTATGACTGTGGCTTCATGGAATAAGTTTGATAATGTTTCTTCTGTTTCTATTTTGTGGAATAGTTTGAAGAGAATTGGAGTTAGCACTTCTTTGAAAGTCTGGTAGAATTATGCACTGAAACCTTCTGGCTCTGGGTTTTTTTTTTTTTTTTTGGAAGGGAGACTTTTGATGAGTGCTTCTATTTCCTCGGGGTATATAGGACTATTCACTCTATCTACCTGATCTTGATTTAATTTTGTTAACTGGAATCTAACAAGAAAATTGTCCATTTCATTTAGATTTAAAAATTTTGTGGCATATAGGTTTTTGTTGTAAGACTTACTGATTGTTTGGATTTCTTCAGTGTCTGTTGATATGTCCCCTTTTTGTTTCTGATTTTGTTGATTTGGATAGGTTTTTTCTGACTTTTAGTTAGTTTGGCTAAGCGTTTGTCTATCTTGTTGATTTTTCTCAAAAAAAAAAAACAGGCTCATGGTCTCATTGATTTTTTTGAAATGCGTTCTTTGTTTCTAATTCATTGATTTCAGCTCTGAATTAGATTATTTCCAAGCATCTACTCCTCTTATGTATGTCTGCTTCTTCTCCCCCCCCGCCCCCCTCCCCTAGGGATTTTAGGTGTACCATTAAGTTGCTTCTATGAGATGTCTCCAACTTCTTTCTGGAAGCTGTATAGCAAAGGATACTATCATCCGAACAAAACAACAGCCTACAGACTGGGAAAGGATCTTAACAAACCCTATATCTGACAGAGTGCTGATTTGGGGGGTAGATTCTCCTAATTCCACCCTGTTTGAGAGTGCTGTTATCTTGCATTTTGAAACTAGGCTTTCAGGACCAGGAGTGTTAATGGATTATCCCATATCAGCCTCCAGAATATATAAAGTATTCAAGAAGTTAAAAAGCAACAAATCAAGTAATCTAATTAAAAAATGGGGTACAGAGTTAACAGAGAATGCTCTGTGGAGGAATATCAATGGCAGAGAAACACTTAAAGAAATGTTCAATGTCCTTAGTCATCAGGGAAATTCAAATCAACACAGCCCTGGGATTTTACCTTATACCCATCAGCATGGCCAAAATCAAAAACTCAAGTGACAATATATGCTAGAGAGGATGTGGAGAGAGGGGAGCTCTACTCCACTGATGTTGGGAATGTAAACTTGTACAACCACTTTGGAAATCAATCTGGTACTTTCCAGACAATTAGGAATAGTGCTTCCTCGAGATCCAGCTGTAACACTCCTAGGCATATATACAAAACATGCTCAAGTACACAACAAGCACATTTGCTCAAACATTTTTGTAACAGCTTTATACATAACAACCAGAATCTGGAAACAATCCAGGTGTCCCTCAACTGAAGAATGGATACAGAAATTGTAGTACATTTACACAATGGAATACTACTCAGCAATTAAAAGTAAGGAAATTATAAACTTTTGGAAAAAAAAAAAACTTTTGGGCAAATGGTGGGATCTAAAAAAAGATCATCCTGAGTGAGTTATCCCAAAAGCAGAAAGACACACATGGTATATACTCACTTAGAAGTGGATATTAGACAAATAATATAGGACAAACATACCAAAATCTGTACACTTGAAGAAGCTAAGAAAGAAGGAGGACTCTGGGTAAGATGATCAACTTCACTCAGAAAAGCAAATGGTATGGACATCAGAAGAGTAAAAAACAACAACAACAAAAAAAAAACAGGGAACAGGAGAGGAGCCTACCACAGAGGGCCTCTGAAAGAGTCTACCCAGTTGGGTATCAAAGCAGATGCTGATACTCATAGCCAAACTTTGGGCAGAGTGCAGGGAATCTTATGAAGGAAGGGGGATATAAAAAGACCTGGAGGTGACAGAGCTCTACAAGGAGAGCAAAGAACCAAAAGATCTGGGCATAGAGGTCTTTTCTGAGACTGATGCTCCAACCATGGACCATTCATGGATATTATCTGGAACCCCTGCTCAGATGTAGCCCATGGCAGCTCAGTATCCAAGTGGGCTCCCTAGTAAAGGAAGTAGGGAATGTCTGTGGCATGAACTCAGTGGCTGGCTCTAGATCAGCATCCCCTGAGTGGGGACCAGCCTTTCCAGGCCACAGAGGAAGACAATGCAGCCAGTCCTGTGGAGACCTGATAGGCTAGGGTCAGATGGAAGGGAAAGTCCTCTTAATGGACTTGGATAGGAGCATGGGAAAAGATGAACATTCGAGGGTTGGATTGGGAGTGAATGAAGGAGGGAGCTACAACTTGATACAAAGTGAATAAATTGTAGTTAATATACAAATTAAAATTAAAAATCAAAAAATATAAAAGGGTAACAATTTGAAAATCTCTGATAAACCAAATGAGTGTATTTGTCCTCTTGGAAACACTTGCTTTACATTTTGTTTTGCCTAGCATTCAGTTTTAATATTGTTCTTACAATTAGAGTTATAGCTAATAAGCTCCAGAAACAAAGTCATTAAAATGATTATAGATTTCAGATTTAACCATTTTATATTGGATAACCAATTACAATGCTGATACATGGGAGATGCTAAATCTCCTTCTCCCTGTAGTCATTAGACTCATGTAGCTCATTTTCTAAAGCTTGGACCTTTCCATGTTAGCATGCCTATTGATATTGTCATTTTTATTTTCAGATTTTTAAGCTGCCATTCAAGGTGGCAAAGTCTCAGGCAGACTTCCTGTACCTCTGTCTTTGATAATCTTTCTGCCCACTCCTCCATGATGTTCCCTGAGCCTCAGGTACTGGAGTTTTGCTGTAGATATACCCATTATCACCAAGGATCCCATGATCCATTGATTTCTGAATTGTGTCCAGTTGTATTTTACTTTGATGGTATCTATTTGTTTAAAGAAGATTCTTTGATGAGAGTAAGAGCTACACTTTTCTGTGGGGGAAAAGAGTATGTTTTAGAATGAAT
The DNA here is from genome assembly GCA_028658305.1 of Pachyuromys duprasi. Taxonomy (NCBI): domain Eukaryota; kingdom Metazoa; phylum Chordata; class Mammalia; order Rodentia; family Muridae; genus Pachyuromys; species Pachyuromys duprasi. Next base: position 32,595,134 of record CM053766.1, on the reverse strand, counting down.
TGAGGGCTTGTTCTATGCCCTGACCCGCGGGACTTAGTTATTCGTGGGGTCCGAGGGGATCCAAGCCTGAAAGAAAAACGGGCGGGAAAGAAGAAGGAGGACCAAGCAGTTTCCTTGTCAAGGTCTCGTTTAATGGGATGAAAAGTACCAGTTTTAAAAGCGGAGAAAGGAAGGAGCAGGGAGGGGTAGGTAAAATTCCTGTGAGAGGAGTGGTTCCGCCAGGGCAGCTTGCAATCTTGGAATGTCGTTCCACCTGGGAGCTTCCTTATCTCTGGAATGTCCGGTTCCGACTGCATGGCTGTTGTTTTGGGGGTCATCAATTAATAGAGAGGGGAGTCTTTTACTCTAAGCCACATTTGCTCCCAACAGTTCTAGACAAGCGAAATGGTGGGAGTGGGTTTTCTTCCAATATCCATACCATCAGAATCCCAGAGAGTTGGTCAGTCAGGGATTTTTTAGTGCCAAGCATGGCTTCTTTCTCATTCTTCAGGAATTAAGTCCCACTAGATGTCTGTTAGTCACTATAAGTAGCACTCTTGCACCTTTAGGGATATATTGCCCTGCAGATCATTGTGGAAATTAACAGGCCACACCTGTTAGCAGTATTGCCTGATGCCCTTCCTTGGCAGCTTGTATAACAGTATCTGGTACTATAGAAACTAGAGTATAACAAGGAGGTTTTCCAGGTTTGCTTCAGCTGAAATCATTTGAGAACATTTTTAGTAACAGGCACTCACTTTAAACTTCTGCCAGACAACCAAGCTCCTGTCTAAATTGTTTAGGTGGACTTCGTTGAAGTCACAGTTCAAATGGAGGTTTCTCATGTCTAGCATGGGAGATATTGCCATATAATCTATGGCTTTCTGTGGGAAGTAATGCCAGATCAAGTGATATAGTTTTAATACACATATGTATATTTATATTTTATGTAATTTTTGACAAATATAAACACTCCTCGACTCTTTGACAAACAACTTCTTTTTTTTAACCTCCTTTCCTCTCCCCAGTCAGAGCACTCAACATATTTCTCCTTCCCCCCTTCAATTCACTTTTGTCTTGATTTTCCCTTTCAAGCCTCAACTCCCATGATTCCTTTATACTTTTTGTTTGTTTGCTTGTTTCTTCACTTGTGCCATGTAATATATTCATATCTGAAGATTTGAAGCTAGGAACTACTGATAAGTGAGACCATGTGGTGTTTGTCTTTCTATAGATGTGTGACTAATATCAATAAAATATTTTCTAGGTCTAGTCATTTACCTGTAAATTTTATGATTATTTTTTCTTTATACCTGGATAATGTTTCATTGTGTGCATGTGGCATATTTTCATTTTGCAGTCATCTTTTGAAGGACATAAACACAATAAAAATAGAATCAAAAATTTGCATCCATATATTTTTGTATGTAACTACAATAATCAAGAAATAGAGGCTATCAAGATGTTACAGAGTGCGTGTAAACATGGGAAGGGTTGGAGAGATGGTATAGGAGAAGTTGAAGGTTGGAAACTCAAGGAAGAAAGTGTAATCATACTTTAATTGAAATGTAGTTAAATCAGGGATTGTATGAAAGTGCATTTTATTGGATTTTAATTGAGTTGGAAATCAATTAATTGTTAAATCAAACAATGAATGAAAGGCATAATCAATAAAATTTTGCTCCAATCAATAAAAATCATGATTAAAGGGCTGAAAATATGGTTTCACCATTAAGATTTTGTAGTACTACTTATTGATTGTTAATCTCAGAGAATGTACTGTTGGTATTCAGTTCAGAAAGTTGTTTCCTGTGCCAATGGATTCAAGGCTCTTCTCCACATTTTCTTCTAACAGATTTAGTGTGTCTGGATTTATGTTGACCTCCTTGGACTTTAGTTTTGTGCAGGGTGATAAATATGGGTCTATTTGCATATTTCTACATGTACACATCCAGTTAGAACAATACCATTTGTTGAAGATGCTATCTTTATCCCTCTGTATGGTTTTGGTTCCTGAAAAGCTTCCATAAAGAAAAGAACTCAACCAACAGAACAAAACAACAGGATACAGACAGGGAAAAGATCTTCACCAGCCCTACTTCTGACAGACGGCTACTATCCAGACTATATAAACACCAAGAACAAGAAGATAAACACCAGCAAACCAAGTAATCCAATTTAAAAAATGAGGTACAGAGCTAAACAGAGAATTCTCAACAGAGGAACATCGAAGGGCAGAAAAACAATTAAATGCTGAACATCCTTAATCATCCAGGAAATGCAAATCAAAACAACCCTGAGATTCCACTTCACACACATCAGAATGGCTAAGATCAAGAACTCAAGAAATGACACATGCTGGAGGGGTTGTGATAAAGGGGAACATCCCTCCCTTGCTGGTGGGAATGTAAGCTTGTACAACCAGCTTTGAAATCAATCTGGTGCTTTCTCAGACAATTAGAAATAGTGCTACCTCAAGATTCATTCCTGGGCATATATCTGAAAGATGCTCAACCATACAACAAGGATATTTTCTCAACTATGTTCATTGCAGCTTTATTTGTAATAGACAGAATCTGGAATCAACCTAGATGTCCCTTAACTGAGGACTGAATACATTTACACAATGGAATATTTCTCAGCAATGAAATTCAAGGAAATCATGACATTTGCATGCAAGTTGATGGAATTAGAAATGATCATACTGAGTGAGGTAACCACAAAGCAGAAAGACACTTATGGTATATTCACTTGTAAGTGGATGTTAGTTATATAATATAGGTTAAACATACTAAAACCTGTACACCTCAAGAAGCTAAGCAAGAAGGAATTCCCTGGGTAGGAGGGTCAATCCTCATTCAGAAAGGCAAATAGGGTAGACATCGCAAGAGGGAGAAAACAGGAAACAGGATAGGAGCCTAATACCCAGGGCCTCTGAAAGGCTCTACCTAGGAAGGTATTGAAGCAAATGCAGATACTCATAGCCAAACTTTGGGCAAAGTGCAGGGAATCTTATGGAAGAAAGGGGAGATAGAAAGACCTGGAAGGGACAAGAGTTCCACAAGGGGGCCAACAAAGCCAAAGTTTCTGGGGCCAGTGTGACATGCAGAGACTGTTGAATCAACCAAGGACCATGCATGCAAAGGAACCCTACTCAGATTTAGTATATGGGCAGCTCAGTCGCCATGGGGGTTCCCTAGAAAGGAGAGCAGGGACATGAACTTGTTTGACTGCTGTTTGATCAAATTCCTCTGGTGAGGTGGACTTAATAGGCCTCAGAAAAAGAGAATTCAGACAGTCTTAATGAGACCTGGTAGGCTAGGGTCCGATAGTAGAGGATGAGGATGTGCCCTATAAGTGGACTAGGAGAGGAGAATAGGGGGTGAAGAGGAAGGGAGGGTAGAACTGGGAAAAGATGAGTAAGGAGGCCACAGCCGGAAAACAAACTGAAGAAGTTGTAGTAAGTAATAAAAATAATTTTTTAAAAAATGATTCTGTAGTACTCTTTCAGATGAACTAAGTTTAGTTTCTACCATAACACGGGGTGGCTCACAGTCACCTGTAACTTCTGGTCCAGGGAATCCAACATCTCTGGCTACCTAAGAAACGTTAATTACTTGCACATACACACAGACTGACACACAGCTAAACATATTTAAAAATAACATTAAAACTTTAAGTAAACTCATGATTACAAATTAAGCATATATATATATATATATATATATATATGATAACCCTAAAGTAGCACAAAATATTTAAGTATGTCTCATAGCACAAAATATGCCAAGCCAATGTGAATAAAGATGATTTTTTGTGTGTGTGATGTATAATTGCTGCACTTGGGAAACTACCACTGAAGAACTGGTCACACTAGAATAAATAAGTAGTGAAAACTGCTACTACTTCATCTCATGTTTAAAATTACATAATTTAATATTTAAATCAAATGACCTTTCTTTCGTCCACCAATGTTCATACATCCTTTCCATCTATAAAATCTCTTCTTGTTAGCTACTTATATCGTTATTTAGTGATTTTACATCACTTACAATTAAATTTTTCCATGTTTTTCTGTCAGTTATTGATATTGCTCTTGGATTGGTATATGAACATACGCATCACAAGGGTCTTAATGACAATAAAATCTTTTAATTTCTGGTGGGCATATGAATTATCACTTCTGTTCTTAGATAAAGAAAAACCACGAGCAAATTTAAATTTACCAGAGTTTCCTGGAACCATCAGAGAATTGGGAGTCACAGGGCAAATCACCAGACCAAAAGTGGAAAGGCAGGAAAGTAAATATTCATAGCCAAGATAATTTCACCCAAAGCAAAAGCCATCAGAGCCACAAAACAGTAGAACCATTTACAGGGCAATTTTGACAAATTAGTGAAGCAGGGAAATGGGCCAGCATAAAAATAGAAGCCTCTTGAAATCTGTAGGCTTAGAGAGGTTCCCCAAACTCTTACATTTTTAACTCTAAAAACTGACCACCTTCTCCTGGTGGTGAACCAAAAACATCTTTGGCTTTGGCAAGAAAAGATTGAAGAAGTCAATAGAAATAAAGCAATAGCATTTTCTTTATCAAAGACACTGTCTATTTGGGAAAAAATATGGCTTGGAGACTTCATAACTGATTTTCTGTCAGCATAGAGAGGACAAGGATTGCACTATCCCCATCCTGTTGTACATATATTCTCTTTGAATACAATTCTTGGTGAACCTGTGCTAGTCACAATGCTTTTCTGTGAATGCTGACACCTATGCCTGATGTGCTCTCATAAATGTGTTAGTATCAGACTCAGAAATATGAGTATTTAAAAGCCAAATAAAAAGCTTTTGAAATTATCCACACTTCTATTGAATGTTATATATTTTTTATTTTCATTTTTAATATTAGTTACATTTTATTAACTCTGTATCCCAGCTGTATCTCACTCCCTTATTCCCTCCCAATCTCACCCTCCCTCCTTCATCTCCTACCTGCCCCTTTCCAAGTCCGCTGATAGGGGAGGACCTCCTCCCCTTTCATCTGACCCGGTTTTTCAGGTATCTTCAGGACTGGTTGCAAAGTCCTCCTCTGTGGCCTAGGAAGGCTGCTCCTCCCTTTCAGGAGAGGGGGGGAGGTGTCAAAGAGCCCACAATGGAGTTCATATCAGAAATAGTACCTGTTCCCCTTACTAGGGTACCCACTTGGATACTGAGCTACCATGGGCTATAGGCAACCAGAGGTTCTAGATTATTTTATCCATACATGGTCCTTGGTTGGAGAAACAGTCTCATATAAGACCCCTGTGCACAGATATATTTGGTCCGTGTGGAGCTCCTATCCTCTCCAGATCATATTAACTCCCCTTTCTTTCATATGATTCCTTGCACTCTGCCAAAGGTTTGGTTATGAGTCTCAGTATCTGCTTTGGTATACTGCTAGATAGAGTCTTTCAGAGGCCCTCTGTGGTAGAATCCTGTCCCGTTACTTGTTTTCTCCTACATCCAATGCCCACCCCATTTTTCTTTCTAGAACTGTTGCAGCAATCATTGGAATTCAAGCAGCAATCATTGGAATTCAAGCTGCAATCATGAGCCACAAGAAAGAGATCCTATGCTGAGCGTATTGTCATGAAATGAGTTGAATGTCAGACCTAACAGGATCTTATTACTTCAGAGCTTTAAATTGTTGAATAAATGCACAGAATTCTATATCATTATATAACTGAAAATACAATGTTAGATATGTCTAACAAAGGATGCTTTCATCACTAATTAAAGACTTATACTAATGGCAAATACTGTACTATCTGTGAAACAGCACTAAAATAAAAACAATTTGGGAGACATTTTTCTCTTGTACCTTTGCAAAAATTCAAATACACATTACAGTTGTTTATTTTTTATGTTTTAAATATTAATCACAGGTTATTTACTTTGTATTTTAGCTCTAGCCACCTCCTTCATTCCCTCCCAATCCTGCCCTCCTTCTCTCATCCCCCTCCTGTCGCTTTCCAAGTCCACTGCTAGGGGAAGTCCTCTTTCCCTTCCATCTGATGCTAACTCATCAAGCATCTTCAGTACTGTCTGCAGTGTCTACCTCCATGGCCTAGCAAGGCTGGCTGTTCCTCCCTTGGGGGTGTGGGGTGGGGTTAAAGGAGCCAGTCCTTGAGTTCATGTCAGAAATAGTTCCTGTTCCCTTTACTAGGGTACCCACTTGGATACTGAGCTACCATGGGCTACATCTGAGCAGGGGTTCTAGGTTATATCCATACATGGCCCTTGGTTGGAGAAACAGTCTCATAGAGGATATCCATGCCCTGGTATATTTTGTCCTTGTGGGGCTCCTGTCCTCTCCTGGTCATACTAACTCCAGAAATCATGAAATTTGCAGACAAATGGTGCATTCTAGAAAAGATCATCCTGAGTGAGGTATCCCAGGAGCAGAAAGTCCTATAAGATAGGATAAATATACTAAAATATGTGCAACTAAAGAAGATAAACAAGAAAGAGGACTCAGGGTAAGATGATCAAGCCTCACTTAGAAATACAAATGGGATAGACATTGGAAGTATGAGAAAACAGGAAACAGGACAGGAGCCTACCACAGAGGGCCTCTGAAAGACTCTACCTAGCAGCGTATCAAATCAGATGCTGCAACTCATAACCAAACCTTCAATAGAGTGCAGGGAATCATAGGATAAAAGGAGGAGTTAGTATGACTGGGAGAGGACAGGAGAACATTATAGTTTTTATATTGTGGAAAACTACACCATACACCATTGTCTCTATGAAATAATGCACAATGTCATGCAGTGATAACTTAGTACTCTGCATCTCTACATGTATTAATCTTAAAAAACAGAAACCCTCTTTCCATCAATGATGTTTGAGTACTCAGACAAATTAGTATAATGAATTATACAGTGTTTTTCTTTTTTAAGGAGCCACTTAACATAGCATATTAGCTTCAGGTCCAAATTATAGTATATATCTTCATTACTATTATTTTAGGCAAAATTAAATTGAATGCATATTTAATTGAAAGTATATTGTATATTCCATATTTTGCACCAACATATATACATATATATATACCTGCTGATATACACTTGGTTTATTTTCGTTTAATGATTGTTAACATGGCCTTTATGAACATGAGTGCAAAAATATATATTAAAGAACACATATTCAATTCTTTGGACTTACTATCCAGCAGTGAACATGAGCATTTAATTTATTACAAATGATGGTAAAAACAATCTCTCTGTCCTTTCTAATCTCTATGCTACCAAGTATAGATTGTAATATTCTGTTTTAAAATATACAATGAATAGAATGAAGTTTTATCTAACATATTCATTACTTTAAATGTTGCTTGTCAGTGATAGTGAATTTGTTTTAGATATAGAATTATTTTAGATTTAGTTATATGTCACAGTTAAAATATTATAGCAATCAACATTTCAGTTGCAGTTTTAATAGCTTCAAATATTTGATCATTTTGCTTGCTTAGTATATTAAAAACAGTAACAGTGCATTTAGAACACAACTGAAGTCTACTTGATAACAATATTTCAACCTGATAGTCTAAAGCAAAAAGTGACAATAGCTTTTTTCAAATATTATCTTGTCTCCATTTTTCTCTTAATACATTATAAGAGAAATACATTTTAAAAACAAAAGTTAGTTTTCAAAAAAATTAGCTTGATCAGTGTCGGACTGAAGACCCTAGTGAGGGAAACAGGGACTGTTTCAGTCATGAACTTGATGGCTGACTCTTTGACCCTCCCCCATACAAGACAGGGAGTGACAGACTGGCTAGATCCCAGGGGAGGACATTGCAGCCAGCCCTGAGGAGATAGGATGGGCTGGGGTTGGACTGAAGGGGAGGAGGTCCTCCCCTGTTGGTGGACTTGGAGGGGGCGGGGAGGAGGGAGATGAGGGAGGGAGAGGGAGGGTGGGAGGGAAGGAAGGAGGGGGGCTACACCTGGGATGCAAAGTACCTAACCTATGATTGATATAATAATAAATAAATTAAAAAAAGAAACTATCATGGGTTTATTCAGAAAACATTTTATTGTGTGTATTTGAGGTTTATAACACACAATAAAATGTATTTATGATTATCATAGGAAATAAAATGGTTACTTTCTCCATCTTACATTTCATGGTATGTCAGTAGCAATAAAATCTACATTAAACAAAAGTCTAATAAAGAAAATTTTAACATTGAAAAAAAATTAGCTTGAGGTTAGCATATTGTCCAATCAAACTCCAGTGTTCCAGGGATAAAAAATGTTGGTGGTGGAATTCTGGACAGCAATACCACCCAAGAGTACAGTTTCTTTGCAATAAATTCTGTTGTGGCAGACAATGGAAATTCTTATAAGCTATATCTAACTTGCTTTGTTGAAATTTCTGTGATGATGTTTATTCATTTAACCAGTATGAGCTCAAAATCTAGGTTTTTCTCTTAATTATGTTTATCAGTTTAAAAGTCTATCTAATAACTCAACACTGTCATGTATTATTTCTGGTAAAATAGACACAATTGTATCTACTGGGTCTTAGTGGAATTGATTATAGCTTATCAAAGGTAGGCTTAACTAACAATACAAGAATGTTATGTTTTTTATCTAATAATAAATAAATAAAGTTTAAAAAAACTTATCTGGAGAAACAACACAGCGACCAGGAGACTGAACTCTGGGACCTAAAACACCAGCATTTGTGATTGCCAGGTGAGCAGAACTCCTATGGCGAGGAAATCAAGTGGGAAATTCCTAGGGACACCCAGTTAGTCCCCTGAAAAAATCTCTGGGAGACCTGCAGCACACAGCTCTGATCTAAACGAGCAGCCGCGCTGGGCACCCACAGCCGCAATGCCAGACTGGGTCTCACAGTCTCGGGCCCAAACAGAGGAGGACCCGGGTACCATTTTGATTGACCTGCACACTGCAGCTGCACACTTCTAGGGTCCGCCAGTAACCACCTCACTCCGTGTGTGAGTCCACAGGACAGTCTGAGAAGGACCCGGGCTCTGTTTCAACCAGGCAGGCATATGAGCACCAGTTCAGACAGGCCTGCATACAGAAGATGCACACTGCGCCACAATGCCTGCAACCAATCCAGACCCACTGTGTGTGTGCCCCAAATATCATCTTAAACCTTGGTGCACAGACCCTGGCCCAGAAGGGGGC
>CM053766.1:32567463-32585458 GCA_028658305.1 Pachyuromys duprasi | reverse complement strand
TGGAGGAGGTTGGTGAGACTTGGGGAGAACAAGAGCTCCACAAAGACCAAACTGAGCAGGGCACAGGGGTCTTGTATGAGACGGTTTCTACAACCAAGGACCATGTGTGGATGTGGCCTGGAACCCCTGCTCAGATGGGGCCCATGATAGCTTGGTGTAGGACTGAAGACGCTAGTGAGGGAAACAGGGACTGTTTCAGTCATGAACTTGATGGCTGACTCTTTGACCCTCCCTCATACATGCTGGGGAGTGACAGACTGGCTAGATCCCAGGGGAGGACATTGTAGCCAGCCCTGAGGAGACAGGATGATCTGGGATTGGATGGAAGGGGAGGAGGTCCTCCCCTGTTGGTGGACTTGGAGGGGGAGGAGAGGCGATGAGGGAGGGAGGAGGAAGGTGGGAGGGAATGAGGGAGGGGACTATGCTTGGGATGCAAAGTACCTAACCTGTGATTGATACAAAAATAAATAAATTAATAATAATAATAAAAAAGAATACACACAGAATTTTTTACAATACCCCCCAAATGCATACAGAGATAAGAAATTTCTCTCAACAGGTGGCTGCATGAACAAATTGTGATATTTAAAACAGTACAAAATAATAATTTATAACTAAGACACATTAACTATGGAACAACTTGGATGATTGTTTTCCTCTCTGTCTTTCTGTGTGCTAATGCATGGATATGTGTCCGCGTATTTGTGAGAGATTATGAGTACATGCAATCATCACAGTGCAGATGCCAGAACTGCTTTCACTACCGCTCTACACCTTATTTTCCGAGACATGGTCTCTCACTGAACACAGAGATTATAAGCTAACCAACCTGTAGGATCTCCTTACCTCTGTATCACAGTACCGGAATTATAAATGGGCATCTCACCACCTCCAGCTTTATATGAGAGGGTTTGGGATGTAAAATTACAACTTCAATTTTCATCAGGCCCCAGGTAAAGCTTCAAAGCTTTGCTTTGAGTGACCAAATGTATGATGAAAACTGGGCGTGTTTAGTATTTATAGCTTCAACAACAAATGTGGTCCAACAGAATAACTTAATAAGGTAATAAAAGTGAGATCTGTGCATGTTACAGTAAGGTCACATGAGTCTTCTGTGCTTATTAAAACTATTATTTAAGTTTTCTGAGTTAGTGTCTCATTATTTATTCCCAGCTGGAGAGGAACTTTGCTGAAGATCAGGTTGGCCTAAAAGTCTCAGAGATCACCTGCCTGTGCCTCCAGAGCGCTGCATTAAGGAAATGCAACACAACTGGCCTCTTTGTGTGCTTTAAACAAATATTAACATAACAATATATTTTCAGATTCATGACATTACACAGATAATCACCCCTTTACCATACTTTATAGTATAAACATATAATTTCCTTTACTATGTAACCTAACTATTTATTATTTTTCACTCTGCTTTCTAGTATTCCTCATTTCTATTATAAATGTACTTTTGTCATATTCTCCCTATTCTCCTTAGGGATATTTAGCAAGGTTTTTAATATGTTTGTTTAATTGTTGTCTTAAAGGGTATTTCAGGTTTTTTTTTTTCCTCTCATTTGCAGATTGTTCAATTTTTCATCTATTTCATAGTGACTTTGCTTTTCAAATAACTCATATTGTTTCTGTAGAACCTTAGCTTTTAATCTCCAATGAAAGGCAGGCCCTTTCATTATTAATGACAAGCTGGAGTCTGGCCAGCAGACTAGGTTTCCGCTTATGCTTTTACAGATGAATCGACGAGTTGATGGGCAGAGAGTCCCCACTGCTGCAATTTGGGCTTTCTCCTTTCCATTCTCCACTCTTCCTGCTCCTTGATTAAAAAGCCCATTTTGTTTTCTTGTACACATTTGTCCTGTATTGGATGTGCACAGCCTACAGCAGGGTTCATTCAGATGCTCTGGGCCTGCCTGTCAGCTTGCATCTTGCCACACTCTCTCCAATAGTCAGGCTTCAAACTCATCCTGCAACTGGCCATATAGAAAGAAAGGCGCATTTCTGGTGGATTCTGGAGTCTGTGGAGAAACATTTGGGCCAAGTAATACATTTCCTTTACTCAGTTCATTTCTGTACTACTTTTGAATGATAGTTTTTAGATTTTATTAAGAAAGCTATCTTAAAAACTTCTTTTCCTAAGATCATTTTTAAAGTAAACTGTGATTATTTGAGGATTTAACACATAGCTTGAATTCACTCTGTTTTACTCAACTGTGAGTTCCTTTATGTCCTTATAGTGGAAGGATTCCAAGTAATGGCTTTCTCACATTGATTATTTATGTACAATTTCTCTACATAAATTATTTTATGGTATTACAAATAATTTCAAATTGTTGGTATTGATTTTGATCTGCTTTGTTTTTTCACACTCTGAAAACATGCTCTTTCTGTCTTCTGTGAATCACTTGAAAGTGTCCTTTGGAACCATCTATGAACATATAATAACATATAAGAAATTCCCACAATGTTTACATATGTATGATTTCTCTCCACTGTGAATTCATTCTCAGTATTGAAGGCAAGAGTCCACCTTAAAGGTTTTACCACATTGCTAACATGTAGAAAGCTTCTCTCTGATGTAAAAAATGAACTGGAACAGGAAAGTATTTACCGTGTTAATTACAAGTATATGCTAAACCCTCAATAGGTATTTCCATGTTTCTCTGAATGCCTGAAAGCTTTTCCCACGGTGCTTTATAAACACATTCCTTCTGTCTAGAACAAAATTTTTTATGAACTTTAACATAACCTATGCCTTAAATTCTTGTATTCTTAAAGTTTCTCTGATTTGTATAGGCTGACTTAGAATGGGAATATATATTTCACATGGTCTTACTGCATACGTATTTTTGTTGATAAGGTGTTCCTTTGTATTCCAGAATTCAGATATATTTTTCTCCACATTGACTATGTTCTTTATATTGACAGGATCTCATTATCATCTGACCTCCTACAATCCTTCTAGAATTTTTGTAGTCATTCCCAATGTTCAAGTTTTCTTGACTTTCTTTTAAAGCAGTCAGATTCCACAAGGTTTTATTGCACTCAATCTCGGTGTATCTCTATTTCAGAAGGATCTAGAGAAAAATCACTCTTGTGAGGTGAACTTTCTCAAAGGTCACAATCCTTTTGGAGCCATTTGGAATATTAGGTGACAAAGTGAGACTATCTGCATGATGAGTCAGCATGGGAAAATCATTCCATGTTACTAACCATATAAAGTGGCTGTGGCCAGGGGCAATGTGTGTAGAAGCATGTTTCTGTTTCAGCTACTCTGGGGCATTGCAATTGAGGTTTATATCTTCCTTCCTCTCTGTAGCCAAGGTTTCAACAACAGGGATTTTCTGCTTTCTCACAGTGGCCTTCTTGCTTTGCAGTAATTTTTTTTTTATCTCCCCCATGACCACTTTCTTGTTTCCCAGTGTTTTCCCTCTTGTTGTCTTCTCAGATTATATTATCTCCTTTGTTACCTTCACTCTTCTAATCACCCATTTCCCCGAAAGACACCTCAGATGCACCATTTTAACATTGAACTGTTTGATCATTTTTATAATATAAATTTTATTGGTTCTTTAAGAAGAACCCTGAACTCATTGGTACAGGAGACAACTTCCTGAACAGAACACTAACAGCACAGGCTCTAAGAGTGACAATCAATAAATGGGACCTCATGAAACTGAAAAGCTTCTATAAAGAGAAGGACACAGTCATCAAAACAAAACAAATGCTTACACATTGGGAAAGAATCTTCACCAACCCTCTATAGGACAGAGGGCTAATATCCAGTATATATATAAAGAACTACAGAAGTTGAAAAGCAACAATCAAATAATCCAATTAAATATGGGGAACCGAGCTAAACAGAGAACTCTCGATAGAGGAATATCGAATGACAGAGAAACACTTAAAGAAATGCTCAATGTCATTAGCAATCAGGAAAATGCAAATCAAAACGACACTGAGATTTCACCTTACACCCATCAAAATGGCCAAGATCAAAAACTCAAGTGACAACACATGCTGGAGAGGTTGTGGAGTAAGGGAAACCCTCCTCCACTGCTGGTGGCAATGTAAACTTGTACAACCACTTTGGAAATCAATCTGGCACTTTCTCAGACAACTAGGAATAGCCCTTCCTCAAGATCCAGCTGATACTCCAACCAAGTACCATGCAAAGAGAAAATCTGGAACCCCTGCACAGATGTAGCCCATGGCAGTTCAGTGTCCAAGTGGATTCCCTAGTCATGGAATGAGGGACTGCCTCTGACATGAACCAATTGGCCTGCTCTTTGATCACCTCACCCAGATCAGCGAGCAGCCTTGCCAGACCACAGAGGAAGACAATGCAGCCACTCCTGATGAGAGCTGATAAACTAGAATCAGAAAGAAGGAGAGGAAGACTTCCCCTATCAGTAGTCTTGGGGAGGGGCATGTGTGAAGAAGGGGGAGGGAAGGTGGGACTGGGAGGGGAGATGGGAGGGGTTTATGTGGGGATACAAAGTAAGTGAAGTGTAATTAATAAAAAATAAAATTAAAAAAGGATGATGTTTAAAAAAAAAGATCCAGCTATACTACTCCTAGGCATATATCCAAAAGAAGCTCAAGTATGCGATACGGACTTTTGCTCAACCATGTTTGTAGCAGCTTTATTTGTAATAACCAGAAGCTGGAAACAACCCAGATGCCCCTCAACTGAAAAATAGATACACAAATTGTGGTACATCTACACAATGGAATATTACTCAGCAATAAAAAACAAGGATATTATGAAATTTGCAGGTAAATGGTGGGAACTGGAAAAGATCATCCTGAGTGAGCTATCCCAGAAACAGAAAGACACACATGGAATATACTCACTCATATAGACATATAATATAGGATAAACCTACTAAAATGTGTGCACCTGAAGAAACTAATCAGGAGGGATGACTCTGGCTAAAATGCTCAATCCCTATCCAGAAAGGCAAAGCAGATTGACATCAGAAGAAGAAAAAAACAGAGGACAAATTAGGAGCCTGCCACAGAGGGCCTCTGAAAGGCTCATCCCTGCAGAGTATCACAGCAGATGTTGAGACTTATGGCCAACTGTTGGGCAGAGTGCATGGAATCTTATGAAAGATGTGGGAAATAGTAAGATAAAGAGAAGACAGGAGCTCCACAAAGAGAATAACAGAACCAAAATATCTGAGCACAGGGGTCTTTCCTGAGACTGATACAACAACCAAGTACCATGCATGGAGAAAACCTAGAACCCTGCATCTACCTACACAGATGTAGCCCATGGAAGTTCAATGCCCAAGTGTGTTCCATAATAATGGGAACAGGGATTGCCTCTGACATGAACTGATTGGTCTGCTCTTTGATCACCTCACCCTGATAGGGGAGCAGCCTTACCAGGCCACAGAGGAAGACAATTCAGCCACTCCTGATGAGAGCTGATAGACTAGGATCAAAAGGAAGGAGAGGAAGACCTCCCCTATTAGTGAACTTGAGGAGGGGCATGTGTGGAGCAGGGGGAGGGAAGATGGGATTGGGAGGGGAAGAGGGAAGGTTTGGGGGGATACAAAGTGAATAAAGTGTAATTGATAAAAATTAAAATAAAAAAGCTTATATTAAAAAAATAATTTTAAGCATTATCTTCTGATTATATTAACCAATGCTCTTCTCCCTAGCTTCATCCAGACCCAGCGCTTATTGTCTCACACCTTTTCATTATTAATATTATTATTTAACATATTTTAATTGAAATAGAAGTATGTCACTTTTCTTTACCTCTTCTCCCTCAAGCACCTCCAGTCTTCCTCCCGTAAATCCCATCGACGTCCCCACAGCTCTCAAGTTGATGGTCATTGATAGCATCTCTTTTTTTATTATTGTTATGTATATGTGTGTATATATGTGTATCTTTCCTATACTGCTTATAAACACATGCCTTGTATACTACTAAGTCTGTTTTAGTTGTTTGTGTGTATATGGTTTCAAGTCTGACAACTTTGCACTGGATAAACAAAAACAAGAGCACATTGGTGGCAGAGGGTAACACACTGATAAAGAGACATGCATGTAATCTTTGTAATAAAGCCTTTTCTTCCTTGAGTAATTCTTCCTTAAGTAACCCTTCTGGTGTTGACTCTGTGATAAAGCCTTTGCTCTTCAGAGCTCCCTTCAATATCTTGAAAGTTTGATCATAAAGAAAACTCTATGCATGAAAGCAATGTGGGAAAGCCTTTACATATTAAAAAAAAATTTTCAATATCACAAAACACATTCAGAGTGTAGAAAAACATGTCTGTAAATATGGCATTCTCTTTATTTATCACCATTCTCTTTGATTTGATGAAAGGCCTTACAGTGGAGAAAACCACTGTATTGGTAAGCAATATGGGAAGGCCCTCACTAAGCATAATGATTTCAGTGCCATAAAAGAATTCATAATTGAAAAAAAATTATATAAGTAAGAGATGAATAAAGAGCTTGACATTGTGGAGATATTTGTATAAACACGGATTGACATACAGGTACAAGAAACGCTGTATTTCCAAGACAAATAGAAATCCTCTCTTTTTCCGGTAACTGTAGAAGCCATTAACAAAGATGAGAAACCATAAGGATGTCAGCAATAAGTGAAAGCTTTCATTTGTTCCCTTCACAAACATGAGACAGTTCACACTCGATGAAACCTCCAAATACACACTATGAAAAGACTCAAACAGTATAAATTGCTTTTTTAAGAAACCATGACAAAGTATAATAAAGAAAAAATAAATATAAAACATGGGAAAATATATCTATTTTTGATTCACAAGGATAAAAACACAAAATGGTGAGAAACTTTGAGAGAAATGTCTAAACAATTTACACTAATTGAACACTAAATCATTTCCTTATAAAGGAGAAAAAATAACAAGAACTTACATTTGTATGAAATAATTCAAATTCAAAGTAAATTCCCAAACTAATATTCATTAAATGTAATTAAAGTTTTTACTGTACAACCATTAATGTTGAATTCTCCAAAAATTAAGCCTCTGGAATAAATGTTATACTATAAATAAAAGATGGGGGAAAAGAAAAGAAGGAAGAAAGAAGGAAAGAGTTTCATCTTAGAAACTTTGAATTTTCTAAGGCTTAGTTGTTTCAAACAAATCCAGTATTTCCAATGCCAAAGAAATTAACAAATTCCCAATTGCAGGCTCCTCTCTGCTTATTTTCCCCCTTTGGACACTATGTCTTATAAGAACATAATAATTTTGCTGTCTGTTTTCCATAACTATCTAATCTGAGGTCTGGGAAGAGGACTCAGTGGATAAAGCATTTGTCATTCAAGCATGAGGACATGGTTTGACTTCCTGAACACCATTAACAGCCAGGTGCGGATGCATGTTTCCACAACAACAGTAAGAACTTGGTGAGATGGGAAGTAGATAGAAGAATCGCAAGAAGTTTCCAAGTCTGACAGCCTGGCAGATACAATGAAAAAGACCCTATATGGATATAACCTAGAACCCCTGCTCCAATATAACCCATGGTAGCTCAGGCTCCAACTGGGTACCCTAGTAAGGGGAACAGGCACTATTTCTGACATGAACTCAATGGCTGGCTCTTTGACCTTCACCCCTCCCCTGAGGGAGGAGCAGCCTTGCTAGACCCCAGAAGAGGACATTGCATCCAGCCTTGAAGAGACCTGTTAAGCTAAGGTCAGATGGAAGGGAGGAGGTCCTCCCCTAACAGAGGACTTGGAAATGGGCGGGGAGGAGATGACAGAGGGATGGGGGGAGTGGGAGTGAATGAGGGAGGGAACTACGGCTAGGATAGTACATAACCTGTGATTAATATAAAAATAAAATAAAAAAAGAAAAATTTTAAAAAGAGAAAAAAATAGACCCTGTCTTAGTGAGGCTGTAATCAGAACAATTGCCCTAAATTTCCCCCTGATGTTCTTGGGCACATTTATCCCCACACAGGGTCACATACAGGTTCAAATATATATATATATATTCAAATATATATATTCAAATATATATATTCAAATATATATATTCAAATATATATATTCAAATATATATATTCAAATATATATATTCAAATATATATATTCAAATATATATATTCAAATATATATTCAAAGCACACTTCAAAAATCTGTATTTCTCTGTAAATAAGGATTGATAAAGGAGACCTACAGAATCTTTCTACACTGCCAAAGAGACTCAAATCTCAGTTTGAGTCTTGCAGTCATAGTCAACTCAGAAGATGCATGGGCCTTCAGCTTCCCAAAGTTCCCTTCATCCAAAACAGATCCTGTATAATTTTCAAGCTTTCCCATCTTTTCTCTTATGTATAGACTTGCAACCCTGTCACCATAGTTGCAAGCAAGAACTCACCATTAGATATGATCAAAACAAGCCACTCACGATGCTTCATCCTTTTTGGAAATGATATTAAAGAAAGTCTTTTAAGAAGCAATATGATCTTTGAATAACAGCAATTGTTATCTTCCTCAGGGTAGTACAGTAAAGTACAAAAATATTTTTGATGTATAAGTTACTATTAACAAAATTCAAAACATAGTAGAGTCTTTCAGAAGCATTCTGTGGTAGGCTCCTTTCCTGTTCCCTGTCTTTTCTTACTTCCAATGTCTATTGCCTTTTTCCTTCTGAATGAGGATTGAACTTCTTCTTTATGGTCTTCCTTATTGTTTAGCTTCTTTTAGAGTATAGATTTTAGTATGTTATCCTATATTGTATGTCTAATATCCACTTATGAGTGAGTATATATCATGTGTGGTTTTCTGCTTCTGGATTACCTCACTCAAGATTATCTTTTCTAGTTTCCACCATTTGCCTGCAAATTTCAGGATTTCCTTGTTGTTAAGAGCCAGGTAGTATTCCATTGTGTAGATGTACCACAGTTTCTGTATCTGTTCCTCCTTGAGGGACATCTAGGCTATTTCCAGCTTCTGGCTATTACAAATAGAGCTGTTATGTACATGACTGAGCAAACGTCCTTGCTGTATAGTTGAGCATACTTTGGATATATGTCTAGGTATTGAACAGAGGCTGAGAATCATAGCCAAACTTTGGGCAGAGGGAATGGAATTTTATGAAAGAAGGGGGTTACAGAAAGACCAGGAGGGGATAGGAGCTCCAAAAGGAGACCAACAAAGCAAAAAAAAAAAGAAAAAAAAAAGAAACAAACAAACAAACCTGGGATCTGGGAGCCCTGCTAACACTGATACCCTCAACCAAGGACCGTGCATGGAGAGGACCTAAAATCCAGGCTCAGATGTAGTCCATAGACTCAGTACCAAGTGGGGTCCCTAGTACTGGGAGCAGGGCCTTTCTCTGGCATGAACTCAGTGATTGTCTCTATGATCACATCCCCCTGCAGGGTGCAGCCTTGCCACATCACAGAGGAAGACCATGTAACCTGTCCTGATGTGACCTGATAGGCTAATAGAAGGGGAGGAGGACCTCCCCTTTTGTGGACTAGGGGAGAGGCATAGGGAAAGAAGAGGGACGGAGGGTGGGATTAGGAGATGATATACGGGTCCACAGCTGGGATACAAATTGAATAAATGATAATAATATAAAAAGAAATCAAAAAAATTCAAAACACAGAGTAAAATTCATGAGTCAAAAATTTTCAATGATTATCATTGGCTCTGTATAAAAATTTATACCAACACAATTGTATAATGTTTGATGGGAGAGTGATAAGTCATCAATAGAGAGAAAAATCATTTAGTAATATATGTCAGCTTTGAAGGGCCCAAGCAGCTGTGTTGTAGCTGCTGCACTGCCATGACAGGCTTCATAAGATATTGTAGGCCTGAGTTTCTGCTTCCTGATAATGTTCCCACAGTTGCTTAGATCATGTTTCTATTTCTCAGAACATGAATCTATAGTCCATAGAGACGATATACAATAACTCAAAACCTCCGTGAAAATCAGAAACAATAATCTAATAACTGTCTTGAAAAGTCCCCAAGCACTTAACAAATCAAATTAAAGATTAGTTACAAACGTTTGCATAGCTAGTCAAAATCATTTTGCTTCCTGAGCACTTTTTGTTAGCATTCTTTGTTGCCTTGGCACGCCTGGTTACTTGGACACTCTATGAAGTCCCCCAATCTCTCCATCCCCTAGATCAGCACGAAAAAGTTTATTACCAGCTTGCTTCTGCTAAATGCGAACCAATCACGTAACTGAAAGTCTTGTTCCTTGTTCAAACCATAATAAAAACCAGCTTTGCTGCTACTCAGAGCTCCCTCCCTAATCCACTGCTTTGGACATTAGGGAGCCTGAGCTTAAGCCCAGAAATAAAGGCTCTTTTTTCTTGTATACATGGTCAACCTCCTAATGGTCTTTTAGGTCTTTGACATCTAAGCATAACAGGCTCCACTTCTTTAAAAATATTGGAACATTCATGATGCTGAAATAAACACAAAGAATGAGAATTTAGTCAAAGGTTGTTCATGTTAATGATTACTGTATGAATTATTTCAAGTAGCTTTGCATTAACTAATGGAGAAAAATTTAACTCTAACTGACAATAAAGGAACTTATAGACAATGAGGTGGAATTTGGCTCATATTGCTTTGTTTTACATTGTTCATCAAGAAGATAAGACAAAATGGAGAAGTTAGCAAACACATATTTTAGGTAAAATAAAGATTATAGTTTAAAAATAAATGTGTGAATATTATTTGTGAAATATTTATGTGTAAAAATATTTGGTTGAGCATTTGCAATTATATTTCCATTGTTATTCGAATAATAAAATGCTCTACAATTAAACACCGATTTCTTCATCGGGTTCTTAGTGCCATAAAAAATAAATTCTACATACTTTAAGGTTACTGTTTTTATATACTATTCTAATTGGTTAATTTTTTAATGGTGGCTATCATGTCACATATTATACTGCTTTTTGTCTTATGGGACTGCAAATTCAAAATCCAGGATATTTCTTTCTCAGGATTTATATTTAAAGGTAAATTTTGCTGAAATTGTAGTAAGGAGATTGAATTTTAGGTTGTGTGGGAATCCAAACATACAATTTGGAATAGATAGCATGAATGGCACATTATATTAAGTAAGTAGTTCCAGTGAATTTGCCACATAAATAGTCTGCTAAACTTCTACTCTTGAGTCTGGATAAGGTTGGGAAAAGATTTTTATCACCTTAATGAACTCTTCTTCTGCTGACACACTCAGAAAAACTAGTTTAAATTACAAGATCTGTTTTATGTACTATAGGAAATTTTAACAAAAGCTTAAATTACAAGAGTGTCATTTTTAAAACATCTTCATGATATTATCCTTAACACATTTATATTGAGTGTTTATTTACATAGTATATATGCTGACAGCTGGCATCATAAAGCAGCAAGTTAAACAGACAGACAGTTTTAATGTACTTATTATTTTTCTTATGGTCAGTGAGTTCTTGGCATATACATTGGCAAATTTTAATAGATGTTTTAAAATCTGTAAAGAGTGTTAACAGTATTTAAAGCTATCAAAACATAACATGAAAATAAATGCCATAGCTAGACATTTTCTTTAATTTAATTGATTTTATGTAATATCAGACTTGTTACGATGGTTGAGACACAAAGATGGTAATTAATGTTTATAAAGACTGTATAAGATTGTTTGCAGGCACCAAATGTGTAATGTGATGAAATGGGTATGTTTTCAGTAAATTCACAAAATCCACCTGATTGCTTTACAGTATTGAAACTTTAAAGAATGTGTTTTATAAAAAATACTATTCAATGATAAAATAATGACTACAAATATCAAAAGCATAATTTTCTTTTCTCATATTATTTATCTTATGAATTATTTCATTATAAAAGTAGGTGTTGATTATTTTATTTATTAAATTAAAATATTGGTGTTGGGAAAGTAGCCCCATTGGTAGAATTCTTGCCTTTTATTCCAAAATAAGATACAGTTTCAATCCAAAGCAGCCGATAAACATGCCTTGGTGACTTAGTTCTGCAATCCTAACACTAGGGAACTGAAAGCAGGAGAATTAGAAGTTCAATGTCATCCTCAGAATCACAGGATGTGTAAAGCCCATCTGGGCTAGAGATCATATATCTAAACACAGTGATTGACCACAGCATGATGCCATGTAGGGTAAAGCAATAACAACAACAACAACAAAAGTAGACTTTTAGATACAAATCTAAAAATAGGGAGAGGACAGGAGCTCCACAAGGAGAGCAACAGAACTGAAAATCTGAGCACAGGGGTCTTTCCTGAGACTGATACAACAACCAAGTACCATGCATAGAGAAAACCTAGAACCCCTGCACAGATATAGCCCATGGAAGTTCAGTATCCAAGTGGGTTCCATAATAATGGGAGCAGGGATTTGCCTCTGACATAAACTGATTGGTCTGCTCTTTGATCACCTCACCCTGATGGGGGAGCAGCCTTACCAGGCCACAGAGGAAGACAATGGAGCCACTCCTGATGAGAGCTGATAGACTAGGATCAGAAGGAAGGAAAAGAAGGCCTCCCCTATCAGTGGACTTGGGGAGGGGCATGTGTGGAGCAGGGGGAGGGAAGATGGGATTGGGCGGTGATGAGGGAGGGCTTTTGGGGGGATATAAAGTGAATAAAGTGTACTTAATAAAATTTTTTAAAAAATTGAAACAGCCATTAGGAAAAACAGGAAGGCATGTCCACACAAACATAAAAGGCAGAGCTGACATATATTTAGATCAACTTTCTGGTGTGTTTTGTACTTTGTTTTTATAGGACCTAAAATAAATAGCAATGAGACAATATCTATAAAATTTATTAAACTGGATTCATTTAATACAGCAAATTCCATTGTCATTAATAGATACACAAAAAGCATGCCTTTAGTCTCAGACCTTAGAAGGCAGAGTCATGGATGGGATTCTGGGTGAATTTAAGGCCAGACTGACCTACCTAGTTCTAAACTAACCAGAGACCTCTCTCAATGAGAAAAAGAGAGACAAAATGGAATTTCAAGACCTGGGAATCTTTTTTGAAAATGATAACCAAATCCATCTGTATGAAATCCAAATGATACAATACCCATCATTAAATTAATAAGTATAAAGTCAAGATGCTATCCAAGAGAAATATAGAGATAGAAAACATGTTGAACCAAAGAGTAAAAGGGTTACCAAAGTGTAGCCATTAGAAAAATAAGTGATAGTGGTATTTTTATCTTTTGTGTCAAAGAGCAAGCTGTATCTGAAAAATTCAAGGCAATTTATGAAAGTAACCCAGTCAATAATGAATAAATACAAAAGAATGGAAGTAAAATGAACACGAGAAAAAAATAATAAGGAAGATAACAATATAAAAACAAATATATGCTAAATAAAAAACAAGGTCCAAAAATCATCCCAGAAATAAGAAATAATAGTAGAATTGCAAATGAATGTTTCCTAAAATTTACAAAACAATATTTGAATCACTGCACAAAAGAAATTATTTTCTACATCTCAGTTTACAAATTTACACAAACCCAAAAGCAATCTAATGATAATGAAGCAATTATGAACACTTCAGTTACTGCTCTCTGCAGTACAGAGAACACTCTGAAGAACTTCTATAGGACATCTTAAAACAAAACTGAATATATTATTTTTCATACTTTTCAATTTTTGAATAAAGTAAATATTGATAAAAATCCAAATATATGTTGTGCATCCCACAAAATATACTAAGTCCAAAGGAACACACATACACACACACACACACACAAATATTGAATTTCATCTATGAGTGTAACAGAAGAGTATATTTATAATAAAATTCAGGCAATTATTTTAAGAATCATTATAATATAAATGGTATAAGCATGAATTATTCTGTAGACTGCTTCAATATTATAAAAATTTCTATATAATATATTTTATAGAAGGTTTCAATAAATCTCTAAAGAGGCTGAAGATTACTATTTAATTTGAAAGTTTAAAGGATGAATAAAACACAGGGTATACCTCTTTAAAAATAATGTTTTAGTTGAGTCTTATAAATTTCACACATGTATACATACAATATATCTTGATCATATGAACTCTTTATTCTCATGCTCTATTTTCCAAAATAGATCTCCCTTCTTTCTTCCTCTGAAATCCATATTCTATTTTATTGTTATTTTGTAAAAATGTCATCAAATTGAATTACTACTGCCCATATGTACAAGGGTGTGGAGTCATCTCATGGGCCAGAACACCATACTAGTGCTATACTAGCAAAGTAAATTGACTCTCTCTCCTCCAGAGACCATGAACTACCAATAGTTTTCCAGGTAGGGCTGGATCTTATGAGTACTTCTTGTTCTGTGTTGAAAAATTTAACTGTCTTGAATTTGTGAAGATAACCAGAGCTGCTGTGAATTTTTTTGGATGTCATCCAAGACATATAGTTTTAATAGGAAAATAAATATGTAAAGCAATTCAAATATTTACTGTGATTTTATCTTCTCAAGGGAACCAAATAGTTCTGTGTTATAGAGTAAGAGGGAAGACTAGTATCTAAAAGACATACCAGCATTAGTTAACAAGAGTCAAATGCTACTAGATCCCAGAAATGCTGATTCTTGAGTATTGAATACAACAAGAAAAGTTTCAGGATTTCACTTTTGGAAAAGGGCTTTCTATATAACAAGGAAAGGAAACAGTTTGTAAAATGTATAGCACAATAAGATATTTTAGAATAAAGGCAACATTTGCATAACCTTGTATAATATATTATCATAATTATTCCATAGTATTGTAGTTATTACTTTAAACATATACTATGATTAGCTTATAAATTTAATTTTATCATTCACACGTAAGTGTATGTAAAGAAAACCTATTCACAGAGAGTTTGGTAATACTTGTATCAATCATTCACAGGGATCCTTGGATCATATCTTCTAATGGTGAGATACAGTGATTATTTAAGAAGAATCATAAAACATATACTTTTAAGATTTCTTAAACTTCAATAGACTTGATTGTGACATGGTATGAAGGGCCAGTGTGGAAAGACTGAGAGTATACACAGCATTCAGTGCAGGAAAAAAAAATGAAAATGACCAAAGGTATTTCTTCCCACATCCCCAAAATACTGAGACATCTAGTCTCCTAAGGGAAAAGAAATGATATATTATTCCCACAGTATATTACTTATATGGGAATCTATGATAACTCTTAGCACCTCAAAGAAAGAAACAGAAAATAATGTTAAAATAATCAAAGGTGATCGTTCCTACTTTCACCTATTTGCCTGAAAATTTCATGATTTTCTTGTTATTAATAGCTGAGTAGTATTGTATTGTATAAATGTAGCACAATTTCTGTATCTATTCTTTGGTGGAGGAACATCTAGGTTGTTTCCAGATTCTGGTTATTACAAATAAAGCATCTATAACCATAGTTGTACAAATGTCCTTGTTGTATGGTTGAAGATCTTTTGGATATATGACCAGGAGTGGTAAAGGTGGATCTTGAGGTAGAATTATCCCCAGTTTTCTGAGATAACCTCCAAAGAGGGCACGGAGCCCGAGGAAGACTCTGACTGCAGCCTGGGCCTGGGTGTGACGCAGGTGCCTAAGCGTCTCAAGGCCACACCGCCCAAGTCTCCCACACTGCCCTCCCCATTGTCCTCCTCCTCTTCCTCCTCCTCGGGAGCCAGTCAGTGTGCAGAGGAGGATGTGGACTACTCAGCCCTGGAGAAGGAGGTGGACTTCGATGCGGACCCCATGGAAGAGTGCCTGCGGATCTTCAACGAGTCCACCAGTGTGAAGACAGAGGACAAGGGCCAGCTGACCCGGAAGCCCCCGAAGGAGAAGGCTGAGGAGAAGATGCATGCTGGCCTGACCACTTTGTTCCCAAGGCAGAAGCAGAGGCTCTCACACCTCTGCAAGCCAGGCAAGGAGGCAGAGGCCTCAAAGAGGGCTCCTGTGGCTCCCCCAGCGGCCCTTGACTGCCCAGGAGGTGTGCTATCTGTGAGCACAGCGGGCTCAAAGGGACATCCCTCCCCAGTCCTGTTCCCTGGAGCCTGCTGCTGCCCAGAGCAGAGCTGGCCTGGCCCTTGTGTCCCAGTCAGTCCCTGCCCCCATCCCCAGCCCACTGTTCCAGGCAGCTGGGCCCACCTTCTGCCCCTTTCAGGCGACAGGACAGGTCCTCATGGTTTGAGACAGGGGTTGTCTTTTTTTTTTTTAACTTTATACTGTTATTTTTATTAATTTTTAATTTAAACCTGCTGACCTGCACACCTCTTCCTCAGCTGAGGAGTCCAGCCCTGCTGCCCCTGGGGTCCAGGGGCTGAATGGCACATGGTCAGTCCCATGGGTCTGGATATCTGCCCTGCCAGTCTACTAGGACTTCCCAACCTCAGAGCCAGCCCCTAGGCCTGGCCTTTAGGGCCTCTGGGCTGTCGTCCTGGGGGCCCCTGCCTCCCTCTGTGGGTAGGGACAGAATAAATGTTTGTATGGACTTTAGATTTCATGGTGTGTGGTGCTTTGGGGGCCAGGCAGGACTGTCTCAGTGACCAGGGTCAAGAAAAGCAGATTCACTTGCCCAAAACCCAACTCTCTCTCCAAGTGGCCCTGGGCCCATGACGCCCTGCTCTGGAACCTTGTGAGAGCCCAGAGTTCTGGGTAGACTGCTCGACAGCCCTCCTTGAGGGTCACCATGCTGCTGGGTCCCTATGCAGGGTGGTGGCATGCCTTCATTCCTTTCTGCCTATGATGAGTGAGCCCAGATACTCAGACAAGGTCCAGGGTGGAGCTAGCCCCCGCCACCTGGTGTCCTGAGAGACAGCCTGGCCGTCAAGGCCACTCTTTCCCCATTCCCAGACACAGTTTTGGAGCACTCATGTCCAGTGTGACCGTGGCTTGATTGGCTGCCTCTTCACAGTTATCTGTAGGGCAGAGAGGAGGCCCGGAGCAGTCAGGTCCAGACTAGGCTACCTGGAATTAGAGCTGTGCAAGATAACCTGGGCATGAGGGTCAGGAATCTGTGGGAGCCCAGTCCAAATGCTCCTTCATGCCTTGTGCGAGGGCTGCAGTGCACAGCCATCCTCGTGGTGGGCAGGGAGGCAGAGTTCCCAGGGGAAATTCCTTCACTAAGCTGGGCATCCACCCTTATGGGTTCTCTTCACCAGTTTGTCCCCTCGTCCACCTTCTGTAAACAGATTTTTAATAAATATACACTGTCAATTATTCACAAAAAATCTTCAAATCTCTGAAGGAAGAAATTGAAGAACATACCAGAATATGGAAAGACCTCCCATGCTCATGGATTGGTAGGATTAACATAGTGAAAATGGCCATTCTGCCAAAAGCAATCTACAGATTCAATGCAATTCCCATCAAAATACCAACACAATTCTTCAAAGAACTTGAAAGAAAAATTCTCAACTTTATATGGTGAAACAAAAAACCCAGAATTTCCAAAATGATCCTGTACAATAGCAGATCATCTGGAGGTATCTCCATCCCTGACCTCAAGATGTACTACAGCACAATAGTAATAAAAACTGCATGGTATTGGCATAGAAACAGAATAGTGGATCAATGAAACCGAATAGAAGACCCAGAAAGAAAGCCACACACCTATGGAAACTTGATTTTTGACAAAGAAGCCAAAACCATTCAATGGAAAAAAGACAGAATCTTCAACAAATGTTGCTGGTCCAACTGGATTTTTATATGCAGAAAAATGAATATACATCCATATTTATCACCTTGCACAAAACTAAAGTCCAAGTGGATCAAAGACCTCAACATAAAACCAGACACACTAAACCGGCTAGAAGAAAAAGTAGGGAAAACCCTAGAAGTCATTGCACAGGAGACTACTTCCTAAACAGAACACCAACAGCACAGGCTCTAAGATCAACAATAAATAAATGGGACCTCATGAAACTGAAAAGCTTCTGTAAAGCAAAAGACACTGTCATCAAAACAAAATGACAGCCTACAGACTGGGAAA
>CM053766.1:32551263-32561884 GCA_028658305.1 Pachyuromys duprasi | reverse complement strand
ACAGACTTCCAGCAAGCTGGACCTACACTTTCCCTCCCAGCCATGGATGTTCTCACAGATCCTGGACAGCATCAAAGCAGCCTATTCTTCCTGGACTTGGCCAGCATTTCAGCCTTTTGACCCCCCTACAGCGACCCCAGTGTCAGCAGGAAGTAGCCAGAAGAGAATCTATGCCCGTTATTCGATTATTATTAGCAAAAGGCTGGAATGGTGTGCTTCAGGACCAGGACAAGCAGTTCCAGGTTCTCTCAGCGTTCCCTAGTCCGTACTTGCTGCCTTGCATGGCTGGCAACTCTCTACTGACAATCCTCTATCCTAAATTTTCCAGGGCAGAGGCTTCTCTTCCTTCTTTTTCTTGACTATGTGATCTGACCATTTTTGTTCCTATAATTTCTCTCTCTCATAACCTCTTGCATGACAACCAAGAGCTGCTTCCAATGAACCTAGACTTACATGCTTTAACTGGCCTTACATGAAAAGCAGACCAAGTTCCTCATTTTTTAATTATAGAAAAAGGGAGGAATGTTAGTATTCTGAAACAACCTGCTTCTAGGTTACCTAGCAACTTATGATGTCATCTTTTATCGCCCAGCCAGGTGGCCACACCTGGGGGCGTGGTTAGTGGTTACCTGACCTTAAAAAGGACAACTGGACACGTGTTCTCTCTCTTACTCTTTCTCTTCCTCTCTCTCTTACTCTTACTCTCTCTCTATCGGGGCGCCACCCCCTTTCCTCCTCTTCTCTCTCTATCTCTCTCTTCCCCCCATCATGGCCCACTCTCCCTGCTTCCCCTCTCTAATAAACCCCTTTCATAGAAAACCTGTTGTAAGCCTCATCTTATTTATAACACTAAATGGTTAACATCTACAACATATAAGAGCTTCAAAGTCACCACTGAGTAAACAAATGATCAAATTAAAATAACTAGTGGTGGCCTATAGAGATTTTTCAAATGAAGGCACATAATAGCCAAAAGGTATGCATATTAAAGTCAGTATGTATGAGTCCATGAAAAAAGTGCAGGCATTAAATCAATGTGCTAATGAGTGGCCTGCACTCCAATTTTTGTTATGGTTTCATTTACAATAACAAGTGTATATGTCCACTTGAGTGTACTTCTTTGGATTAATGATTAAAGGTGTGTGGCGTACTACACTATGAAATTATCTTCAGCCTTGAAATGTATGGCAATCCATTCACTTGTTAGAATTGATGGAAGCTAGAAGACATTTGTTTATAGACCAAGCAAAGAAAGAAAATTCCTGAATGATATCAGGAGTTAAAAAATACTCAACATAGAAAGAGAGCTTTGTTTATGACAGGCTGAAATAGCAGGGTATTGTGAAGGTACAAGTCAAAAAACAGATTTCTGTTAAATGAGAGGAAGGAATTAACGAGCTCTAGTGAATATGTAAAAACAACAGTTAACTTTTTTTGTTGTTTTTCTCATGTTTTGTTTTGTCTTTGTTTTTGTTTTTCGAGACAGGGTTTCTCTGTGTAGCCTTAGCTGCCCTAGAATTGTTTTATGGACCACACTGGCTTCAAACTAACAGAGATGTGTGTCACCATGCCTGTCTTTAAAAACTACGGTTAAAATTAGTATGTCAAATGCTAGTAAATTCTAAATCGGTAGAAAAGTGTTATGAGCAAGCAGAAAAATATATTATTTTGTGAGGTAGTGCATACAGGAAATAGCTTGATGCAATCATTCTGCCTTAAATGTGTATTTCAAAACACTATGCATTCTGTTTGCACACACACACAGATATATTATTACTTTTGCATAATAACTTTAAAAACCTATATATATTTAAGAAGACTAAAAAGCAGTAATGCATTTGGAGAGTCTCAAATTGATAATAAAAATTCCTAACTTATGTGTTTTTCTCCCCTCAGTTTGAATGTTTTCTTTATTTTGTGTTGATGTTATTCTTACAAACTAGACACTGTAAAAATAAATTCAAACAACTAAAATACATCAGCAGTTAAATCCTTTCGAGTAATTGCTGAAATGGTTAAGCTATACATTAAACCAAATAATGTGACTATGAAACATACGACTATATTATTAAAATTCTCAATCGGGATGTATTACTAAATCTGTTGAGAGTGCATTATAAGATACTTGTTTTTATATTAAATCAAGTTGATTAGGATTTATCCATCATTGAGTTTAAGCTATGTTTTCCAAGAAACCCACTGTTCTCGTCAAAACAGTTTTTTGAGAATCACAAAATCCAGGCTTGTGTGGAAAAAACCTGTGTTCAGAGTCTCAGAGGTGAAACTGTGGGAAAGGAGACATGTTGTGAGAGCAGGGACAAAGGAAGGGGCAGATCACAACCAAATATGTTGCGGGTAAATGAGCCTCCTTTTACTAAGTTAGGGTGCCTTGTTTACTCAAAGATTCCTGGGAATGTGTGTCAATGCAAGCATTGTCACAGAACATCTTCGGGTTCTTAAAACCAAGGACATGCAAAGAAGACTGATACTTTGTGGACTTCGGATCAATATCCTCATTTCTTTCTGTAAAAGAGTGAAAATTGACAATTAGTTTTGAAAGGAAACCTATTTCAGCAATACCATACTGTGCATTCCCAGACAAATCTTGGCTTTTCATTGCTCTTCTGTGACCTTCCAAATTTTTAAACCTAGAAATAATTTCATGGTTCTAGATGAATCATGAAATATGGGAGACAATATTGTGGTAAATATATTACTCTAGAGATCTGCATGCTTGGCAAAGGCGATTTTATTTCATTCCATTCTGCCTGTCCAAAAGCATTTTTTTAACTGAACCTGACATTTAATGTTGTAATTTTATATGTGATCAATGAAGCTTTTATTTATATCAAGGGCTTTCATGATGAGGAAATAAAAGTTACAATTTACAACCCTGCCTGTCTGATCAGGGCACATTTCCCAAGAATGACTTTCCATATGAATTCAATTTAACAGTTTACTGAATCAAATAAATAAATAAATAAATAAATAAATAAATAAATAAATAAATAAATAAATAAATAAATAAAGCCCCAGCACCAGAGTCTTCTTAACTTGGCTGTAAAGTAAAACTGTCGCAGTCAACTGCTACTGCTTCATTGAGGCTGATCTTTTTAAATTTTGGTGTTTGTGGCTAATTCATGAAATCAGGTTTTGTCATCTCCGTAATGAATCACTATGTCAGCAATTTTTAAAGCTTACACTTCTAGAAATTCATTTATTTCTGACTTTAAAGTACACGTGTATGCTTGTTTCTTTTCTGTCATTTAACAAGATTTATTTTTACTATTTGTGTACGTGTTTGTGTCCTTGTCTGTGTGTTCACATGCATGTGGATACCCTTGAAGTTCAAACACAGTGCTGGAAAGCCACACCTCTGGAGTTACAGGTATTTATGAGCCTCACACAGGACACCTGGAGCTCACCTCCACTCCCCTGTTAGAGAAGCAAGTGACCTTAACTGATGATCCATCTCCAGGCTCCAACAGTACCTTGTAATAGCCAATACCAAAATATGAGAAAGTCAAAATGCATGTCCAAATGCAGTTGTACCTGCACTCTCTACTCCCATAGCTTTAAGTTTGAGCAACTAACAGGCTACTTCCTTCAAGACATATTCCAATCTCTTTTCTGAAATTTAATAATTACTCAGTATCTAGACAAGAAAATTTCCTGCATCTACTCTCAAAATAACTTCACTTCAATTTATACAGAAATTTCTACACATCCATATTCTCAAAGATAGAATGATTTTACAAATCTATGTTTCAGTTCATAGACACACAGAATTCCATTCACCCCACATACCAATATGTCCAAGTTTAGTAAGCTCCATTGATGTACTCATTCCCATTCACTTTTATATAACCTTTAGAAGTTACTTCCAATAATGACTTTGGTGTACTTAAACTCTCTGTGACTTTCACCGAAAGTAAAGACCAATTACCATCTTACATTTGAAGCTGAAGTGCCTATAATAAAATTGGACAATAATACTTGTTAAATATTTGTGATCATTGAATGAACTGACCTAACTTAAAAAAAAACTGCTTAAAATCCCTTCTCCTGAAATTGGGTTAATGACTAAAATATGTCAGTTGTGCTCTAACTACAGTTTAATTTATACATATTCATTAGTATTTTCTGTTAATGTGTGGCTTTCATTGTTTAATAGTTCAATTTTAAAGGAATACACCTGCATGCTGTTTTGAAGTATCCTCTTAGAATGTGTCTGTATGGATAATGGACTTGTATTTTTCCCTTCATGAATAACATGGTTTACTCCCCACATAAGCATCAAGAAGTGGTTCAGAAGAGGACAGATTAGAGAAGTGGAAGATGGAATATAAAAAATGTCACAGAAGAATACAACCTTTGAGCAGGTCTTCTCTATAGATATTGAAAGCACCCTACTGAGACATGAATCCCAGGTAAGCTACTTTGTGAATCCCAGGGTGCTATACTCAGCAGGTATGTGAACCCATAGCAAAGAGTAACCACATACCTTTCCTCACTCCTTCGCTGCCTCCTGCATGGAAGGCAAAAAGCCTGACTGATTGTGGGCTCCAGATACTCTTCATAAACCTCTCCATGTCTGATTCTGATGATGAAGGGTGACCTCTCCCAAAGGCACTTGACACACTAGTGCCCTTCTATATGTTCATAGCAAGAATACATCTAACATACACACACACACACACACCTTTAGCTCCCAGTTATCCATCTGAGTTCCCTCTTGAACCCACCCTAAGCCCCATGCAAGCCCTAACGCATATCTCATGGGCTACTTCTGGATTTGTGTCTGTAGCAATCAATAGGTATGCTCTCTTTCAGGGGATGTGGCATGGCATCAAGTGGATATTAGTTTTCGATTAAAAGCTGTTCTTTTCTGAAACAATGAAATGTCAGTAGAAGTCACGATGAGCATCCCCGATTAAAGACTTAGACCTAGGGACCATCACTACTTGCTCTGCAGACTTCTTATGAATTAAAATACATTGATTGACTTGAGAACATGGAGGAGCTTGGAAGAGAACCTATTACTGCTACTCTGGTAAAACAATATAATTGCAAACTACATTCAAATGTTTACCCTTGTGCCCAGAGATGAGAGTAATCCTCATGCCTCATCAACTAATCTTCCCTTTGCAGCTGACAAAAAGCACTATAGAAAGCCACAACCAATCAAAATACAAAGTTGTGTAGCCTAGTTTCAACTAAAACATCTATAACCTGGCTCCTGTACCTAAGACTCAGGAACCATGGCAGAAGAGGGGTTGGTGAAGAACCAGAGGAACATTGATATATTTTTATCTTGAACTTAAAATGTGCATATTTAGGAATGTTATGGACTGAATTGTGACCACTATCAAACTGAACAGAAATCAGAGCCCCTGTTTTCACAGAGTTATTGTTTGCTGTTCAGACCTCTAAAGACTCAGTTAACGTTAGAATGTGGGTTCGGTCCTAATGCAATCTGCTTCCTTCTTCATAAGAGAAAAGAATGCTCGGTAGGGTGGTCCATGCCTTTAATTCAAGCACTCAGGGAGGCAGGTTCAGGTGAATCTCTGTGACTTCCAGGCCAGTATGGTCCACAAAGCCAGTCCAGGAGAGCCAAGGGTATGCAGAAAAACCCTGTCTCAGAAAGAGACAGAGACAGAGAATGAAGAGAGGATGCAGAGAAGCACATGGCAGAAATTTGGAGCACAACATGTGAGGACAGGTGAAAGGTGTCTACCTGCCCATGCAGAAGAGATGCTTCAAGAGAACTCAGACCTGCTCATGCTCTAGTCTCAGCCTTCAGCCTCCAAAGCTACTGGAAACCAAGTTTCTGCTGAGTCTGAGTTTCGTTATGGCGGCCACAGCTGACCAAAACAGACGCTGCTGAGCCCAGAAAACTCCAAAGCCAAACACAAAAGTTTTATTTTCACAGTTACCACTCAAATTATTCACTTTAGAGCATGGCAAAATGGGATCTCTTTGAAAATTTATGAACTTATGAATTATATCTTATTAGGTGAAAAAATAAGAATACAAATTTTCGAGTGGATATACTCTAAGGCAGATGAGCCAACAAAGTATTTGCCATTAAAGTAAATTAGCTTATTCAAATAGGCTATTAAATTTAATAGGATGATTATTCAGAGAGCCCATCTACATAAAGTTAAATTTTCCTTTCTTTCACATTCATAGTTACCATCTGCCTGTTATTACTCTGGACATTATGCAACATAAGAGAAAGTGCGTCACAGATAAAATTAGCTGACATGGTAATAAAACAATGTCCACAGTGCTTCCTCTGTGATATTTATTAGCATCTTGTTTATCCTAGCATTAATTCATGTATATATTAATTTTAAAGATTTGTTTTCTCTTCAATTATATGTATTTATGTGGTGCTGATAGAGACCAGAACCTGAGAACTGGAGTTAGAGACAGGTGTGAGCAACCTGGTACAAGTGCTCAGAACTGAACTCAGGTCACTGAAAGAAGAGGACTTTCTCCTAGTGTTAAGCATTGCTCCAATACTGTATTCATTATTAATTTAGCATTTTTAGACACAGTAATTGAGTGTATATTTATATAGCCAGAGATGAAGCAAGATCTCTTGTGTGAAGGCATCCCACAGTTATTGCAGATGGGACTATGTCATTTGAGTGTGAGATGCGTGCGTGAGCAACAGAAAACAAGTCTTTAAAACACTATATTTTACACTGTATTCAGGTTACTAAGTAGAGGTCAGTTCTGGTAGGATTGGGCAGTGGGTTATTATAATTTTGACTTGAAAATAAGCTAGGACATCTAAAAATTCACTTCTGTGCTTAGAACAAAAACAACTTGAATCAAGAGTGAATACTTAAATATAGTCCCAGAAATGGAACTAGCTATTAGTTGAATACTGAAAATGGCTTGAACAGTGCAATTCAGATCTGGAACTCTATCCACAGGACAAATGTGCCTCAGCAGATGTTGTTTGAGGGACAATGAGATTTGTTTCTTGATCAATGGCAAACATATGTGTGTTTGTATGTTTATATATATATGTATGTATATATATGTATATATGTACAGTTACTTTTAGAAGGGTCCATGTAAAAGTTAATAGAAGATGAAAAAAATGATTCATATAAAATTTACTCAGTTTGTTTATAGACTTGCAGCAATGCTGACTTGACATATGGAGAAATACTGAGTAGCCTAAGTTTGATATCACTTTGGAAAAGATATATGGCTTTTTCTTCTTTGTGGTAGTTAAGCACATTTTATTAAATCATCAGATTTGAAATCTCAAGAACATAAATAGCTAGATGATGGTTAAGTATTAAAATTCTGGCATGGAGAAATAGATCAATGCTCAAAAGCACTGACTGTTCTTGTGGGGAACCACAGTTGTATTGTAATACTTACATAGTCGTTCAGAAATTCCATACCCAGGGGATCCAGTGTCGTCTTCCTCAATCACTGCATGCATATAGTGCACATACATACATACAGGCAAAAATATACATATATGAAAACAAAAAATCTAAGAGATTTTCAATATGTCCAGTTGTGAGTAATTTCATATTAACTATTACTATGGTGTCATAATTTCCTCTAATAACAAAGATACTTCCAATTTAAACTCCCACATTCATAATATTATTTGATAAGCTGAAGTCAGTTGGTAGGGTAGGAGGTCCCTCCTGCCCTTTCTGAGGACTAGGGTTGTGGGATAGGGAAAAAGAAGGAGGGAGAATGGGACCGAGATAAGACAATGGAAGGGACTATGACTGAGATGTAAAGTGAATACATTGTAAGAAAAGAAATAAAAAATAAAATAGAATCCCAAATAATGTGTACAACAAACAACAACAAAACAACTGAAAAAAGCACCAATGAGTTTGCCTACTGATTTGTATACCCAGTGAGACTCAATTAGAAAACAAAAGTATTTTTTTATTTTTCACAATTTATTCATTCTATTTACTGATTGTAGCCCCTCCCTCATCTTCTTCCTGCCCCACTCTTCCTCCCTCTTCCCCCCCATCCCCTTCTCCTAGTCCACTGAAATGGAAAATTCTTCCCCCCTGCCATCTGACCTTAGCTAGGGTCAGAAAAAGTTTTTTTTTGAATGGTTACCAATTGGAGGTAGCTTCTGGGTTAGGGATGGAGGCTTGTGTTCACTTCCATTCTTAGCAGTGGAACTCATCAGGTCCAGGTCCATGCAGACTTTGTGGGTACAGTGGTCTTCTGTGTTGAGAAGAGTACATTTCTATGGTGTTCTCCTTCTTTTGATTCTTACTATGTTTGTACTCTCTCTTTCTTAAGGTTCCCTGAGCCATCATGACAAGGAAAGGATGGAGACATCCCACTTAGGGACAAATGTTTTAGAGTTGTAGGTCTCTGTAATTATTCCCATATAGTGCTGGAGAAATTTTTTCTGATAATGGCTGGGAAAGACTTTGCTTTATGAGTGTAGCAAAATTTATTAAGGGTCATTTTGTTGTTCTTTTCTGTTAGCAGAAAATAGTGTTTGGCTTTTTCCTAGGTCCCTGGCCTATCTAGTCTCAGACTCTTTTCCACCCAAGCAGTGTTTAGGTTGAGCTCAACCTCATAGAGTGGGCCATAAATCCAATCAGATATTGGTTAGTTACTCACCCAAATGTTGTGCCACTATCATACTAGCATATTTTGCATGCAGATCACTCTTGTTGAGCTATGGATTTGTAGCTGGGTTGGGTTTACCCTTCTTTGGTCATGTGCTAGTGTCCCTAGCACAAGTCAGTAGGAGTAAAGGCTCTAGATAGACAGCATCTCATTTTGCTGTTAATTGATTTGTGTAGGTGTTGTCTTCAATAACATGGTCTTATCAACTATTTCTGGAGAGTAACCAACAGCCTTGCAATAATTTAGGTTGTTCGTGGTTTCCCAATGGGACCATCTGACCCAAAATTCTATTAAATGTAACCTGAACCTGGAATTGGAGTCTTCTTTTGGCAACAAGAGATATGCAGCTTTGGCTCTATCTCTTCTGTTATTTTTCCAATATCACTTAGATCATCTTTCTATTTTATATCACTTGTCCAATTTTATATATTTGTACATTTCAATCAGGTTTTTCAAAACAACTTTAAATGGACCTTCTTTTTAGCTGTCTCTCCCCTTTTTCTCTCCCTAGCCTGCCTCTCTCCTCAAGCCATCCCTGTTTGATCCTTCCACTCTAACAGCTTCTTCTGTTGATATTATCTATTCTATTTCCGTTTCCTAGGGTGATCCAATCTTCTTGCCATTCCCTTACTATTTCCGTAACATCTGGGGTTGTGTCTATTTTTGCCCGCTTATCAAATATAGCTAACATCCACATAAAAGTCAATATATACCATATTTGTCCTTTTGGATATGGGTTACCTCACTCAGGATGATTTTTTTCTACCTCAGTCCATTTGAGTAATATCCAATGTATAAATATACCATATTTTCTCATTCTTTAGTCATTAATGAAGACACAGTTTGTTTATAATTTCTGGCTATTATGAATAGAGCAGCAATGAACAAGTATGCAAGTAGCAGTATCTATACCCCTTAGTGGTATGTCTGGATCTTGAGGTAGATTGATTCCCAGCTATTTGTGGAACAATGATTCCCACAGTGGCTGTAAAAGTTTACACAATTAATGTATATTTCTCCACATCCTTGCCAGCATAAGCTGTCATTTATTCAGATAGATGTCGGAAAACTCTCCAAGTAGTTTTGATATATATTTTCCTGAGTACTAAATGTTTATCAGCTATTTGTGTTTTACCTTTTGAAAATACTCTGTTCATAACTGTATCCAATTTTTAAAAATTGGTTGTTTACTTGATGTCCATAGAGTTTAATTTTATCTATCTATCTATCTATCTGTCTATCTATCTATCTATAATATTTGTATTCTATCACTATGTAGTTGGTAAAAATCTTTCTCATTCTAGAGAATGCTGCTTTGTCTGAATGATGGTATCCTTTGCCTTACAGATGTTTTTAAACTTCATGAGAACCCATTTATTAATTGTTTTTCTTAGGCCCTTTGTGGATGGTGTTCAGTTTAGGAATTCGTTTCCTGTGCAAATAAGTCCAATGACTGAAACTGTCTTTTCTATCAGATTCAGTATGTATGGTCTTATGTTAAGGTCTTTGATTCACTTGGAGTTGAGTTACATGCAGAGTGATATGTATGGAACTATTTACATTCTTCTACATACGGTCATCCAGTTTGAACAATACAATTTATTGAAGGTATGGTCTTTTTTCAAATGTGTATTTCTGACCTCTTCATTAAAAAATCAATCAATAAATGGGACCTCATAAAACTGAAAAGCTTCTGTAAAGCAAAAGACACTGTTGTCAGAACAAAATGACAGCCTTCACACTGGGAAAGGATCTTCACCAACCCTATATCTGACAGAGGGCTGACATCCAGGATATATAAAGAACTAAAGAAGTTAAAAAGCAATAAATCAAGCAATCCAAGTGACAAATGGGGTACGGAGCTAAACAGAGAATTCTCTGTAGTGGAATA
The DNA here is from genome assembly GCA_028658305.1 of Pachyuromys duprasi. Taxonomy (NCBI): domain Eukaryota; kingdom Metazoa; phylum Chordata; class Mammalia; order Rodentia; family Muridae; genus Pachyuromys; species Pachyuromys duprasi. Next base: position 32,551,344 of record CM053766.1, on the reverse strand, counting down.
TAGAATGGCAGAGAAACACTTAAGGAGGTGCTCAACATCCTTAGCCATCAGGGAGATGCAAATCTAAACGACCCTGAAATT
>CM053766.1:32527109-32550763 GCA_028658305.1 Pachyuromys duprasi | reverse complement strand
TGGGACCTGGAAATGATCATCTTGAGTGAGGTATACCAAAAGCAGAAAGACGCACATGGTGTATACTCACCTATATAGAGCTATAAGATAGGATAAACATACTGAAATCTATACACCTAAAGAAGATAAACAAAAAAGAGGACCTGGGGTAAGAGAATTAATCCTCACTTAGAAAGTCAAATTGGATGGACATTGGATGTAGGAGAAAACAAGTAATAGGACAAGAGCTTACCACAGAGGGCCTCGGAAAGACTCTACCTAGCAGGGTATCAAAGCAAATACTAAGAAACATAACCAAACCTTTGGCAGAGAACAGGGAATCATATGAAAGAAGGGAGAGTTAGTATGACCTGGAGAGGACAGGAGCTCCACAAGGACCAAATATATCAGGGCACAGGGGTCTTTTATGAGACTGTCTCTCCAACCAAAGACCAAGTATGGTTATAACCTAGAACTCCTGCTTGTATGTAGCAAATGGCAGCTCAATACCCAAGTGAGTATAACAGTAAGGGGAACAGGGACTATTTTGGACATGAACTCAATGGCTGGCTCATCAACCTCCCCGGCCCCTGAGAGAGGAGCAGCCTTGCTAGGCCACAGAAGAGGACACTGCAGCCATTCCTGAAGAGACCTGATAAGCTAGAGTTAGATGGAAGGTGAGGAGGTCCTCCCCTATCAGTGGACTTGGAAAGAGGCAAGGAGGAGATGAGAGAAGGAAGGGTGGGATAGGAAGGGAATGGGGTAAGGGGCTAAGGCTGGGATACAAAGTGTATAACCTGTGATTAATATAAAATAAAAATGTTAAAATTAAAAAAAGAAAAAAAATTACTTTTTCCTGATGACTAAAGATGTTGAGCATTTCTTTAAGTGTTTCCCTGCCATTTGATCTTCCTCTGTTGAGAATTCTCTAGCTCTGTGCCCCATTTTTTAATTTTAATAATTTTTTGTTATTCCATTGTAAGTTAAGAATTTTTTCTTTCAAGGTCTGTAAAGAATGGTGTTGGTAATTTGATGGCATTGCATTGAATCTGTAGTTTGCTTTTAGTAAGATGGCATTTTTACTATGTGACTCCTGCTAAGCCATGAACATGGGAGATCTTTTCATCTTCTTATATCTTCTATTTCTTTCTTCAAATACTGATTTTTTTTCATACAAGTCTTTTACTTGCTTTGTTAGAGTTACACCAAGGTACTTTCCTCCAAGAAACTTAATAAATAAATAATTGCAATTAAATAAACAAAACTGTTCAAGAGTTGAAAGTGAAAATAGAAGCAAAAAGAAAGGAAAAAAATTAAAAAAAAAAAAACAAAAAAACTGAGAAAATCCTGAAAATGAAAAAGTTGGATGTCTGCACAGAAACTATAGACACAAAACATCACCAAGAAAATACAAACAACAGAAAAGATAATTTCAGTCATTAAAAATACAATAAAAGAAATGAATACATTGGTTGAAAAAAAAATTCCCTGACACAAAACACGTAGGAAATCTAGGAAACTATGAAAAGACCAAACCCAAGAACAATAGAAAGAATACTGACTCAAAGGCCCAGAAAATATTTTCAACAAAATCATAAATAAAAAATTTCTCAGCTAAAGAAGGGGATACCTATAAATGTACAAGAAGCTTATAGAACACCAAATAGATTTGACCAGAAAAGAAAATTCCCTTGCCAAATAATGATTGATAAAAACAAAACTAAACATTCAGAACAAATAAAGAATATAATAGTTGGAGAAAATAAAAGACTAAACAACATAAAGGCTGACCTAAAAAAATTATACCTGACTTGTCATTGGAAACTCTAAAGGCCAGAAGAGCTTGAGTACATGTGCTGCAAACTCTTAAAAGAACACAAATGCCAACCAAGATTATTATACCCTGGAAAACTTTCAATCACCATAAATGGAGAAAACAGGATATTCTATAATATAGCCAAATGTAAACAATGCCTTTCTACAAATTCAGCCCTTCAGAAGGTGTTAGAAAAATAAAAAATAAAAACAATGTGGTTAACCACACACATGAAACAGCAGGAATTAAATAATTTCAAAAGACCAAAACTAAGGAAGAGAGAAAGACACTACCACTACCACAAAACAAACAAACAAACAAACAAACAAAAAACAGGAATCACTATTCTTTGGATATCTCTCAGTATCAGTGGCCTAAATTACCCAATTCAATGACACAGTGTAACATAATGGATATAAAAACACGATTCACCTCTTCGGCTCATATAAGAAACACATTAACATTAAAGATAGACGTTACCTCAGGGTAAATGATTGTGAAAAGATATTACAAACAAATGGACATGAGAGTCAAGCTGCGGTAGTCATTTTAATATCTAATATAATAGACCAAACAAAAATTAATCATAAGAGTTGGGGAAGGACATTTCATATATATTAAAGGAAAAATCTACCAAGATGAAGCCTCAAGTCTGAGCATCTGTGAACTAAATTCAAGGGCAATCACTTAAAACAAAACAAAACAAAACACTACTCTACCTTAAATCACACATTGAGCCTCACTCACTGGTAGTACTTCAGTGCCCATTCTCATCAATGCACAGGTCATCCAGAAGAAAACTAAGCACAAAAATTCTGGAGCTAATTAGCATTATAAACCAAATGAACCTAATAGATATTTATTGAACATTCCACCCAAACACGAAAGAATATACCTATTTCTCTGCACCTCACAAAATTTCTCCAATTTTGAACACAATTTCATACATAAAACATCTATAAATAGATACAGGAAAATTAAAATAAATTCCTGCATCCTATCAGACCACCCTAGGTTAAATCTGTACTTCAACAACAAGAGAAACAACAAACAGTCTACAAATTAATAGAAACTGCACAATTCTTTACTGAATAAAAAATGGATGAAGGCAAAAGTAAAGAAACACATTAAAGACCTTCTAGAATTTAATGAAAATGAATACAGAACATACCCAAACTTAAAGGGAAAAAAGAAAGCTGTGCTAAATGGATTGTTCATAGCACTGAGTACCTACATTCAAAAAAAAAAAAAAAAGAAACGAAAATGAAAAAGCAGAAAGATCTCATGTTAACAACCTAATAGTACACCTGAATATTCTAGACCAAAAAGAAGCAAACACACAAAAGAATAAACTGCTAGACATTAACAAATTGATTGCTGTAATAAATAAAACAGAAACAAAGAGAACAATACAATGAGTCAATAAAACAAGAGTTGATTCATTGAAAAAAATCAACAAGATAGACAAACTCTAATTCAAACTAAAAAGAAAAATCATAGAAAGAATATCCAAATTAATAAAATAACAGAGGAAAAGAGGGACATAACAACACACACCAAGGAAATCCAGAGATTTATAAGGACATAGTTTGAAACACTGTACTCCAACAAATTAGAAAATCTAAAAACAAGAAAAAAAAAGAAAAGAAGAATAATTTTCTTGATAGATACAACTTACAAAATTAAATCAAAATCATATAAAAAATTTAATCAGACCTATAACTGCAAGTGAAATAGAAGCAGCCATTAAAATTTTCCAAATGAAACAAGTCAAGGGCCAGACAGTTTTAGCACAACATTCTATCAGACTTTTAAAGAGGAGTTAACACAAACATTCTTCAAATTTTTCCACAAAATAGAAACAAACAAACAAACAAAAGGTTGCCCAATTCATTTTATAAGGTCACAGTTAACTTGCTATCTGAACTACTACTCAATTAATAAAGAGAACTACAGACTAATTTTCCTTATGAACAAAGATGCAAATATACTCAATAAAATATTGTGAACAAAAAGATAATGCATTGTGATCTAGTAGGCTTCATCCCAGAGATGCAGGTATGAGTCAGCATATAAAAATATGTCAATATAATTGACCATATAAACAAACTGAAAGAAAAAAAAGAACTCATAATTTCTTTAAATGCCCCAAAGGCTTTGATAAACTCCGACACCCCTTCATAATTAAAGCAATGGAGAGATTAGGCATACAAGGAATGACTAAACATAATGGAAGTAATTCACATCAAACCTATAACCAACATCAAATTAAATAGAAAAAAACACAAAGTAATTCTGTTAACATCAGGACCAAAACAAGGTTGTCCACTCTCTTCATATCTATTCAATATACTACTTGAAGTTTTAGCTTAACCAATTAAGATTCCATTCCTTTATTTCACCAGTCTGTTTCTTTTTAAAATTTTTTATATTAATTACAGTTTATTTACTTTGTATCCCAGCTGTAGCCCCCTCCTTCATTCCTTCCCAATCCCACTCTCCCTCCCTCAACTCATTCCTGCCCTTCTCTAAATCCACTGATGGGGGAGGTCCTCCTTCCCTTCCATCTGTTCCTAGTTTATCAGATCCCTACAGGGCTGGCTACAATGTCCTTTTCTGTGGCCTAGCAAGGCTGCTTCTCCCTAGGGGGGCAGTGCCATGCAGTTTTTATTACTCTTGTTCTATAATGCAAATTAAGATCAGGGATAAAGACACCACCTGAAGATCTTTTATTACAGAGATTTGTTTTAGCTATTTGAGGTTTTGTTTTGTTTTTCCAAATGAAGTTGAGAATTATGCTTTCAAGGTCTGTAAATTATTGTGCTGTTATTTTGATGGGAAGTGCATTGAATCTGCAGATTGCTTTTGGTAAGATGGCCATTTTTACTGTTAGTCCTACAAATCCATGAGCATTGGACATCTTTTCATCCTCTGATATCTTTTTCAATTTTTTTTTCTACAGAGACTTGAAGTTCTTGTCATACAGGTCTTTCTCTTGCTTGGTTAGTATTATACCAAGATATTTTATGTTTTTTTATGCCTGTTGTGTTTTTTTTTTATGGGAATTTCCTAATTTCTTTCTTAGCCTGTTTGTCATTGTATAGAGGAGGGAGAGCTGCTAATTTGTTTTTGTTTGTTTGTTTGTTTGTTTTTGTTTTGTTGTTGGTATTTAGCAGTTGTAGGAATCGCCTGGTAGAATTTTTCTAGGTCATTTATGTACACTATCTTATCATTCATGGATAGCGATACTTTGACTTTTTCCACTCAAACTTGTATGATCTTGATCTCTTTTAGTTGTCTTATAGCTCTAGCTAAGGCTGAATGAACTGTATTGAAGAGAGATGAAGAGAGTGAAAAGTCTTTGTCTTCTCCTTGAATTTAGTGGAATTTCTTTGAGTATCTCTCAATTTAATTTGATGTTTGCTATTGGCTTGCTGTATTTTGCTTTTATTATGCTTAGGTATGGGCCTGTATCCCTGATGTCTACAAGACTTTTATCATGAAGGGGTGTAAGATTTTGTCGAAGGCTTTTTCTGCTTCTAATGAGATGATTGTGTGAATTTTCTTTGTTTCAGTTTGTTTATATGGTAGATTACGTGCATGGACTTTTATATATTGAACCATCCCTGTATCCTTGGGTGCAGGCTATTTGGCCAAGGTGGATGATGTATTTGATGTATTCTAGGATTCGGTTTTAGAGTATTTTATTATTTTTGCAGCTATGTTCATGAGGGAGATTTGTTTGAGTTCCTGTTTTAGGTAAGTTTTATATCTCTAGGATTGATTCTGTTTCCTTTTTTAAATCTTGAATAGTTTTATTCATTTCCTTCTCTCATTTGATTGTATTTTCGTGTGTTTCCTTAAGAGACTTATTCCTTCACCTGTTTGATTATTTTTTTGTGTGTATTAATTTGCCTCTTTCAAGGCCTCTATCATTTTCACCACCTCCGACTTAAGATCGTTTTCTGGCACCTCAGGTGTGATAGTATCCTCAGGGCTTGCTGTGGTAGATCATGCGGTTTCCAGTGGTGTCATAAAGCCCTGGGTTTTGATGCTTGTGTTCTTATGCTGACCTCTAGCCACTTGTTTTTCCCTGATGTTAGCAAACCTGGCGGTGTCTGGTAGTTGGCCTCTAAGATTGTAGGTTTAGCTGTTTTTCTCAGTTGGTAACAGTCTTCTGGCTTTCCTGGGTGATAGCAGATCTCCCAGGATAGAGAGAACTGGTAGTCTCTGAGAATAGCATGGGGCAGTGACTATGAGGGATGGAGGAAGAGGAAACTGCTGTTGAGATATAATATATCAAATCAAATTAAATATTTTAAAATTTTAAATAAGAAAATGAAAAAAAATTATTTTCCATTTAATGATAGAACAAAATAAAAAAGTTCAGCAAGAGAATACAATTTATTTCATCTTGACAACTGTAAACAGGCAGAGGTAAGAATGAGGCATCTGTTGTTTTAGTATTCTTCCTGAAGATATGGAAACAGGAAGCCATAGACTAACCTCGCTTGGTATCATCCATCCTCCTTTAAAGATCTGCACTTGAGTAGATGTTTTTTTTTCCCCCCTTTCTCCTCTCTCCTAAAGATTTATTGAAAAACAGGACCTTGTCTTGAATTATTTCAAGGTGGGACAATACTAGCACGTTTTGGAAAAAGGTATTACCACTCTTACAAAGCTTTAAATTGCACAGATAACCCTGATTTTGATGCTTTCAGGATATCTCAACATTATGTTTCATGTCATTTGTTAGAACCACACAAATTATATTTCTATAAGTGTAAGAATTAACAACCACACAAACCAACAAAACATTCCAGTGTTACAATAATGACATATATAACTTGGGGGCCATCAACTTCTGTCTAATTGAATTTAAGGTCTATCTACTAAACAAACCTGGACCAGTTCTCCCCTTCTTATGCAAACTGCTTTTCCCCTTGTCCAGGAAGATCACCATATTGATGACCTTAGTGTGGCACAAGATTGGCATAGTGAACTACCATTCAGAACTTGTCTATTACCTTTCAACCACCTTGCCTCAGCCGCCACTCTCATAGATAGACGACCCTCAGCCTCATATTCTCCACAAGAACCATAGAATAACAAAACCCCTAATGACTGGCAAAAGAAACCTCCTTGCAACTGGCTGAGCAAAGTAGTTCAAGTGACTATCAAAACAATAAAGAATATTGATATATCCCTTGGTCATTTCTCTAGGGCTTAAAGACACTACACACTTAGGATGCACGACTCAGATGATTGTAGCTGTATCTGACTGACATAAAATTCTCTTGTCTGAAGTCTAGCAGAGTTTTAAAAATACAATGCATTCTGTCAAAGGATATAAATTATTAAACAGTTCTATCCAGCTATAACATCCATCAACCACAACAATAACCATGATGGCAAGATATGTATAAAGGTGCAACAAGTGGAAATCATAAATAGATGATAACCAACAGATATCCAAGCATACTAAAGCCCACTCAACAAAAGGGAAATCATGTTTGGTACTGAAAACTTTCTCATTTTCTCAGGGCTAGTGATGCCATGAACCTTAGGAAAGAATGCACTACCACCACTTTACTAGATCAGAATGATTCCTTACTATGTTCTAAATCTTATCCTTATAGCGGTAAATAAATGGAGTTACCGACATTCATCTAAAAATCTTCTCTTTACAGCAAATGTAGACTATCACATGAAACCACAACTAAACACAGTGCAGACATCAATGGAGCACAGGGTTCTATCCTCAATGGATATAGCTACAGCACAGCTCCTGTGTTTATTGCTTAGGGAACATTATAGAAGAGTGCATTTAATGGTTGTATGAATACAAAAATTAATAAATTAATTTAAAAAAAAAACAAAAAAAAGAAAGGTTGTATGAGCCAGAATGCCAGGAAGCCTACTATGAAAGACTAGATAAGCCTACTGTAATTGACTTCGTTAAAACCAAAACAATTACTGTACTGATAGACAAGTTAACATGGAAGGGAGAAAATTGGATGGTCCCTACCTTACACAAAGAGCTACAGGAAACTAATAAGTCTTGAGAGAAGGAAAATTAGTCGCTTTCCGGGATGAGTCTCCCTTATTAGTTGCCCAATTCAGTATGATCAATCCTGAAACCATTCACACACAACAAAAATACCTCAGCAGGATATATATATCCTGAGGTATTTTTGTTCACACACACACACGCGCGCACACATACACACACATAGCCATCTCCATGAATAAATTTTGAACTTTTTATTCTCTTACTTAGAAACTCTTGTGTATTGGACTAATAGCTGTGAACTATGTGTCTAGACTTGTGAGTGTTGGCAAATGTATTTAGAGCTTTGTGTCTGTCATGCAAGCACTCTGATAACTAAGCTACACATTTAGCCCCATGCCTTATAGTCTTTCTTGCCTCTATTTGCTCTTTGAATGAGAAACTTCCCTTAGTTTCTACTGGCTTAGTGGCTTCTTCCCTGCAGCATCTAACCCCTCAAAATGTTAAGAGTGCCCACTAGCTATGCTCCTTGGTGATGGCTTCTCTCCTAATCATCCTTCTCATAGCCATAGGTTCTCAAACGGTGAGACCTGGAATTTAATTGTTCGTTTCCTCCATCTTTATGGAAAATAATGTTCTCAGCATATCTTTCAAGCAGAAAATTCACTGAAAAGGCTTTCCCTTCTCATAGAGAAGAAAATGGGTGGCTCCCCTCTGAGGAACCAACTTCTACCTCACTAAACACCCATGAATCATAGAATTAGTGAATAAAGCCTCCTCCCCTGGAGTAGAGGTGTATTACACTATCAATGTTTAATAACTAAGACAAGAAAAGTTGAGTCCCTAGAAGTCTTCTGTGACTTATCTCTGTTCTGTTTCATCAAAAAAGGATAAATGTAAGGAAGGAATCTGGAAAAAGCAGGAATCAAATTGAGAGCATGTCTACAAATCTTAATGAATAATCAGTGTATTTAAAACACACTCACTCAGAAACCTTCCTAAGTATGTCATGCTGAGACTAAAAAAAAAAAAATCAGTTTTTAATAGAAGAGTTAAATTAAGTGTGGTTCTCTAAGATGCAACTCTAGAATCGTATAGTTCATATCAGTACAGTGCTTTAGCTACTTTACACATCAGTAATTGTTTCTAATAAGATGCTGGCATACTGAGAGCTTTGATTAAACACTCATGGTGCATTAAACAATTATGAGATATACAATGCCACTCTGGATGTATTTAATCACTTTTGGCAAGCCTTAGTTAGAAACAAATATACACTTTTAAATACAGCGTTAGTAAAATTAACAAACATATTAGAAAGCCAAATTTATACAGGAAATAATTGATCATAGGAATTCAGTGGAAGAAAACTGAAAAAAATAAGTCATTTATCTTGCAAAAATCTTTGTCACTTCCCGTCAAAAATAAAAGTACGAAAGCTTTGATGAATCCAGTTGGTACAATGCATGGATCAAAGTGTCAGACTGATAGGATCAAAGGGAACAAGATGAAGTGGTAATGTTGTGCACCAGATCTGAAACTGTGGCAATGATGACTGGTTCTCACAGGCTGGAACAGTGAAGCTTTGATTAGCGAACCTTGTTTGTACTGTGAGGGCATCAAAGTGGCAAATGCCTTATCAAATTGGGCAGAAGGCGATGGCTAATGGACCATCAGCGCTCACTAGAATTTCAGTACTGAAGTAATGCAAGCCAGGGCATGTATCCCATCTGCCACCTGGGAAAGTAAGGACACAGGAGACAGAATACTTTAATCCCTGGAAAGCTAGCTGATTATGACACCACTAAAGGATTAAATACCATTGTATTCGCTGCATGCATCATGAAAATTAAATCACATACTTTTGTTTAGAACATAAGACTATTGTTAACAGTTATTCCTTGTGCTTCCTATATTCCCACTTATTCTGCATAGTTCTATCAGATCTTTTACTACAAAATGAGATTATCTTTGAATTTCACGGTATATAAACCTGTGAATGCAAAGGATACTTCTCTGGGTGTGTTATCACTGGTAAGTCCACCCTCTAAGCAGGGAACAGTTAATTTTTAGTTCATTTTCAGTTGTGTTTTTGGATATTGGCACTTATTGGAAATCAATGTAATTTAAAACTTTATTTTAAAACATTTCTTGTATTCATTTGATTCAGTTATTTTTCTCTTCTTTCAATACTTAAAAGAAAATGTATTGTTTCAATATTGAACTACCAGAATAAAATATTCTTTAACATAGTACTATGATAATGTTCCACTTAAAATTCAGAAATAATTCGGTTGTATTAATGGTAATAAAATTAAATATCTTGCATGCCACTGGTTTGATTTTTGTTAATAGCTACAGAATGCAACCTCTGTGACCACAGGAGTCTTTTGTTTGTTATTTATTCTTTATTACCCTAGAACGTCCTGATACAACAGAGTTCAAAGTGTATTTGAAATCTCCCTGTTCCTCAGCTCTGCAGAAAAGACGAAGTTGTTCAGGTCTGCTACTCTTCAAGTAGAGAGTTTGCCCATCAGAGTATTGGCAGACATGGCAATGTGGAGTTATCAATATGTTCAGAGTTTTTGGTTCACACACTTTCATATTTGCCTTCCATGTGTGCATGCTTATGTTTGTGTGTCTGTGCATGCTCATATATATTCGGAATGCACATTTGAGAGACCAAAGGATTAAAAATCAGTGGCTATTATTTTAAAGTTTAGAGCACAAGCCTGAACTGAGGCCAGCCAAATGGAGATATGTCCAGCCTTAATGCCCTGAAGGGAAGAACTAGCCTCACTACATTCTTTCCTTCCTTCCCACTAAAGATACAGTTGCTAGGAAACCAGCCCATTCCCCTAGGGAGGGACACCAGATCATTAATGATTTGGAGACCTTCCTATAACCAAGCTATTCAAAATGCAACATCCCTTTTGTGTTTCAACCAATAGATCGTTGCCAGGCAGTAATCTCCTGCTTTGGGCATGCTGGGATGGATCAGAATCTTTAAATCACCCAACTAACCTGAGCAAGGGGCTCTCAGATCTCACTACTTCGGCAGTGGGGGTGTGAGCCCCAGCTGCAGCTTGTAATAAAAAGATCCTCATGAGTTTTTAAACGGACTCGACTCCTGGTGGTGGAGGTGTTTTGGGGTCTCATGATTCGGGCACGACACATTCACGTGTACACACATAGGCTTAGAGATCTGAGGCAAAACTCAAGTGTTAAACCTCAAATGCCATATACCTGTAGCAAGGTCTCTCATTCTCACACAAAGTCAAGTGCCGGGTTTTGTCTGTCTGCACTTCCTCAGCCCTGGAACTAAAAATGTGTATCTCTTCAGTATCAAAATCAGCTTTCTCCAGTAGAACTGGACATATTATGAGTGTATTGTCCATGCCTAGGAGTAGGTTTCCAACACTCAAAACAAAATATGAAAAACAAAATCCAAAATAATGCCAGTGGTGATTATGCAAGGTATTTTTAGTGGGTGTACTTTGTGTATGTCTTTCTTCTTGTGTTCTTTGTTTTCTTTTTCTTTTTCTTTTTTGGTTGATTCTTTAAAGGGGAGGATAAGAAGGAAAGAATAATGTGGAAGGAGTTTAGGGAGGGAAAAGTGTGATCAGAATATATTGTATGAAAGTATTTTTCAATTAAAAAACAAAATAGAAACAAAAGCCAAGAAGTTTAAAAAGCCAATCAAAAAACAAAAATCTTCAAATCTTCACACTTTTCCTGCTGACTGAATCTTCTTCCAGGTCCATTTCTCCATCCATTTAAAAAAGAATGTGATTCAGGTGCTTGACTACTCTCAGACAATGAATTCTTTCTCTCTCTCTCTCTCTCTCTCTCTCTCTTATTATTATTATTATTATTAGTAGTAGTAGTAGTTTTTACAATTAAATTCACTTTGCATACCAATTGTAGCCCCCTCCCTCAGCAATTCTGGTGCCACCATCAGTCCTTCTTCCTCCTTCATTCTTCTCCCCTGGTCCACTGATCAGGGAAGTCTTCCTCCCCTACTGTCTGACTCAAACCTACCAGGTCACATCAGGACTATCTGGATCCTCATCCTCTGTTGGCTTGGCTAGGTTGCCCCACCAGGGAAAAGTAATCAAGGGGCAGGCAACTGAGCTCATTTCAGAGACTGCCCCTTCTGCATTTACAAGAGGAACCACTAGGAGATTGATCTGTCATCTGAGCAGGGGGGTCTAGGTCCTCTCTACTCAAGGTTTTGCTTGATGCATCAGTCTCTGCAGTCCCCTCCCCTGCCCTTCTCCCTGGCCCAGCTTTTTTGGTTTGTTGGTCTCCATGTGGGGCTTCTGCCCCTCTGGGTCCTTATATATCCTCCATCTTCCAGAAGACTCCCTGAGCTCTGTCCAACATTTGGCTGTGAGTCTCTGCATCTGCTATGATCCCCTGCTGGGTGGAGTCTTTTAGAAGACTCCTGAGTAGGCTCCCAGCTTATTCCCTCTCTCTTACCACTTCCAGTGTCTTTCCTGTTTTCCCTTTTGAATGAGAATTAAGCATCTTCCCTTGTTGTTTAGCTTCTTTAGGTCTGTAGATTTTATAATATGTTTATCCTATATTATATGGCTAATATCTACTTATAAGTGAATATATACTATGTGTGTCTTTCTGCTTCTGGGTTATGCCACTCATGATAATCTTTTCTAGCTCCATCCATTTGTCCAAAATTTTCCTTGTTTTTAATAGTTGAGTAGTAATTCATTGTGTAAATGTACCACAGTTTCTATATCCATTCTTCGGTTGAGGGATATCTAGATTGTTTCCAGATTCTAGCTATTATGAATAAGGCTTCATTATAGCCAGTCCTGAAGAGACCTGATAAGCTAGGGTTAGATGGAGGGGAGGAGGTCCTTCCCTATCAGTGGACTTGGAAAGGGGCAGGGAGCAGATGAAGGATGGATGGGGGGATTGGGAGAGAATGAGGGAGGGGGCTATGGCTGGGATACAAAGTATATAACCTATGATTAATATAAAACAAAAAAAGAAAAAGAAAACAACAACAACAACAACAACAAAGAATAAAGCTTCAAAAACATGGTTGAACAAATGTCCCTGTTGTATGGTTGAGCATCTTTCAGATATATGACCAGGAGTGGTATAGCTGGGTCTTGAGTTAGCACTCTCCAGTTTTCTGAGAAAGTACCTGATTGACTTCCAGAGTGGTTGTACACATTTTCATTCCCACCAGCAATGGAGGAGGGTTCCCCTTTCTCCACATCCTCTCAAGTATGTGTTGTCACTTGAGGTTATTTTTAATTATTATTATATTTTATTATTTACAATTCATTCATTTTATATCCTGATTGTAGACCCCTCCCTCAGCTCCTCCTGTTTCCTGCCTCCCTTCCTATCCCCTTCCATTGGTCCACTTTAAGGGCAAGTTCTGCTCCTCTGCTATCTGCCCCCATCTTATCAAGTCTCATCAGGACTGCCTGGATCCCCTTTAACTATTCTGATGTGTGTGAGATGGAATCTCAGAGTCATTTTGATTTGCATTTCCATGGTGACTAAGGACATTGAGAATTTCTGTGTTTTTTTACCATTCGATATTCTTCTGTTGAGAATTTTATTTAGCTCTGTCCCCATTTTGTAATTATTTATTACACCTTATTCACTTTGTATCCCAGCTGTAGCCTCCTCCCTCATACCGTCCCCAAAACCCCTCTCTCATGCCTTCCCAAAACTCCCTCCCTACCTGTTCTCCTTCTATGCCCCTCCCCTAACCAATAATAGAGGAAGTCCTCCTCCCCTTCTCTCTGACTCTAGCTTATCAAGTCTCCTGAGGACTGGCTGCATTGTCTTCCTCTGTGGACTGGTAAGGCTGCTTCCCCCCTCAGGGAAAGGTGATCAAAGAGCCAGCCACTGAGTTCATGTCAGAGACAGCCCATGTTCCCCTTACTAGGTCACCCTTGGAGACTTATTTGGTTTATTTGTGTTTAATTTCTTGAGTTCTTTACATATTCTGGATGTTAGCCCTCTGTCAGATTTAGGGTTGGTGAAGATCTTTTCCCAGTCTGTAGGCTGTCCTTTTGTTCTGTTGACCATGTCATTTGCTTTACATTGAGCTTAGAGCCTGTGTTCTAGTCAGGAAGTTGTCTCCTGTGCCAATGAGTTCAAGGCTCTATCACACTTTTTCTTAGAATTCTAAAGTAGTCCCTGTATACCAAGTCAGGTGAAATTTATCTGAGCCTATCAGAGACTTAATTTACTCAATGAAAAAGTAGCAATATAGGTTTGGTATTAGTTTTCATCCTACAGCACTTGGACAACAGTTCTTTAAAATGGCATCACCCCTACCTGTGTACATGGAGTAATGCTGATAAAATAAGTAATGCTTTCAGTAAATAACTTGTTACTTTAAGCAGAAATTAGAATTGTTCCCAAGTACTAGGATTTCTTTGATAGTGTCCATGCTTTTGTGTATTATCCAAAAGGGCTTTGCATAGCTTACTGACTCTTTGCATAGCATAAAAGCCTCTGTGGAATTCTTTGCATATGTTCTCACAAGAGTAGCAGGAGGTGGAAGCAACCACTGCTGGGACAACCTTGCTGCCTTCTAACTTTAAACTCAGCCCTTGGGAGGGAGGTGCAGATGGACTTCCATGAGTTCAGGCTGAGGCCAGTCTTGTCTACAGAGTGAGTTCTAGAGTGAGGCCAGGGCTACACAGACAAACTTTGGGGCAAAACGAACAAAAAAAGAAACAAAAAGAAAGAAACTGACTCCCAGGGAGCTGTGCCAATGCCACATCTGCTTCTGTGGCCTTGAGAAATCAGTGATTTGTATTTTTTAATCATATATTTATTTTTGCTTTTGTTTTTCTTTGGTTTTGTTGTTTTTGAACATCAGACATAGTTAAAGATTGACCCACAGAAGTTAGTTTTCCTTATTATACTTTTAATAATTGAATGAATAAGCTTCACATATGGGGACAGGAACTGATTGATACATGTATTATTTTTCAAAATGCTGTTAATATGCCTCTAAAAATGAGGAAATTTTAAACTTAAGAATGTCATTTTAAGGAACATGAACTTTGCCAAAGGATAGTGGAGGCCATTGCTAAAAAGAGCATTTATTTGACAATTAAAATAGATTTGAGAGGCATGGAGTCAATTTGCGAATTGATTAAAAGGTAAAAAGCTTGTATGTGTGTATGTGTTTGTTTGTGTGTATCTCTGTGTGTGTATATTTGTATATGTTTCTTTATTTGAAACCAAAAATGTGTGCATTTTAACTCAGAGCTTGGTGAAATTAAAAGCTTTTTGTTGAGACAGGATCATTAGATTTTAATACCTGGTTTCAGACTTACTTTGTAGCCCCAAGTACTCTCAGGGTAGAGAGCATGCCGTCTCAGGACCCAGGGAAGTTTTGAGAGCTGTGCCACTGTAACTAGGAGGTACATTAGTGCTAAAGCATAAAAGGCACAAGGAAACACATTCTGTTCTTCCATCCCTCAACATAGTTAACGTCACTGGGAACATATTTTAGGAGGAAAATAAACTGATATTTTATTTAATTTAAATTCACTCCCTAAAATTAAACTGTATGATACATTTTCCTGTTCTGATAAGCGCAAGGCGATATCCTTCAATAGGGATTGACAATACAAATGTCAGTAGCCCTGTGACAAATAAATCCATGAGAACAGTTGTCAGTGTCTTGAATATACACAAACTTATAAATCACTCACACATATAATTATATCAGGAAGATCGCATCAAACCAGACCACACAGAAAAGCATTAGCCAAGACTCCTGCAAGAAAAAAAGTATATAGTCTGTAACTGTAAATTCTAACCCTTCATAGTTTAGTTATGAAAATTTTTATATTTGCCCTGAAACTTATTGATCCATTTTCAAGTAAAGATGCTTTATTTTATGTTCAGGTATAAGAGAAATCATACTTCTTAATTTAAAATGCATGTGGTAACACTTAGGAAAAAGTAGTAATATCATATTAACATAAAATATCCACTCCACAGAATGGTTAGGTTTAAATTAATTAAGAGCTTTTCAATATCAGAAGGTTAAGTCGTCAGTTAAACTGTTAAATATACCATAAAAATCAAAAGCAAATATATATCGTGCATTTCACTTCATTGTACTTATTGTCCAGTGTAAGTGCTGCAGCTTCCCAACTGCTAAACCACAGTATTTACACGGGTGTCATGTACTTTATTTATATTTAGTGCTTTAACTTGGATTAAATGTGAAAAACTTATCAATAGAATGAAATTTGAAAATTATATTGACATAAATACTAAATTTTAATGGAATATAACACATTTGGTCTACATTCATATTTCATCTCAGAAAAGCTAAATCTGTGAAATTAAAAAGTATTTATCACAGTATGCTGTAAGTCAAGTGATACATTTAGAAAATATTGAATTAACTTTGCTACTATTTGTCTAGGAGGGTTGCTGTGACCAACACGGCCAAGAGGATGACTGTCTATGGGAGGCAAGAAAATAATTTGGGTCAACATAACTAAGCTGCTGTTGGTTCAAACTTTGGGAGTCTGGTATAGTTTAGTTTAGACATATCTAAGCATACAGCACAATTTGATAAAAAAACTTTTCTGCCCATTCTTAATGCAATCACTTTATTTATTTTTATTTTTTACATTAGAGCAGAGTAAGCTAAATAAATATGAGACTTGACTACTTTGAAACTATTGGTGAAGTACATGGGCACCTTCAATAAAGATAGGTTCTATAATTGACTGAGAAAAGTAACCTTATGATAAAGGTCTGTGGGAAGAGAGAAACAAGCTCGTGATAAGTGTCAGGGAGGATCTAACATTGTCGTGGCCACAGAGAAAGTGTGAAGGTCACCAAGCTATTAATCACATCTGCACCCAGCCTTTTGGGCAGAAAACAGACTGTGTATCCTTTTCTTTGAAAAGAAAAAAGAAAAGTGTGTTTAACATTCCTAGTTCCCCTTCGGAGCAAAAGGACCTCCAAACAGCTGACATTTCTCAGCATATATAGAGAAGGCACTAGCTCTTAAATTGTTTTATTTCTAGAAGTCACTATATATTTTTCTAAACCAGTGAAGTTATTTTCTGAATATGTTGCTTTATTTCAGTGGTTCGAAACCTGTGAGTCATGACCCCTTTGGGTCTAAGACCATCTGAAAGCACAGATATTTACATTACAGTTCATAACAGTAGCAAAATTAGAGTTATGAAGTACCAGCGAAAAAAAAGTTATGCTTGGTGGTCACCACTACATGAGGAAATGTTTTAAAGAGTCACTATATTAGGAAGTTTGAGAACCACTAGTCTTCTGACTTAGCTGAAACTACTTCAATTAATATTATAATATAACAAAATTCCTAGTTATCTTTTTCTAGGTATAGCTTATTTTAATCAACATACTAGGAGTAGTTTAAAAAATGTAACAGTATGTCCTCTAATTAATTTCTATGTCCATTAATTTATACACTTATTTATCTGTCTCTCACCAATTTTTACTCTATTCCTTTTAAAAAGATGCCTAATTGAAAAGAAAGGTACACAAAGCATGGCATACTTTCAAACTCAGCCTTAGTCCAGTCATCTGTAAACTCTTAAATGTGAGAATTCACCTCAGCTTTACAGATGTGGCAAGGTATGCTAAGGCATACCTTACATACATATTAATTATATGGTAGACATCTACAGGGATTTAGTAGCTGATAACCATCAATATTTATTCAATTCCCCACAAATGTCTCTGAGGTTAATTTTACAAAGCTGCATACAAAACTTTACAAAAAAAGTGTCGGACAGTGTGATGGTTATACTGTCAGTTTGACAAGCTCTAGCTAGAATCACTGTGAAGCAAGCCTCTATAAGTGCTTGTGACAGAGTGTCTATAATAGGTTAGTCACTGGCTATAATAAGAAATTATTCCCATGAACTTAATTGAGGTGAGGAAAGGTCTTTCTATAACAGTGAGTGATACTATCCCCTGGGATGGGGTTCCAACTAAAGAAAAAAGAGAAAGAGGGATCTGAGTGTCTCCATTCAGCTTCCTCTGCTTCCTAACTCTATGTAGTGTCAGCAGATGCCTCAAGTTCTTGATAGGATGACTTTCTCATCAGAATAGACTCAGTTCTGGAAAATTTTAGCTGAAATAAACCCTTTTGTTCTGATAATTTTGCCATGGTAATGAGGCAAGTAACATAGAAATATTTAGTGTAGATAACTTAAAAATCTTACTTTTTAAGTCATAGACACTGACCTTGATATATCTGTTTATAAAAGGCATGTTAAGGAAGGTATTACTTAATTAATTGATGCTCTTAACATACTTATATATTCAAGAGCAATTTGTCTGGCATATTCAGATAATTTGGCTATTGCAAGCTTCATTTGTAGTGACTATGGTGAGTCACAACACTACCTTGAAGTTAACCTCACAGAACCTGTGACAGGATATGAATATTGGAATTTACGTACACACGTATCTGAATGCATTATAAACAGCCCCATTTTACTAATTATATTAATAGTACACAGAGAGTTGAATTAAGTTTTTCCTTCACTAGATTAGAGATATTAAACAAGGGAACATGACAGTCAGAGGAAAAGATTAGTCTTTACCTAGTTATGATTTATGAGGAGAATATTTTGAATCACAGAGCACTTACTAATCATTAGTCTTTGGAAACAGAGTATCATCTGTATTGTATCTGTTGAATGAGTTCCATTTAGATTTCTTTATATTATCCCTGCTGCATTTTGTTATATTAATTATAGTTTATTCCTTTTGTATCCCAGCTGTACCTTCTCCCCCATCCCCTCCCACTCCTTCTCTCCCTCCCTCTTCTTTTTCTTTTCTTTCTTTTTTTTTTACACTTTATTCACTGTGTATTCCCCTGTGGTTCCCTCCTCCTCCCCCTTCTGCACCCATGTCTCTTCCCAAGTCCACTGATAGGGGAGGTCTTCTTTTCTTTCCTTCTGATCCCAGTCTATTAGGTCTCATCAGGAGTGGCTGCATTTTTTATCTCTGTGCCCTGGTAAGGCTGCTCCCTGCTCAGGTGGAGGTGATTAAAGAGCAGGCCAATCAGTTCATGTCAGAGACAGTCCCTGTTTCCATTACTATGGAGCCCACTTGGACACTGAACTGCCATGTGTGCAGGGGTCCAAGGTTATCTCCATGCATGGTACTTAGTTGGAGTATCAGTCTCAGGAAAGACCCCTGTGCTCAGATTTTTTGGTTCTGTTGCTCTCCTTGTGGAGTTCCTGTCCTCTCCAGATCTTACTATTTCCCACTTCTTTCATACCCTGTACTCTGCTCAAAGGTTGGTCATAAGTTCAGCATCTGCTCTGATAGTTTGCAGGGCAGGGCCTTTTAGAGGCCTTCTGTGGCAGGCTCCTAACTTGTTCACTGTTTTCTCTTTCTTCTGATGTCCATCCTCTTTGCCTTTCCGGATAGGGATTGAGCATTTTACCAACAGTCCTGCCTCTTGATTAGTTTCTTTAGATATAGACTTTAGTAGGTTTATCCTATATTATATGTCTATATGAGTGAGTATATTCCATGTGTGTCTTTCTGCTCCTGGGATAGCTCACTCAGGATGATCCTTTCCAGTTCCCACCATCTACCTACAAATTTCATGATATCCTTGTTTTTTATTGCTGAGTATTTTTCCATTGTGTAGAAGTACCACAATTTCTGTATCCATTCTTCAGTTGAGGGGCATCTGGGACTAATATCCACTATATATAAAGAACTCAAAAAGTTAAACAGCAACAAATCAAGTAATACAATTAAAAAATGGGGTACAGATCTAACCAGAGAATTCTCAATAGAGGAATATCAAATGGCAGAGAAATACTTAAAGAAATGCTCAACATCCTTACTCATCAGGGAAATGCAAATCAAAACGACCCTGAGATTGCATCTTACACCCATCAGAAGGGCCAAGATGAAAAACTCAAGTGACAACACATGCTGGAGAGGTTGCGGAGAAAGAGGAACCCTCCTCCACTGCTTGTGGGAATGTAAACTTGTTCAACCACTGTGTAAATTAGTCTGGCACGTCCTCAGACAACTAGGAATAGCGTTTCCTCAAGATCCAGCTATACCACTCCTAGGCATATATCCAAAGGAGGCTCAAGTACACAATACGGACATTAGCTCAACCATGTTTGTAGCAGCTTTATGTGTAATAGCCAGAAGCTGGAAACAACACTGCTGCCTTTTTTAACCATGGATCACATGGCCAAGGCATCATTTTATGTTTGCTCCAGCATCTAACTGAAGGTTCCGGTTCTCTTTCAGGAAAGTCAGTTTTTCTGGGAATATAAAACTTACATTTCCAGGATCAATTTTCTGTATAATTGCTGCTGCTAGAATTAACAATGATCACCACCATGCCCGGCTGTGTGTTATGTGTTTAAAGAACCAGCTTTAGAATAGGAAAAACGCTGTGACTAATGCTACTTTACTTACGGTGTCTTTGTAAAGTCAGAACCTTTGTATGACAAAGGCCTTGTAAACTTTTTGTTTATGTATAAGAATAAATGAGGATACATTAAAAAAAAGAATTAACAATGATCTTCAAATTTGGTTGTAGAAAGCTGGGTGATTGATAGATATTCAAAATAATCAAAACAGCAACTGCAGATAGCAGTTGTTCAAGAAAGACTTCCTTTTTAACAAGATGACAACTACACATGGTTAAAAGTTTAGAAAGGGTTTTTCCTTCCCTTTAGGGTGTGAGGAAACACTGTGAATTCAAATGGGTTCTGTGCCTTGTAAGTTGTTTGCATTCTCTAGCAATTCTTAGCTTAATGAGCCTAACAAGCACTGGACTGTATTGTGTGAAAGAGTGGGTCAGCATTCTCATGTTATTATTGCTGCTCTTGAGAAAATGAGATTTTTCTAATGCTAACACTGAAAATGTTCTTTTACTGTGTATGTTAGTTGGTGTTTTAGAAGCTGATGACACTAACCAGGAACAGAATTTTCCCTTTCTCATGTGAACTTTTTTTTTAATTCCCTTAATGTATGCATTTAAGTAAAACATGAAATAATTCCATTCTTTTACTACACTGCATACATTCAAATTATCCTTATTCTTCACATTTTTCTTATATTCTTCTCTATGCAATAAACACTAAGAATATTCCCTAACATCATGCTGGTTAGCATATATCTTTATCATATCTGAGTAGGGTTGCTCTTTTTATTTTTTTTTCTTCTCTGTACCTACTGGAGAGTTATTGTCTGAGCTGTCTCTAAATGCTGTTCTGTTTTTACATCATATTAAGCTTTTTATTTCTTATCTTATGTAATCCTTTAATTTTTCTCCCCTACCCAATTAATTCAAAGTAGATTTTTCACGTACAATAAATAGTGATTATAATTTCCCATCCTTCGACTCCTCCCAGTTCTTTCCTACTCTCCCATCCTGATCCACTTCTTTTCTCTCTCTATTAGAGAGAGAACAAGGGGTCCAAAGAGCTAATGACAAAGCATTACAAAAGAAAACATAAGGTAAAACAAAAGTCATCACAACGAAATTGGACTAAGCAAACCAACAGAAGGGAAAGAGCTAAAGGACAAGACAGCAGGATCAGAAACCCACTCATTCCGACTCAGGAGGGTGGTAAAAATACTCAACTGGAAGCTGTAACATATGTGCAGAGCCCTGTGCTTGCTGCTTCTGTCTCTCAGTTCATATGTGCCTTGCTTATTTGATTTAGAGGGCTTTGTTATCCTGATGTTCTCCAGCCCCTCTGGCTTTTAAAATCTTTCAGCCTCCTCTGATGGGGGGTAGGGAGGTTGAATGGTAGGAGGGAAAACTGTTTTCCTTAGCTCAGATGGGGGAAAAGTTGATGGAGAGATCCCATTTAGAGTTGTGTATTTCAAAGTCCTTTCTCTCTCCTTCTCTCTCTTCCTAGCTCCCAGAATAATGCCTAGATAGGGTTCTCTGAATTTTTTCCCATTTGCTGCAGGAGTAAGCTTCTCTGGTGATGTCTGAATAAAACACTGATCTATTACTATAGCAGAATATCATTAGGTGTCATTGTATGACTGTTATTTTTCTTATTTTAAGACCAAGAGTATTTGGGTTTACTTTAGGCTGCTGAGCTACCTCTTCTTTGTGTCTTAGTCACTTTAGTAGTGTTGGGTGTGGGATCTATCTTGGAATGGGACTTAAGTCAAACCAAACATTGGTTGGTAACACCCACAAGCTTTTTGCCACCATCAACCTAGTATATTTTGTGAGCAGAAAAGATTATAGATCAAAGCCTTGTTGACTGGACTGATGTTTATATTTCCTTTTTGTTGGTCTGCAGAATATCTTCCCATATAAAAGACACAAGAAGATAGGGGTGAAGGTTCTATGTAAGTGCCATATTCAATTGGTGGTGTAGATGTTTTCTTCAACAATGGGCATTGCTATCTGTTTGCAAAAAGCAACCTATCATTTAAGCAACCACCTGGGTTGTTTGGTGATTCCATGGAACCCCCTTGGCCAAAAATAAATCCTCCTACCCCCCAATTTTACCTAACCCAATACCAGTACTGGAAGCTTCATTTGGTAATGAGAGTGGCCAGTTGGGGCTCTGTTTCCCTCATTATTTGGAGACTTCATTAGGATCATCTTCCTGTTTTAGGAAGTTTCCACTGCACCGGGTTTCCATACCACCCCTCAAATGCTCCTCAATTCTAGCTGTTACTCCAGTATTCTCTCCCTCAACCCCATCTCACATTCCCCTTTTCTCCTTCTCTGCACATCCCCATAACACTCACAAAATCTATCCTATTTCCCCCTCCCAGGGAGATCCATGTGTCCCCTTAGTCCCTTTCTCTATATTTAACCTCTCTGGGACTGCAGATTATAGTTTGGTTAACATTTATTTAAAGGCTATTTTACTCTTCTCATCTTCTTTTCAAAGCTTCTGATGGCAAAATTGGCACTGACTTTAGTGAAAAGAATATAATAATAGCTCATTGACAAAGCTGATTATTATTATTTTGATACAATTCCTTCCCTAACTCCACACCCAGAAAACACATATATACACATTCAAATTTAAGATAGCAACTATCACTCCAAGTCTAAGCTATGAAGTTGAAATATCAAATAACGATAATCCAGACATTATTTTAGTCTTAAAATTTCTTCTGACTGCAATAAAAGAAATAAAAATAAATACATGTAAATTTCTGTTGTTTGAAGATGGACGTTTATATTATTAATTTTCAAGAGCGTATTATTTGATAGATTATAATGTTAACATAATTAATATTCAAATTTAATACCAAGGTTGGTATCATCAATGCTCGTTTGGTTGAACAAATGGGATGGACATTGAGTGGAGGAGAAAACAAGCAACAGGACAGGAGCATGCCAAGGAGGACCTCTGGGGGGTTCAATGTAGCCATGTATCAGAGCAGATATTAAGATTCGCGATCAAGCCTTTGACAGAGGGCGAGAAGTAATGATAGATCTGGGGGAGGTTGTTGAGACTTGGGGAGAACAAGAGCTCCACAAAGACCAAACTGAGCAGGGCACAGGGGTCTTGTATGAGACGGTGTGGATGTGGCCTGGAACCCCCGCTCAGATCGGGCCCATGATAGCTTGGTGTAGGACTGAAGACCCTAGCAAGGGCAACAGGGACTGTTTCAGTCATGAACTTGATGGCTGACTCTTTGACCCTCCCCCATACAAGCCAGGGAGTGACAGACTGGCTAGATCCCAGGGGAGGACATTGCAGCCAGCCCTGAGGAGACAGGATGAGCTGGGGTTGGATGGAAGGGGAGGAGGTCCTCCCCTGTTGGTGGACTTGGAGGGGGCGGGGAGGAGGGAGA
>CM053766.1:32508619-32526609 GCA_028658305.1 Pachyuromys duprasi | reverse complement strand
CTGTTTCAGTCATGAACTTGATGGCTGACTCTTTGACCCTCCCCCATACAAGCCAGGGAGTGACAGACTGGCTAGATCCCAGGGGAGGACATTGCAGCCAGCCCTGAGGAGACAGGATGAGCTGGGGTTGGATGGAAGGGGAGGAGGTCCTCCCCTGTTGGTGGACTTGGAGGGGGCGGGGAGGAGGGAGATGAGGGAGAGAGTGGGAGGGTGGGAGGGAATGAGGGAGGGGGCTACGCCTGGGATGCAAAGTACCTAACCTGTGATTGATATAAAAATAAATAAAATTTTAAAAATCTAAAAAAAAAGTAATAATCAAGAAATAAAATTAGAAATAAAAAAATTATTTTGTTCATGAAATACCCTTGTTAATGTGAGATCTTAAACCTCTGTAATGAATAGTGCTTTGATATTAGCTGATTTCTAATAAAGATTGCTTTATATGCCCATGAAAAAAATTTTCTGTTGTTTGAAGATGGAGGTTTATATTATTAATTTTCAAGAGCGTATTATTTGATAGATTATAATGTTAACATAATTAATATTCAAATTTAATGTGGGCTAATATTTGTAAAATAACCAAATTATTCTTTAAACCTAAATTAGATATGCAGTATGGTTTTTATACCCGTTGCAAGGGCATGTGGAGAAAGGATTAGAATGGGTGGGTGTGACTCTACTGAAGAACACATGGTGACTAATTCCTGTTGGTTCTGCCTGTTTTGAAACATACTTGTTCTGAACAACTGCAAATTTTATGAAACACATATTACCTGTGTAATGAATTAGTTTTTTTTTTTTAAGGAACTTTGAATTCGACTAACATGACCACTATGAACTTGTGTGTGTCACAAGCTTCTTTTCTGTTTGCATACATTTAAACCATCTGTAATAAGCAAGCCATTATTAGTTTGCCCTAAATAAATTGCAGTCATCTATGCTTATAAAATTAACATACTAATTAACTAGATATAGTGTTATATGTTTAATATAAGGGTGAGCTTAATTGTAATGTTTAAGGTTCATCTCAACCTTAATGCTTTCTGCTTTTCATTTCCCTGCTGAACAAATTTATCTTAATACCACCACATAAATATTGCATTTTTGGCAGTTTCTTCTGATTTTCTTGTTAACCTTAAAATTTCATAGAATGATGGAAATAACAAACCTAATCTTTTTACAAAACATTCTTTACATCATATTAGAGACAAACTTACAAAATAGAAAGCCATTCCAAGATATACGTTATCTAAATTTCATCAAACTCTTTTTTTTTTCTGTGTATTATACATACTCTGGCAAAATTTCCGGTGTCTTTAGATTGAATTTAAGTATTTTAAAGGTAAAACTTTTGTCTTAGTAAATGGATAATTTTAGGTGTTCATTTAAGAGATGACAGCCCAGGAACTTTTGCTATTAGACAACTGGACTACTTCCTTACACTCCTGGTGTTCAGTAAGAACATCCTCATATCTCTCTAATATTAGAACGTTTTTGGTAACAGTATAATTACTAATTCACTTGAAAATCTGTATTTTGAAAATGTATGAAGAACAAGTTCAAGAGAAGCTCATTAAACAGATGGAAGGGCGACTTGACAACTTGTCAAGAACATGAGAAAATGAGAAATGTATTTATTTGCTTAAATTTTGTTATTGGTAACTTTACAGCTTTGACTATCTTGTATAAATGCAAATAGTACTTTGATAATGGGTCTGCATTTGTGTATGTTTCTAGCCAGTGAGAAGGTTGGTGACTTCAATAATGATTACGTTGTGCATTTCAGCTGAAGTCTATATAATGAAGGGAAAGCTATTCATTATAGGCACTTTCAGTGTTAAAGGTATTGTAATTGTTATTTGTAATTGATATTGTAATTGCTCTTTAAAATTGATATTTTCATTGTTGTTTTTGTTTTCTCAGAGAAAGGGATAAGACAGGAGTCATACCCAAGCTTCATGAATATACCCCTTAGGCTGATCCCAAAACTTTTCTATCTATCACTAGACCTAGACCTGGAAGCTTCTAGCTTCTGTACAACTGAATCTTTTGCAAGCCTAGACCTTGAAGGCTAGAGCTTCTAACCTCTGTCTGCTAACCTAAGCCTAGAATGTTCTTTCTGACCTCTGGCTGGCTGGCTCACCTCAGGTGTTCAGGCTCAAATCTTCTCTTCAAGTTGACTGATTCAAGCTGGCTTCTCTGTGCTTGTCAGTGAAATGCTCTGCTTGGAAAAAAACTCTACAAACGGAACTGTAGGCAATCAGCTACACTCAACTGAACTGCACTGTACTGCACTAAATTTCACTGAACTGTACTGTACCCCGAAACTCTACTCTACTGTTTCCATAAACTCTCTCTCTATGCACTGCTCTTTAAGTAGCTTCTCTTTCTTTTTGTTTTCCAGAAAGTGTGTGTATTCTATCTGTGACTCATTCTGTTAAATCTTTCTCTGATTCATCATTTTGTATACCACTCAATTAGATTTCACTTCCAAACATGCCCTCTTCCTTCTATAAACTAATCTCATTTCAGGGGATTAAAGTGTATGCTAAGGGTGTGTTTATATTCCAGCCAGATCACATACATAGAAGGTCTTTAGATGTGATCCCTTGCCAGAGCATCCATGTTGCTGGATTAAAATTTCTCTATAAGATTTGTTATAAAATGCTTAATATTTCATACTTAAGGAATGTTCAGTAAATTGCACCTCATTGTTTGTTAGCATACTTATTAAATACTTAATGATTTAATTACTTATTGTATTTACTATATGCAATCCAATATTTTAGCATTCTTTTATAAGTCCTGGCCAAGTCTTTAATAATTTCATTCAAAAAAACTTAAAAAGTCTTGTGTATTACTTTGCTACAAATAGGTTATCCATGTACCAGTACTTTTTGTGTAGGGATGAGAGTGTTAAAATATTATCATCTCCCAAACACAAATAAGTTATATTATTTTTTTTAATTTTAAAAGATCTTTATTCGTTTTAAAATTCATGGTTTTAAATTTTTTAATAATAGTTACAGTTTATTAACTTTGTATCCCACTTCCTCATTCCCTCCCAATTCTACCCTCCCTCCCTTATATTCTCCCTGCTCCTTTATAAGTCCACTGATAGGGGAGGACCTCCTGCCGTTTCATCTGACCCTGGTTTATCATGTATCTTCAGGATTGGCTGCAAAGTCCTCCTCTGTAGCCTAGCAGGGCTGCTAATATTCTAAAAGGTGGTGAGTTGTTTGGTATCTGATTTTTTTATGGATTAAAAAATATTGACTGCCAATATTGCATAGATAACTCCATAAACTTTTTTTTTATAAATTCATTCAAATATAAAACATATTGCATGACTGTTTTGAGAATTTGTTACTTTGATTGTAGCTATGACAAATTCCTTTAAATTTTTTTTTCCCCATGGCATGCAGTTTGAGGGTAAAATCCATTATGACCAGAAGGTATTGTGGTGAACTCTGTAGTTTGTTGATGGATGGTTCTGTAAAGTGTACATTCAAATGCTGATTTATGTACCAAGAGATCTGGTTGCAGTTCAGATGTGTGCATTGTCATTGTTATTGAAGAACCTCCTGTCTCAACGTTGTTTCCATCATCTCTAATTGGTTAATAAAGAGCTGAACAGCTAATAACCAGGCAGAAGAATTGAGACAGGACTTACAATCCCAGGAGAGGAGTACCAGAAAGAGTGAAAGAAGGAAGGAGATGACACCATGTTGAGGACTACATGAAAGAGTCACCATGAAGAAGCAACCAGGAACAATAGCAACCAGGCTGATATTTAAATGTCAGATAATGGGACAAGTGCCAAGGAAGTAGGACAGGCCTACATAAGTATTTGCCCAGTTATATTGCTTGAAGCTTATTAAATAAATGTAATAGGTCTCCATATCATTATTTGGAATGTAGAGTGGGCATAGAAAAACATATACTTATAATATTAAAGCAGTTGCAGGAACATGAGGCAGCTGTGCAGGGCCATAAGGCAGCTCTACAAGTTGCAGGATATTTAATTACATTGTAAACCCCAAGATTGTGAACTGGAAAAACGTGTTTCATGTTGTGGTATGGCTCAGCCCTCATAGTTTTAACCCAAGAGCTTTTTGTTTATTGTAAACTAATAGTTCTGGTGTGGTTCAGCCTTGGCACACACTTTTAACCCAAGAGCTTTCTGTAAACAAGAGCTAAATAAGTCAACCCATATTTCAAGAGACAGTGCTAGCAATCAGTTGATAGGGACTGAACAGAAAAACACAGAAAGGGACTCTGGGGAAGAAAGGAATATATTTAAAACAATATAGAGAGGAGAAGGGACTTTTTTCTTCTGGGACATCAACTAAATAGGAATATTGGCTGGTACTTTCTCTCCCTCTGAACTAGCAAGTTTTCACCACAGCATTTGACTCCTGAGTCTTTATTGGTAAAAATCAAATTTTCAATTTTGTTTTTAAAATGACACATTTGCAGTTGGGAAGCTGAGTGAGGTAGATACTGGGTTCTGTTTACCTCCTCCTCCTTCTTCTTTTTTGCATTCATTGTGTCCCCACCCCAAAGTGTGGTATTGCTCATGTTCAGGATGGGTTTTCTCTTCTCATTTAAACTTCCATAGAAACATCCCACAGACACTCTTTAAAATGTTTGTAAACATTTTAAAAACGGGAATCCTACATATATTCAAATTTTAATCAAGGCTGACTTTCATATATGGGTAAAGTACAAGCAAACACTATTATATTATCATCCAGAATAAATAATTAAGGTGTACATCTTCTGAAGCCAATATTTATTGCTGCTTTTTCTTCAACAATAAGCCCTGACAAAGCCTGAACATCCACTGAAAATCTGTTGATTGTATAATTAAACACCCTTTGCTGGGCATATACCCGTAATCCTAGCACAGGAGGCAGATGTAGGCAGATATCTGTGAGTTTGAGACCAGTCTGGTCTAAGAGCAAGTCCAGGATAGCCAAGGCTACACAGAGAAAGTCTGTTTTGAAAAACCAAAAAAAGAGGAAAACAAAAAAGAAAAACTTTGGTGTTAGGAATAGAACAGGGAACAAGTATGAACTTGTCAGGATTTTTTTTTTCTGCTATTTAACATATGTAACACATACAGCACCAATTATATTCAGCAAGTTATCACCAAAATAATAGTGTCATATAACTAGGATAATAGGATACAAGGAACTGATATTAAACAAGATACAGAACAGAAATCCATAGCCTCAACTTGAGCCTCTGTCAAATCATGGGAATGAGAACCCAGGAAATACTGAGTAAAGGAGGCAAAAACAAAAAAAACAAAAAACAAGAAGAGAAAGAAGATTGACTCTGGATGTCTCTGCTTGAGAAGGTAGACATTTGCTATCTTCATGATGCTGAACATTTCATTTCTAGAGATAACTAAAATATGGAAAGACATTGTTTTAAGAGCTCTAGAGAAAAGTAGATTGGTCAGTGCCTTTTAAGGCATAAAACCCTTTTCTGGGTGACAAGAACTGATGTTTTTTGTTTTTTTCTTTCTTATAGAACCGTGTTGTTCTACTTTGTAGATAGGAAAACATCTTAATGGATGAAGTCTCTTTTTTATGAACATAAAGAATATTAAGCACAGTATAAAAATAAAACTATAGATGTAATTACATAAACATTAGTAATATAATAAATAATGTAATTATTTTAATTATCTGGACGTTAGTAAAAGTGGTGTGAACAGGATTATGGATTAGGTTAAGACAAGGAAAATGGGATAGGTAAAATCGTTCAAATACAATTAAAGGTACATGCAGATGTAATGAATCAGAAGGATGGAAATGCACAAGGACCAGAAGTTCAGTGTCTTCAACTGAAATGAAGTGGTATTGCTCTAATAAATGTTACACTAGTGGTCTCAGTCTCTCTGTTTCAGCAGATGCCGAGGGTATGGCAAGAACTAAAAGCTGACATGAAGCTGAAAATGCCACAGAGTGAAAGGCAGTAATCAATACATATGCACAGTCTAGAAAGGTAATGTTAACAGCATAAGAACGAAAAAGAGAGCAGTGATTTCAGTGGCCACACATGAGGAAGAACCCACTTTAAAAATACCCATGAAAATCTCTCTATATAGTGTTGTACCGTGAGTTTGCCTAAATGATAAGAATAAGGAATAGTTTTAATAGGAAATAGAGTTTGAAAAAAAGGCATAAATACACTAGGAATTAGATAAGTAGTCAAAAGAGACAATTAAGCAGAAGAAGGCCGGGTTGTGAGTGTGCTTTATCTGGAGAAATCAAGAAAGAATAAAAGGGAGAAATGTGTGATCTTTTGGAACAGCGTAATTCATAAGGCAGAATGAAAACACAACCTCCAAAAAGGGAAATGTATGGTGTGGAAACACTAAGTCCCAAAGAAAGTCTAGTAAAAGTTAAATACATAAAGTTTGAAGGTACATTAATTTGATTTCTAGTAGGAGTGATTTATAAATATCATTAATAACAAAATTCAGTTTAAACCCAATCAAAGTTTCTTCATGCTCAAATATCAAATGGTTTATAAAGCTAATGTTTACACATAATATACAAGAAATTAAGTTTAAAAGATGATTATTTTCCACTGAACATAGTTTACTCATCCTTAATACATTAGACACATGCCAAGAAAAAATGCAGTGCATTTCAACAGAGTATCTAACAAAAGAAATTATTTACATAATTAACTGTTGAACAGAGAGTATATCATATCAATAGACAGGAAGACATTTTAAGTCTGCTTCTGCAAGTAACAAAGAACCATTGCTGACTGACCAGACAGAAATATAAATGTAATAGTATTAAGAAAAAACACTTTTATACTTTCATTATTATTATTATTTATTACAATATATTCACTTTGTATCCCATATGTAGCCCCTTATTCCTCTCCTCCTGGTCCCACTCTTTCTCTCCTCATCCCTCTATATCCCTCCATCAGTCCACTGATAGGGGAGGTTTTTCTCTACTACTCTTTGTTCCTAGTCTATCAGGTCTCATCAGGACTCCCTGGAGCATCTTTCTCTGTGGCCTAGTAAGGCCACCTTGCTAGGAAGAGCTGATCAAAGAGCAGGCAATCAAGTTCGTACCAATGACTGCTCCTACTCCCCTTACTAGGGAACCCCCATGGAGACTGAGCTGCCCAGGGGTCACTCATGAGCAGGGAGATCTAGGTCTTTTCCATACATGGTCCTTGTTGATTCATCAGTCTCTGGGCCCAGATTTTTGGCTTTATTGTCTCCTTGTGGAACTCCTGTTCCCTCCAGATCTTTCTGTCTCTCCCTTCTTCCCTGCACTCTGCCCAAAGTTTGGCTATGAATCTCAACCTCTGCTGTGATAACCTGCTGGGTAGTCTCTCCAAAGCCCTCTGTATTAAGTTCTTGTCCTGTTCCCTGTCTTTTCCCACTTCTGATGTCTGTCCTGTTTGCCCCTTCTGAATGAGGATTAAGCATCTTCCCTAGGGTCCTCATTGTTGTTTAGCTTCTTTAGGGCTAGAGATTTTAGTATGTTTATCTTCTATTATGTCAACGTCCACTAAGGGAAGAAGGGACAGTCTCTGGCATGCTTTTTGCTTTCCTGGTCAGGCGAACTTACTAGACGACAGAGAAAGCAGATCCTTATAATTTCGTTTTAAACGTGGTTTAAGTTTTTGTTTAGAGAAAACATTTCTCTGTGTAGCCCTGTCTGTAGTGGCGCTCACTCCATAAACTAGACCGGCCTGGAACTCAAAGATTCTCTTGACCCTGCCTCCCAAGTGCCCGATGGAGTCTGCACCAGGTCCTTTGCTTGTTAGCTTGGTATTTTTGTGGGAAAGGGTGCATCTCTGACTTTTTTGCCTGTTCAGTTTTGGGAAGAGTAGAGGTAGAGGGAGTTAGCAGGAATGGAGAGAAGGAAAACTGTAGTTGGGATGTATTTTATGCGAGAAGAATCTATTTTTAATATAAATAAATTTAAATGATTTAAGAACAGTAAAATATGGATGAATGAATCTCAATGTAATATCTCTTTAAAACAACAAAGCACTATTAAATAATAAATACAATGTACTGTAAAAGTCTGTATTTCAAATCCTATGCTTGATTGAGTTCTGTATTTCAACAACATTGACGTACCAGAGTTACTTACCTTTTTGTCAAAAGACAGAATTTCTAGGTCAAAGAAATTCAATTTCCAGCAAGGAAAGATAAATAATAAAGTTACATTTGTGGCAATTATTTCTTAACAAGAATTACAATGTGCATCTATTTACCCTGAAATAATTGGAAAATTGAATTTGTTGGTTAATTGAACATCCTTGTTAATTGACATTTGTCAAATATATTATACATGGATTAGCAACATTCAAAGACCTAGAATAAAACTGCAGGCATTTTAAAACTGAATTATAGCCTAAGTGTCTTCCTACCTAGATGATTCTGACTCATCAATTTTTACAAATGTTCAGATATTACATGATATCATTGATTCAAATTCATCAACAGTAATTATGCTTGTATATGTAGGAGTAAAAGGTAAAACTAATAAAACATAATTATTATTGACTCTTGGACATAGCCTGAACTGTAATTAAGTAAAATTAAGACAAGTTGTAAAATGTAATAATTTTTGTTAGTGATAATGGTGTCTTGAACTAATGGTGAATGCTCTTATTATTAATTAGTAAAATGATGTGTACCTACCTAGCACAATTCATTTTCTAAGAAAATTATTACCTCGTCTACATTAAATGTTATCATTACTGTATTTGTACTTCTTTTTACATTTTACTTATTTGTTAATAAGGTAAGCTAATGAAAAAAGCAGGAATACTGCATTTGTGTTCTAGAAAATGCAGAACAACAAACTGACTCAAAGAAAACTTTTAATTTTATTTACTTTTAGTAATTGTTATCAATTTGTCTACAGAGTTTAAGCATGTCATATCACAGGATGCCTACATGAAAAAATGTATTGCACATTTTTATATTGATTGAAAAATTATACCTCTTTTCTTGTTGGAACTGTCAAAAATCTACCACATGTCTTCTCTTTTCCACAAACTTTTGCCTTCTATGGTTTCAGTTTACTGTGCTCAAACATGAGCCAACATTTACTCAGTGGAAAAAATTAGAAGAAAAACAATCAGTTTAAAGTTGTACACCATATAGTGTGATGAAATCATGCACTTTCCCATCTGAGTAACAGAAATTAATTTTTAAATTTAATTTGAATTTTGTATGTGTGTGTGTTGTTTATGCCAGGTGTGTATAGATGCCTGAGAATGCTAGAAGAGGTATTGGTGCCACTGGAGCTAGAGTTACAGACTGTTCTGAGAAATCTGATATGGGGGCTGGGAACTAAACTCTAATAATGGAAAAAGCACTCTTTACTGCTGAGCTACTTCTACAGCCTAGAAAACTATACTATATCCATGCCTGTTCCTGGGATCCTAGGGAGAATATTTATTTACATAAAACTGGTATTAAATACGTTGTTACATTTATTCTACATTGTTACTGGTAGTTTTTAATTTCTTGAGTAATTTATAAATTAAAATTTATTTATAAATGGTAAGTGTAAAAAAAAAAGAAAAAAATGGTAAGTGTACAGTATCTTACAGTATGCCTAGGTTAAAGTATAATTTAAACATTGAAGTATCCATTGAGTCCTGTAACACATCACTTCTGCAGATTAGATTCAAATAGGTATGCATGGATGTAGGAAATACAAATTTTTTGTAATGGCATTGGCCTTTTATACTACAAATGAAATGTCTTGAAAATACTTATTACTTTTGAAGGAAAATGTCTCATAATGTAGTGTCCTCAAAAAAGACAGGCCACAAAGAGCAGAATACCATCCATTTAGTATCTATACTCTGTTACTTCTTAAGTAAACACCACATTAATGAGGTTTAAACTAATATGGATGATATTGGTTGTTTCCTGAGAAAGTTCTAGACTTTTACATAAGTGTGATCATATTATATTATTATTCTTAGGGCCTGTTTCCTTCATTTAGCAAATTTACTTGGACAATAAACTGCATATCACATATAATTACAATGTAAAAATGTAACTTAGTTATATTGCTCAGCCACAATGTATTACAGGAACCTAGGACAAATTGTTTTTTTTTCATTTCCTAGTTTATTGACAGAGGTAAGGAAAACTAATATTAGCATTCTTAATGATATGGGATGGAATCTCATTGTATAAAATTTTCTCTATATTTCCTTGACAGCTAGGACCTCTCCAATTATTTAATATATTTTATTATCATTTTTATTTCTTATTTTGCAAAATTCTCTTCAAGATTTCCCCCAAATTACTGATTGACCGACTGAATTTTTTCTTTATACATTCTGCAAATTTGTTACCTATTAGACATATGTGTTCAAATATCTGTACTCACCTTTAAGGTTGTCTCCTCACTCTCATGGATGTTCATTCCCCAAATGTGGGTTTTTTTTTTTTCAATTTTATGCTAACTTACTTTGTAATTCTCAGGATTTTTTTTCCCCCTGAGCTATGGAAGGCCTCTCCAGAAAGCCTTATCCATGCATCATAAAGTGCTTGCCCTGGCTGTTTCATAATTTCACATATTGTGTAAATATGATCTATTTGGAAAGATCTTATGAAGAGTAAAACACGGACATCTAGATTTTTCCATTCGTGAATGCCTATAATTCTTACCACTTTTGTTATAGTAATTGCCTTTTCTCCAACATGGACTGTCAAAGTTTTATCAGAAATCAGGTGGCCATAGCATAGCAACAGAGTTTCTAGTTCCCCTACTCTATTTTATTGGTCTATTTTGTTCCAATAACATATGTTCTGTTTTGGTGATGAGGCTCTGCCATAGTAATTATTAATCTGGAGTAGATATGACTCCGGTACTGTTTTTTTTTTTCCTGGTTACATTGGTTTCATATAAATTTTAACATGTTTTATGGTTCTGTGAAAATTATAGTCACAGTTTTGATGGGAGAATCCATTCAGTCTGAGTGTTGTTCTTGGTAGTGTATCCAATGTGTGAACATGGAAGCTTGCTCCTTTTTCTAGACTCTTCTGTATTTTCACTTCTTTGTGCTTTACCATTTTCATTTTAGAGGGTTTTCCATCTCCTTTAGTGTATATATCCATTGTTTCATTTTATTTTGGAACTACTTTGAATGGGATTTTTATTTCTGATTGTTTTTGTTTTGAAGGTTTTTGTTGTTGTATATGAGAAGGCTTCTAGGTTTCATATGCTGAGTTTTTAATTCTGCTCTTTGTCAACAATGCGTATCACACCTGAGAATTTTCTGGTGAAGACTTTTTTATTATCGGATTGCATCTTCTACAAACAGAGGTACTGTTACTTTCTTCTTGTTTCTTTTTCTTTCCATATTTATGTTAATTAAGAATGCAAACACTATGCAGCCAGTCCTGATGGGACTTGGTAGGCTAGGGTTAGATGGAAGGGGAAGAGGACCTCCCTTATCAGTGTACTTGGACAGGGGCATGGGAGGAGAAGGTGGAGGAAAGGTGGAATTTGGAGGAGCCGAGGGAGGGGGCTACAGCTGGGATAAAAAGTGAATAAACTGTAATACATAAATAAATAAATAAATAAATAGGAAAAAAAGGAATGCAAACACTGAACAAAGTTGTCTTTAGTGACTGTTTTCATTTTTCCTTCAGTGTAATGTCTATAGGCTTATTACAAGCATTATACTCTGTTTCTAGTTTCTTTAGGACTTTTTCACTAAATGGTGTATAACTTTTTCAAAATTATTGTAAGCTAATAATATGATCGTGTGATTTATAAAAGTCATTGTGCTTTATTTTATTGATTGCACTGCACATATAAAATCATTTTTGTATGCCTTGAGTGAAGCGAAACTGAACATGCTGTTTGTTCTTTGTAAATGAGGCTGGAGCTTCCGCTTCTTAGCCCCCCCTGCAGCCAACGGCACATATTTGGCTCGAGAGACTGGGTCCTATCTGACCTTGGACTCAGGGTTGCAGAATCTGCAGTTATCCTTAGATGGGAGACTCTCCTGTCAGATACCAAGGACATTGTGATTCTTCCTTGTCAGTCTCTGAGCTAGTTCCATTTTGAACAACTCTACTATTACGGTGGCTCACAAGAAGTACCTGAAGTGTGGGCCAAATAAAATGGGCTTCATCCTGACTACTGACCCATCAAACAGGAAGAGTCATCATTTTACCAACACCTCCAGCTGAACTTGAGAGGGAGGAGAACTGTGTTCTTACTTGTGTGTTGGACTATCAACATCTTTATACCTGCTTACCTTCCAGATGGAGCCTCTGTTTCCTCCCCAACCCCTACTTTGAGGTTGTGGCTGAAGCTGTGTGCTGCCCTTTCCCATTTCCTGCAGCATCTTCAGGCTTTGATTTTTTTAAACCTACTTTATTTGGGGGTCCTTACGTCCCTTTCTCCCTACTCCCTCCCAGTACCTTCCAACATTCCAATATCAGGTAGGTGAGAAAGGTTAGTGGGAAGAGGGAGCACAGCTCTTTTCATGTAGGCCTCTTTAGACATAGTTCCTTGAGGCGAATCCACTCATTGTTATCAGGATATTCAGTAGTCCAGGAGAACAGCAATCCAGCAATAGCAAATGTAAAAACAAGGACCAGCAGTAGCAGCAGCAGGATTCAGCAGAAGTGGCACAATTCAGCAGAAGCAGCAAGAACATTTCTCTGGAGCTTTTCTCTCTAGATGAGAAGGATAGAAAACCACCCCCCTTCTCTCTGGGCTCCTATTTATATCATCTTAGAGTCTGCACCAGCATGCTTATCAGCTGGCAAAAATAATGCCCCCTGAACAAGGCAGCTTCCTGTTGACAAGAATCTTGTGCCCTTTCAGAAGGAGACTGCTTATCTTCTGACAAAGATCAGGACTCGCTCATGAGGCTGCTATCAGCTGTGGAGAAAGCTTTCCCACATCCTGCACTTGGGACTGCAACAAGACTATATCCACACAACACAACCAGAACATCCGCTACAGTCATTCTTCTGTTTGTACTTATTTGCCATCTGTCCTTAAAGCTTCTTGTGGTTTCCATCACTCTCCAACTCCTCTTAGAAGAAGAGTTTCTATTTCTCATTATTCTGACTCTCCTTGGCCATATAGATATACAGAGGCTTCTCATCCATCTTTGCCATCGTGAATCATTAACTAAAGCATATTCAAAAGTTGTCTGTACAGATTACTTACATTTTGAAGAGATTGTTGATGTCATCTACCCTAGTAAGTCATCATCGAACCTGATGTTTAATCCCAAACTACTGAAAAAGTATAGAGGGTGTTGATTCTCATCATTGTATCCAGTGTGAACTCAAGTATTGGATTATACAACACATTCAGTGGCAGAACTTCTTCTTTTTCAATAGGTATAAGATGAACCTGAAGGTTAAGCTGAACGGTTTTGGTATTTAAATTCTCCAACCAACTAGTCACTTCCATAGTATCTCCACTATACTCCTGGAAGACAGTGACCCTTGTATTCTTACAGGAAGTCCACTGTAAGGCTTTCCTGTTTAGATTGAATAAAAAACTTTGTTGCCATTAAATAGTATAATAACAAAGTCAGGTCCAAATTCATCACGCATTTAGTGGTACCTACATTTACCATCGCATGTTTTGCTATAACCTCACAAAACGTAATCATTTATGCTCCAGTAAATAGAAGCCTTCAGAGGCAGAACTTAGGTAGTTTAACATAAAAGAAGCTCAGGTTTGCATTTCGTAGCTGCCCCACATATGTGATGGCAAAGTCAAACAGCGACGAGTCTGCCCTTGTCGATACAGCCCTCACACTATCACCCTTTGATCCTTTACACTCCCAGGATAACTTCTGACAGAGCATCGCTGTCCTGTCCTCCCACCACCAACAAAGCAATCTTATTTAAAAAATTAATTGTCTCTTTTATCTTTTCTGCTTAAAATTCCTCGAAAGGCTTATATGGCGCATGGATAAAACTTAAACCGAACTTGCAATAAAATTGAAACTCTCTCCAAGCTTTACAGTGTCTCTTCAGTTTCCACACTATCTGCCTTTTCCTTTGCTCTCTGGCCCTCATTTCCTTAAATGCATATGCCTCTTCCTTTGCTCCTGTCATTCCCTTCTATTAAATTACTCATTTTTTTTTAAATTTCAGATTAGTTTCACTTCAGAAGGTCTGTGGCTGTCATTAAAATAAGGCTCTTTTCTACCCTGTCCTTTTTATCTGAATATTAATTTTCTTTGGAGCTCAAACTCTTTCTGCAGACTTATTTTTAAGCTAAATTTCATTTGTTTTAAAATCCCACAAAACAACTATGATATAAGAATTCTAAATTTTGGTTGTTGTTATTATTATGTTGCTATTTCTGAACCATTATATAATCAGTTTGTTGAAAAGTATCCATCAAAAAAGGTGAAAACAATACTTCTCATCTAAAAGCACTTATTACCTCATTTTGAGGACCTAAAGTCAGTTCCTGCTGCCTGTTGTTAGGCAGATCACAACCGTCTGTGATGTTAGTTCCAGGAGATCTGATGTCCTATTCTGCCCTCTATGAACACTGGCATACACCTGGCATTCACTCAAATAGACAATAGATGAACACATGAATAAATAAATATCAATAAATTCTTTTTTAAAAAGTCTACTAAATGCAAGTATTTATTAAATATTTTCTAAATATAGTACTCAAATATTCTGATAAGTAAAATACATAATGTAGAAAACATGTTCGTAATTATGTTCCATAATATAAAATCAATTCCATTTCCAAATTCATTCCCTGATGTATACTTGTAAGTATGTAGCTTAAGAGGCTACATAATTATATTGTAATTATATTTAACATTTCCAAAACAGTGATTTACATGTTGCTATTTGCTTTATTGATTTAAGGTTTATAGTTAATTTTTAAACTTACTTTATTATTTATTTAGGTGTGTGTGTCCATTCAATAGGACTGTGCATGCGGGCATCCACCAAGGCAAAAGAAAGTCTAGAAGACCCTGGATGTGAAGTTACAGGCAGGTGTGAACTACCTGACCTGAACTAACATGAGCAGACCTAAGGTTTATAAGACTGCTATTTGTTCTCACCCAGGGAGCCATCTTTTTGTCCCCTACATTTAAATTTCTTATCTTCTTCTTATAGGTCAACAAACCTGGAATTCTGCCTCAAGTAGCCTACACTACTCACAAGAACTTTGACTCCATTTCCTTATCAGAACTGAGAAGGTACTCTAAACTTAACTGAAGACTGACTTGAAAATTTTCACATTACTATTCCTCAGACCTCTGTAGATTTATGGTGTAATGCACCTTCATGTAGTAGTAAGAAGCATTATTTAATATTTTAGGACAGGAATAGTTTCAATGTTAGTTATATCCAAATTATATTCTCAACTAGACCACTAATCCATTTTCAGTAGGATTGCTAATGCCTCAAATAATAAACTACTAATGTTAGTTATCACTCTTCTGGGAAAATAATGATTTTTTTCCACACTGCAATGAAGTAAATGATAAAAATTAAACCTTCAGTTGAAATGATTTTCACTCTTAGGTCTACTGCTTTTTAGGTATTGGTTAACACTTCATATAGTTTGTTTACGACAGTGTCATAAACAGTATGCTATGAGAATAATGGATTATAAATTTTATACAAGGAATATGATATATATTTATTTAAATCAGTCTTATATTCTTCATAATTACAAGTAAATTTTGCCTTCTTTTTTATTATTAGTTTTTACATCTCGACCACATTTCTCCTCTATTCTCCCCTCCCATTGCCGACCCACCACTTCTTCTTGTCTCTCCCTCCAGTCCTTCCCCGTTTCCCTTCAGAGAAGAGCAGGCTTCCAGTAGCATTTCAAGTCTCAGTAACACTAGGTACCTCACCTCTCATTATGGCTGAACAAGGCAACCCAGCAGGAGGAAAGGGTAAAAGCAGGTAAAAAAGTCCAAGACAACCCCTATTCCCACTATTAGGAGTCCTAAAACTAAGAGACACAATAGTAACATATATTCAGAGGGCCTATGCAATCTCATGCAGGTTCTCTGGTCATGAGTTCAGTCTCTTTGGGTTTCTATGAGTGCAAGTTAGTTGATTCTGCATGTTTTCTTGTGGGGCTCTTGAACACCCTGGGCTCTTACAGTCCTTTCTCCCCTTTTTCTACAGGATTTCTCAAGCTTTGCCTAAAGGTTGGTTGTGGGTCTCTGCATCTGTTTTCATCAGTTGCTGGATGACAATTAGGCTAGACAACAATCTAGGGGTACAGAAGAATATCATTAGAAATCATTTCATTCAGTGTTCCCCACCTCCCACCCTATCCCCCTTTTTCTTTGCCAAATGTGTTTGCTGTATCCTAGGTCTCTGGGCTATTCAGCCACTGCATACTGGCTCTCCAGGAAGTGTCAGGAGAGGTGGGCTACCTCTCATTGCATGGGTCTCACATTGGACCAGTCATTGGTTGGCCACTCTCACAATTACCTTAACCCCCGCATATCTTGTAGGCAGGACTAATTGTAGGCCAAAGGTCCTGTATCTCAGATGATGAACCAATCCCTCCACTGTAAATCTTCCTTAGTTATAGGAGATGGCTTGTTCAGGTTCCATACTTCCCATTTCTACAAGTTTTAGCTATGGATACCTTTGTAGATAACTGGGGAGTTTCAATTGTACTAGGTTTCTACCTTGCCTTAGAGATGCCTTCCGATTCTAGTTGCCTCTTCCCAGTACTCCCTTCCCCCATCCTCTACTGCTCACATCCCTCTTCTTTTCATCCCCCTGGCCACCATCCCACCCACAGATCTATTTCTGCTTCCCAGGGTCATCTATCTCCTCTTAAGTTCTTGGTACTTTGCCTCCTCTCTGGGTCTGTTAATTGTAGCTTCCTTTACCTTACAGCTAAAATCCACTTATAATAAGTGAGTATATACCATGTTTGTCTCTCTGGGTCTAATTTGCCTCACTGAGGATGATTCTTTTTTCTACTTTCATTCAGTTTCAGGCAAATTTCATGATGTTAGGGAGTGTTTGTTTGCTTGTTTAACAGATGAGTAATACTCCAGTGGGTAATGGAGCACATTTTCTATATGAGTTCTTTGGTTGAGGGACATTAGGTTGTTTCCAGTTTCTAGGTATTATGAACAAAGCTTCAGTGAACATAGTTGAGCTAGTGTCCCTTTGGTATGGTGGAATATCTTTTGGGTATATGCATAGGAATAGTATAGCTGGGGTTTAAGGTAGAACTATTCAAAATTTTCTGAAAAAGTGCCAGACAACCTTGAACTTATTGGAATAGCACACAACTTCCTGAACAGAATACCAACAGCTCAGTTACTAAGTCCCTGTGGTTCTTAGGGTAGAGCTACTCCCAATTTTCTGAGAACCTACCATCGTGATTTCTAAAGTGCCTGTACAAGGTTGCAACTCTCCTGCAATAAAAGAGTGTTCCCTTTGTTTCACATCCTTGTCAGAGTGAGCTGTAATTTGTGTGTGTGTGTGTGTTTTTAATTTTTGTCATTCTGACAATTGTAAAATGTAATCTTAGAGTTGATTTAAATCAGAAAGAAACATATGGTATATACTCACTTATATAGACCTATAGGATAGGAAGGTCATGCTGAAATCTGCACACCTAGGGAGGATATACAGGAAGGAGAACCCAGGTGGATATGATCAATGCTAGTTTGGATGAACAAATGGGATGGACATTGAGTGGGGGAGAAAACAAGCAACAGGACAGGAGCATGCCAAGGAGGACCTCTGGGGGTGGGAGGGGGTCAACATAGCGATGTATCAGAGCAGATATTAAGACTCGCGATCAAGCCTTTGGCAGAGGGCGAGAAGTGATGATAGAAATGGAGGAGGTTGTTGAGACTTGGGGAGAACAAGAGCTCCACAAAGACCAAACTGAGCAGGGCACAGGGGTCTTGTATGAGACAGTTTCTACAACCAAGGACCATGTGTGGAT
>CM053766.1:32491398-32508119 GCA_028658305.1 Pachyuromys duprasi | reverse complement strand
CCAAGCAAAGCCCTTGGCTTGATACCAATGATCACACACCACTACTGAAAGTACAGAATTACTATCTCTCCATTATATACCTAGTTATATATTGGTGTGATTGAGGTCATTGTGGAAGGGTCTCTTTATCTATCATAACCGGTAGCTTTTAAAATAAATAACTGAAACCATGAGATTCTGATTACAGGTTAAAAGTATCATATGTGATTTACA
Source organism: Pachyuromys duprasi (assembly GCA_028658305.1). Taxonomy (NCBI): domain Eukaryota; kingdom Metazoa; phylum Chordata; class Mammalia; order Rodentia; family Muridae; genus Pachyuromys; species Pachyuromys duprasi. The sequence continues at coordinate 32,507,906 of CM053766.1, read as the reverse complement.
TCTCTGTCCCTGGATTGAAACGGAACATTTTCCAGTGCCTGGAAGGTCATTAACAGATAGCTAATCACTATAAGACAAGTGTCTAGCTGATGGCTCTCTGATAAAACACAAAACAAAACAGGGGTGTACCATTGTCCCTAAATAAGAGAAACCAAATGGACCTGTCAATCACTTAGACATGAAGAGCTGTCTGATCTCAAGGCTTCAGGAGTAGTAATAGTCTAAAATGTACACTGACACAATGATTTCTTGTCATCTATGTTCACCCTTGAGAATGTGCTCTGTTCTGCTCTGCCTATGGTTTGCATTATGATTTCTGTGCAGTTATCTCCTCAGAGATCCTGAGGACTGAGGAGGCAAGTAGAGTCCAGGAAAAAATCTCAATGACAGCACAAAACATGTGACTCATGTCTGGGGGTTTCAGTGTCATCTAAATTTCAGTTTTCATAATTCTTGTTACACTTAATAGCAAAATTTCTGCTTGAGTATTAATTAATTTTCAGCTATTTATTTAAGCTCAGTATCTTTGTGCTGGGGCTTATTCCATAATACAGAGCATGCTAAGCACTTTCTTACCTCTGAGCTACAGAACTTGCCCAATTTTCAATTATGTGAAATCTAAGAGTTCTGGTTAAGTATTAACCCAAACTGAATACTTGGTTTTTACAGGATGAGTTTAATTAGCTTGAGAAACATAGTGACTTGGCAGATGTTGGCCTATTGTTTATTGAGGAGGTAAATCTTTACCATTTTTATTTCATTACTCTAATTTTGCTTTTATGAGTACAAACATTTTAAAAATATAAACATTTAGTAAGTACAAATATGATAAAATAATTCTATAGTGTAACACAGGCAACATAAGTTATTTATTGCCAGCAAAATGTTATATTTATTTAAAATAAAAATATGTAGTCTGTGATATACCTAAACATTTTACAAATTATTTCACATCTCTTTGCATATATGTTGATATATCTGTCTTTCTGTAAAATAAATATTCCTGTTAGAAAAAATACACATTATTTATAAAATAGAAATTAAAATGCATATCATAATCCATTTTCTACTTTTCTTTATTAAGGGTATATATGAACACAGTGCACAGCTATTCTATATAAAACTTTTGCTTTATAAAAGCAAGAGGAAATATGCTATAATTATTATTTGGGTCCTATTATTGATTATGTATACTTTAAAAGTAAAATGGACACTTATCCCTGACCTCCTGAATTTTTCTTATAAAAAGAAAAAGTGTTTTTCACTTAATTTATGTAATCTCAAAATACTCATTGCATCCTGACTAGACAAATATTTTATTTTGTATCTAATTTGGTCAGATACCATTTCATCTTGTAAATCAACTTAGGAAACTTTAGGGATATGTGTAAATTATAACTTCAATATCTTCCCAGGGGTGGGGAGGAAGAAAACAGGTTTAGGGCCAAGATCAGAGGATTAGAGTTTGGGGAGGTTAAAGTGAGAAATGAGGGATAGTGGTGAAGATGCTACCTTCATGAGTAATTCTCTGATTTTAGTACACCTACCACCAACACCATTAACTCTCATTGAATGTATCTGTGTAATGGAATGGCCATCTACCCCTTAATGACAGGTAGGGGAAATGCACTTTGCTAAAACAAGAACTATGGTCTACATTACTCAGATTTGATTCCAAAAAAACAGCAATCTCTGTTTGTGTAGAAACTTGGCCTGAGCATTTGGAAACTTTTCAGCTCAGTTTGGCTGTGAGTAAGAGATAACTCAAAATAATAGTGCATTAGCCAAGATTGGAGTCTATTACTTTCACACATAAGCATTTTAAAGAAGAAAACTCAGGCCTATAATGGGGGTTTTGCTCTGTATCATTCTCAGAAACTGAGTGTACTTCTCTAAATCTGGTCACTCCCTCCCTAACTCCATCCTGAACATAATGTCATAGGGAAAGATGGCTAAGTAGGCTCCGGATATTGTCTTTACTTGCAAAACAGAAGAGGGTGAGAAGAGATGGGTAACAACAGACAGGACAATTTTTGCTTTCAAGGAAGTTTAGGGAAACAAATACTGATGACACATCCATCCCACAGGCCATCCTTGGCTAGGAAAATTATCATCAGGATAATAACATATTGATTTGTCCATTCTACCAATTAAAATTGGAAGAATAAACACTGGGAAAGAAAAAGCAGTAGTTATGCCCACAAGGTTCCAAAATATTTGGAAACGGAGCCAAAACTACCCATAGAAATTATATTGGAAAATATTTATTCTGTGATAAATAAGTAATTAAGAAAGCAATTTTAAGACAATTTATATATTTGTTGGCCTTATACAGACAGAACTGGATGAAATAATTTGATAAAGTATATTATATTTTAAATCTCTTTTGAAGTATGAGCATTATGAAATTACAGAATCTCAGTAAAAGTTGTTATGAACTCTGTTCTAGGACAGAGATTCCATCATTGGAACATGAACCTAATACTCATTAACTACACATCTTTTGGAAATTGTTTTTACTTTACTCTGTTCCAGCCTTCTGATGTGCAAAATAATAAAATTGCTTACTTCATAGCATTGCTAGAGAGATTAAATGACTTAACATACATAAAGATCCTGAAAGAAGTATGCCTTATAATGAAAGCTCATCACATATTTATTCATAAATATTAACTTTTTTGTTGGCCATAATTTTAGCCTATTGTTTCCAATATTTTAATAAATGCATAGGAATCTTTTTCTGAATTACAGACTATATCATCTTAAAGGAACCAAGAGTGCTGCAGTTCAGTTGGTAGAAGAATTTTATGGCACTAGGCCTAATCTTCAGTACCAAAAAGAAAAATAATGAATGACTGGAGAAAAAGAAATATAGATAAAAATAAAATCTTCAAATGCACAACTGCCAGTTGGAAAGTACCAACAGCTGAAATAATTATACCTTAGGCAAGAATTTATACCCACTTTAAGAAATTTCACAAGAAAACAAAAAACATAATATCTGAGATTCTGTTGTTGTTCACTGACAGTTTTTTTCCCCCTCTGGTGAATTTTTTATAATAATACAAATGTAAGGCTCATGAACCTTCTAAAGTACAAATAATATTTTAATTTTTTATTAAAATCTTTTGTCTTCATATAATATATATTGATCATATAGTTTACCCTCTCCCCAATGCCTTTTAGATCCTTTGCACACCACTACCTGCCTACACACTCAACTTTATGTTCTGTTCTCCTTTAATCTCTCTCTTCATCTATCTTTCAAAAAAAGAAAAATCAAAACAAACTAACAACAACAACAAAAACCTCAACAACAACAACAACAAAATCAGTAAGGCCAAAAAACAAAACAAAAAAAGCCAAAACTAAACAAAAAGTATGGAATCTCTTAAGTGTTGGTCATCACCAGTGCTGTCTTATTCAGATAGGTTGCCAACAATCAGTTGCCATATAACAAAAATCTTTGCATATGAGGTCAGCATGTTTAGGATTACACTTAATACTGAGAAAAAATGAAACTGAGCAGTGATTTTATATATTATGAACAATAAAAGCCTTAAGAATTACAGAATAAGAAAATAAGGCTCTATAAAGTGTTGGGTCATTTTTTTAATTCCACATCACATATCCACTTAATTTCTCTACACTGAAGCAAAAGAAAAATAACAATAATCCTCAAGTCTCGTATAACTAATCACAATATTCTAAATACAGAAAATTAAATGAATGAACTTAATGTTGTCTTTATTCAAGTTATAACTATCTATCAAGACTATGTTTTCCTCAGTTGTGGCTCAGTTAGAGTAACTACACTTTTAAAATAACAATCTGACCTCAGACCTATTACAAGGGTAAATAGAGGATTTTAAATTCAATGCATAGAACTGCAAACAAACATGGAGGACTGGAGATAAGCTGAAAGGTAGAAATATCTACAGGAAAAAATGAGGAATAGACTGTTCCATATCTCTTGATAAGTGTAGGAATACATTATAAGATAAGTTTTTATCTTGTTCTATTCAGAAAACCTTGGGTCTTTAAGGTTCTTACAGATGATCTTCCAAAAGAGTTAAGGAGCAGCCGCCATGACATAGAGAGCCCTGCAGCAGCCCCAGGATGCACACTGCCTTGCCAGCTGAGTTAAGCCATATCTCCTCACATGCTTCTTAGTAGACATGAGTAGACATTTCTTTCTTTTAACATACATGAGCAAAAGATCATTTTTAAAAATTTTTTATTAATTATACTTTATTCCCTCTGTATTCCCCCTGTAGCACCCCCTTCCCCTCCCAAGCCCTTCCTCCCCCTTCTCCAAGCATGCCCCTCCCAAAGTCCACTGATAAGGGAGGTCTTCTTTTCCTTCCTTCTGATCCTAGTCTATTAGGTCTCATCAGGAGTGGCTGCATTGTCTTCCTCTCTGGCCTGGTAAGGCTGCTCCTCCATCAGGATGAGGTGATCAAAGAGCAGGCCAATCAGTTCATGTCAGAGGCAGTCCCTGTTCCCATTACTATGGAACCCACTTGGACACTGAACTGCCATGGTCTACATCTGCGCAAGGGTTCTAGGTTATCTCCATGCATGGTACTTGGTTGGAGTATCAGTCTCAGGAAAGACCCCTGTGAGCAAAAGATCTTAATTGACCTTCTTAAATGCTTTTAATAAAAGCTTTTCATGAACTAGCTCCTGCAAGCTGGAAAGCTGTGAATTTTTGAAGATCTAATACGAAGGTAGAGATGCTGCAATCTTAGTTACTGGATGGGGCTGGTATTTTGAGCAGATAATTGGATAACACTTTTATTAAAAAAAAAAAAAAACTGAGGATTTTGCGGTGACATTCCCACTGTCAGCAGCGGCTTCAACAACAGTTACATAAAACGTTAAGATGCCACCAGGAAGCCCCTTTTCACACTTCTGAAAACTGTTAGTGGATGTGTGTGTGGGTGTGTGGGTGTGGAAAATAGTCTGTATATTGTCACATAGTTTGTAATAGAATGTTAAAGAGAAGCAGTCCCAGAATATCATTCTGTAGGCAGTGGACAACCTAGTGATTTTGTGAAAAACTAACACTTTTGAGGAAGGCTTCTTTGTGTCTCTATTTTAGGGGGAAAAATTTAATATGAACATATGCAGTAAAAAAAAATCATGGCAAGTGGCAGATGATTTTGTATCAATTCCTGTCTTCCTGTGCTAGTGAGCATAGATATTAGAGGCCCATATTTAGCTCAGCTGGCCTTAACATGTGCACCATTTTGCAATGATTCTATGAAATAAAAAATACAATAGAAAAAAACAAACAAGCAAACACAAGGAGTGGCCTAACATGTTCTAGAAATAAAAAATCAATATTTTTAATTTTCTTTGCTTATTGTTTTTCATATTTTCAATAATCTTTTCATAAACTGTTAGATGATAGATGATGTTATTTCATTAGCACAGAGGCAAAGACACATTGTCCATAAAATGTTTCCATAAGGATTTCCATTTATTTTTCCAAAAGAGAATTCTAAAAACACTCTCATAGTATTTGCTAGACATTGGCTGCCATTTATAAATAATTGTCTGAATTCTGATACAAGTTAATACATGATTACTTACTGTAAATGGAGTCATTTACAGAAAACCAAAGCCATTAAGTTAGGGTCAAAGAGAGTTTGAAGCTCAAGAACTAGATTTTCCAACCCAAAGCAACTCCTCTGTAACTTGTTCCTCTACTCCCTCACCACTAAGCACAGAATGCCATTTTAGAGAAAAGTTTATTTTTGGACCAGCTATACATATCTGTTAATACGGTTTAAACAGGAATGGTAGGATTGGTAAACTGCTTCCAAGTATTTCTTACAGGTAAATACATACAAATGCCAATAAAAATTCTACAATCTTTTTGAAATACCATCAAAGAATGGAAAACCTAGAAGAATGTAACATCTGCAAAACTAAAGGGAAGATAGAAACCAAACAAAAACTGAAGATAAAAATCAAGTTCTTCCCTGGAGCTATGAGTGGTAGGAAGAAGTGAAGAGCAGCCTTAGGTATTTGTGCAGTTTGAGTAGTGCACATATCCATAAAGAGTGAGTATAAGCAGAGAGAATAGAACGGAAAGAAAATATATTTGATAACATAGTACAAGATCAAGAAAATGTTTCTAAAATTATATGTAAATGTAGAAAATGTTGCTGTTCCATAAGAAAAGTTATCATAACGTGTCAATAAGCAAAGTCACTGTAAAACTCCGAGAGAAGCTGGTAGCTTCAGAGCATGCCTCTAAGCTCAGCAGGAGATGGGCTGAGGCCTTTGTTAATTACAAGTAAAAATACGGTCCTGGTACACTAACCACTCTGCTTTTGTGAATTTGACCGAAGAAAGCTAAAATGTCTATCTATTACCAACTTGCCTTTATTCATCTAACAAAAAAGAAAATCTGAGAAAATTCACCTAAACAAATGAGTAGATTAAAGGACTGTATTAAATTGTTTTGTGTTGTGGGAAAAAAATCAAAATGGATTAATTCACAAATCAAATGAATCAACATAAAACCTTATGCAAAATAGCAACAACCAAGCACAAAAGAAAATTAGACCTTTATGTTTTTGGGTTTTGTTTTTGTTTTTGTTTTTGTTTTTGTTTTTTGCATGATGCTGTAGAACGGATCTATGGAAATGAGATGTCAGAAGAGTGGTTGACTCTGAACTTATCACAGAGGGAAGTTAACAGAATAACACAGTGGAGATCTCTAGGATGACGGAAATTGTGATCTTAGTGTTTGTTACACGATGAAATGAAATCTCTAAATTTATTGAGTTCCATAAAATACATGATGGTTTGTGTAAATTTTATTTTCACTTAAAGGAAAATCTAACGAGGTGCCATGGCACACGCCTGTCATCTCACCACTCAAGAAGGCAGGGACCAGTATATTTCTGTGATGTCAAGGCCAGTCTGGTCTACAAAGTGAGTCCAGGACAGCCAGGGCTACACAGTGAAACACTGTGTCAAAAAACAAAGTAAAACAACAAAACAGCAGCAACAACAAAAACCCCTTAAACTGAACTGAACTCACTACATGACCACAAAACTTCACTAGAATTGTCTTGAGTGAATTAGAAACAACTGAAAGCAGGTTTAAACACCATAGCCTATTCCTGTTTTATTTATTGGCACTAAAACCTGGAACTGTCCCGCTATCATTCAGGATGTAAGCTGGTTAACATCTGAGTAACTGAACACTACAAAGCAAACTATAAAACAGTAGCTTATTGATTCTTACTGTGAAGTGGATAAATCTTAAATGAACTCTGTTAAGGGAAAGAAGTCAGCTCCCAAAGGCTGTATAAGATGTGATTTCATTTACATGCTATTCTGGAACTAACTAAGCAACAGAGCCTAACAATGCAGCCTAGATGCTTCTCTAGGGTTGGGCTGGGAGTTCTGCACACAAGAAACACATGGGGGCAAAAAGAGCAGTCCTATGCAGCACTGTGGCTGCACATTTGGTATGACTATCTAGTGAGGTATTTTCAAACCTACAAGCAGAACTTTACTGAAAGGTAAACTTAAAGTGTTGGGAAAATGAAATTCAGAACATATAACACTGAATTTAATTCTATTTAGTTTATGATGAAGCTATATTAAGAAAGCAAAGCTGCTTTCAAAGTGATTTTGACCTAATGTTTTAAAGATAAAAGTAAAAACAATCATACAAATGTTACTGTGCTCTGCTTAGAAAATAACATTATCCACACACAGCGAGTTTAACAAGTGTAGATATATGTGTTTGTTTCTTTTCAGTTGTTGTAATAAAACACCATGACTAATACAACTTATAAAAGAAAACATTTAATTGGACATGTGGTTTCAGTGGGTGAGAGTCCATGGTAACAGTGCAAAATCATATCTTCAGGAATAGCTATTAGCTCTTATCTTGATCTTGAAGAGTAGTAAGAGGCTCATTGGGAATGACACCAGTCTTTTGAAACCTCAGAGCTAGGCACAAGTGACATATCTTCACCAACAAGAACTCACCTCCCAATCTTTCCCAAAAGTTCTACTAACTAAGCAACAAGTGTTCAAATACCTGAGCCTATGGTGTGTGTGTGTATGTGTGTGTGTATATATGCGCGCGCACACACACACACACCACTTTTTGTTTGGAAGGAAGCAGAAGTGATGAAATCCCAGTAATAAAGTATGGACCTAGGATCAAGTTAATTTTTCTAATACCTAACTTCCAAAAATAGGGACCGGGGTCCTTGGAGATACAACTGATAGTTCAGCTCAAGCCTGGTGCATATAAAGTATAAGATGAGCCTTAAACAATCTATGGTCTCAGGAGTTTAAGATATGTCAACAACAGAAAACACACACAGGTAGGAACCTCAAAATTAAACATGAGAAAATCAGTATTAGCTCTGAAAATTTGAAAATGAATCTCAATAATGATGATACTCATTTTACTTTACAGATTAATTAATAATTATACAATAATTTGAACAAATAGCTTAACAAACCAATGCAAGGGTAAGAACAGTGGCCCTTTAGAATAAAACTACAAAATGTGCAGGGATAAAGACAGCAGAGATTGAGGGAATGTCTGGCCAATGCCTGGTCCAACCTGAGACTAACCCCATGGGAGAGAGGCAACCCTTGATCCTATTAGTAATGCTCTGCTGCACTCACAGACGGGAGCCTAGCATGACTGTCCTGTGAGAGGCTCCAAACAGAAGCAGATAGAAACAGATGCTGAGACTCACAGCCAAACATTGGGCAAAGCACAGGGAGTCTTGTGGAAAAGTGGGGGGGGGGAGGATAGAAGAGAACACAGGATCTCCAACAAAAGACCAACAGAGAAAACAAACCAGGGCCCAGAGAAACTTGCAGAGACTAAAACACCAACCAAAGAACTCATGCATGAACTGGACCTAGGACCCCTACACAGATGTAGCTAATAGCTGGGGCTTCATATGGGTTTTCTAGTAAGGGAAGCAGGGGCTGACTTTGATATGTACTCTGTTGCTGGCTTGTTGATAACTTTCCACTGGGAGGTGCTGCTTTGCCAAGCCACAGGAGAAGAATATGCACTTAGTCCTGATGCAACTTGATGTGCTAGGGTTAGTTGATGGGGGGGAGGCTTTCTTTTTCTAAGTGGTAGGGGAGGGGGGATGGGAAAAGAAATGAGGGTTGGGCCAGGAGGAGAGGAAAGAGGATCTATGATACAGATGTAAAGTGAATTAATCAATTAATTAATTAATTAAAAATATAACTGCATTAAAAATTGTGGAACAAGTACAGAAAGTAGTAAATGTCCTAACACTAACACAGTACACAAGTCAACTTTAAATTTAGTCGATAAATTTTAGGTAAAATAGAATACTTGTAGTATTTCCGCCAAGCTAAAGAGCAGAATTATCAGGGGAAGACTGTGAGATGGCAGCTTATCCAAGGGACAAAGATGAATGTCATCAGTTGAAATCCTTGCTGTCCTTCAGACTGTAATATGAAATAAAAAACCTCATGTATTCTCCCACAGATCATATTTCCTGTTAAAAGAGAACATATCAAATAACCAAAACAGCAAGACAGTCAATCAAGTCCTGGGTAGTACCCTGCAGCTTCCAATTTACAAAAACCAAGACTGCTAACATATTACTGTTTATGGTATCAGAAAAGTAGATGGTAATATGAGGCCTTGAACTGAAGCCTTGAATGGTATCAAGAATATATTCTTGGAAAAAGGAATGTTGAAATCTGAATGAAATGTATACCATTGTTTAGAACAGTGTACTAATATTAATTTCTTAATATTAATGTGTCATTACTAAATAAAATGATATAGCAAAGGAAGACTGAAAGAAAATATACAGGAATCATCTGCACTGTCTTTGTACTTTGAAAAATCTGAGTCTATCACAAAATTAAAATAGAAAAATTAATTTAAAACGTGTTACATTATAAGTTTAGGAATGAGAAATTTGGTCTGTGAAAACAAGTTTGTAATACTGTGGAAAAATATGCCATATTCTTTACCTGATGGCCATGGACTATACGGGACACATATTGGTCCTGATCCTGTGTGGTACTCTGAAATTGGTACCTTGACCCTTCCCAGAATGTTTTCCTTTTGCCTAGGTTAGTTTCCTCACATAGCATTTTTTGTTTATTGCTTTAATACACCAAAGGAAACCTCTAAGATAATTTCTCTATGGATTATTCCTATGTTGCTATGATATTCATTGTTCTACAACAGAACTGGTTTCGGACTTTCAGACACTGTACAAATGACAGCCAGCACATAGCCTTAATATTTCTTCCCTGTAACAGCCTGAATTTTCTCTCCAGGTAGTAAGCATAGGCAAACATCAGCTAACAAGGTGTACACAATTATGTGCAGTATTATTTGTACCCATATTTTCTGTCATATATGTAGACTCAACATTTCTTTATGTAGTAATAGGAACTAAGTCCCATTAGTACTGCACTTGTAGTCTTCTCATCTTCCTCCTGACAAGAATGTTCAGATCCTCTTGTCTTTGACTGAGTGGATCAAACATCATGATATCTTACCTCACAATGTCCTAATTCAGACGTATTCTTTCACTGCCTGAGTTCATTGTAGTCTTCTTTCACTTAACTTTCAGGACATCATAAGTATGGACAAACATTTGAAGGTGATATTACTAACAGGGGGAACTTTGTTTTACTACTGTATCCATAAACCTTAATACAAATAGGTGCTAAGTAAATGTCATGAAATTATCGTTTGCTCCCTTTACAGGTATTTGTGCTGTGTTTCTAATTGTTAAGTATTTTATTTCAGACAACATTAGTGAAAAGTATCATGTTTGTTGTAATTCAAGAGGCCTATGAAATAACATGATTATCTTTTTTAATTAAAAGGCAATGGTGTGTGCATTTAATTATTTTGGCTAATCAAAAAATTTCTTAGAAATGTGGATGTGTTGATCAGTTCAGTGCCTTTACTGTTTCAAACTTCATTATGTGATGAAGTCACTGACTTCTAAATGTAACTGGAGTGACTATTTTATTTATCTATAATTGCTTTATACTGTAATTATATGTTCTCCATCAGTGATCAAGAATGTTACATGTGAATTTATATTCAAACAAATATATTTCGGTACAATATCTCATTATCATAACCATCATAAATGGACAATTATAGCTGCTAGAGGTACTAATTATTTGGTAATTGATGTATCATAAGCACTCTGCTGAGTACTTTTATGTATTGCCTCATCTTGCCTATTTTTCTAACTAAAAACCAATGTATTGGAATTTATTCCTCCCTTTCATTAAAAAAAAATCAAATAGATTTTAAAAAGAACGTTTAGGACAGACTGAGCTCTAAGTATGTTCCATAGAACATTAAGGTTTAAATTCTAACAAGAACAATGTCATACTGACCTATGACCTCATCACCAAGCAAGTGTCTCTACTATTCCAAAGTCTGACAGAAACAGAACTTCAGAGACTAAGTAGTGCCATACAATAAAGTAGCTTTAAAGCAATCATTTATGGTTTTCTGTTCATGAAAAATTTCAGCATGTGTTGACAATATTTCCAGTTCATAAGATCATCACCATTATGCAGCTAGGAAAACACAAGCTCAGCAGCCTATCATGACGGTTCAGGTCACAAATAACCCTCTGTTTCTCGAGGATACAGTGATGCACCTTCCACTATCTTCCTGCTTCTTTAGAAAACAAATGAATTTCAACTTATTCACATGTGCACATATTTTCATCTTCCAAAAAGTCACAAACTCTATTTAAATGGAATTATCTTTTTCCTCATTATAGACAAGACTTTGTTTACAAAATTTCTCTAATGAACACAAGTTTCCAAACTCTCTGCTTTTCTTTTCTGAGTCTCTATTGCCATCGTCTTCATAGAAATTTCTTTACTACATGTACTATGTTTTTTTTAGAGAGTGTTACACCTATCTCTGATTACTTCAGTTATTGGCTATATAAATAAAATCTAGGGTATAGAATTGGTCTTAGCAATAAAAATCTGTTCATAAAAATCATAAATTATTTTAGTAATTTACAGACTGCTCTAGGTTTTAAGAGAAATGATGTATCTGTCTTTTTATATTGTGGTTATATATGTCCAATTTTTGCTTATATACTCTTTTAAATTTGTAACTCACAGATTATTCCCTGAGTTAGGCATGCTGTAATGAAGAAATTTTTGTATAGAGTGCTGTGGAGATAGCTCAGACAGACAATAAAATGCCTGTCTTTTATGCATAAGAATCTTAGATGTCCTTGTTGAGCTCCCTTCTATTTCTTTCTATATACTTCTTCTTCCATAAGATTCCCTGCACTCTGCCCAAAGTTTGGCTATGAGTCTCAGCATCTGCTGTGATACTCTGATGGATAGAGTCTTTCAGAGGCCCTCTGTGGTAAGCTCCTGTCCTGTTCCCTGTCTTCTACTTTCAATGTCTAGCCTGTGTGTCCTCATCATTGTTTAGCTTCTTTCGGGCTATAAATTTTAGTATGTTTATCCTATATTATATGGGTAATATCAAAAAATCTGGGCTTAGCAGGTCCTGCAGAGACTGATAAATCAACCAGGGACCATGCATGGAGAGGACCTAGATGTCCTTCTCAGATGTAGCCCATGGACAGCTTAGTCTCCATGTGTGTTCCCTAGTAAGGGGATAAGGGGCAGTCACTGGCATGAAGTCAGTTGCTCTTTGATCACCTTCTCCTGGTGAGATGGCTTTACTAGGCTACATAGAAAGATGATCCAGACAGTCCTGATGAGACCTGATAGGCTGGGGTCAGATAGTAGCAGTATCAGTGGGTTAGGGGACAGAAGTGGGGGAGGGGGAAAGGGAGAAACCAGAGGAGATGAGGAATGGGGCTACAACCAGGATACACAATGGATAAATTGTAATAAATAATAATAATAATAAACAATTTAAAAAGAAGCTTGGGATAGATCCCCAACCCCCACATAGAAGAGTCTTAACACACATAAAAAAGCCTCTCAGCTAAAGGTAAAGGAAGCAGGAGGCAGGAACATATGTGATCTTCTTGACCAGCCTGTTTAGTCAAACAGTGAATACCACGATCAGGTGGTCATCCTGTCTCAAAAGGTAAAATGTGCTAGGCGATGATATTCGGTGTCAACCAGCTCTTCACATGCATTCACAAACAGGTGCAGGTCCGCCTGAACATACACAGATGTAATGCTGTTGTGTATGCTAATAGCCCAAATTTTAAACTTCAACATTGAACTCTTTGATTTTAAAAATCTTAATTCTTTAAACTCTACTAATACTTTAAATGTATTGAAATATAAATATGGAAACCTTGAACTTAGCATGGATTTAAGTATAATCAGGTATTTTATGAATGTTTTATTAACAATACGTATTTAATGAATTTTGCTTGAATTTTTAAATTTTTCTTTTATTAAAAATAGATGATTTTCATATAATATGAAAATATTACCCTACCTCTGATTATGACTACCTCTGTCCCAGCTCCTCTTAGTTCATCTCCCCCTTTGTTCTTGCCCAGATTCATATTCTTTCTGTCTCTCCTTAGGGGGAAAAATAGCACCTAAGGAATAATGTTAAATAAAATAAAAACAAATAGGAATAGGACTAATAAGCAAAAGAAAATGAGCCAAAAAATCACGAGAAATACATATAGATACAGCAAAATACACATTTACACAAAAGCACAAAGTCAAAAGCCATTGTACACATACACACTCACAAACACACACACACACACACACACACACAGGACCTTTAAGGTGAAGAAGAAGGAGAAGAAGAAAGGAGAAGAAGGAGAAGAAGAAGAGAATGAAGAAGAGAAAGAAGAAGAGAAGCCCTGCCACAACATCACAAGATTCTGAGACAAAGAACATCAAAAGATGCCATTGGATTCATTTTGTCAACCATCCACTGAAGAAATGGATAACCTGTCAGAAGTAAATATTACATTTTTTGTTTACTTATTTGAATTATTAAGCATTCTAATTAAGTGAATTTTAGCCATAAATTCATTGTATGTAATGATGAGTTTAATGGAGACATCATATATTTCTATCTTGTTCAATTGCATCTATTCCTTTACCTTTTCCCCCCACCACAACTCACTATTCATCTTCAATATCCCCAAAGTCTCTCCTCTATCATGTCATATACATTGTGGTGCTTTTTCCTTTTGGACCCCAGCTCTTTGAATAATGGTGAGTCCTGAGACTCAAAATATATAAATACGTAGGCCATATATCTAGGCTCTTCTCTGAGTAACTCCTAACTTAAAATAACCCATTTATACTAATCTGCATTGTGCTACATGCACTAATCTGCTGGTGCTTTTGCCTTCCTCAAATATTGCTGGACAACCCTTCCATGCCTGGTTTTATTCTAGAATCCTTTTTGCCTTCCAGATGTCCCATTTTCTATTCAACCCCTTCCTATAGGCCATAGTTTTTTTTTCCTTTTCTTTTCTTTTTAATTGACAAGTTTGCTTCCATACAATACACAAGATATTCTCTCTATATATACATATGATGGTTTTTGTACTTCCATAACATCTAGGATCAACAAACCATATAAAATATGCAATACTGGATTTGTTTTTTCTTAAGACTAACATTTTGCTTTCTATGATTATTTCTAGTTGCATTTATTCTCCACAAATGTTAATGTGGTTCATGTTTAGGGCTGGATAAACATCCATTGCTTCTATGCTTCTTTCTCAATCCAGCAGTTAATGTACATAAGATTCATTCCATATATTTCAAGGTGATTAGTGTCACAATAAACAGAGATGCAAGTATTTATGTTGTATTCTAACTGGAATATTTCAGGTTTATATCCAGAGGTTAAGCTGTATCTATGGTAGTTGTTTATTGAAGATTTTCAAAACAGTTCAGTGCTAATTTCCATAGGGCCTTGACTTACTTTTCTTCTTTTTCTTTTCTCAAGAATCCTCAATAACATTGCTTGTAGTTTGTTATCTTAATGGTAGTCTCTGTGATAGAATCTAAATGCTTGTTTTCTTGAGAGTTAAGAAAGTTGGATGATCATTTTTATTTCATCTTTGAGAACTGTCTGTTTGATTATACTGTGGTTATCTTGAACCAGTTAACTGATATGGCAAAACCTGTTTAACTATGGGCAGGACCATTTTCTGGGCAGGAGATCGTATTGTACAAATGCTTGAAAAAACAAGCGGAGCCCACACCTGTATTCACTGATTCCTTCTTTTGAGATTTGGGGGTTCAATATAACAATATCCTTCAGGCTTCTGCCCCCTTGACTTTTACACCATGTTAGCTATCCCTTTGAGCTGTGAGCTAGACTAAATCCATTCTCCCTTCAGATAGCTTTTCTCCATGCCTATATCACAGCAACAGCAGCAAAGTAACTGAGACAGTCATCTTATGAAGAATCATGCTCATGTTAGTTTATGCTTCTTGCATTGCTTTACAAGGACATGTAGACGTGGGTATAAGTTGCTGGTTGTAATTTTCAACCACTTATTATTGCAATTGAAAAATATTCATTGTTCAAGTAATACTTCAGTGATATGGGGCTGAAGTATGTCGCCCCTCCAGACTAGAAATGCAGCCAAGTAGCAAAAAACTCAACTCACATGGGCAGGGCTTGAGCCATGATTTCCAACACCATTAATTTAGTGGAATATTAAGTGAGGAAGCAAGCACAACTGGTCAGTATATCATCTGTGAATATGTAGTAATAAACCATTTACAAACAATTGTCCCTTCAGCTTTGATAAATTAGTTTGAAATGAAACAAGGACTATATACTGTGTTTTATGATTGCTGTAACTAAGAGCAGGAATGGAAAAAGTGGGATGAATGTGATAAGAAATGGCTTAAAAAACAACAGAAAAGTAAAAACAGAAAGTGGAATTGGGGTATTGCCAGCATTAGTAGAGTTGAAATATTTTTAAAGCTGTAGAAAAGTATTACTAATAATTATACAGACAGAGAAAATGACAGCAATAAGAAGGTAGTAGATTGTTGTTCAGGGAAAGAATACTAACACCTAGAGAGGCAACATCAAAATTTAAACTCTTGCAGAAATCTTTGTTGAATAAGCTCTCTGGCACCAATGAGAGCGGAAGAAAGTGGGTGTCTCTAGTGGACTGAAGCCAGGCAGGCACCTGAAAGGCTTCCCATTTTATAGTCCAAAAATACAAGTTGGGTTGGGCTGGCAAGCAAGACTTTACAGAATTTTACCTGGAAGTCAGCAAGCTGTTAGGGGCAATGATCCATTGTTTAAGATATTTCTCTAGGTTATTCTGTTCATGTCATAAGTGAAGTCATGCTTCGGCAGTAGGAAGTATAAGCAGTACCTTAAGTAAATCACTAAATAAATCATTAAATCAGTATCTAAAAATTGCTCTTTTCTTCCTTATTCTACTTCAAAACCAAACTGTTTTTTTTCTGAAAGAGTAAAGATTTCCATAAATTAAAGCAGAATTCTAGTATGG
>CM053766.1:32462209-32491298 GCA_028658305.1 Pachyuromys duprasi | reverse complement strand
GGACACTTTCCATAAGCCCTGTGCCTTTTTTTTGGGGGGGGGGGGAGGTTGTTTTTCTTCTTCTTCTTCTTCTTCTTCTTCTTCTTCTTCTTCTTCTTCTTCTTCTTCTTCTTCTTCTTCTTCTTCTTCTTCTTTTTCCTTTTCTGTGCATCTTGTGGGTACTGTTTTCCCTAAATATACTTCAGTGCTTGAGGCTCTAATGTAGTCTAAACAACACTATCTCCTTTTATATATGCATATTATCACCACTAGGGGGTTCCACTTCCTTCTGAGGCTTTTGTTGTGGTGGTGGTACTTTTGCTTTTGTGATTGCTTTTGTTTTGTAAACTGTGATAGATACTCTTGCTTGTCAGCTTGACCAATTCTGTAATTAACTAAAGCTGAAGTTTAGAGGCACTCCTGTGAGGGGCTTTCTTCCCTGAATCATTAGATGTGGGAAGACCAACCCTCAATCGGGATCACAACTTCAGGTGGCAGCCTATGTACAGGACATGGGGGAAAAAAAAGATTTTTCTTTTTGCCTGTTGGCCTTCATGCTTGCTGCCAAGTTCATTCCTTCACTGGTATTAGGATCTACTTCTTCAAGATTTTATAATATACAGAAAACCAGCTGCTATATTCAGCCTCAGTTTACTGAACAACTATTGCATTCTTGGAGTTTCCATCAGAAGATAGCCACTGTTGGACTAGTTGGACCATAGCCTGTAATTAAATAAATATAGAAATATAGACATTATATTTATATGCATATATTAAATGTATACATATATTAAATATATACACACATGAATATATATTATATATGTGTATTAAATCTGTACATATATATTATATACATATATATTAAAACATATATGTATAGATTTAATACAGTTAATATAATAAACTTAGACATATATATATATATATATACTTTAAAAACTTATACACTTGTAAACAGTACCAAGAGTTACATATAGGTGTGTGGTACAGATAGATGACAGATAGATAGAAAAAGTTATTCTCTCAATTCTCTCTAGAGAACCGTAAATAATATATAATCCAAGGTAACTTATAGGTTATAGGAGATATTTAACCTTCTAAGCATTGTAAGGAAAATACCATAGAAATACCATATATAGTCTCTAAAAACTCTCCAACTTATTGTTGGTGTAGTGGTATGGATAGGTACACAAACTAAATCCACAAATAAAAGTACCTCAAAACAAATATATTTATGACTCTACAATGACTAGACTTGCTGATTTCTAAGTTGTGTGTGAAAGAAACACATATTAAGAGAAGGCACAGAGGCACATCTGGCAAAAATCAGACACACATCTGTGGAAAATTTGTGGGGTCAGTTTTTACCTTCCATCTCTATGTGAGTTTCAGAGATGGAACAGGTCACTAAGATTACACAAAAACTTCATTCCTTGAGCCAACCGATTGACACCCACAGTTGTTATTTTTAAAGTACCAAAGGTGGAGTCAGACTCTGAATATTCCTTGTGTGATACTAAATGGCTGCATGGACTTAAACAATCACTTCATATTCTTGGACATTTTTATTGGTTGTAGATACCTACCTGCTTACAAATACTCTTTTCTATACATACTTGATATACATATTAATATCATTAGATATATAGTGACAGTTTCTCATGAAAAAAATATATTTACCTAGTTCTGAGGCTAAACCATCTTTTATTATGTGTTTGTTATTAATAACATGATCTTTCAAGTCAAATTAGGTGGGTTCAAAATCTATCTTTATTATACTTAATCTCTTGAATTTTAACACACTGCTCAGATCACTGCCTTCAGATCTAATAGCCATAGAAACAGCTGTGTTGGAGAGTAATTGGGAGGATTAAGAAGATTATGTAAGAGGTGTTTGGAACACAGCCTGGCACATAATTAGCTATCAAAGTGCATTAGTCTTTATTGTGATAATGTTCTTTCTCTGCTCATATCTGTCTTGGCTACAAGAAAAAAATGTGCATCATCTTAAAACAAGAGTTTATGACAACTGAAATCCCGAGTTCAGTCAGTGTGGAAAATAAAGGAGAGCATTATAGGAGCTGGAAAACCTCAGAGTTCAATTGTGCGAGCTCAAAGAAACATGTTTTTTTCTTTAACCTCTGATGGGAAAATCTGATATATCTGAGGATTTTTGTGGTAGCAGCTAGGTTGCCTTAGCTTTATCCAAGTGTATGTTTTATCCAATCAACTGGAACTACCATAAGAACTATTTCAGGATGTACAGAGAATGGCCACCCTCACATGTACCTCATAGGGAAGATATTCCAAGAGGTATTAGAATGCTGTATATACAATCAGTAAAAGCTGTCCAGTATGCTCTCATCCAAATTCAAGAATCAGGAGTAGCAAACATACTTTAGTCAGTAGAGAACTTGTTTTCCAAGCATGAAAACTTGTATTTAATTCCTCAAAACCCATGTAATTAAAATTGAAATATTCTGATTCCAGTTCTAGGGAGACAGAGAATAGTGGAGTTAGCTAGCTACTCTAGTCTACTGGTAAAGTCTAGGACAATGAAGATTCTGTCTTAAAAATTAAGATAGAGCACACCTGAGGAACAACAGCTAAGGTTGTGCCCTACTGTGTACACACACAGGCATGCAAGCACGTACACACACACACACCACACACATACTCATGTGCTCATGCACACATACAAACAAGCACAAAAATGGTGTAGAATCATCCACAAACAGATCTCGTTTGTGGTGGTTTGAGTAGGAATGGTCTCATAGATTCATAGATTTGAGTGCCTGTTCATGAGGGAGTGGTGCTACTAGGAAGTGTGGCCTTGTTGGAGTAAGTTTGTCCTTGTTAGAGTAGGTGTGGCCTCATTTAAAGAAGTATGTCACTAAGGGTGGGCTTTGAGATTTCAAATGATCAAGCCAGGCTCAGTCTCTCTCTTCCCATGGTCTGCCAATCCAGAGGTAGAACTCTGTTTTTTTCTCTAGCATCATCATGCATCTTTGCACCTGTTAGCCTGCTCCAACTAAATGTTTTTCCTTATAAGAGTTGCCATGGTCATGATGTCTCTTTACAGCAATAGAAAACCCAAGACACCATTATTGTCAGTTTTATGTTGTTAATGAGAGAAAGAATGGAACCTTACTTTACATGTTACCAGTTCTTGAGTACCCTTCCCTGTAAAAAGTTCTATTAATCATTTTAAGTTGCCAACTACTTAATTTATATATTTTTTAAAATTAATATATTTTATTTACTTTACATCCTAATCATACCTTCCCCTCCCTCCTCTCCTCCTAGTCCCCCCTCTCACCTCCCTTTTCCTCATTTCCTCCTCTCTTTCTCATCAAAGAAGGGATGTCCTGGAATGTATATCAACCCATCTTGGCATATCAAGATGCAATAGGACTAGGCACAACTTCTCCTACTGCAGCTAGATACAATCTGCCTAGTTAGGGGTAATGGATCCACAAGCTGGCAACAGAGCTAGAGATAGTCCCTGCTCCAGTTGTTAGGGGATCAACATGAAGACCAGGCTGCACATCTCTTACAATGTGTAGGAGACCTATGTGCTCAACTCCATGCACGCTCTTTGGTTGGTGATTTAGTCTCTGTGAGCCCCATAGGTCCAGGTTAGTCAAGTATATAGGTCTTCTTGTGGTGTGATTGACCTCTCTGGTTCCTTCATGTCCTTGTCCACATATTTCACAATATTTCCCAAGTCCTACTTAATATTTGGCTGTGGGTCTCTATATCTGTTTCCATTAGTTGCTGTGTGAAGCCTCTCAAAAGACAATTATGCTTGTCTCATGTCTGCAAGTATACCAGAATATGGTTAATAGTGTCAGGGGTTGTATCTTATTCATAGAATGGGTCTCAAGTTGGGCCACTCATTACTTGCTCATGCCCTCAATTTCTGTTCCATCTTTATCCCTGCGAATGTTGTAGACTAAACATATTTTGGTTAAAGGTTTTATGGATGTGTTACTGTCCCCATCCCTCCATTGGAGGTTGTGCCTGGTTACATGAGGTGTCCATTTCAGGTTCTAAATCCCGTGTTGCTAGGAGTCTTAGCTAGGCTCATCCTCAGATATTGCTGGTGTTCCCTTTGTCCTAGGTTTTTGGCTTGTCCCAGACCTGCCCTTACATACACCAATTTCAAATTTCTCTCCAAGTTCTTTTTCCCTCAGTTCCCACATTTGATTATTCCCCTCCCCTTCTCCACATCCCTTCTTCCATCCAGTTAAGAGTACTCTGTGTCCATATTCCAGAATATAATTCCACAATCTACCCTATCTTTAAATCTAGACAGTAATATATCATCAAGCAAACACTAGTTGTTGACATAATTCATACTAAACTAACCACAATCTCTTTGCAGAAACTAAGTTTTAATTAGTTTGACTTGCTAAGCATTGGTACTTAAGTAAATAGATTGTATAGAACAGAGGTATAATTTTTAAAGAAAAACTGCAGAGCAGGCCAGGAAAACTGTGGAGCATATAAAACCAGCTAGATCTTTTCAGACTTGATTTTGCTCAAAAATGCAGGTATAAAATGAAACTCAACTTAAGTTCTTTTCCTCTCACAAGGAACCAAGTAACTTGTTAAGGCATTGGACAAGCCAAAATGAAAAGAACAAGATTGTAACCATGACCAGTCATGGTTTCTTTCATGTTCTCTCTGAAAATCTTTGCCTCTAAAACACTGAATCATCACAGCACTAATGCTTTTCTTGTACAATGCTTCCCAGTGTATGAGTGACTATAGTTGTTCTTTTCATAGTTAAACCAAAGTAATCTGAAAATCTGGTCTGGCTAGTAGGAAGAACAATAGGACTTCCAACTCTTACCTGCGAAAAAATAATATCGGAAGATGCTAGTGGATCAGGAGAGAAGCTAATGGAAAAGGAAGTTTACTTGATGCCATTGCATCCTAAATCTACTCTCCGAATGCTTGGATACTTGTGTTCTAAATGTCAATGCTGGGGATTTTTGAACACTGAAATACCAACATGAGTCTTAAGTAGATTGATAAGGCTCCATCTTTCAACCTGTCCTAGAGAAATAAACCCTGTTATCAAAAGAACTACATCTCTGGCCTATTTCATGCTCCCAGTAAGAAATCCTAATTAAAAATGCTCAGTATCCAAGTGAGTTCCTTAGTAACGGGAACAGGGACTGTCTCTGACATGAACTCAGTGGGCTCTTTGACTACCAACTTCCCCCAACTCCCTGAGAGGGGAGAAACCTTGCCAGGTCACAGAGGAGGACAATGCAGCCAGTCCTGATGAGACCTGTTAAGCTAGGGTCAGATGGAAGGGGAGGAGGATCACCCTTATCAGTGGAGTTGGAGAGAGGCAGGGAGGGGATGAGGGAGAGAGATAGGATTGGGAGGGAATGAGCAAAGGTGTTACAGCTGGGATAGAAAGTGAATAAACTGTAATTAAAATAAAAAATAAAAATTTAATTAAAAATGTTCTATGCCATCCAACTTCGCTGTTTTGATATGACCTTGACTTCATAGCTGATATCATAATGTCAAAAATAGATATGAGTCTCCATATTTATTTTATTTTAATTTTTATTTATTCATTTTACATCCTGGTTGTAGCCTCCTCCCTCCTCTCCTTCCAGTCCTACCTCTCCACCCTCTTTCCCTCCTTCCCCTACTCCTCAGAGAAAGGGAGCACCCTCACCTACCCACCCCAGCATATCAAGTCTCACAAGGACTAACTGCATCCTCTTCCGCTGTGGCCTAGCAAGGCAGCCCTGCCAGAATAAAGTGATTGAAAAGCAGGCAACAGAGCCCATGTCAGAGTCAGCCACAATTCCTCTTACTAGGAAAGCTGCATCTCAGCTACATCGGTGTAGGAGGCCTAGGTACAGTCCATGCATGGTACTAAGTCCCCATATTTATAAATTTATTATTTCTATCTATAAAATTAGAATGTTTATTACAGTGTGGGTCTGGGATGATGGATCACTGATTAAGAGTTTGCATTGCTTTTATAGAGAGCCTTAGTTCAATTCCCAGCAACAGTCATATTGTGCTACTCAGAGCCCTTTATAGATCCAGCAAAAGGAAATTCCATGCCCTTTTTTGTTTCTATAGATATCTGCACTCATGTGCACCAACATATACACACGCACACAGTGAGAAAGAGAAACACACACAAACACAATGCAATTAAAAACAGAATGACATATTTTAAAAGTATATTTAATTAAATAATGATTTTCTTTGGTTTTACAATTTATAACATTTATAGTTTATAAAGAATGAATTATTATTATTCATTTGAAACTGCAATATATCCTTATTTTAAAATAATATATTACTTTAAATTTTATAAAATAGTGACTATAAAATTAAAAAGGATTGAGAGCATAGGTGATATATTTTAAGTAAGCTAGTCAAAAATATAAAATTAAATTTATATCACAGAATGTAGAAAATTTTGGCTTGAAATAGTGCTATTTTATTGCCTATATTAATGGTGACATTTTAATTCTAAACTAAAATATTAGCTTAGAAAAAATGTTCATAGTCAACCTTTAAGTAATAAAACACTTTCTCAATGAACAAAAGGTACCTAATTTAATTTCGTGTGTAAGGTAGGGAATCTTCAACTCATAAAACCAATTTTAAGAGGGAACTTTCCCCAGTGTGTATATGTAACTCACTTTTTTAAGCAGAGTAGAAGGTTAAGTATTAGAATTGATTGTCTTAAAAATGAACTTAATGTGAAAATCCAGTATGGCTATTCAAGGTTAAATTTAACCACAACAAAAATAGTCTTCTAATATGCTTTTACATTAGTTAGGAGCTAGTCAGAGCAGAAAGTTGTTTTTGTTTTGGTTTGGCTTAGTTTGTTTGTTTTTGTTGTAGTTCTTGCTATTGTTTTGTTTTCTAAGATATCTTACTTATTGAACTCTATTTCATGAAGACTTGAATTTGGTAGCTAAATGTCATGCCTATCTTTACAGTAATATGCCTTTTAGTTCAACCTAAAATTTACCCTTCTTACAAGATGTGGAAGGATAGAGATAAAGCAGAGATAGAGGAAATGTCTAACCAATCCCTAGACCAACCTGAGACCTACCCCATGGGAGAGAGCCAACCCTGGCACTAACAAAGACACTGCTTTGCTTGCAGACAGGAGCCTAGCATAGCTGTCTTCTGAGAGACTCCATCCAGCAGCAGATCCAAACAGGCAGCTGAGCCTCACACCCAAAGACTGGGCAGTGAAGGGAGTGCAGGGAATACAGGGAGCCTTGTAGAAGAGTTGCTGGAAGGACAGAAGGACACAGAGGCTTTATGAGCTTCAAAAGAAAACCAATAGAGCCAACTAATCTGGGCCCAGGGCTCCCTGCCAAAGACCATGTATAGACTGGACCTAGACTGCCTACACAGATGTAGCCCATGAGCAGCTGGGTCCTCATATGTGTTCTCTAGTAAGGAGTATGGGGGATGACTCTAATGTGGACTGTGTTGCAGGCTTTTTTAGATCACTGCCCTGTGGTGGGACTGCTTTTCTAGGCCATTATGAAGCCTCCATGTGCTCTGTATTGATGCAACTTGAAGTGCTGTGATGGGTTAGTGGGGGACCTTGCCCTTCCTGAGGAATAGGAGGGGGCAGAGGGAAAGAGGGTGGAACCATAAATAATTAAAAATGTAAAGATAATTTCACTGGTATTTATCATGGGCACTAATCACTCTCACCCCATTCCACTCCGTTGCCACCACAAATTTCTCTATCATCTTCATGTTCAACCATTTTGTCTTCTGTCCAATTGAGGTTAACTGATGCTATCTAGGTGCCCATGAATTTGGATCTATTTAGTGGAAAATTGCAGGCTGAAAAATGCATACAGAACTAAAGACAACGATTCCCCTTTTCCATATCTATTGGTAGCCCAGAATTCAGAGGTAAAGGGATAGGGCCGCATGAACCTCTCTCCTTTTCTTCACTAATTATTGATAGGGATGGTTTTCTGTAGTCCCAGTGTAGGCAACTAGTGTTGATGTGGAATAGTATTACAATGGATGCACTGAGTTTAGACAATGACATTTCATAGGTCATGGCTCATCCTCATTTTCCATCTTCTCTCACAATAGCCGCAAGTCTCAGGGCAGTGGGAGAAATTGTTCTGTTTAGGGCTAGCCCCATAACCATCACCTGTTCTCTGGATCTTGAGCACCTTTGAGGCTCTTTTTTATCCCCACATCATTCATTTTAACAATGGATTCTATGTAGGGAAGTCTTCTGTGATTCAGTTTGGGAGCCGCTACTATATGTCAGTATAAGAACAGATATTTAGAAGGTAGTTTGCATGTCCCTTTTCAAAGCTCTAGTTTTATCTGCAATCTTTCCAAAGGTAAGCCTTCTCTTTTTTCCTTCCAGTTTTCTTCTTCAGTGTGTTAGCTTGCCAAACTCAGAATAGGAACGAAGGAGAACGGATTCCTCCAGGCACTGAACACAAACTCCAGTTTTGTTTTCCCTCATGTTAAGGGGAACACAGAGAGGCTGACTATATAATCCCACTGAAGCTCCAGTGTTCTGGTCTAGACATGCAGAAACCAATGTCAGACTACACTATGTCCTTTTAAAGTATGTTGGCCATCTTGTTATTCATAGCCCATCATTGCTCAGATTTTGTAGGTTATTAAACAAAATGACTGAAAGTAAAAACCAGAACAAGTAAACTGCTTATTATTAAGAGTGATATTTTTAATTTTTTGATTCTCTGTGAATTTCACATCTGCCGCACTCCAATCCCACTCATCTCCCCTTCCCTCCATATCTGCCTTCCATGCTTGCAACCTCTACGCACAAAAGAAAAACAAAAATAGAAGTAAATACATTAAAATCAACTAATGAATTAAAAAAAATCTCACCCTGGAAGCTGCAGTATGTGACAGTATGTCACACACTGCATACACTTCTGTCCAAACACCTTTACTTGTAAATGTTCACTGCAATGAATCGTTGGGCTGGTTTGAGGCCTCTAGCTTGATTTTTTCTTAACTGTAAATGATTTAGTCAAAGCACAGTGTATATATTCTAAAAGACAATGAACCAGTATTGTTCATTTCACAAGGTGTTCAGCCACATTAATGCATCTATGAGCCTGTTCTGTAACTTTAGTTGTTCACAGACCATAGAAGTAAGAAATTTGATGTTCCCATGGGCTAGTTTTCAGGATCCTAGCATATAACCAGTGTGCACTGAATGGGTATCATTTCATTTTCGTTTAGATGAGGACTCAAGGGGGCCTTTCTTTTTACAATTTTGGTACACTCAGCAGATACTGTTCTAAGAACACATCTTTCCTTCTTCTCAGAGAACCAACTTTTCACATTTTTTTTTTTACTTCCAGTTCTTTCCAGAGGGCAAGAGGCTGAGAGTAAAGGTTAAAGAGAAAGTTAAGAGAGATAGAGAGGCTGGTGAGGTGAATGTGAGAGAGAGAAAGAAAGGTGACTTGACTTCTAAAGGAAGTCCTGAAGCAAGGGTAAGATGTTTCTCTTAAAATGTCTCACATCTGCTCTTAAACCAAGGACCATTCATGGATATAACCTAGAACTCCTGCTCAGATGTAGCCCATGGCAGCTCAATATCCAAGTGGGTTTCCTAGTAAGGGGAACAGGGACTGTCTCTGACATGAACTCAGTGGCTTGCTCTTTGACCACCTCACCCTGATGAGGGAGCAGCTTTGCCAGGCCACAAAGGAGGAAAATGCAGCCAGTTCTGTTGAGACCTGATAAGCTAGGGTCAGATGGAAGGGGAGGAGGGAACTCCCCCTATCCGTGGACTTAGAGCGGGAAATAGGAGGAGATGAGGGAAGGAGGGTAGGATTGGGAGGGAGAGAGGAAGGGGCTACAGCTGTGATACAAATTGAATAAGCTGTAATTAATGTAAAAATGAAAATTTAATTAAAAAATTCCATCAGTGAAGAAAAGAATGATAGTCACCTGGATGCATGACCTGTGATTTGGTCCGTATAAATCCTGCATTGAATGGGGCTGAGTGGTGAACATTTGTTCTCTATTACCCATGTTCTCTCTTCAATACCCAACACCATAAAAGCAATCAACGTGCAACCTGGAAGAGATAATATAAGTAAAATATAACTTATAGTAGGCTAACAACCTAGCTAAATAAATTAAATGTTTAATTTCAATTTTACCAGATCCAGCTATGCCCAAAAGTTTGTATAAATTATTGCTTCCATAAATATAAGTAAGTCCATTTGAACCAAATTATAGCATTGATGCTACAAATCCATTTGATATCATAGAGTCATAAAATCATGTTTTCCACAACCTAAGTAATAATTTTCTTACTTTGTAATTACCAGAAGTGGAAATTTCTTTTTTTTTTGTCATGATAAAAACACATCAATACAATGTATAAGGAAAGTTTCCCTACAAACAACTGTGTTGGTATTAATTACTTCTGACAGTAATAGTACACTATTTTATGCTTAAAAAAATGAAATCAGATTTGGCTTAAAGTGACTCTTAAATTACTTTCATTAGTTTCATATTACATATTCTTAATTTCATATTATTTTCAGACATTCTCTTGTGTTTCATATATTTCTGAATATATTTTAATAAATAACTATTAAAGTTCAGGAATAGAGAAAATATGCTTCCTGCTAACCCTTTTCTTGCTTGCAGAAAATTCAGTATGGAAAACAAATCTCAAAAATATTAAAATATTTTAAGACACAATATTTATAAATTACTTAGTGCTCCAAAGTTAATTAATAACTGCCAAAAGTTCTCAAGCAAAACAATGAATTGCATAATCACTGACATTTATAATAATGATTTCCAGTTTTATTATTCAAGCACATTTAAAAAGAATGCTTATTAGTTTGATGACTGTCTTAGTTTCTTTCTGGTCATTGTGATAAGACACTGTGACCAAGTATACTTATAAAAGAAAGCGTTTTGGTCAAGGTGAAAGTGCTTATGTAAATCAAAATACTTCCCATGAGTTCTAACCAAGAAGTCACTGCACAATGCTAATCGCTCCATCTGACACTCCCTGCTAAGACACATGGACTGATGATTATAGCTGTTCAGTCAATGCACAAATCACATCACTGCCAAAAGTCCCTCCTCCAGACATGGAGCCCTGACCTTCGGGCAGCTGCTGGTAGAAGGGCAGAACAACGCATGTGTCTGTGTCTCAACTCCTCAGTGGTAATTCTAACTGACTGCAGTGATGTCCGCTAGTGATGGTTGAAGAGACCTGACAGCTGCAGGCACTGTTATTGCAGGCAAAAAGCCACTCTTGTGGAGATCTTAGATGAGTCTATTAAGTAATTTTACTAGCTCAGCTGGTCAAGTTACTTTAGCTCACTTGGCATGAGCATGGGCTGAGAACACTAAATCAGATTTAAAGGAACCTTTCTGTCATGTGAATTGTATATGTGCACTGAGCTAAACTAAGTCTCTTTTACAAATAGCGCTGACTCCTCCTCTGTGCTGCAGTACTTGAGTCACAAAAGTATTTTTTCTCTCCTCGTTAATTTTTCATTTCTACTGCATAGCCCCATTTACCCTTCTATACACAATATACAAAAAATATTGACAACTTAAAATTAGGTGACATACAAGAGAACCGTTGAGGAACAAGCTAATATACTGTGTAGTTAGCTTCTCAGTGCTGTCAAATGCAAAGTTTTAAATTATTTGTAGGGGGATTGGAGAGATGGTCCAGTCATTAATAGCACTTACTGCTCTTGCAGAGAACACAGGTTTGCCTCCCAACACCCACATGATGACTCACTACTACCTGTAACTCTACTTTCAGGACGTATGATCGCTTCTTAAGACCTCCATAGGTACTTGGGCATATGTGGTGCACATGCAGAAATACAAATATATACATAATTAAAACTCATACATGCATACACATATGTGCATAATAGTAAATGCCTCTTAAAGATACGGAGCCAGCCTGATATGGTGACTTGAGAAGCTAAGGCAGGATGATTGCCCAGAATGTGAGAATATTGCCTGGGTCATTCAGGGAGGAGGTGGAGGTGAGAGCAAGGAGAGGGAGAGAAAAGAAAAAAAAACAAAAAAGAGGATGAAGGAGAAAAAGGAAGTTGCAGAAGGGAAAGGAGCAGGAGGACATTCTTCCAGGCAATGCAACATAGTATAAGTACCTTTAAGGGCTACATTTTGCCAGACTATTCTATAGATATGTGAAGAAGTTCCTGCAACTGGGTCTTAGACAATTAAGTTCATCACTATCAAAATATTATAATTTAAGATTAGGAGTCAACTGCTCAGTGAGATTATGATCTTTATGCTACAATAGGCTGGACTGTATTTTTCTATCTGCGCACATATTTTCCTCATCTAGTGACACAAAAACACTCCTTCAAATGCAGTGATAGAACTTAAACTAAACATAAACCCCTATGCCCTGATTTTTAAGACACGCAAACAATTGACAGGAGCACAACACATTAAGTTTTATAACAAAGAGAAGATGCAATTAAAGCAAGCTAATTGACTTTTTCTCCTACTTTGAATACTCGTCAGGATAGCCTGTATGTTACTGACTATTATACATTCAGGTCTTTAAATATAGGACAACCTAAATGGTGGGTCACTAATAATTCCCTGCTAAATGAAGAAATGGGGAACAAGTGACATTTAATAGTGGCAAACCATTCTTAGCATTTCTGAACTTAATTGGAAAGTAAAATTGACAAAATTAAATTTGGATGGTGCATTGAGACCAGCAGAAATAAAACAGCTTATCTAGCTTCACAAGGATGCCCTTGCAAGTGAATTTAATTGCTTGTTTTATCTAATTAGAAAGCTTCTAAATAGCATAAAGATGATTAAATTTTCTTCATTCACCATACTTTAATATTGTCAAAGTATTGTGAATTAAAAGAACTTTTCCAACATATTTCTATTTAAGATAAGTAATATTTTTCATTAGAACATTTCTGTAAATTTCACCAATGCTATGAATTCCTTTTTTCATATACAAATCTTGTTATCTAGCTAGCCTTGGAAGTAATGCGCTGATAATACTTCTCCACAGACAAAGCTGAGAAGTCACCTAAGACACTGACACAGGTTGGTAAAAGGATAATTCCAATCACTTTAAAAGCATATAACTCTATAGGATATCACTGTAAAGAATCGAAATACCCTTTCCAGTGTCTTTCAGTTTTTGTTCCAGAAAACAATTTCAAAGTTGTTTGCATGACTCTTTGTTTGGGATGTTTTTATTGTTGCTGTGATTATTTCATAGAAAACAACTTAGTGAGTAAGGATTATTTGGCTCACAGTTCAGGGGAAATTAGCTGATGGCACGGAAGGCCTAAGTGGGGAAAAGTTGGCCTGTGATCCTAAGGAAGGAACAGAGAAAGAAGAATGTGAGGCTCAGCCTTTCCACCTTACTTTCATTTTTTTTCAGTCCGAGGTCCCAGCCCATGAGCTGGTATGCCGACATTGAGATTGTGTCATCTTCCATTACCTAAGCCTCATTGGGAAATCTGTCCTTAAAGTACTCAAAAGTATAACTAACTAATGCCCCGGGTGTTTCTTTTATCATCAGGTACCATTTGCCTCAGGAACATTGCGTGATGCTGGAGAGCATAAATGATATGAGCATGGTGATAATTTAAAATGAATAGTTGGTTTAAAGTCAAGGTAGCTTCTTGGACTGCACTCAGAAGCAAAAATTCCCTCACAAACACTGCATCAGCTCCACAGTCCTGGGTTATTTGTAATAGAAACGCCAGGAAATGATGATATATGTTTAAAGGACTATTTTGCTTTCTATTCCAATCTGCTAACCTGCTTAATTACTCAAATTTAAGTGTCTAAAATGATTTTTTAAATTATATTTGGTTTAAAGGAGCAATGAAGTTTCAGAAAAGAATTCAGGCAGTAAATAGAATAAAATGCAAAGAAATTATGTGTGGAGAATCGCCACATGTATTTGAATCATGGCTATAGCTTGGAGCTCAAATGCGTGTAGTTTGCTTTAGTATTACAATTGGCTACAATGGATTTCAGTAGAAGAACCTCAAAAAACATTTTATGCTTATGTTTCCCTGTCACCTGTTCTCTCTTTGTTCTTACTTTGCCCTTTATAGCCTCAAACTCATAATTCCAGTATCTCTACTCCTTATGTTACTAGAACTAGAAGCTTTGCCACTGTGCCCAGATAACATTTTACTACAAAAACCAAGAGAATCTAAATTAATAATAGCATGATAGCAAAATTTACATATTAAATGTAAACATTACGATTTAGGAAATTATAAAGAAATTTAGTTGTAATACTAAAGTCTGTATTTACACAGAAACAAAAATAGAGCATTTAAAACTATCTCAATTTGCTGTGAGTCTACAGTGACATATAGATCTCTAGGACACCAGGCATTGACCAGAATACAATTTCAACAATTTCAATTTGACCAGAACATAGTCCCCCATTGTGTGTGGGAGCCGTTGTCTTAGTTATTGTTCTATTGCCATAAAGAGACACTGTAGCAAAGACAACTTATAGAAGGAAACATTCACTTTGGACTTGCTTACAGCTTTAGAGTGTTATAATCTTACCAGCAAGCATGGTGCAGGCAGGAAGGCATGATGTTGGAAAAGAAGCTGAGAGCTACATCCTCATTAACAAGCAGAAGAGAAACTGGGCTTGTGTGGGTCTTTAAGACTTCAAAGACCACCCCCAGTGACACACTTTCCCAAAAGTGTGCAAAAAGTGTGTCTTTTGATACACTTTTAATCTTTTGAATCCTAATCCTAGTAAACATTCAAATATGTAAGGTTATGGGAGGGCCATTCTTATTCAACCACCACAAATCTCAACAGATTCCTTTGGAAAAGCACTTTATGAAGTTTTTGTACACTGACATCTACCAGCAGAATTTAGCACGTGCATAAAATTGGTGATTAGCCTGGTGGCTACATTTTCCTGTTGTTGCTGTTGCTGCTGCCATCTTCACTGACATTATAGCCAGCCCAGCTCCTCCTTCTTTGAACTGACCCATACGTTTCCAGTGTGTAAAGACCATATTGGTACGACCAAGGCATCTAGAATCCTACAGTGAGCAGCTACTAGTTTCTCAGACAGCCATTATTGAACTACCAAGCCTGGATTGTGTAAACCAATTTAATAAGTCCTTGTTGACATATGTATTAATTCTATAGAATATATTGCTCTAAAATACCCTAACCAATGCAAATATATTGATTTTCCCAGTAATATAATATTAGTAAATAAGAAATATAAATGTAGTTTACCTTAATATTGGCATGTATTTAGCCATTGAGGAAAATATTAACTGATATATCTAGAAAAGGCTATTTCACAGACACAGAGGATGAAAATCAGATCAAACAAAATTTCTCTTATAACTACCTTATAGAAGCTCTAAGGGGCTGGAGAGATGGCTCAGTGGTTAAGAGCACTGTCTGCTCTTCCAAAGGACCTGGGTTCAATAGCCAGCACCCACATGGCAGCTCACAGTTGTCTGTAACCCCGATTCCAAGGATCTGACAACTTCATACTAATGCATATTAAATAAATTATTAAAAAAAAAGAAGTTCGACAAGTTAACCCAATCAAAAAAAGTTCTTTTCCCATTTCTTTTCTAGGGGGTGGAGGTTATGTTCTTAAAATTCTTCTTCTTTTTCTATTTAAAACTCTATCGAACAGTCAATATAGTCTTATTTAATAAGACTTATTTATTGAACATAAAATATTTTTTAGGTTTTTTTACTAGTAATAAAATGAAATAGTGTATTTTAATATAAAGTAGATTGATTTAAAGTAAAATATTATCTGATGGAGTTTTCAACTTTATTAGGTAATGGTTTGATTACACACATGGGTAAAAAATAGAGGAATCATATGAGCAACTGCACTGAATGAGTATTCTAAGAAAATATGGAAGTGTAAATTCTAATTATAAAGAACAAAATCCTGTAGGAAACTAACAGAGACACTATGAACACATCAGTCTCTGTGTGTGTGATGGCTATTTCTGGTGGTCAATTTGGCAACATTTAGAGTGAACTGTAGTCCAAAAATAGAGGAGACCACTGAGGTACAAAGACACACTTTTAGTCTAGGCCACACCTTCTTGATGTAAGCCAAAAGTGGACAGGGAAATAGGAAGCTTTTGCTCTTTGCCTGCTTTTTCCTGCCTTGTTAACAAGTCCATTCTTTCACTGGCATTAGAGCCTACTTGTTTGGAATGCTATCATCTGCTGAAGACCCTCTTAAGACATCCAGTCTTATGGACTAAGCAACCTGTAGACTCTTGAACTTTCTGTTCATAGCTAGCCATTGTTGGATTAGTTAGATGATAGCCTGTGAACTACTCTAATACACCTCTTTTCTATATATCTAGCTGTATGTATGTATACATGCATAATGCATGCATATATGTATATATAGATAGAGTCATAGATTCATTCTGTAAATTCTGCTACATCTAGAGAATCCTGAGTAATGCAGTGTCATAAACTCAATTTTAAAAGGCTTTGTGAATCTGTAGCTGTTGCCAAAATCTATGAATTACAGTCCTTATGTTTGTATCTTTGAATTTGATCACATATAAAAACAAATCCCAAACACTGAGACAATGGTTTTCTTTCAAAATGGAAAAAAAATTATTAGAAAGAAATGTCAGGAAAAAGAACACAACCTGAGAAAACAGAAAGCATGAACAGGTGCTACAAGTTAGGAGAAAAGAAGGGATCTACAGAACAGTGTGACTCAAACTCCAGCGACCCAAAGAAACATTCATCACTCACACACAGCCAACAACAGAACATTAGTGCAGGTCACAGATTCACAGGAAGACCAAATGAATCGGGATGGAGATTATTTTAGTGGGTGCTATCATAGCCCAGAAGCCTTTGTCAATAGTTTAACACATTCTATGTCAAGCCACTGTTCTTGCTTGAAGAAGAATTCCAGGACCAGCTCAAACATATGCATATGAACAGACAATGCTCATCCTCAGAAGGTAATTAGCTAATGCTGCTTTCCATTTTCAATGAGGGCAGGCAAGGACACTTAGAAAGTATGGAGGCTGGCCTTCCCCAAGCAACACTATATAGATGGAATTAACATAAAGAAATTAGATTCTATAACACTCTCATGCAAATGATTTTAAAATTGGTCATTAAAGAACTCAATAATTTTGAGATCTGATGTTTAATAGTTTTAATTTTTCATTTTTAGCAATTTTATATTGTGTAATTTTCTGTCTTTGCACATTAGGGAGAATGGTCATATGTTTAAATATAATTAACAGACTAAGTTATGAAATACAAACTTTGGTTAATTAAACTTTCTCATTATCATTGACAGATGTATCTCAATAGCAATGATATAAAGTACAATTTTATTTGGGCTTTGATTCATGTAAATTGAGCTGGAAGAAAACAATTATTTTCCAGGTGTGACAGCAGGTCTCATTGTGTTAGACTGAAGTTTAGTTCTTTGTTGAAGTGCTGCTATGACAAACTACAAACAAGTCCTACTTATAAAAAGGCTCAAATGACTTATATAAACAATAATCAAACAATTTGTGTGGTGAACATACACAGAAAACTAAGTTTGAGAGCTGAAGCAAGGAGTCATTGCAGCAGGAGGTGTCATGGATTGACAATCATTTATGATGCAGTTAAATGCCAGATTCAGACTGCATACATTAAAAAAAAAACCAAAAAGACCACAGAAAAAAAACAGTCTATGTTTCTAGTGGGGAACAACAATGAAAACTAGATATGGTATTATATCTGCCCCTTCTATGAAGAAACCATAACCAAATACATAAAGAAAAAGAATGCTCCAAAGAGCAGTAACATTCTGAAAAGACCAGGATAGGAAAAAAGAATTGTTACACTAAATGCATGGATACATCACTTAACAGAGGCAACCCCATTATAAAAGATGTAGACATATTTTATCTGATTTAAAGACTGTGTACAGAGTCATGAAAATAATTTTTAAAAACTTATCAGCAAGCAAAACCTCCCAATGCATTATTATCTTCTTTATTTAATGTCAAAAATAATTCAAAGTCCACCTTAAGAATCCAATTATGAAGGAAAGAAGGGAATTACTCATGTGGTGTGTGATGTTGAGCCTAGAACATGGGAATGAATAATAGAGAATAGAAAGTGGGTTAAAGATACAACTTCCAGAAGTGCCTGATTATTGAATCGTACTGGGCAAGGAATGCACACAAGCTAAGGATGATCACAAGTGAGACTAACAAGCTTCGTTTAGAAAAAGGAAGAGATAAAACTTCAGAGAAAAGATCTCCAGAAGACTACTTTTGCTGTCTTTGGCCATAATCATATAAGTAATGGTGTAAGAGATACAAGCTGAAATGCTTTTACACTGACACTCCTGCCTTTTGGAGACATAGTTCAGCAGTTAAAAGCACAGGTTGCTCTTCCAGAACACCAGAGTTCAATTCCCAGAACCCACACAGTAGCTCATAACTCTCTGTAATCCAGCTTCAAGTGATTTGATACTACCACAGACATATATGCAGAAAAATCTATTTCCCAAAGTGTTTACAGAAGAAGGCATCTTTGGAATTCTTTCTGCAAATTATGTTTTTTTTAAATTAATTGACTAATTTACTTACTTTACTTTCTGACCTAGTTTCCTTTTTCCCCCCTTTTCCAATCTTCCTCCATATCCTCACTCCTCCCTTTCTCTTCAGAAAAGAGAAGCTTTTCATGGATATCAACCAGCCCTGGCATATCACATTGCAGTAGGAGTAGGCCCATCTTCTATGCCTGCCACATAAGGCCTCCAAGTAAAGGGAAAGGGTCCCAAAAAGCAGGCAACAGAGTCAGAGACAACCCATGATCCTGCTTTTAGGAGTCCCACATGAAGACCAAGCTACACAACTGTTACATATGTGCAGAGGGCCTACGTCAGTCCCATGCATGCTCCCCAGTTGGTGCCTCAGTCACTGTGAACCCCTACAGGCCCAGGTTAGCTGATTCTGTAGGTTTTCTTGTGGTGACCTTGACTTCTCTGACTCCTACAGTCCTTCCAAAGGATTCTTCAAACTCTGCTTGGAAGTAAGATTATTTTGGATTTTAAGGGAATAACTCAGACTCTTAGTTGTGTGACTGCAGTGCTTCATAGTATTGGTATGAAATATATACCAAAACATGGTAATGTATTCCATGATTTTCCACTGACAAATGGTGACTTTTATAAATCCTACTTTATTTCATTGCTCTTATTATCTTCTTAAACATATTGGTGTCTTGGCATTGTTTTGTTGATTTAGAAAAGTGACGTAACACAGGTGATAGAAGAGTGTTGGTCTCCATTGTGTTAGGGACAAGGAAGTGTTAAGATTTTTAACACTTTTACCGGTTTCCCTTTTACTTTAGCCAGTTGCAGACTTCAGCATGCACTGAATAATTTCCTGTGTGAGTTCACAGTATTAAACTGTTCCGGTGTCTCTTTTTAAAGTATGCTAACCTCATCTTTTATCAGTAATGTGACTTAGTTTTATCTTTTCCTAACTTTCTGACCCTCTAAAATTAATGAAGCTCTAAAAGAATGAAAGACTCATGGGAAGATAACCTTGCTAAAAACACAGCTCATGGGGTAATTGTGCAAATCATGGCACTATATTGTAAAAACCCTGGTTAACAGAAATCTCTACGTTGTACATGACTCATTTTTACTATAGAAGTTACAAAGAAATCTGAATATTTACTTATACCACACACATAAGGATTCAAACAGGACAAAAGACAGAATTCAATAGTCATTAACATTTAAAGAAGTACACAATATCTTCATGATTTCTGTAATTTGTGATTATCTAGTTCTTATCAAAGTAAGAAGCAATAAACAAATGATTGGATGACATTTCTTTACCAGACCAATGTCGTGATGTAAGGAAGGTTTTGAATATAGGATGTAGGAAGTTATTGACAAAATAAGATGAAGGTCAGAAAAAAAAATCACATCTCAGAAGGAAGAGGACTTCCTTTTTATACAACATGAGCTACAACCAGCTTTCAAAAATAGAAAATGGAAAATAAATCACCTGGAAGTCTGTCCAACTGTTCAGCCTGTATTTAATTTGAATATACAATCAGTGTTTGAGCACAGAGACAAAAAATAACAAAACATCAAAATTACCAGAGTAGGAAAAAACTAGCAAAGGTCTAGGGATCATCTGTCCTCCTGGTTCCTCCGATTAGCCTTTCAGATACATTAGCCTCCCAGAGCAAGATTTCAGCAGATAATAATGGTCACAGCAGAGGTCTAAATCCCCTAGGAAGCTCTCAGGCTGGGCTTCAATGGGAATCACCTCAGGAACATTTTGCCTTGTAATTCCATCTACAGCTCTCATGAGGAATTTAAATGTTTTATGGGTTCAAATGTTTTAGTAATTATGAAATAGGTCATTTCAAATGAATGATAATGCATAATTACAACTTTAGAAACAAGCTTCTTTGTATTTGGTCTCAGAGGTGTAACAAAACGGAAATAAAAACAAATAAATCAAGCCCATCTACGCATAAATGAATGTAGCTTCATTTCACTAGCAACACCCAAATTTCCTAGTTCTTCACTTTGAAGGTGATGACTCACTCAGTTTTGTGGTTAGGAAGAGCAAAAGGTTGCAGAAGTACAATAAATGAGTCCATTGGAAGATAAAATCTGGAATTCTGCAAATTGTATGTTCTCGAAGAGTCGAAGCTATGAGTCCTGAGAAACAAAGGAGTAAGATTAGGTCAATGCTTACTGCTCATTGTGTCACATATGTTATTTTCTCTAACATCCTTGACAATCATTTTCAGGGCACATAATTTTTAGATGGCAAATCTAAGGATTCAAACGCTTAGAAAAATTCTGCAAGATCATATAGCATGACAAAAATGTGCTCTCTGTCTCTTTTTTTCTCTATCTCAGTCTATTATTTCACTTTTGCATGCTATATGGAAGGCCAGCGACTCTTCTGGGTGAAAATGTCTCCAATAATCTTTGGACTTTCACATGTCTGCATATTTTCTAAGGTAAACCAATTATTCTCATCTCCATCTACAACATGTAGATATTTCTAATATTATACCTCCAAAGTTAAAATATAAACATGGAAATATTTCATAAATTGTAAGGTATTATTTGAATATAAATGTAAAGGAATTGGCTCTGTCACTTTATTTATCATTTATTTATTTCTGAAATAGGGTTTCTTTGTGTAGCCTTGGCTGTCCTGGAACTAGATCTGTAGACCAGGTTTGTAGACCATGATTTTGTATTAGCATAAGTAAATATTTATAATTTTAGTGGAATAGGTAAACATTAGTTTAAATAATCTGCCAAACATATCTATTGGTAAAGGTCCATGACCTTATACCATGACAGGTATAAAAAAACAAAACTGTTGATGATTTCATGGAAATATGAGAGGCAGAGGACAAAAAATACATCTGTGAGATTGTGTCTTCTGGGAATTACCCTGTACCCATGGACTCTCAACAGCTACCTGTACAAATTGTCACAAACCAACATTCCCTTATGGATTGCAAAGGGGCTCAGAAGGCACCACTCCCAGTTTAGGAGCTACAATCAGTGGGACTTGCTGAGGGAAGAAAAGTCATCTTTCTTCAGGCCAGAGCCTCTTAAGGCACTTCTTCTATTTTACTGGTCAGCTCTACTCTCATATGCATACAGGTGTCAAAGTAGACACAGTGGATATATATATATATATATATATATATATATATATATATATATATATATCTGAGACAGAAATGTGGAGGGTATGAGACATTGTTGAAAGGACTGAAAGGGGTACAAACAGAATGCAATATACTTATATATGAAAAGATTAAAAACAAAATTCTAGAAGGTTTTATAAATACATAAGTTAGCTCATTAAGTGATCATTTCGATAACATAAATGATATCTTTCAAATTTTCATGTATTATAGCATGCTATTTAAAGAAAATAATTAAATTTATATATTACCAGAATTAACAGTGTTTACTACTAACTATATTTAATGAGCTCATTCAAACACATTTTATATTTATAGTTAAGATATCAAATTAAAGTGTTATTGCTCTACTTGAGATACAGTTTTTCTAATGGAACCAACATAAAACTTCCTTCCAGAGCAACAAAAGCTCATAATTGTTGCCATGAAGAGAATGTGTAAAGTTGAGGGCAGCAAACATTTACAGTGAATGAATCCACACATTAGTAAC
The DNA here is from genome assembly GCA_028658305.1 of Pachyuromys duprasi. Taxonomy (NCBI): domain Eukaryota; kingdom Metazoa; phylum Chordata; class Mammalia; order Rodentia; family Muridae; genus Pachyuromys; species Pachyuromys duprasi. Next base: position 32,469,019 of record CM053766.1, on the reverse strand, counting down.
TTAGCTTTTTTGCTATTTATATAGATTAGAATCGTTAAAGAATTGATTTTATAGCATAAGTAATTAATTATATATTAATGACTAGTTGCTAAGAAATGAAAGTTTCATAAACCACAGAGAATTAGAAATATCATTAAAATCAGGCATTACATGATGATTGCTGATATGTAAAGCATTTTTATATAAAACAGAAAGTTCTGAGTAAACTGATTTTATGTGCTCAGATATGTGAGTTTGAAAAAATTAGCAGTGGTCAAGGAAGATAATGGAGTGTGGGTATACAAATGTTACATAAAAGTAATGATGTTTCAAAATACCTCCTGGGATCACAGAACCTAAGTTCTAAAGCTGCTTTATGTAAAGATCCGAGTTTTATAAATGGTATCTCAGAGGACTGAAGATATTTTTAAACACATGTCTAATCTGAGAGTGAATTAATACTTGAAAATAAGCATAAGAAACACTACAGCTGTAACACAGAAGACTACAATAGAATATCCTAAGGCTGTCTTCATGGATATGTAAGTCATAAAGAACAACTTAGGAATGAATTGAATTCTGTATTTATAGCACTGTATTAAGGAATTTAATTTAAGAGTAACTAAGCTAAAGATCATCCTGAGTGAGGTATCCTAGGACCAAAAAGACACACATGGTGTATACTCACTTATATAGACTTATAAGTTATATAAGATAAACATACTAAAATACGTGCACCTAAAAAGATAAACAACAAAGAGGACCCAGAATAAGATGATCAATCCACTTAGAAAGACAAATGGGGTGGATACAGGAAGTAGGAGAAAACAAGTAACAGGACACCTAGCAGTGTGCCAAAGCAGATGCAGAGACTCTAAGCCAAAACTTTGGGAGAGTGCAGGGAATCATATGATAAAAGGGGAAGTTAATATGACCAGGAGAGGGCAGGAGCTCCACAGGACCAAATATATCAGGGCATGGGGGTCCTCTATGAGACTGTTTCTCCAACCAAAATCCATGTATGGATATAACCTAGAACTCCTGCTCAGATGTAACCCATGATAGCTCAATATCCAAGTGGGTTTTCCTAGTAGGGGGAATAAGAACTATTTCTAACTTGAACTCAATAACCGGCTTCTTTACCTCCCCCCCCCCCTTTCTCCAAAGGAGAAACAGCCTTGCTAGGCCACAGAGGAGGACATGGCAGCCAGTCCTGAAGATACCTGATAAGCTAGGGTCAGTTGGAAGGGGAGGAGAACCTCCCCTAGCAGTGGACTTGGAAAGGGGCACGGAGGAGAAGAGGGAAGGAGCGTGGGATTGAGAGGGAATGAGGGAGGGGGCTATGGCTGGGATACAAAGTAAATAACCTGTGATTAATATAAAAAATAAAAATTAATTTAAAAAATTAAAAAAGAGTAATTAAGCTTATAGTACTCTGGAGAACCTAACAACAGGAAGGACAATTTTTCAAGAAAGAATACTAGTAACCCAGATTCAATGAATCAATCTTATCCCTCAGCCTTAGGAGGAGGTGGTGTAACATACTGACGTGTCAGCAAGGCCCCCTATTTGCCAGCAGATAGCTGAACACCCATTCACATACTGGCAACATTATGTAGACTCATTATGTTTAAAAGAGCATGTGAAGTTGGGGGGAGTACTGAGGTAGAAGAAGGGCTAGGAAATGGAGAAGAGAGAACGGAATAAGAGGGTGGATTTGGTAATTAAAACTTTTTAAACAATGGAAATTAAATTAAAGAATTTAAAAGTATCACCTTTGATATAATTGTAAAAATGATGAACTCAGAAATCAGAAAATTGCAAATGCATATGGAAATTCTGTTACTTGAGTTAGCTTGTAAAGTTAATTAAGATAACTCTTTCTGTGTGTATTCCAAACACGAATACACTTTAAAGCAATGCAAACGTTTTATGTTTTGGAGGCTAAATATATAAGAAAAAATAAAAATGAAGACCACTAACCTATTTTACATAGAAAGTGTCCTTAAAATTCAGCCAAATGGGAATTTTGGAAAGACTACATACAAGCACGCGATTTTCAAAATAATAATCGTGTTAACTTATGAATAAATGACAGAATGTTGTGGAAAACCCACCCTGGAGATTATAGGAGACATTGAAAAATGAGAAAAGCCCAAAGTCTACGAGAAGAATTTTGTGAACAAATTTTCATGAATGAATAGCGTAGATTATTGAAAACCAGGAACATGGCTCAGACTGCCCTTTGTGTCCAGGCATTGGATATTAATCATCAATGAAGAATTGTTTAAATGTGTTACATTGAGAGATGTTTAATCTTGAAAGAAAAGTTCGGTTATTATAACATTTATGGTGAGAGATGTTGAATTATTGTTTAGTCAGTCATATAAAAGTAAGTTTCCATATCTCTTGATTCTCCAATCATTTTCCTCCCGTTTAACCTTCTGACATCAGATATAGTATGGATGCCCTCACCATATGTGGGCACATAGACAGTGATCTGTCCAGACTCGAAAACTGTGAGCAATATTTTTTTTTCCTTTTGAATCATCGAGATGCCAGTTTCTGTTTTAGAAGCACAAAAATGCTTGTGGTGGTCACCTCCTTTTAGATCCCAAAAGTCTTAAAAAAAACATAAATCAGAATAAAGAAAAACAAACTCCCAGTTAGTTACTTAAATATTAAGTCCTGGTTCTGAAGGTCCTAGATACACAATTCCACAAAGAAAAGGCCCTTCTGAAACTGGAGAGTGAATAGAATGACATTGGATGACTGCTCAAGAGCAACACTGAAAACCAGCAGAAAGTGAAATAAGAACGCAGTAAGAGAAAACCATATTAGTTTTCAATTTTTTAAGACGTCTCTGAGAATTTCTTACACACACTTACATATGGCACTCATAAAAGTTAAACTTGAAGCTAAATATAGACAGTTGTAAAGCTAATTTAATTAAAGAATATTAGTTATGAATGTTAAAATATTAATGATAAACAATTATTTCTTCATTGTTAAATATCCATTTTTACAAGGCCCATATGGCATTGATATAATTTCAAAAATGACACAACTAAAGCATATTCACACTGTTCTCCATCTTTCTGCTTAGTAGCTTACATCAGTTTACTCCCATGACCTTGTTGGAGGTTTCAGCTAGAAAAAAATTGGCTAGAAGGTATAGCTGTTTTATATATGTATAGCTGCACTCCGTTAATGCAAGCCAAAACAAAACAGGAAATAGCCACTTCACTCCTGCAATTGGAGTGGCCTTGAGAAACAATAGTGAGGCAAATACATATAACAAGAGGAAAGGCTGCTAAGGTACACGCAGTGATTCACTTACTGTGGACTCTGAAATCCTCATGGTACAAAGAAGTTACAGAAGTTTAGTCACAAGGCTGAACTGTCTAGCTGGTCTTCAAGCACTTTATGGAAAACTCCTGTAACATATAATTTATGGTAGCCTGAGGTAGAGACATGTGGGTGGGTGGGTGGATGGATGGATGATAGATGGATGGATGATAGATGGATGGGTAGATGAATGGATAGATGTATAGGTAGATGGATTGATGATGGATGGATGGATGGACAGATGAAGACGTGAGTATTAATTATTTTGAATCTCATGTTGGTGATTACTTGAGAGAATTTACTGTAAGTTATTCAAGTAGTTGTTACTGTTTAAGAGTTGGATTCAGTTCATTTTTCTCCACCATCGAGGAATTCAAAATTAATGAAGATTCACAGGCACAGCACATAGACAAAGTTTACTACAAATAAAAGTCAGAATAGCAAAGAAAGAGAAACCCAGAAAGGCCATGATCTAAAACCCAGAGTTCATTTTCTTTCCTGGAGATTTTATATGTTTGGGGCATAAAAAAGCTTCCTTTACTCCCTCTAGATTAGTTGTTTTGGGGTGTTTTTTGTGGATTGGTTGATTCAGACAAGGGCATGGGAGTTTACTGGTTCCTGCCAAGAAAACAACAGCAAGAACACAGAAAGATCCACTCAACAGTTTCCCATAGACTGGGAAAGACCTGTTAAGTCTTTGCTTCAGGGAATAAGAACCTGGAAGTCAATCATCTTATTTTGACTTGGAAAATCCCTTTTCTCATCAATATGCCTGTCATGTCATTAATGGACTTCTCTTCTATCAGTACCAGCTAGCTAACAGTGTTAAAATATTTGTTCTTAAATAAATTGTTAGTTATTCTAGGTATGGCTTTGCTTTCAAGGGAATAAATCTTAGTCTCTCTCTCTCACACACACACATGTCTAAGATATGGAGAAAGGTATGAGGACGCAAGAATCAAATTGAGGGCCATATTGTTATATATAACAATTCCAAATTATGTCTGATGATTCAAAAAGTACAAGTACAAAGAACATCAAAACTCTACTGCTGTATATTTAGAAATTAAGGTTTAATCATTATTAAATAAAAATCAAAATAAAATAGGCAGCACAAAAGTAATTTTGAGCTTTAGTAAAAAAAAAAGAATATGGCAAATTAATCAAATTGTAATATATGTGTGTAGATTATGGTTTTGTAACATATAGAAAATTTCAAGGAAAAATTGTCATGTCATATCAACCAAACACTAGAAGTATGTCTGTTTGAGATTCTTATATCCAATTGGAGTATATCTGCAGACTGTAAAAATTTGAGAAAATCAATTCTGTCTTTCATAAGTAAATTTCAGTGACTCTTGTACTCAATATATTTTATAAATATTGGGCAACTATTTAGTACGTTGAAAATTAATGACGTAAACACTTTTAGATTTCCCATCCACCATCTAAAGAAGTAATTAAAAATTCTAATTATATAAATCAAAACGTTGAAAAGTATATCTAAATTTAAATACAGAAAGAAAGTTACATGATATGCTTATGTTAATATATTAAGGCCATGAGGGGTGGTTTATGCCTTTAATGCCAACACTCAGCAGCCAAAGACAGGTAGATCTCTGTAAGTTTTAAATTTGAGGCCAGCCTTGTCTACATAGCAAGCACTAGGCCACCCAGCCAGGACTACAAAGTTAGACCCTGTCTCAAAATGAAGACAACAACAACAACAAAACCCAAATAAATAAAGTAAACATAATACCTTAAAAGTTTATAGCCAGAAAACCAAGAATTTGAGAAAAAAATATGTAATATAACTAAACAATTTATAAAATGAGCCTAAGAATGTTATTTGATGAAATTTAAAACAATAATAAGTAGATTTTAAAATAAGTAGACTAAGTTATAATAAGTAGAGTATTTTGGAAATGAGATAATGATGCAGTGATAGGTTTCAAAAATACAAAGTTTAATTTCATTTAGAACTGATACAATTTCAACAGGTTTAATCAAAACACTTAAAAATCACATTATAGTTTCAATTAAAATGGCAATAGTCCTATAGTTATAGACAATATCCAGATATTCAATAATCTTAAAAAATATTAAAGAAACTGTAAAGGAAACATAGAAACTCATTGAGTAAACAAGACTTAAGAATCTCCCTCTTCAAAAAATCTGAGCACAGGGGTCTTTTCTGAGACCAAGTACCATGCATGGAGATAACCTACGACCCCTGCACAGATGTAGCCCATGGCAGATGAGTGTGCAAGTGGGCTCCATAGTAATGGGAACACGAACTGTCTCTGACATGAACTGATTGGCCTGCTCTTTAGTCACCTCCCCGAGCGGGGAGGAGCCTTACCAGGTCACAGAGGAAGACAATGCAGCCACTCCTGAAGAGACCTAATAGACTAGAGTCAGAAGGAAGGAAAAGAAGACCTCCCTTATCAGTGGACTTTGGGAGGGACATATGTGCAGAAGGGGGAGGAAGGGAGGGATTGGAATGGGAGGGTGGAGGGAACTACAGGGGGGATACAAAGTGAATAAATTATAATTAAATTTTAAAAAAAAGAATCTCCCCCTGGGTTTACACCAAGCTGGAAACTGAACCCTGAGCCTGGCAGGTGTCAGGCAAACATGACCTACCACAGACCTACCTGAGTCAATGATTTTAATTATTTATCTGCAAACATACTCAAGGTTGTATGAATGGTTTTTTAAAGTAATTTATTTTTATATTAATCACAGGTTATATATTTTGTATCCCAGCCGTAGCCCCCTCCTTCATTCCCTCCCACTCTCCCCATCCCTCCCTCATCTTCTCCCTGTCCCCTTCCAAGTCCACTGATAGGAGAGGACTCCCTCCCCCCCCCTTCCATCTGACCCTAGCTTATCCTGTTTCTTCAGGGCTGGTTGCAATGTCCTCTTCTGGGATATAGTTAGGCTGCTACTCCCTCGGGGTGGGGGGAGGTGCAGTCAACAAGCAAGCCACTGAGTTCATGAAAAAAATAGTCCCCGTTCCCCTTACTAGGGTACCCAGTTGGGTACTGAGCTACCATGGGCCACATTCGAGCAGCGGTTATAGTTTGTATCCATACATGGTCCATGATTGGAGAAGCAGTCTCATAGAAGACCCCTGTGCCCTGATCTATTTTTGTCTTTGTGGAGTTTTTGTCCTCGCCAAATCTTACTAACTCCCCCTTTTTTCATATGATTTCCTGCACTCTGGCGATGGCTTGGTTGTGAGCCTTAGTATCTGCTTTGATACATTGTTAGTTAGAGTCTTTCAGAGGCCCTCTGTGGTAGGCTCCTGTCCTGTTGCTTGTTTTCTCCTACATTCAATACAGGAGATTACTTCCTGAACAGAACACCAACAGCACAGGCTCTAAGATCAACAATAAATAAATGGGACCTCATGAAACTGAAAAGCTTCTGTAATGCAAAAGGCACTGCCATCAAAACCAAATGACAGCCTACAGATTG
>CM053766.1:32364772-32461709 GCA_028658305.1 Pachyuromys duprasi | reverse complement strand
AGGGCACAGGGGTCTTATATGAGACAGTTTCTCCAACCAAGGACCATGTATGGATAAGGTCTAGAACCCCCACTCAGCTGTGTCCCATGGTAGCTCGGTGTCCAACTGAAGACCCTAGAAAGGGAAACAGGGACTGTTTCAGTCAGGAACTCGATGGCTGGCTCTTTGACCCTCCCTCATACGCGCCAGGAAGTATCAGCCTGGCTAGATCCCAGGGGAAGACATTGCAGCCAGCCCTGAGGAGACAAGATGATCTGGGGTCAGATGGAAGGGGAGGAGGTCCTCCCCTGTTGGTGGACTTGGAGGGGGCGGGGAGGAGATGAGGGAGGGATTGGGAGAATGGGAGGGAATGAGGGAAGGGGCTATGCCTGGGATACAAAGTACCTAACCTGTGATTGATATAAAAATAAATAAATTACATTAAAAAATCTAAATCCTTGGACCTTAATTAATTCACTTAATCTAGATTTATAGCTATTACTCAACATTATAATTCATAGATCTTCCCAAAGTAAAGCCTGAAGGACTTTGTGACAAAAACGTCACAAGAAAAAAGGTAAATGAGACATTTGTTCTTTAGTAATTAATGGTCACAAAGAGAAAATAAAAGGTTGTCACAGATATAGAAGAAAGATAACACCAACATATGATACTATAAAGAAATCAGGACTTACACACACAACACAGACAGAAAAAGAAAACAAAAGAAGATTTGAATAAGCACTTGATAAAAGACAAATATAGTGTCTCAGAATACATTGTTCAAACTTACTGGCAAACAGTGACAGGCTGGACCCACTAGTATTTCATCAGAAGGAAGGGCTGGAAATTCCAGATAGCTGTCTGTGTGTTGGCCCCCAGTTGTACACAGATCTTTAAAAGTCGTTGGAGGTATGTAGTTGACTCCAAATTCCTCTGCTGCACATATACAATAGAAAAGTATCTGTGAGAGTATTTAAAAGAGGTGTGTGGTGAAGACTGAATGAGGTATTAGAGCTGCCAACAAACTGCCTAATTTCCTCAAGCCAAGCAAATAAATAATTGTAATATCACTATACAAGGTAATAACATAAGGTGTCAAAAAGAAAAAGAAAAACCTAAATTCATAAACAATAGTGTGCTTGGATTAGTATTCAGTGAAACTACTGACACAGGAGACCATTCAAACCACAAATTCTGTAACAGTCCGAAGAGATCAAACTGAACTATGTTATGTAGGGTTACATACTGATTTTTTAAAATGTCAGAAAATCCTTACAAAGAACTTCTAATGCAAAGAAATTCTTGTCATGCTGGAGAATATTTAAAAATCCTGGTACTGGAAGACTCGGAAGCAGAGCCAAGAAGGTGCCACTCACCATGTGCCCTTTTGAGTCACCTGATCTCTGGTTCATAGCTCTGGAGCCAAGGCCCATAGTCTTGAGCTTGGAATCTCCATATCTGAAGCATTTCCCTGCCTTATCTTCACACTGTCCTCCTCTGAGAAAAGGGCACTTCTCCCACTGATGGGAACTGTGGTAACATAGAGATAAGTTTTGTTGGTTTTGAATCTCAAAGAAATTGCTATTTAAAAATAAAACAAAAGTTACTTGGAAATCACCTTCAGGGCACTTCAAACCTTTCTTTCAACTGAGAAGAAAAAAAATATTCCTAAAGTAGATTTATTTTTCTTGTCCCGTTTCAGTGAGATCTTACATAAAATAAATATGGAAAGAAAAAACAAAATATTAAAAGCCATGCGTCTCTTTTGTTAGATAAAGAAAAAAATATCAAACATCTCTAGGGGCTCTCTTCTCTCTCTCTTGCTCTCTCTGGTTTCTCCTGTCAAATTTTCTTTTTAAAATGTCTTATACAAGTGAACAGAAACATATATTCTGCTTCTGATTATTGAAAAAAGAAATACCTACATTTTATGTGGCACTTTGACAATTACAGAATCCATATCATTTCTTTGATAGTTAAGGATAGTAAATATATCCTTATCCATACTTAGAGATGAGAAGATTATAATAGTATAGAATTGGACTTAATTTGATTTTAGATAATGTTCAAGCGGCTTAGTAACAAGAAGTTCCGCCAATCAAAGGACAACAGTCTTTGCTCCTAGAACAAAGCAGATACACGTTGTCTTGAAGCACTTTATGTTTTGCTCTTCAACAGAATTAGATGTTTGTATATCTTTTTTCTTATTTTTCATATATCTTTACTTGTTTACTTACAAATCCCTATCTCCTATATTCCCTTTTTCCTTAATTTCACTCAAATAGTATCTGAAAATGCAAATTCTGACAAACCATAGATTAAAGCACATATTTTTTGTAAGTAAAACTATTCTTTAAAAAAATTACGCTAATACATGTGATTTTTGCCTTCAAACATAATCAAGCCCTTGCTCATAAAATTAATGATGGGTGAGGTTTTTTAAAATTTCCCTCTTAATTTTGGAGTTCTGTTAGTAAAATCTTTGGAGCAAATCTTTATTTTCCTCTTTGCTTCGTGCCCCTCTCCCCTTGTGGTAATAAGATTGAAGCAGACCTCCCACATGCTAGGCAAGCAATTTATCCCTGGCCTATATCCCTAACCCAGTTCCCAGCATCCCCTTTGGGGACTAATGCTCACTAATACTTTGCAGCAGATGTGCTAGCCTGAGAGCATGGCTACTGTTCACTGTGGGTAAGAGTATCCTTGAGTGCTTTTCCTGAAAAGAGAAGCACTGTTTGTTTTCTTTAGTGAAAGAAGGTTTTACTAGGTGGATATGCTATCATTTACTTTCATACATTGTTTCTTCTAAATACTGAATAATGTTTTCTGCTGTATCTTCACCTATAATAAATAGTTTACAGGCAGTTTTGTAAGGATTTGCTACAATTTAGCCATGAAGATTAAGGTAATTGAATACTGTTCATAACCAAAAGGGAAATAAAACCTTATTGGCAATATGTCAAATGTACTCTGGAAATCAGTTTGTAAGCTCCAAAAGAAATGTAGTGTGATATTAATGTGAAATGGAGGTTAGAGTATGCCATTACACTAACAGGATGAGTAACAGAAGTTCTATTATCTTATAACAATAAGAAAATCATCTAAAAATTATATAACATAGCATATAATTTTAAATACATTTAAAATGATTGCAGTTGAAGTATTCCATTTATGTTTTCAAAACTATTAAACAATGATGCATGTTCTAAGTTTACTGTGGGCAGACAATTAAGCAACTGCAAAATAGTTTTACATTGTATATTTCTTATATAATATACAATGAACTTTTACCTACAAAGAACAGGAGTATGAGACCCTGTTGAAAGAGCTGAGTTTGTCTTAAAATGGTTTAGAGAATATATCAGGGTCACCTCAGTTATTAAAGAAATTTCTAAACCTTCCATGAAGGAACAAGGTTTTGGATATTTTATGACTTTATGCCGTTCAAGACCATGCATACATGTCTGTTTACTGCGACGTCCACACACACTGTGTATTTCACATCAAATAGTAAAAATTTTCAGTGTTAGGAGAGCAAAGTGAAAATGCAAGTTTATCTACATGTTGAAATTTGCAGGCTTCTCCCCGAATGGAAGGAGAGTACTTAAAACACCATTGACAACATGTCAAGAATGCCAAAAGAAGAAAATATTTTTTAAAAATCATAAAAAAGGGTCAAGAATCCTCCACATCTATATCAGGAAAAAAAAAAAACCTCTACAAAAGATAGTAACATCTAGAAACCAGAGTTCTAATCACCATGTTCCCATTATTTTCCATCATTATTTAAAGCAAGTCAAATACTGTACATTTTATGATCTTCATCTTTCAAAGCAGGATGTGGCGTGGGCAATATTTTGGTCATCTCTGCTCTCATAGTATAGGCTTCTGATTGCATTCTGGAATGAAATCAACAGTCCTAAGCAATGGAAGAGCTGATGCTTCCTGATTTTATGACCTTTACTAATGGTGTTCCCATAAACCTGAGAGTGCCAGAGCTTTAAGGCACTAGAGAGAATGGCTGCCCCCTTTTCCTGAGTGACTCATTCCTCATTTCACGCAGGGCTTTAGAGAAGCACCCTTTATCACACTGGTAATGTCTAATTTTTCTCCACCTAACTACCCACCACAACCTTCTCTGTGCATTAGCTATTTCTTTCTCCTGAGAGCTCCTGGCCATCTGGTACTTAATAAAACATTTTGAAGATTTTTGTAAGAGTTCCATCTTCATTGACATAGACTCCATTGTGACAGTAACTTTACTTTTTCAGGGTCGTACTTTAACTCAAGTGGTGGTTGAAATAAAATCCTTGCTAACACATAAGATGTAAATTGACATTTGTTTGTGATGTTACCGATGATTTCAACAAGTAAACCCATTACATTGGATCAATGAAGTAAGTTTACACTTTGGAAAAGGAAGGTGATAGAGACAAGTAACTAGTCAGGGCCCTGCGGGTAAAAAGTATAACCTAACATTTTAGGGCATGACTGTCATACAGGACCTTCTCCGGTGAGAAAAATTTCTGTATCTGTACTGTCCAATTAGGCAGTCATGAGTCATGTATGGTATTTGTGGCTATGAAATTCTGGTGCCATCCCTGAAGAGCCAGTTTTCAGTATTTACTTTTAAGCACATTTCTATTTAAAGAAAGAAAGAAAGAAGGAACAAATGAAAGAAAGATACTTACATAGTTGCATTTGGCTAGTAACTATTGTTGCAAACTGTCCCAAAGAAATATGAACCTTACTCTAATGCAATGGGGGATTTTCTAGTACAAAACTGAGATAACATGAAAAATAATAATGAAATTTGTGTTAGAAAAAGCTGACCTAGAGAGAAATTGTAAAGCAAGAGGGGGCTAAAAAATTGCAAAAATCTGAATGCAATAAACCAAAGACTTGAATTCAGACAATGGTGACTCAGGTGATGGGAAAGAGTAAGTGGGGACACATTAAGAACCTGATATGAGGATAATAATTTTAAAAAAAATTTAAAAAGAACCAGATATTAACTTAGTGGCCAGCTCTTTGATAACCTTTCCTAGGGGTGGGGGGGAGGGTGCAGCCTTGCCAGGCCACAGAGGAAGATGATGCAGTCAGCCTTGATTAGGCATGATAAGCTAGGGTCAGATAGAAGTGGAGGAGGACCTCCCCTATCAGTGGACTTTGGGAGGGACATGGGAGGAAAAGAGAGACAATGGGTGGGACTGGGAGGAGATGGGGAGGGGCTCCAGCGGGGATACAAAGTGAATAAATTGTAATAAATGAATAAATAAAATTTAAAAAGAAAAAAAAAAGAACCAAATTCAAGAGAATTTTCAAAATGTTATAAAATAAATATTTTCTACTCAGTCTTGTAGAAAGACACTGGACAAGCAAATGTATATGGGAGGGAATACATTTTTATTCTGAGTTCACTTTCAAACGGTGAGCCCCTATGTGTTACAACACAGGGGGCAGTTCTCTGACACTGGCAACACTTTCTATGTGGTTGGCAGGTTTCAATGGATCTGGGCATGAATAAACCCAGCTACACCACCAGATAAAAAGCTCATCAACTTCCGCCTTTAAAGATGAGGAAGAAAAATAACTGTCAGAAGTAAAAAAAAGCTAAAAGGTGATTTAATATTTAACCAACAAGGAAAGTTTGACCTCCCCTTGGAACTATTAAATTCTTAACACAACAAAGTTGTATAACGGGCCAGTTAGGATGTAAAAGTAAATAAAATTCATTGGCAGAGGAAAGCTTTTTATTTTTCCATTGGTACTTTGAAGAGAGAGGTAATATATATTGTGTTCAGGCTTTGCAAAAAAACATGTTAAAATCAAGCATGCAGATATAGATCCCAAAAGAGAGCTTATGAGGCCTATGCTTTATATATTAGTCTCTATATTTTGAACAGTTAAATTATGTTTGGACCTCTGCTAATGATTACCAAGGAGAGTCAAGATAAATTGAAAATCATGATGTAAAAAAAACTACATTCTTTGGGGGTTTGTTTGGTGTATATAAATAATACAGTCTACTATAATCATTCCTCTCACCTCTCTCTTCCCTTCCTCCCATCAAAGGGAACCCCTACCTCCCAACCAGTGCCTATTGTACTTCAAGTCTTTTTCATTTGTTTGTTTTATTTCTGTTTTTTCTTTGTCACCCACTGGATTGAACAAGGAAATTCTTTCAGTATGGTGGTTACATGAGAATATTCTCCACAGGACAGTGATTTCCAGTTGGTGGCGCTATTAGGGGAAAATTAATTGCTGCATCCTTGCTAGCGGAAGTATATCACTGAGTCTAGGCATTCACTGCTGGGTTAGCATTCTCTGCTTCACATTTAAGGCTAAGGATGTGAGACCTCAGCTCCTTGCTCCTGCCACCATGAATGTGGAGTGTTGTTATGACTCCCTACCATGGTGGACTCTTAACCTCTGGAATAAGCCCAACAGACTTTTTCTCCCATATGAGTTGCTTTTGATCAAAGTGTTTTATCACAGCAACAGAAAGTAACTAATGCACTTGGGCTTTCATGTGAGGCTATCCACTGGATGACTGGAACATGCAAAGCTCACCAGAGGCGACATCGCTGGAGAGAGTGACTGTTACTTTTGTGGCAGCCCTCAACTACCCTTAGCTATCTGAGTTAGGGCTTGGGCTCTGTCTCATCTACAGTCTTGTGCAGGTCCTTGGGGTAACCAGAGCTGTTGTGCGTTCTTGAGTGCAGTGGCCAGATTAGCTACAAAGGCAGCACAGAAAGCTTGAGTTTCAAAGGACTTCCCACCATCCAGTAGAACAATACAGATTTATTTGGATTTTAATCTCTAGCAACTAAGAAAGTATTTTGTGAAAGTAACTACGGTCTATGATTTCAAATACAGGAATTACTAACAGCTCCCTAATGGAAAATAATTTTAATAAAAGAAACTCATGTGAAAGATGACTTATTAATTAATGTTTAATATCAGTCAGACAAGTTGATTTTTTAAAAACAAAATTCTTACTATTATAATTATGATATGTAATTAAAATTTATAAAGAAATATTTAAGGACTGATTTTTAAATTAATTTTATTTGGTAGAAACACTTTATTGTAATTAACGCATAAATAAATCAGTGTACAGCAAAGTTAAACTTACCAAACAATGGGATATTCCCAAACTCTATGAATCTCAGTGAATTTCTATGTAGTTAGAATGGTTTTTCTGAAGGCATGGAGCTCTCTTTAAAGTTTTACACTTTTGCTATCTATTGCATTTTATGCACTTATCTACCACAATCAAGGGGGGAAAAAATCTGTGACAGGTGAAAACAGGAAAACAACAATAAACAAAAGAGTTTTATATGCTCTTTCATTAGTCATCTGTCATTTTCCATATTCTGTCCTTTCTCATAAAATAATATGACCTTTCCACAGTAACTTTTCTAACTGATACCCTATATCCCCACTATATCCCCCTCACACATATATTTACACACACATACACTCACTTATATACTCTGAGGGTAGTATCCTACAGTACCATGAGGGAGAGAGAATATGTGGGTTTGGTTCTTTCTTTTCCATTCTTTGTTTCTTTTTTCGTTGTTTCTTTGTTTCTTTGATTCTTTCTTTCTTTCTTTCTTTCTTTCTTTCTTTCTTTCTTTCTTTCAAATTTGGGTGAAATAATGTCCAAGACCATCTAAAAATCAACTAAACAAATTATCTGTAACCCTAGCTTTCTGTTTTACTTTTGAGTGTGTTTGGTCTTTTGATTGGTTAGTTGGTTGGTTTGGTTTATGTGAGACAAGGTCTCACCATGTAGGTCTAGCTGGCCTAAAACTTGACTTGTACACCAAGCTGGCCTTTAACTTACACAGATCTGTTTGCCTCTGATTCCAGGATACTGGAGTTATAGGTGTATGTCACCACTACCTGTAAGCCTAAAAGGTATTGGGTATTGGAAAATCACAGACTTTGTGCATGTTTTTACAACTTATTATACTAGCGTAGATACTGGGTTTTTAAACAGTTTTTTCTCCCAAACTCTGTATGTCTTCTTTGAGATAAGTCCATATTTGTTTGTTTTTGCTTAGTTGCTTACTTGTGTTTTTGTTTGCACTTCCCCATGCAGAACCTCAGAGATTCACATGCATTCTGTCACTAGCCTACAGTTAGTAGAAGCATCTGGAACACCAAGTTAGCTTTGAAAGATTAGCTTCAGAGAGAGAAGGTTGTAACTTGCACATTACTAAGATATAAATTGATCTGCAGTGTTTTGAAGGAATAAAATTTGTGTGCTTTCAAACTGAATTAACCAGACATAAATATACACTAATAAAATTTCAGAAAAGGCAACCCTGGTAAATAACACTGAAGACAAATGGGAAGTGAAACTCCCTAATTTAATCTTTATTCATGCCAGTGGTTTCCTCAGTCCACTCATATAATATTTATGGTAAGAAATAAGCAAGGAAGGAACAAAATCTCTGAAACAAAGCTTCCAAATGTGTCAAATGCCTGAGGTGACTCACCCAGAGAGAGGAATGTTTTATTTGGGTTCACAGTTTTAAATGTGTCAGCCCATGGTTACATGTTTCCATCACTTTGAAGGAGAGAATCATGGTGAAGTATAAATTGTGAAGCAAAACTACCCACCTCACAAAGAGCAAAGAACAGGAGTGCAAGGCACTCATGTCCTCCAGTTGCCTTCCAAGGTATACCACCTGGCTTCCTTGGCTTCCCCTCATGAGCTTTTCCATGTGCAAATATTCAGCTACCTCCTGTTATCATGTGGGCTGTTTGACAAGCCATCAACATATGGCATTTAGAGGACATTTATGATACAAACCGAACCAGAAGTCTGGTCTCAGCAAGCTGCCTTCAAAAATACTCACTGTAGCCCATCTCTGTAGTCCTCAAATGGAGGAAAATGAAATATATTAAATTAATACCTAAGACAAGAAGGATGACTTTGAGAGGTTTTAAAAGGTAAATAATTCTATTTGAATCTGGATTAGAAAAGAAATGTTCACAGGGAGAAATCCAGATGCGGCTTAAATTAGAGCAGGGCTCCTTCATTTATTTTTAAAGTGATGGTATCATTTATAATAAGTGAATCTGTCAATCTAAAACTTGAAATTATATTTTAAGGAAACACATCAAAGAAAAGTGGAATGGAATGAGACTGGAGTTTATATTTTGGTTCTCACTTCCTAGCTTGTTTTTGAATATGCTATTTAAAGTCTTGCAGTCTCAAATCTTTATTAATAAAATTGTCACAGTTATATATATATATATATATTATTTAAATCATATATTTAATTGGACAGCTTGCTGTTATCCAATGTATTGTATGTAAAGCAATTAATAAATAATAAACTTTCCTTGAAGACCATAGTTTGAGTACCATGATTCACTGTGAGATCCTTTATTTCAAATTCTTTTCACATAAAATCAGCTTGAAAGCTAAGCTATTGCATCCATATTTACCTGATAAACCAGTACCTCATCACAGACCAGCTAAGAAGATGGAAATGTGCAAAGTAAATAACCACAAATGAACCTAGGGGTCACCTACAAGAATGCTTACCCTAAATTACAGAATTATTCCCAATGAAGAAGACTGGATTACAGACTATATACTATAGCATTCTTTTCCCAAAAGAACATGCCAACCAATGAAGTCCACGCTAGTAACCTAACAGACAGATGAAAAAAAAAAATCATCAGCGGGAAAGAAAGATTATTTTAAAGTACCAGAAACACTAGTTACCCACCCCCCCCCAAAAAAAAAACAAAAGGGGAATGGATTCACTAAAGCACAGGACAAAAATAAAGCTTGAAGCTGGAGAGATGGTTCAGCAGTTAAGAGCACTTGTTGCTCTTACAGAGGCCCAGGGTTCAACTTCTATCATCCACAGAGTGGATCACTACTGTATGCAACTCTACTCCCAAGAGATCCAATGTCCCCTTCTGGCCTCCATAGCACCAGTTATACATGTGGTACTGAGACATACATTACAGGAAAGACATCCATAAATATAAAATTAAATCAGTCTTTGAAAAGAAACCAAAGATCATCACTACAGAAGAGGAAATGTTCTCCATATATGCAATCAAGAATAGATCCATATGATGGCTGACTCTTTGACCCTCCCCCATACAAGCCAGGGAGTGACAGACTGGCTAGATCCCAGGGGAGGACATTGCAGCCAGTCCTGAGGAGACAGGATGAGCAGGGGGGGGGGATTGGACGGAAGGGGAGGAGTCCTCCCCTGTTGATGGACTTGGAGGGGGCGGGGAGGAGGGAGATGAGGGAGGGGGTGGGAGGGTGGGAGGGAATGAGGGAGGGGGCTATGCCTGGGATGCAAAGTACCTAACCTGTGATTGAGATAAAAATAAATTTAAAAAAAAGAATAGATCCCTAATTATGCAAACATAAAAGAAACAGCAAATTTAAAAATTAAAATAATTACTTGAACTGGTAGTATATAAAAAGATAAATATAATAAAAGTGTAAAAGTATGTTCACGGGTTTTTAGGGAAATAGCTCAGTGCACTAGAAGCTGGGAGACCCTATCTCCTTTCCTTAGAACTAAAAATGGAAAAGAAAAGGAGAAAACTTAAAAAAGGAAAATAATGACAGAACAGGGGTGGAAGGGAAGAAAAGGAAAAGTAAAGGAAGGGGAGTGGAGAATAGGAAAGAGAAAGGAAGGGGAGGGGAGAGGAAGGCAAAGGGAAGGGAAGGAAGGAGAGAGGAGATGAGGGAGGCAAGGGGAAGTGGTAAGGGAAAGACAGGAGAAGTTTAAAGAAACAGAAGAGGGACAGAAAATGAAAGGAAAGGGAGAGAAAGAACACTCGCAATTTTAAGTGATATTTAGTAAGAATTAAATGAAAATGACCACAAGGTGTAAAGGTACACCTATGAGATCAGCAGAAAGCTGGAGTGTGAGCTGAGAACTTGACTTATGAGCCTAAGAGGGCAATGGAAATTCTCAGGTGTTGCTAATGTGATGAGTATTACATTACGTCTATGCTTAGGAAACTATTACTTTTTTTCTTTTTCCTTCTTTCCTTTTTTTTTTCCCCAAGACAGGGTTTCTCTGTGTAGCTTTGGCTGTCCTGGACTCACTTTGTAGAACAGGCTGGACTTAAACTCACAGTGATCTGCCTGCCTCTGTCTTCCTGAGTGCTGGGATTCCAGGAGTGCTACTGTGCCATGCTGGAAAACTATTTCTTATTGTCTACCAAATTTATACCTCAAACAAAAGCTCATGGTTATGGCAAGATACCCACAAAATATCATCATAGCTTCTGGAAATGTTAGCCTCTAATGGAATCTAATAGGAATAAAAACTAAAGTTAAGTATGTGGCAAATTTGAGAACAAAATTAATTGTATCTTGCTCTGGCATGTTTAGCTGCCATCTTTTGTGGACGTGATCCTTTCTGAAGAGGAAATGGAGGGGGAGTGGAAAAAGGGGTGGTGAAGGGCTAGGAGGAGTGCAGGGAGAGGAAAAGGTAGTTGGGATTGTATGAGAGAAGAATCTATTTTCAATTAAAAAAAGAGTCAGTCTTTATTAACATTCTTATTTGATATATGGAACGTGAGAAGGAGTTTTGGGAAGACAGAACTGAATATGGTTTCTGCCCAGATAAGCTGTAGGTTCCTTTTTTTCATATTAAGTACCATTTTATAATACAGGACTGTATCTTTTATGATTTGTAAATCATAAAAGATATCTGAGCCAAATCTATGTAAGCAATGAAATTAGCTTAGCTATGCTGAACATAAAATTCCTCGTAGTGTTTAAACAGGATAGAAATATATGTCACACTGATGAAGAAAACCTGTAGTCAAGTAGGCTCTGCCACACCACTTAGGATCTGTCCAGACATCCTCTTTGACACTCTTTCAACAAGGTACCAAATCTTTTATGTAAAATGTGCCATGAAAAACAAAAAAACAAAAAAACCCACAACTGTGCTCAGTAGAAAATTTCAGGTAGAAAGAAATCACAGTCCTTAAGTTTTAAAGAGAATTCAACCAACCTCTAATATAATCTGTTTACCTCTCTTTGGCAAGGATTTAGTCATATCCCATCAAGTGACAAATGAGCCTTGGAAATGTAGTC
Source organism: Pachyuromys duprasi (assembly GCA_028658305.1). Lineage (NCBI taxonomy): Eukaryota > Metazoa > Chordata > Mammalia > Rodentia > Muridae > Pachyuromys > Pachyuromys duprasi. The sequence goes on along the minus strand of CM053766.1, from coordinate 32,449,612 downwards.
CTTTTTTTTCTTTGTGGCAACATGCAAAGCTAAAAATCAACTTCCTCTTCTTTGATCAAAGATACAGAGACTGAAATAAAACATGTACTTGAGAGTGAGAAGTTAAGTCACTGGCATGCAATTGCATTTTAAAGCATGGATACAAATGAACCAGAACAGGTGTTTTGGTTTTGAACTGGAATTTTGGGATGACCAGTATATGCAGATGGGAAATCAAAAAGTTGTAGCTATTACTCCACCAAGGAGTTTGAGTGAAAGATGATAAGGGATGAAGCTTAGATGCTTCAGAATTGTGGAAGACGAAGGTGAACTCACGCACTAGTAAAGGATGGAGAGTATGTTGAGGCATGTAACCAATTAATATTTATTAAGGCACCTTGGCATTTCCGGTAGGGCAAGGCTTATGCAAATGTGAAACCCTTAAGGGAAGTCAAGTGGAGCACAAGAAATCAAATGAGCTGCACACCAGCATGGAATTACAGGTTATACAGTTTGGCAAATTCAAAGTGGTCTCTGGAAAATCTAACTAATAAATACTTTTTCTGTTGTGTTCTATACAATAATTATTTAAACTATTTCTGTGCCACAGTCTCAATATGATATGACTAGGTATGAGCAATGGTAGCTGCTGTTTATGAGTTTTCTTCCACAAGAGGACTGGTCAACATTTGGTGTCACAACATTTCTGTTATTTAATTCTGCTTTGCTGCTCCCTGAAAGTTCAATCTAATTTAGAGGATTCAAAGGAGTAAGATTCATTCCTTTAAAAAGTAATTAAAAGCAAGACATTTTTTATTCACTGATTTCTAAGTAGAGATTTGAGTTTAAGAAAAATATTGAGCTGAGGTAGCTAACACTCATTCCAGTAAACAACACAGTTAGCTCTCTGAGGTCTCTGTGAAACCGGCTTTGTCCAAGGTAGAAGGGAAATGGTGAACCACTGGCAGCCTGCATTCTGAGTGCTATCAACATCCACATTCTCAGTGAGATATGTTTTCATAGAGGAATACATTTTTATTGTAAACTGTTTGCATTTGCTTTAATTTTGTAACAAAAAGATTGATATGAACCGAGATTGGAATATGAATTTAGCAGCTTCAAAAACATTAATTATGCATAAGCATATAGTATAGAAAATTTTTGGTTAGCCACTTTGGAGGGAAAAAAAAAAACCAAACAAACCTCAAACAAAGAGAAATGCAAACGAGAGAAACCTTCTGATTAGATTAGCTAAAGGCAAGCTCCCTCACATTCCATACAACTAAGGATTCTTCTGAGGCTACAAATAGGTTGATTAAATAGGTAACACTGTGCTTCATAATTACTCTCATCTCTCCCCCCCCAAAAAAACCTATTATTTGAAATTTAACATCCTCTCTTTAGAAAATAAGACACATACCTCCAAATTTATGTGAGTAAATTAAGATAGAAGCATACTATTTATAGGTAAATTTGTATATGATAATTTTGAATAGTGTGTTAATAGATGTGAGAACAATTTAAATATGATTCTTGAAAGATTAAAAGCTCATTCATTGTACTGTAATTCAATAAATCATATAGCATTCCTCATTGTAAAGTGACTGGGGCCAAGAAGAAGACTAAGTAGGTAAAAGTGCTTGCTGCTCAAAACTGACAACCTGAGTTCATTCCCTAGAGCCCCTGGAAGAAGAGGACAAATCCCCATCTTATGACTCTATGTTTACACCATGGCATGTGAGCATGTGCCTACACACACATACACACACACACAAATACATAAAACCTGAAAAAATGGAAACCAAATCATACAAGCAGAAGACTAATAAGATAGATGAAAAAGGAAACCAAAACATACAAGCAAAAGAGTAATAAGACAAAAACAAGAAAGAAAAAAAGAAAGGAAGGAAGGAAGGAAGGAAGAAAGAAAGAAGGACTCTTATGCTTCAAAAAAATCTATACAAATACCATTGACTTAATTTTGTGTTGGACAATTACTACTGGGTGTGGGGCCTACCATGAAGTGTGATAAAAAAGTACATATCTAATACCAAATAATCATCCATGAAGACATACATATGAGTAGCATTATACAGTTTGAGCAGGATACACACACACACACACATAAACACACACACACATAAACACAAACACATTTAATAACAATTAATAAAAAGAGAGACCAAGAATTTGCAAAAGAGAAAAGGAGAGTGTATGGAAGAGTTTAGAGGGATGAAAGAAAAATTATGTAATTATATTATAATCTCAGAAATTAAAACAAAGACAAAGTATAAATGGTAATGATACGTTTAGCACAGTCGAAGAGTAAAGTAATTCAGGAAATGTTTCTTTACATTTAAATTGTAAAAGTAAGTTAGGACTTCCTAATGTACTGAAATCATTACCATAAATGTATGTCCTTGCTAAGTATACGTGAAGGTCAGCGTGTTGAAATAATTCTGAAATATATAAAAATGTTTGTACCCTATAGAAAAAGAGTAACCAACAAAATGTATTTTCTTCTTCTTCAGTCTTACAGCACAGTCATGACATCACCAATGTAGCATGCAGATGAGCCCCATGCACTTATATCTTTCAGGTCCTGACTGAGATCCATGTTTCTGCTGTTAATTTATATGCAGCTATAAACCAGAAATGCATATATGTTACTTTAGATGTGTGGTATTCATACTGACACTAGAAACATTTTATTATTCCAGGGAGATCCTTTCAGTTTTCAAGACAGGATCTTAGCATGACATAGAAATTTGGAACTTGCTTGTTTAGGATATTCATTTATTAACCTAAAAAAAAGATCATCTGTAAGCACTTAGCACAATGACTTAGGAAGGTTGGTGCTTATTTCATAATGCATGTGTTAAAATGCATAAGGTTAGTAAGCAACTAAGTTAGTTTAGGAGATAATCATATTGGTAAAATAATGAAATTTCAGCAGCATAAAATTTTACGGTGCACAGCAAAGAGGAATGGGTTCTTTGCAATTATAGTTGCTTGCACAGACCTTGGTTTCTTCTAAGACCACCACTTAGTTATTGCAGAATTAAATGAAGTAGAAGAAAGCTTAGCATGCACACACAGGGAGAACACCGGTCTCAGGGCCCATTCTAGAAGTGCCTATCACACTGACGTGAGGCATCTGTAAGCCTTTTTATTCCCAGTTCCCAAATCAGATTTTGGCAAAAGACAACGAGTGGCTCTTAGAATGGGGACAGTGACACAGCTCACTGCCAGTTCTACATGAGATTCGTTTGATCAAACAGTGAGCAGATTCTTCTTTGCTTTTAATTTCTTTACTTTTATCTCATTGTCTAGTAACTCCTAGTGGATAATAAGGGTTTTGTTAATGTAAACAAGAAAGTCTGGAAACATCCCTTCAAGGCACTCAACTTCCTAAATCAATGATTTTCCTCCCATGACACAGCCTTAAAAAACTACCTATGTTTCTGCCAAAAACAAAGCTACACTCAAAAGAGGGGGAAAAAAATCTGAAAGCCTATTCTATATCCAGACAGTCCTATCTTTATTTTAAAAGCCTTCTTGTCATCAGAGTGGCATAGTTATTTCCATGGTTCTGCCACTAATTGTACATGTGGGGCAAACTGTCTGATGGGAAAACATTTAATTTAGTGTCTAATGAGAAATCAACCTCAAAGCAACTCAGGGAGAAAACTCTAAAAAGAGCAGCCTCATGTCTGTCTTCTGATGCATATTTTCCTCTTCACATTCACAGTGAATATGATTGTCTATTTCTTAATTTCTATACTTCATCTCAGTTGGTCATCCTCAGAAATTTAGATGTTTTTAACTTTCAAATATGTGTGTGTGTGTGTGTGTGTAAACACCTGTTCTAGATGCATATGTGCATTCATGTATGTATGCAGAGGTTAGGAGAGGACAGCAGATGTTTCCCTCTAACACTGGGTGGCCACCTCTTTAATGCAGATCTCTTCCTGAATCTGGGACTTGCATTTTATCAGCCACACTGGAAGGCAGCAATCCTCCTTCAAACCCCCTAAGAGTTGTCACAGCTGTGTGCCTCACTTGTTATACAGGCATGGGGATCTGAACTCTGATTCTCAAGATTGCTGTTAAGTGATTACTCATCTCTCTGGCATGAAGAAGTACTTAGTTTTAAATTCATACAGCTTTTTGACCTATGGTTTCAGTTCTTCACAGCACATTTTTCCTTTTAGGGAATTATCCCATTTATTTAGTGAGTACATTTACCTTTTGTTCCTGTCTGCTTGTTCATAAGCAGATGCACAAAGGCAAAAGCACTGCTTATTAATGTAACAAGAACAAGAACATTGACATATTGAAAAATTCCAATATCTATATGCAGATAGAATGAATTCACTGAGCAAACAAACTGGCTTACCATTCTTTACTTTAAATTGAATTATAAGTGATTAGCTTATTTTCTGCAGTATAGAAATGTGCCTTCATAATGGTGAAAGTCCTAATGTCTACATTACTTGTACAGATTTGTGCAGACTCAACCTAAAGAGATAATAATTTCCCTAGATCATAACTACATATGCAAAATAAGTCAGCTGTATTTTATTACAGTTTCTGTATTTCCTAGAATATTTTTTCCATTAAGTCCAGACATTAGTAAAGGGAAAGACTGATCTCTTGGCCTGATACTTATGAATTATTTTTAGAGTGGTATGCAGTGAGAATGTGGTGACTTTGGGTCTAATATTGGTCTTCTATTCAATTTCACATTCTTCTTGAGTCACAGATATCACTCAAAGAAGGGACAACAAAATCCTTGGCTGAGTGATGTCTCTAAAAGAGAAAGTTTGAAATGATCTCCTATTTCATCTAATATTTATGGTGTCATTTTATTTTTAAATAAAATTTACTCATGTATATGTATAATAAAGCCAGTTATTATGTCTCTAAAAGCTGTTGATAAAAAGCACAGTCCTTATACAAATGGAGTAAGAGATGTCTCCTTGAGCTAATATGAGTGACTTAAAGAATATGGTTCAGCATATCTCAAATAACATGAATGAATGTAGAAATGGTTTAACTAAGTTTTATACATAACTATACAAACAAAATAATAAGTACTTTTCAAATATATTAGAGGGAATATCACGTAGATGGGTCACAGCAAACATGAAAATCTCTGCCAAAGGTTTCAGACACCATCTGATAATATTCTTAGCTTTGGTGCTCGTGGTCTGAAACTAAAAATATTCAGATGATAATAATAAGTATGGTAGATCAGAAAAAAACGGTCAGTGAATATGATTAAGGGGATTAAAGACAACCTGATTTGTATTTAGGGTCTAGTCTGTAACAGTTCAACTTTTCACACTTACAAAGTTCTAATCAGCATTGTAGACTAATGTAGATGCAAGGTTAGTTGTTTTTATTCTGGGAATTGTTCACAAAGACTACACTTATTTTAAAACATAATCACTAAAGCATATTCAAGACCTTCATGTGTTACAAAATTATAACAAAAAATTTAACAACAGATTTATTTTCAAAGTACTCATGAAATAAACAAGTTTTGAGAATCTCCAATGGCTTTGAAAATGAACAGGGGATAACTAAAAAAGTTATTCCTATCTGGATGTTTTCATAGTGTGCTATTTCATATTAGACTTACTAAGGTTTATGTATTTATCCATCATAACAATAAATGGGACAACTTGAAAGGCAGTTTATATAGAGCAGAATGCCAACAATGTGTTATATATCTCAAGAAGCTAGAAGAAGAATGATGTCATCTCAGAAAAAGAACAATTTCTTGAGTATCATGATGTTCAACCCAATTTAAGCATTAGAGAACATATAAAGGCCATATCCTCACTTGATAGTCTATACATACTTACAGTTTTCATGATTTAAGTATCAGCAAAAATAAATTTAATTAAAAAAATAAGTAGGGCTGGGAGATATCTCAGTGGCTATGAATACTTGCCATGCAAAGATTATGAACTCAAATTAGATGCCTAGTGCCCATGTGAAATTCCCGAAGTGCTAGCTCCCCTGCAAGCCCAGGACTGGAAGGTGGGGATAGGTAGATCCTATAAACATGCTGGCTAGCCAGTCTAGTGCATCAGTGAGCCCCAGGTTCTGTGAGAGACCCTTTCTAAGGGGAATAATGTGGACACTGACAGAGTAGGACAACCAGCATCTTCCTCTATCCTATACATATGCACATGGGGGTAGACACACACACAGACCATATATGCACAAAAGATATACATACATCTGCGCACAACTACTAACAAATTACATGTACATACATACATACACACACAAATAAAAAGGGGGCCTATCTATCCGAAAATCATAAGGTGAAAATGAGATAAACATTTAATTTACTTAATGTGTTAAAATGGATAAACAAATTACAGAGAAAGGAAGACAAATTATAAAACAAAAAACACATCCAAGAAAATGCAAGCCATACAATAGAAAAAAGACAGCACCTTCAACAAATAGTGCTGGTCTAACTGGATGTCTATATGTTGAAAAAATGAAAATAGATCCATATTTATCTCCCTGCACAAAACTAAAGACAAAGTGGATCAAAGACCTCAACATAATACCAGACACACTAAATTGGTTAGAAGAAAAAGTGGGGAAGAGCCTAGAACTCATTAGCACAGGAGACAACTTCCTGAACAGAGCACTAACAGCAAAGTCTCTAAGATCAACAATCAATAAATGGGATCTCATGAAATTGAAAATCTTCTATATAGCGAAGGACACTGTTGTCAGCACAAAACAACAGCCTACAGGCAGGTAAAGGATCTTCACCAACCCTATATCTGACAGAGGGCTGATATCCAGTATATATAAAGAACTAAAGAAGTTAAAAAGCAAGAAATCAGCTAATCCAATTAAAAAATGGGGTACAGAGCTAAACAGAACTCTCTGTAGAGGAACATAGAATGGCAGAGAAACAATAAGGAAACGCTCATTGTCCTTAGTCATCAGGGAGATGCAAATCAAAATGTCCTTGAGATTTCACCTTACACCTGTCAGAATTGCAAAGATTGAGAACTTAAGTGACAACACATGCTGGAGAGGATGTAGAGAAAGTGGAACCCTCCTCCATTGCTAGTGGGGATGTAAATTTCTACAACCACTTTGGAAATCAATATGATGCTTTCTCAGACAATTGGAATAGCGCTTCCTCAAGATCCAGCTATACCACTCCTAGGTATATATCCAAAATATACTCAAGTACACAACAAGGACATTTGCTCAACCATGTTCGTAGCAGCTTTATTTGTAATAGTCAGAACCTGGAAACAACCCAGATGTCCCTCAATGGAGTAATGGATACAGAAATTGTGGTACATTTACACAATGGAATACTACTCAGAAATTAAAAACAAGGAAATCATGAAATTTGCAAGCAAATGGTGGGAACTAGAAAAGATGATCCTGAGTGAGGTATCTCAGAAACATAAAGACACACATGGCATATACTCACTTATAAGTGGATACTAGACATATAATATAGAATAAACCTACAAAAATCTGTACTAAAGAAGGTGAGCTAGAAGGAGGACCCTGGGTAAGTTGATCAATCCTCACTCAGAAAGACAAATGGGAGGGGATGTCGGAGGGAACTACAGCTGGGATACAAAGTGAATAAACTCTAATTAATATAAAAAATAAAAATTTAATTAAAAAACAAATACTGCTTACTTTGCAGACGTAACATTATGTGGCTCTGTGTGGAGAGTTCTCCAATCCTCTTTTGTGCACAAGGAACTGGGATTATGTGGAAGGACCTCATTGTAAAGAGGAAGGAAATGAAACATTTCAATTTTGAAATATAGAAGAAAAAAAGAGAAACGTCAGTGTTTACAACCCGACCTGTGTGTCTGAATCGCATCTCCTCCTGCCTATTTTTGTCCGTCTGCCTCCCAGTGGCTTTCATGAAACCTTTGCAAATGTTCCGCCGGCGTCTGGAAGGACAGAGGCACCGTGTAAGCTTCCGGCGGCAGAGTTTTTTATCTTGGGATGCCACACTTCAGCTCTCAGTCATCATATCAAAGTTCGTTCTTTGTTTGTTTGTTTAACATGTAACTTTATTACCTCAAAGTTCTCAGCATGTGTGTCAGGGGACGTTAACTATTTAACTTTTAGCTCCCCGTTTTTAACATTCTCAGCGGTATCAGACTGTGCTATCATAATGGGCCAACTAAATCACACTTGATTGTAACTTTTAAACAGACAGACACAAGAGGATAAGAAACTATCACTGCTGACGGGTGATTGCTTTAAATTCTCTCTCTTAGTCTTATGTCTGCTGACTGGTGAATATGCTTTCCCTGCTGTATCTATATTCACTTTCAAAAGTAGTAAACGTTTCTAAAAATGTTGTTTTCTTTTTTTCATAAAAAACTGATAGTTAAAATATATCTGAATAACACACACAGACTGTGTGTGACGAACTTATTTCTCTTCCTTCCTTTCTGTTTTGCCTTTCTTTTTTTTATTTTTTCTGTTTTGTTATGTTAATGTTATAAGGCATGCCCTGTAATAATACTAAATATACAGTTGCCAGCCAGGTCTGAGGTTGTAGGTTAAAGGTAAAGTGCATTCTTGGCTTATATGGAATCCTGGGTTAAAAGCCAAGTCCAGGAAAAATTCATTAAACAGTTAATCACTTGAAAAAGCATTACTGTCCACCTGCTATAATACATGGGACTCTGCTGCTTACAACTCACTGGATAATAGCACCTCCTTCTCAGAAAAAGTTTTACAGAGGCATCTGAACATAACAAAAGTCCAAAGAGACAGGGCAAACAGCAATCGTTTATGACTCTACTTTCAACAGACTAAGCAGATGTTAAATACCATAACTTTACTATTTCTTATCTAAGTAAAAACATCTTAATTAGTATCAAACTAAAAACGTCTTAATTAAGACTGATTACATTCTTGATTCTTTAAGTCAAGATTGTCCTCATATTTATGGACTCAACTTGAAAAGAGAACAAAAATGAAGGTGTTCTTAAAATCAGCAACATAAGAGTCAAAGCAGAGCTTATGCTCCTTATCATTCCTGTACTTTGAGCATGGCACGGAAAATATTACATTTGGTTGATTACTTACAATAAAAAACACAATACCTACTGCTTACCATCTTGAGGCTGTACTTGAACCCTGACACATAATACCAGAACCCCATGTTTATGGCCAGCTAAACTCAAACCTAAATCCTTTGAGGAAGAAAGAGATATTTTTTTATAGAAATAAAATAATTCAATTTCTAACTCTAATGTTCCATATTAACATAGTTTGATTCTGCCATGCTACTGAAAGAACTATGATATATTTTTAATTCCCATCATCACATACTGTTATTGATAATGTTAATAATCATAAAGATTAATGGAGTGCCTTAAGTAATCAAGTGACATATTCTGGGTTAAACATTTTTCCTCATGCATGACATTTCTGACATAAATGTAACCATATGTGTCTTGTTCAGTCATATACTTAATCAAATAAAGAATAAGAAGCAGATCACCATGAAAATTCCTTTGTTGAGATTTCCAGTCAACAGATAACTAGGTCAGAACTCAGGCATGTCAGAAACGTCAACCACGTTTTCCCAGAGCTTCTCCTTGTTTAGGCTGATTCTCCCCTTACTGTTAACATCAGTTTAACTCTAGCCTTTCCGGAATTTCAGAACACAATTACATACATGTAGGGAAATGCCACATAGCAAAGTTGACCAAAAAAAAACCGGGGAGAACTTTTGTTGAAATTGTATTAAAAGACAATCAGTTCCATCTCACTCTTCTGTATCGAGGTCAAAGGGAGGGACTTATTTTCAAGGGAGACTGTGCTAAGTTGTGAGGAAGCAGCCCCCCTCTCTTCATCTCCCTCTGTCTCCAAGGTCAGCAGCTTCAGGTGAGAAAGGTGATCTAGGAGTAATTCCCAGGACAACATTTTTCTTTATGGAGTGTCTCATATCAGAAACACAATTTTTCTTTTATGGATATTACTTATTTTGACGGTTTCCTGATTTCCAGAGTAGCTGTGAAAAGCACAGGGTTAAGCCTGGATTTAAGAAACATGTCTGGGATTTTATAACATATAATACTATAAACATTTACTTGTTACATAGTTATGTGTTTAATTGGTGGTCAAACCTATCTGGTATTCATTTGCTTGTGTTCTACAAAGTAAAACTAAGCAATTCTTTCCATAATGTTATGAAGTTCTATGATAAAATAAAATAAAATAAAACGTTGACAAATGGGAACGTCTAAATTTGTGTGATTTGTTTTACAGATCTGTTTATGGTAAAAATGTAGCTTACTTATGAGTCTTCTTTTCCAAAAGTACTTTAATATTTGTATTTATTTAAACCTTTTTATTTATTCTTTCTACCCAAGACTATCTGCCCAGAAACTTTCAGGACAACCTTATATCTTGAGAGTATAAACAGTTACAGCTGAATTACAGAGATAAGAATATCCAAGCTTCTGGTGGGCGGTGGTGGTGCACTTTTTAAATCACAACATTTGGGAGGCTGAGGCAGGCAGACCTCTGTGAGTTGTAGGCCAACCTGGTCTACAAAGTGACTTCCATGAACATCCAGAGTTACACAGAAAAACCCTGTCTCAAAAAACCAAAAAGTAAACAATTATGTCATTAATTTAAAAATAATATCCAAGCTTCATAGTATCTCAATGATACATGTGATATATGTGACATATGTGGCTCAGGTGGTCACAAAGTAAAGACTTTATCACTGCTCATCATACCAATAAGACTGTATAGTGTGTGTGTGTGTGTGTGTGTGTGTGTGTGTGTGTGTGTACAGGTACATGACCATTTGAACTAAAAATGTCTTCTTTTAAGAAAATGAAGAACACAGAAGTTAGGATGCCTTCTGCCTTGCAGTTCCAGACATTACCTCAAAAAGACTAAGCCAAATAAATTTTCTTTGTAAGTTAACCGTGCCCTGTGTTTGAAATTTTAAAATTCAAATATTTGTAACTCCAGTTCAAGGGGATCCAACACCCTCTTCTGGCCTCCACAGGCACTGCATGCAGGTAGTGAAGAGATAAGATAAAAAATAAATAACATTTTTAAGAAGAGAGACCTACCACAAAGGGCCTCTGAAAGACTCTACCCAGCAGGGTATCAAAACGATTCTGAGACTCAGAGCCAAAATTTGGGCACAGTGCATGGAATCTTATGAAAGAAAGGGGAGATAGTAAGACCTGCAGGGGACAGGAGCTCCACAAGGAGAGCAACAAAACCAAAAATCTCCACACAGGGGTCTCTTCTGAGACTGATATTCCAACCAAGGACCATGAATGTAGATAACCTAGAACCCCTGCACAGATGTAGCCCATGGCAGCTTAGTTTCCAAGTGGGTTCTCTAGTAAGGGGAATAGGAACTGTCTCTGACATGAACTCAGTGGCTGGCTCTTTGATTACCTCCCCCTTAGGGGGGAGTAGCCTTACCAGGCCACAGAAAAGGACAATACAGCCAGTCCTGATGAGATCTGAAAAGCTAGGGTCAGAAGGAAGGGGAGCAGGACCTACCCTATCAGTGGACTTGGGCATGGGAGGAGAAGAGAGAGGAAGGGTGGAATTGGGAGTGGATGAGGGAGGGGCTACTGCTGGGACACAAAGTGAATTAATTGTAATTAATAAAAAGATAAAATTTAAAAGAAAAGAGAGATAACTTGTTTTTAACACACTTTTATGGTAGGGTCTTTTTTTTTTAGCTTAGATGAAGTTTATTTGAAATTACTAACTTATAAAACCACTTAACAACTATATATTATTTTTAAAAAGCACTGCTAATGAAATTGACTCTATTATCCAAAACCATCTTTCAATACAAGAAATTCTAGTTGTTAAAAGGTTAAATATCCAGTAATGCAGATCATCTTTAAGCAAGTGAATGCTACTTGCTTAAAGATGTCTGTAGATTTAAACATTACTTTTCTTTCTTTCATACTCTCTAGTTTAATGCATGTGTGTCTTGTAAAATTAGATGTCTCTCTGGGCATTATGACAGAAATGTAAAAGGATATATTCTGGGAAAATCAGCAATTGTCACTTTGCTATTAAATTAGCAACAGTAGCCAAATACCCTAAATACACTCATGAACAAGATGTAACCAAAGGTTTTGTCAGAATCTTAAAACAGATTGTTAGCTCTTAATCCACAGTGCACCAGTAGCAAGAATTATTGTCTGTTAAACAGGAATCTCCCCTATGGCCCTTGACACTACATTTGCTCAAAAAAAAAGACAAGGAATTGGGGAAAAGATGAACCCAAAAAGACCCAGTTGCAGTTGGCTGACATTTATAGCCTTAGAGACTGGGTCTAATTTCAGGAAACTGCCTCAAGTGAAGGACTGACCACTGTGTGGATCTCTAGAGAAAAGCTTACTGTCACCTGCAGCTCTACTTCCTGTGGTGCAAGGGGCACTAACTAAATTATGTTAATTTATTTTCACCATTGTATGTCACTGCGTTCTTCAAAACCACAAAAGAACATAGGAAACATCTTGATTTGTTCTATTCAATCTTTGTTCCACATAGAGTGTTGGTAGTCATTATGTTTTAACATTTTCTTGTTATTAATGTTTTCCAACAATACATATGCTTGTGTAATTGATAATTTATCACAGTGATTGTGGGGGTCTTTCAGACATATATCCATGACTAACATTGATGCCTCCTCTTTCAGAACTGATGGATTTCATCACATTAGCTTCAGTGCATATTTTTACTCTTTGCTTAGTTATAACATGCAGTTAAATAGAATACTATTATGTTCAGTAACATCCAGAAAATGGTAAGGCAACACTGAAACATGAATTCAAATGCATCTGTATTTTGAAGCAGATATGTAGGAATTTGTTTAAAATTGTATTTTATCCATTTGTTTTTAATTTTGAGATACTGGTCAGCAAAGGAATTAGAAGAAAAATAAATGAATATTATATAAATGTACAGTACTGTAATATTTAAATGTCAATGAATATGAGGATAATAAAATATTGTAGTTCAACAATGAAATATCTCTCATACAAATTGAATGTTTTAATGTACACACTGTAAGATTTATTGTACAACTTTAAAATTAAGGAGAATTTTCATTCTTCCACAGGAAAGCAATATAAATTTAAAACATGGCAATATGATGTTACAAAAGGTTTTTAACTGATTTTCATTGTTTGAAGCAAATATTTGATTATCATAGACTTCTATTATTTGCATGTAGCCTTCGAAATCATAGTATAATCTCCTGTGAAAAGTGCATAAAGTAAAGCAGTTTTTGTGCCTGCTCAGTGATTAGTTTCTGTTGGATAAAGAAATAAATCCTTGGAGAAATTGATGCCCATTTTTCTTAGTAAATATCAGTGTATGTGCTACTCAATTCAAAACATCTTTATGTACTGATGACTTATTGGGACTCTACTGTCGACCTTTACAAGTGCTTTACATATGTCTATTCAGACTGAACCTCACAACGAGGCTTATTTGATATTCACATTTCTATAGGCCTTTGGAAGGAAAAAAAATACTTTTAAAGGACTTCGAAGAAGTTAAGTAATTTGGTGAAACTCAGACGTTTGAAGATGTGAGGGACTGAGAGTAACTGGGTTCAGCTCCTAAGGCTCTGCCTTTGCCATGTGCCACAGTATCTGCCGCGGTTGAAAAAGCATCAGAAGTGAGAAGATGTGTTACTCGTACCAGAAACCACAGTTTACATTCTGAATTACTGCGTATAGTTCAGAAGAAAACATGGTTCCTTTTCTTTGTTAGTTTACAAAAAAAAAACCCAAAAACCTAAAACAAAAAGACTAGAAATGTCACTTACTACAAATATATCATTAAGAATCTTCCTTTCGTTATGCTTTCTTTTTTAAGTTTATTGATTCGTTTCATTTTCCTGGATCAAATAAACTTTGTAATTATAAAGTAAATAAATTTAATTTTCAAAATTTTCAGTGTAAAAGTTTTCAAAGCATCCTTGAGGGAAGTAGTATAAAATAAAGCATGAATGTCTCAACAAAATACATTTGCATTTTTAAAGACTGGTTTACAAAAATAAACAAAATTAACACTGGTGTTTGCATTGCTTAAAAATGGTCAACCTCTTATTTTCTTTTTATTTTAATCTCTAGTGAACTGATAGAACACAAGATAATTTAACTGGTAATTTCCAATAATAGATGAATGTGAGATGGCGTCTTCTTGGACATACATCTCTCATCTCTTCCCATGTTTCTTCCTTATAATCCCTTATTCCCATAGCAAACATATCTCACAACACAAGTTGACTGTTTATAATCCTTCCCTCTTATACAAAAAACAAAAAACAAACAAACAAAAAAAAAACAAATCACGTCTGATTCAGTGATAATAAAAAAAAAAGAGAGGATAAACTTCTTGGATACCTCATAACTAAATTTATTGATATACTAGCTGTTTTTGACTAGGGTAGGATTAGAAGACCTGGAGAGAACAGGAGCTCCACAAGGACCAAATATGTCTGGGCACAGGGGTTTGTCTGAGACTGATTCTCCAACCAAGGACAATACATAGATATAACATAGAACCCCTGCTTAGCCCATGGCAGCTCAGTATCCAAGTGGGTTCCCTAGTAAGGGGAACAGGGACTGTCTCTGGCATGAACTCTGTGATTAGCTCTTTGAGGGAGGAGCAGCTTAGCTAGGCCATAGAGGAGGACATTCCAGCCAGTCCTGGTGAGACCTGATAAGCTAGGGTCAGATGGAAGGGGAGGAGGTTCTTCCCTATCAGTGGACTTACAGAGGGGCAGGGAAGAAATGAGGGAGCAAGGGTAGGATTGCCAGGGAATGAGGGAGAGGGATACAAAGTAAATAAAGTGTAATTAATATAAAAAATTACAATTTCACATCAGTTCAAGACACAAGTGTATGCATAACTAAATTCAAACACTTAAATAATATTCTCTACTAGCTTCACCTATACAAATAGGCTTTGGAAATACTATGAAGTGGCGTGGGTATGTTGGCACATGCCTTTGATATCAGTCTTCAGAACACAGGGGCAGAAGGATTTGGGATAGAGCCTGGTCCACTCAGTGAGTTTTCCAGGCCAGTCAGGGCAATGTAGTGACAGCATGCCTCAACAATCAAAATAAATTTCAAGTATCATGAAATAGTAAAATGAACCTAGACATAAATATCAAACTACCTGGGATTTGAAAGGTAGTTTTATGAGTAGCTTAACATACAATCATCCTTTCTGGCCTTGTCTAAAATGTATGGATGATTATATCTACAGAGTCTAAGAAGTGCAAATAAATCTGTACTAATTTAAAACCATTGGTTACAGTCACCTAAATATGTACAAAAATACAATGATTTAAAGCACTGTAGATTATGCAGAAGCACTAGCCCATTTAAATAAGATTGTGCGGAAGAGAAAGTTTCTTTGTGTGATGAGTTTACTAACAAGCCAGTGAAACTGAAAGTAATACTTTTTATTAAAATATTCATTTTACTGTGTTGTGATTTAATGTTGTAATTATAATTATTAATGCAATTCTGAAGCCACTGGATGTTTTTCCCATGGAGCCTGTCTCTAAGATTGAATCAAATGATTCAAGAAAAAGCTGTATGGCTTGTCACCTCAATCGCAATTTGAGTCATCTTATTCTCTATAAGATCAAGAGACTTCGCCTAAGAAAACAATTTAAACTTCCTTAGCAAATGCTAGGACTATGCCCGCTTTCTATCTGTGTCAAGTCTGAAATCATGCCACTGGGGAAGAGGTGGGGTGTCTTTATGAATTTCTCTCTTGCTCATATAAACTTAATCAAGACTTGCAATTAATTTTTGAAATTGTTCTATATCGACCTCAGTGTTTGCAGCTTCATTTTCTGCCTCTGGGTCCCATCAGTAAAATCCACACATCTCCCTGTTAGCGGAGCAGCTGGCTTTTAAAATCTGATGTCTTGTAGTTCTTATTTACAATCCTAATCACATCATTGATTTCAGTAATCTTTTAGTAACAGTGTTTATTAATGTTGTCAAAGGCAGAAACTGGGATTCAGTGTGTGTGTTTAAGTTTCCTTTTCCTTTCTTTCTTTTCTTCTTCTTCAACTATACTAAGGTAATTAAGATGAAGCTTAGTAATGTGACTCCAGAGGCCTCTGGTTGATTAGCAGTTTCCTTTGGTTAAGAATGAAACCCAGCAAAGGCAGACTTACAAGAAACACTCAGTCTAAAGTTAGAAAGAGTTAAATAAAAACGCTGCCAATAATTGATCATTACAACCCAAATGTAACTAAATATTTTAACTTTTCAAACTCAAAACACTATTACGTAATTTGAGGCAGCTCATGAGATGTGTTTTATTTACAGAGACTTCTCCAAAACAAAAAAATACTAAGCTTCATGACCAATTCATTAGCTCACATGTGTCTCCAATATAATAAAGATTTTTTTTTATCACGAAAAAGATTGGATAAAGAGAACATGGAGAGACTAAGAGACATATTTAAAAACCCGACTTTCAGTATCCAGTACAATGGGAAAAAGGGGTAAGATGAGGTAACGAATTTTAATTTTTTTTTCAAAGAAGGGACATAAGGCAATAAAAACTGCCTTTTCTAAGTCAGAGCTGTTACTTCATCTTTTGAAAGGAGATGGTACAACATAAATATTTAAAGACTGTTTACTTCTTCTACAAACAATGTGTAAATATATGACAAAAATGTTTGTCTGGAATTCATTACTCCTCCATCTCCAAACCAAGGGAAATTATATACCTTTATATATTTGGCAACACTACCAAAAGCTATAGTGCTATAAAAATATCCCTGATCAATTTTTCTTATAGTAAAGAGGGTATAGTATCTGAACTGAAAAGATATTATTAGAAAATGATATCTGAAGCATTAGGATGTATAATTCATGTTGCTTTCATTTGCTCAGGCCATTGTAAAATCCATAAATCATTTTCTTGCTCATGTATTGCTTAAGTGCAATTTGTCATTTTGCATTAGAGGCCTGCTTCAGCCCATCGGTGCTTTTAATTCACTGTTTAGAGTTTAACAAAATACTGGCCCTGTCGGATGAATGGAAAGACACTGCAATGTGAAACCATGCCAATACTTACTAGGTTAAAGCAAATACAGACATCATTTCTATTTTGAGTACCAAGACAGTAAAACTTAGTGGACTATCTGGCATTCCCAGCCTCAAGAATAAGGGCTTCCTGGTTTGGTCTGTGTTGGTTTCAGAGGCTTAGACACTTCAATACTTACAGTAGCATACAGTACAGATCATTGCCAGATGCTTTAATCCTCACTCACCCTTTGCTCTGAGCTATCACTGTGTATGTGAGCTTGGCTCCAACGACTTGCTTGCCTTTTAAATTGTGTTCATCTAGTACATATGTACCTATTTCTTGATCATCCATAAAATGTGAACCGGATCCTTGGCATTTACACTGTGAGTTGGACTCCGGAGTGGCACATCTAGCTCAATCCTGGTCCTACCTAATGTTTAAAATCTTCCTCATTACTGTACTTAAAGGAATCCCTTCTTACAATTTCTTACAAAAATGAAAAAACTTCAGATTTTTCTCTCAAAGTTCTGAGCAGAGTACAATAATAAGCGGATTTCAGACCTGATTGCTTTGGAGTCATATTAAATCCCAGCAAACACTCGTTTACTCAACAGCTAGTTAACAAACCCGTGTCTCCTGCCCTCTGGAGCAGGAGGTGGTAAACAAGAAAGCAACCCTATTATTTAGTTTCCATGCTTTTGGAGATCCTCAGCGCCCTCTTCCTTCTCCCTCACTTAGAGACAAGAAAGAAAGAAAAAAAGAAAAAAAAAAGCAGAGAAAAAAAGAAAAGATTATGCTTTACCACATTCAGAAACAACCCAAGATTTTCACACAAAACTGATTTTTGGTAATCTCTTCACAAACGATTAAAGGTATCTTTCCCCCAGGCCTTACATGCAATTTGTCGTGGCACAGACAGCTGGCGCTCAGTGGCCTTAGAGGCTGTGGAAGGGAGATAGCATGCAAGCATGTGTGTTCCTCCCACAGCACATCAGTAATACCCAGGGACAAAGCGCACTGCACTTCAAAAACGCAGCCCCCTCCCTCAGACTGCTGTGTCTCTAACTGTGACTTCACCAAGTACTTGGATTCAAAGGAGGGTGAAAAAGAAAAGATTAGGAGGGGTGGAGGGGAAAGGTATCTGTTTAATTGCTGCTAAGACAGAAAACATACATGTTAGGTTCAAAAGGCATTTTTGAAAGAAAAACTTAATTACTGTTTTTGAGTTCAAAAAAATCACAGGATTGGTTTCTTTCAAAGACCTTACTATAAGGCCCAACTGCAAATATTGGATTGAGAACAAACTGTTCCTGCGTTCTTCCTTGGATGGAGCTTTACCAGGGAGGGCAGAGGACCTGGATCGCTTTTATTTGCCTAGGAAAACCCCATTGTCACCCCTACGGTCCAGGCAATAGCGCCTCAGAGACCAAAAGTCATGGAGGCCAGACCATTGGAGGAGCATGGCTTTGTGTTGCTGGCGCAGACACCGGCCTCTGTGACCCTCAGAATCCACCAGAGTCCCCAACAGGCAAACCCTACGGAAAGCAGGCTCCATAGTAAAATTATCTAGCTTGCCCTATGCTACTTTCGCCGCTAGGAGACGCCTGTAACCCACGTTTCTGGAGATGGTCCCCATTCAAACACAGCTGCCACCAAAAAAAAAAAAAAAAAAAAAAAAGGCAGCTCAAGTGTTACAGTGGATGCACTGATTATTTACAGGGAAATCTGGCCATCTCTCCACGTTCTCATCTCCACATCGGCAAGCTCGCTGGTTTTCTGCAAACGCCCTAAGTCAGCTCAAACTTCCAGCTCCTTTTGGAGATGTAAACCGTCTCCCCCAGCACATCTGCTTCTGCACTGTCATTCCGGAGCATGTCTCTCACATGTAAACATGCATACACACAATGTTCCGTTCATACAAATAAACACATTAAAACATTACCGTCGTGTTATAATTTTTTTTTTTCTTAAACAACACTCGGGGTTTCTGATGAGTCAGCTTGGGGAGCTGGAAAAATTGCATTTGAATGCTGTAGATCTGAGGGGAGGGGGAGGGGCTTGAAGCACAGATGGTCACAGTGTATTAATATTCGGATTCACTAAGAGCCCCTTTTCATTGATCCACAGGTCCTTTTTCTGCTCTGCCGCTCCATTCTCCGCCGCAGACGTGACGCTAAAATCATTTTAAACTGCAGCGGTTTGAGCTTGGTTTTGGCCGATGGTCAATTCACTGCAGCTGGAAAAGGCTTAGCCATGTTTGCTGGCTCCTTTTCCAGCTACTCGCCTAAAGGTAAAACCCATCTCTCAGCAACAGCGAAGTGCTATGGGCAGGGGAACAGGCCGTTAGACAAGGACTCGCCGGAGTGATCCGAGCATGCCTCGGTGTCAATCACGCGTGGGGACGCGCACTCCTAATTCCTTTCCTGAAGGGGCTGTAACATACCTTGTCGGGGGGGGGCAGGGAGGAGGGGGACACGGACTCTTCCTTCCCTGGGGTTGCAGTGGCTTTACTCTTGGGTCATTCATTACCAAGAAGCCTCTAGGGAGTCCTTCTAGTCTTTGGCTTAAAGGACTGCAGCAGAAAACAAACAGCCCATTCCTCGCGAGCACCAGAGCGTGTACTTCGATATTTATTCTTGAAGAACGGGCATTCAGCGCGCTCTCCTAGCACTGGAGAGTTCGTTCCCGCCGCCTTATAACTTCACGAGGACTGGGCGTGTGGATGCATCTCAGTACTGAGTGCCCGCGGCTCGCCAAGCGCACAGCTCAGGATCCCCGGGCTGCTCCCAAGGGATTCGCACTGAACTGAGCTTGCGGCCAGCCAAAGAGGACCAGGGCCAGCACCGGGAATGTGCTAACGTGTCTGTGGATTCCCGCAGCGGTGCACCCTCGATCTCCCCACTGTGCGTGTGCACCCCACAGCTCACCGCCCCGCCCGCCCTCGCGGCCACCCCACGGCCGTTCTCCAGAGAGCTGTCTCCAGGCTGGGCACGTACCCTTCCCATCCCCTCTAATAAGGAGGCGGGGATGGATCACCATTTGTAAGAGAAAAATAAATAATTAAAATAGAAACCAGGCAAATAAAATAAAATAAAATAAAAGCCCGCGCTACCCGCTGCTGCCTGGCGCGGGGCCAGGCGAGGCGCAGGGATATTGCAAGAGCCTCTCAGTGATGGGTGGTGCTGGCTCCCGTGCCCTAGAGTAGGGTTTGAGAATGGCGGGCTCCTAGGCAAAAGCTACAAAGGAGCCCCCAGTCCTTAACTGAGGTACTCACAATTCGAAGCAATGTCCCCAAATGAGTTAATCTACCAGGCAAGCATTTTGTGGGTAGACATCAGGTAGCTAAACGTCCAAACATCTGCCCGTCTATAGGAGCTGTCGCCCCACGTCCCTTAGCGTGAATCCCTCCGCTTTAGGGGGGAAATTCACCTTCGCTCTCCCACTTCAGCCTCTTCTGCCCCCCCCCAACCCTTTCGGACCCTCTTGCTCTGATTGAAACATGCCATTTAATGCCCGCATTTAAATTGTCCGCGCGCATCTCTGCCAGAGTCCCTGTTTTATTTGGTAAACCGCTGCTTGACCACCGGCCCTAGGGCAGCTTCTCCCCCCACCACTTCTTGGTGATTTCTTTCCGAGATCAGCATCAGGGAAAACACCTTAAAGGAAAAAAAGAATGTTAGCGTCACTGGAAACCCCGCTCCTTGGAGAGGCTACCGCAGCTGTTACTATTATGTTTTCGTCTTTGCTGATGCAAACAGGGGAACCTCTCTTATTCCCTGCCCATTACCTGCGGCTGGGGACTGGGAACTTTCCGCGGCAGAGTCCCCTGCAAGCGCCTCGGGACCTGCGGGCTGTTCTCGCTCTCACACTCACACTCACTCAGGCAGCCAAGGCGAGAGTTCTGCCCCGCCTCTCCTGGCTGCTGCGTGACGTTGCTACTTGACGGTCGCCTTCGCCAATGAGCCGTCACTCGGTAGGTGGTGCTCCTCGGCGATTGGTTGGCAGAATGAGGGCGCTGCGCAAAAACAGAGAAGCGGAGCGCTCGGAGCTCAGAAACTGCCAGCCGAGATCACAGGCTTTGGGGCTAAAGCAGGAGGCAGGATGGACTGAGAGAAAAAGAGGCAGGCTAGAGAGAAAAAGAGGGGGGGGCTTGGGAAGGAAACAACAGAAAAGAAATCGCTCGTGGGTTCACAGCAAAGCAAGGGCCGGTGGAGTTGAGAACAGAGACAAGACTATGAAAGCCAAGAGATGCAAAGAGAATCAGAGGGGAGAAAATGTCAAGAGGAACGTCCATCCGGAGAAACGAAGAGAATGAAAGTTTTATGCTGCAGAACGGCTCCGTGTTCTTCCGGCACAAAATTCTCTTGCTATCTTTAAGCCCGCTCGCGTTTGCCAGCCGTTGACATCAAGAGGCATGTTCAGCGGTGCCGGCAGCAGCTCCTCTTCCTTCTCTTCCTCTTCATCTTCCTCCTCCTCTTCTTCTTCCTCCTCCACATTCTCCTCCCATCAGCAAGAAGACAAACCTAGGACAGTCTTGAAATACCGAAATTTCCTCCTTGGGATTTGCCAGCGCCGCGTTGCGCCAACACTGTCGGAATAAAGGCGGCTGACTATTGTATTATCGTTATTTTATTAATTGGTCAGTGGGAAGACTCCAGCCGAGCATAGGGGACATCTGTCACCCTTTCTGCGCTAAGATTGAAAAAAAAAATGAGGCTGAATTTGGGGAAGCTCTAAAATGAAGCAAGAGGAATAAAAATTTTTCAACATCCACAGAAGCCCCCTCCCCCCACGTAGAACACTTTTATTTATATTTTTGAGAATATTCTTTTTTTTTTGGTGGTGGGGGGAGGTGATCGGGTGGGTGACTGGCTACGGGGGAGCGGCTTCCTTTCCTTTTGGAGATGATTGTGCTGTTATTCTGTGCTTTGCTCTGGATGGTGGACGGAGTCTTTTCCCAGCTTCATTACACGGTGCAGGAGGAGCAGGAACATGGCACTTTCGTGGGGAATATCGCTGAAGACCTGGGCTTGGACATTACAAAACTTTCAGCTCGCAGGTTTCAGACGGTGGCCAACTCCCGGACCCCTTACTTGGACCTCAATCTGGAGACCGGGGTTCTGTACGTAAACGAAAAGATCGACCGCGAGCAGATCTGCAAACAGAGCCCCTCCTGTGTCCTGCACCTAGAGGTCTTCCTGGAGAACCCGCTGGAGCTGTTCCGAGTGGAGATCGAAGTGCTGGACATCAATGACAACCCTCCCTCCTTCCCGGAGCCGGACCTGACCGTGGAGATCTCCGAGAGCGCCACGCCGGGCACCCGCTTTCCCTTGGAGAGCGCCTTCGACCCAGACGTGGGGACAAACTCATTAAGAGACTACGAGATAACCCCGAATAGCTACTTCTCGCTAGACGTGCAGACGCAGGGAGATGGCAACCGATTCGCTGAGCTGGTGCTGGAGAAGCCACTGGACCGAGAACAGCAAGCGGTGCACCGCTACGTGCTGACCGCGGTGGACGGGGGAGGAGGGGGAGGAGGAGGGGAAGGAGGGGGAGGCGGTGGGGGAGCCGGCCTGCCCCCGCAGCAGCAGCGCACAGGCACGGCCTTGCTCACCATCCGAGTGCTGGACTCCAACGACAACGTGCCCGCCTTTGACCAACCCGTCTACACTGTTTCCCTACCAGAGAACTCGCCCCCCGGCACGCTTGTGATCCAGCTGAACGCCACCGACCCCGACGAAGGCCAGAACGGCGAGGTCGTGTACTCATTCAGCAGTCACATTTCGCCCAGGGCTCGGGAGCTCTTCGGACTGTCGCCGCGCACCGGCCGGCTGGAGGTGAGCGGCGAGCTGGACTACGAAGAGAGCCCAGTGTACCAGGTGTATGTCCAAGCCAAGGACTTGGGTCCTAATGCTGTGCCTGCGCACTGCAAGGTGCTGGTGAGGGTGCTGGACGCCAACGACAACGCACCGGAGATCAGCTTCAGCACCGTGAAGGAGGCGGTGAGCGAGGGCGCGGCCCCCGGCACGGTGGTGGCTCTGTTCAGCGTCACCGACCGAGATTCGGAGGAGAACGGGCAGGTGCAGTGCGAGCTGCTGGGAGACGTGCCTTTCCGCCTCAAGTCTTCCTTCAAGAACTACTACACTATCGTGACCGAAGCCCCCCTGGATCGAGAGGCTGGGGACTCCTACACCCTGACCGTGGTGGCTCGCGACCTGGGCGAGCCTGCGCTCTCCACCAGTAAGTCGATACAGGTTCAAGTGTCGGATGTGAACGACAATGCCCCGCGCTTCAGCCAGCCGGTCTACGATGTGTATGTGACAGAAAACAACGTGCCTGGCGCCTACATTTACGCGGTGAGCGCCACGGACCGCGACGAGGGGGCCAACGCCAAACTAACCTACTCTATCCTAGAGTGCCAGATCCAGGGCATGAGTGTCTTCACCTACGTCTCCATCAACTCAGACAACGGATACTTGTATGCCCTGAGATCCTTCGACTATGAGCAGATCAAGGAATTCAGCTTTCAAGTGGAAGCCCGGGATGCCGGCAGCCCCCAGGCGCTGGCGGGAAACGCCACGGTCAACATCCTGATAGTGGACCAGAACGACAACGCCCCCGCCATCGTGGCACCCCTGCCGGGGCGCAACGGGACTCCGGCCCGCGAGGTGCTACCGCGCTCGGCCGAGCCGGGCTACCTGCTCACCCGTGTGGCCGCAGTGGACGCGGACGACGGCGAGAACGCCCGGCTCACCTATAGCATAGTGCGGGGCAACGAGATGAACCTCTTCCGCCTGGACTGGCGCACGGGAGAGCTCCGCACCGCCCGGCGGGTCCCAGCCAAGCGCGACCCCCAGCGGCCTTACGAGCTGGTGATCGAGGTGCGCGACCACGGGCAGCCGCCCCTGTCCTCCACGGCCACCCTGGTGGTTCAGCTGGTGGATGGAGCGGTGGAACCCCAGGGCGGGGGCGGGGGCGGAGGATCCGGAGAACACCTGCGCCCCAGCCGCTCCGGCGGCGGCGAAACTTCACTGGACCTCACACTCATTCTCATCATCGCCTTGGGTTCCGTGTCCTTCATCTTCCTGCTGGCCATGATCGTGCTGGCCGTGCGCTGTCAAAAGGAGAAAAAACTCAACATCTACACGTGTCTAGCAAGCGACTGCTGCCTCTGCTGTTGCTGCTGCGGCGGCGGGGGCTCGACCTGCTGCGGCCGCCAAGCCCGGGCGCGCAAGAAGAAACTCAGCAAGTCAGACATCATGTTGGTGCAGAGCGCCAACGTCCCTAGCAACCCGGCCCAGGTGCCAGTGGAGGAGGCCGGGGGCTTCGGCTCCCATCACCACAACCAGAACTATTGCTATCAGGTCTGCCTCACCCCGGAGTCGGCCAAGACTGACCTGATGTTCCTGAAGCCCTGCAGCCCTTCCAGGAGTACAGACGCTGAGCACAATCCCTGTGGAGCCATCGTCACCGGGTACAGCGACCAGCAACCAGACATCATTTCCAACGGAAGCATTTTGTCCAACGAGGTAAGGCTGAAGCGAAAGAAACACCATCTCTCCTCTCCTCCATCAGAAAGCCTCCTCTAGCCGGGCCCTGCATCTCTTCTGGGGCACTGTGTATTTTAAGGTGTTAGCGTGTTTGTATGGATGTGGTGAGGGGGGATGTGGGGGTCACCGTTTCTCATCTCTTGGTGTGTAACCTAACTTCCGCGTTTAACCTGACTGCACTCCACCCCGTTGCTTCTGTTTTCATTACCTCCTCAACACCCTCCCGCCCCCCTTCTTTGCCACCTCGGAGTTTCCTCCTCCCTCTACCATACTTAAGGTCCTGCCTTCTTTGAAACCTGGAGGATCTAAGGGGATGAGCTTGGAGGGAGAGGAGAGCGTGGGGGAGGGGCCTCCTATCGTTGACAAAGGTCTTTCTTTGCATCTATCCCAGGCTTTAATAAAGTTGGTTCAATTTTAGTTTGTTTTTCACTGCTTTCAGTCGCGTGTACAAGTGAGCTATAGACTGTTTAACTTTATATGATTGCCTAAATTGGATTGCATGTTTTAGTGATCAGTTCTTTCTCTGAAAAAATTAAAAAAAAGGAAAGAATGAAAGAAAGAAAAAAGAAAGAAAGAAAAACCTTCAGTTCTGCTCTGGACAGCTTTAACACAAGCTCTTGAAGCCGAATGCCCACACAGTGTGAATTTGAATGAAGTTCCTTTGGCACAGGACCCTGTAAGAGTAAACTAACTGAAAGTTTCATCAATTGTCTTAAATATATCGTTTCAGTAATAACTACCTCCTTGCCACTGTTTTTTGAGGAATCGCCTACTGTTGGCTTTCTTCATCAAAGAATTTGGCTTGTCAATTCCAATCTCTTTTTAAAACGCAGAGAGACATAGTGGCAAAATTGGAGGGTGGGGATTGGGGAGAACCATGTAAAGCAAAGTTTGGACTGAGGTGTGCGGGCTGTGGGGAGCCTGCAGAGGCCTCTGGAGGGAAGGTGGGGGCTAGTTTATGACAGTCCTTCTTGGCATATTCTTATTTTGAGTCTCAGATATAACTCATTGACTTTCGTGAATATTTGTACAGCTCATTTGTAACTTAAGTACCTTTCAAAAATAAACAACAAAATAATTCGAGAAAATACTCAAACTTTTTTTTTTCTTATTGAGCGTGCTGTTTTTCTTGTGTCCATCAGTATCCATTTAAACATTCTGCAGGCTGTGGAGAGACAAAGTGCAGAATACGCTGAGGGTAATTTTATGGTAGACACACAGATATAAAATATTTTGTCTTTCGTTCCCTTTTTAATGGAAGACACATTTAGTATGGGACAGCAAGGTTTTTTATTTATTATTTTAAAAAATTACAACTGAATTAAAGGAATCTAGATTCAAATGTCTCTTCAAATGTCCCCTGTTCCTAGACATCAATCACCAGGCTGTGTCTTATGAAAGCCTGAGAATTCATTAATTATACACAATATACACAAGTGTTTAAATCCAACATAATTCTCATTCTCAAAGGCAGAATGATCATTACACGCTCTGAATTTTAGTGCTCTTGATTTATTTATTTTTTCCTAGAATAAACACCAGAGAGCAGAGCTCAGCTATCTAGTTGACAGACCTCGCCGAGTGAACAGGTATGACTATTTCTCAATCCTTAGTTTTTCTTCTGTGAACAGTTTCCTACCTAGTAAAGGCAGGAAGTAGGTGTGTTGTTTCATATCAAATGACATAATGTATGTAACAATTTAAACTAGGACAGGGCATAAGTACTGTATAGAATTTATTTATCTGTGTACTGTTGGCTATACAATATGTCTTAATAAAAAATTAAAATATTTTGCCAGTTTCTATGACTTCTCTACATATGTGTTCATATATATCTTATGAATCTGACATAAACATGCTTTTAGGTCCAGTCATAGAATAATGTCCACAGTTCACATGTTTCATGTTCCAATTGACTGTGAAGGCTCCCTGTTTAGGGAGTTATATCTAAGTGATAAAAATCAGTTTCATGTGGAAACAGAGATAAGTAAGAATTCCAAGAGTCTGCAGCACACATCTGTGACCATGTGGTGGCAGAAGAATGTTTTCTGTGTTTCTTCACCTTTTATTTTTTATTTATGTTTTGTTCTAACATTCCTCTTTTTATGTCTCTAGTTCTGCATTCCAGGAAGCTGACATAGTAAGCTCGAAGGACAGCGGTCATGGAGACAGTGAACAGGGAGACAGTGATCATGACGTCACCAACCGTGGCCAGTCAGCTGGTAAGTGTGACCAAAGAGCAATATAAATGCCCATTATATAGCTGTTTATTTAAATACATCTCCAAAGCATGATGGCTTAAGTAACTATATGTCTTTTAGTAGTCACTGTATGCTCAAAAGGAGACTTTGTAAAGTGTTAAATCTCTTTGAAGTATTGAGATTAGGAATTAGTTTTGACTATAAAATAGTCCTTGATTATAAAATATTCTTTAAAGGACTGAAGTCACATAGAGGTAACCATATAACAGGTCCTTGTCTTCAAACAGGGTATTATTTGGCTTATTTATAGAGGCCATAACTAAGGTAAATTTTACTTATTGACTTGTCACAAGGACAAGAGAAAATAGATGCAAGACTGGACCCTAGAATCCAAACTTCATGCCTTCCAGAGAAATGCATTTTACATACTAAGTATCACTTGAGAAGGAGTGATGTTTAAAAGTCACAAATAGTTTGAAAGTCTAGTCTCCAAGCCTGAGTTTCTAGGCTTCTGAACAATAGTAATAGGTACTTGGTAATGAGTATTGTTGAAGCATCTTTGATCTCATTTGACAATTATCAAATTTTGAACTCAAGCATTTGTCTCATATGGGCAGAGTAATGGTCACAAGAGTTAACTGGAGTACAATATGACTTTAAATAGAATTTTACTTCAAATTTCATCTGAGTTTGATCTTTAGTCATGTGTGAGATCTAATACTAATCACTAATACTAAAAGAACTTATAAGAAATAAAGTTTGCGACTTAAAATGAAAATAATTTTATACATTTCTTGTTTTTTAATTTCCATTTGGGTTTCACCCATGCCATATGTTTGCTGTCTCCCCTTTCTTCCTAATTCTGTGTTTATATGACACACGAGAAAGTGGAAAGCCTTTGAAGTTTTTGAAATATACGAGAACTGTTCATCACTGGACTACCTGTGGGTGAGACTTATTTCTCTTAAGAGGTTGATTTTCTTGCATCAAATGCTGGAGTTTCTTATTTTCACAGCAATATTAGTCCTCAAGAGTACTTGTTCCTTAACACACTTGGTAGCCCTGGGAATGGTACTAAGGCAGTGTGTCAATGCGCAGCGCACACCCCGTAGGGCCTGGCAGCAGTAGTGGCTAGGAGCCTCTCAGTTGGCTGATGTGTGCTCTGTCTGTGGCTGCTTAATCTTGGGAAATCCAGGCAGGAGGAGAGGAAAAAGAGGCTGCTCAAGGGTCTCTTTATATTGCTTCAAGTCATTAATATGCAGACCTAATGAGACTTGAGAACTGCCAAGAATCCCCGGAGGTCCCTGCCCCTTGCGGGCCTTCACGCTAAGTGAACAGAGCATCTATTTAGTGTCTGGGATCCTGACAACAAACCAGTTCTTGCCAGCAGTTTATATGTGAGTACAAAGTCCCTTTCATTTTTGCCCTATATGTGGTATATGATTTATTGTTATCATTTAAAAACTGTACATTTACAACTGTTCATTTCTATTTCCCCCAAATTTTGAATTTAACCCCAGCCTTTTACAACAAAACATTTGGCATGGGAAAACTGCGACATGTTTCTTTGCATGTATTTTATTTCTTTCCCACCCACTCCCTTTTGTGTTTTTCTTTCCTTTCTCTTTAAGTAGCACCCAGTCGCATTGAGCATTTTAGTTAGCCTAGTCACTTAGAAATACATAATGAGCTTAATAACCTATGCAAAGAGAGAGGAAAGAACAAACCTTTTCAAGAAATTCTAAGTTTGTTACATAGATATTCCTGTTAGGGTGTCTTCATGAGAGCTTTTTTTTTTTTTAATTTCACAGAACAGTGTTGCCATTTTGTTAATGATTCTTTCAAAGATTTTGGGATTTCAGAGCCTTTTAAGGACCATTAAAATGCTAAAATATGTTCTGCAATACATTTTAAATAGCAAGGCAGTTTTTAGTTTTCATCATCAAAGGGCTGAACTTTTTGCCCTCATATCTAACTTGTTAAAACATATAAAAGTGGTGTAGAATTATCACTCCATCTACACAACTCAGTGGTAACAGAAGAGACACAATATACTGGGCATAATTATTGCTGTTTTGCAGTTGTAAGAAAGCATTTCCAGTGAGAAGTAATTGCACCTTCTTGTTGAATTGATCAGTGTAATATGCTTAATTTTATAGTAAAAAATATTCTGAGTGTTTTTATGGTGAGAATCTGAATACATAAAATTAAAATGTCTTTTACTAAGTGATATATTCAGCTCATAGTTACGTTTTATACTATAAACCTCACAGCAAGTAGCAAGAATATTTCAGAAGTCATTTGTTTCAAAAAATGTCATTTTTTTCCACAATACAGCTTATGCTAATTTGCAAAATTAAATTAGTAAACCAATCTCCCTAAACATGTTAAGAGAAACTGTAAAATGATTAGAATAAAAGTAGAAAGATTAAAAATTCTGAATTTTCTCTTTTAGCTTTTGTTTCTTGCCAGTGCACAATGTAACTTATTGTTTCACCTGTTCAAACAGTCTAACATTTTTTTAATCTTCATTTTTTCCTATGATAACCTTATTTTATACTTACTTATTTGCACATGAAACCTATTCTTTCCTGAATTGTTTTCTTTTTGTCCTTTATTTTTCTCCTTGCTTTTCTGCTATCTAAGCCTTCAGCAGCCCCAAACATTCTTCACTAAAAGCTGGCATGAAGGCAGCTGCAGAGAGTCACATGAGCTTTCTCAGTTGGTCACTGCACCTGGCTCAGTGCACAGAATTATTGGTCTTGACCACTGCTCTGTAGCACTTTGCTTTCTATGGCCTTGTCAAGGTGCTTTCCGTTTTTTTCAGTACACTATTGATGTATCGGTTAGATATGGCAGAGGTCCAGGGAGATGTGGTGAAGGCCTTCAAAAGCCAAGACAAGAGGGAAAACTGATTAACCAAACCCAAAGGGCTAAAATGTAGATTTAAAGAAACATAAAATTCCAATCTTCTTTAGTACATCAGTATGTTAAATGATTTATTTTGCTATCTTATGAATAAGGATGTAACATCTTAGTTATATGATTTTAAACATTATTATCATCATTGAGGTATATTTACACAAATCTACTTAGCTGTAAGAAATTGGTCTTTAGTTTATTAAATACCTATGCTATGAACACATTGAGTTGTCGATTTATTTCAGTGTGTTTCTCTTTCAAAAGATATGCTAAAAGGTAATTTAGTCACTCTCATTCAGGACAAACTACTGGCTATAAATTTAAAAATAAAATAACTAGAATTATCAATATTTTTAAGATAATAAGTAAAATATATCATGTGTATGTTAAACAATTGGAAGGCAACAACGTCTGCAAGAGAATTCTTAGTTATCATGAACTACAAATATCTTTTATTTAATTCCAGTAAGATTTCAGATGGTGACAAATAAAGTTTTACTCATAAATAAAGGGAATTCACTTCAGTTCTTTAGTTTGTTCAAGTTTCTGATGAATCTGCGAGCCACAATCTGATAATATGAGGAGGCTTATGAAAGACAAAATACTGAGAGAAAATGGAGAAAACTAGAAGCATTTTGAAAGGTGATAGGAAGGGATAGAATTTTGATGTGCATTTTTTATTTATTAATGAGTTAGCTATTACGATATACCTGAAACTGGCATGTTCTTAAAAATTATACCTACCTTATAGCTGTTGTTAATATCTATGAAGCATTTTAAGATACGTTGAAAGATGGCTTGGAATTTTCTCAAAAATGAGGTTTGTTTTCTTTAAATTAGTTTTATCACACATACTGAAGGTTTGATTAGGAAAAATAGACATTTTTATATTATGAAAAAGGCACACAAATGGGATATGCTTCTCATTTTTCTTATCCATAACAGTTCTCAGAAGAACCATCTACTGCTACTGGCTAAAGTATAGATACTTGTATTTTAAAATTTATGTGTTTCTATCTTTGTAACACAGGCAGTCTCTCACATCAGCTGTCACAATCAAAAAATAGCTTATTCCTGAGGACTGGGAAGAAATGACAGGAACTAATGATTGCAAATAAAATAACATATTTAAAGACATGTAGTATATGTTACCCAAATTTCAAATACTTGTCCTGTGTTTTCTTGCCTGTACACATGGTTTAATCATATATGCATTTGAAAGACATAATAAGTTGAACTTATCAAATCTTGGACATCTAATTTGAGTCATAAGAACTGGTCAGAATAATATAGGTGCTCTGAATTGTACCACAGCTACTGGAATTGACGTCTCTATCTGTGATATGTTCACCTTTTCACAAAAAGTTAAATACATGTATTTGGTAATTAAAGTTACACAGCCAATGTGACTAATGATAAATGATAAAAGAGCATTGTTAGTCATCTAACAGGTCCCCTGTGTGAGGGTCCTTAATGGGATACATTTCTTTCTTTCTCAAACTATTTATCTAAATGACAAATGAAAAAAAGTCTATTTTCTATTAATTTCTCTGTTCCTTATTTGAAGTTTATTGATTATACTCTGGTTTTCATTTTCATTTCTATATCTGATTTTTCCTCATGAGAAATAGATCCACTTGTTTTATTGATAAAACTGGTGAAATATTCAGGCCCTATTTAAGAGACCTCTCTTCCAAAACAGTCGTATATAAAATGATTTATAATCTTGCCAAATTCCACTCTGTAAAGTTTATAATTGTTTAAAAACATTTCTTAAGTGTTTTATCTCTTGTTAGGTGACAGTTTTTTAACAAGCTTTCAATGTTCCCTAGCTTTTCTCAATAACATGCGTTGTATACTTTTTATATATTCTCGGCCCATACAATTTGTCACGTAATCTAAGGACATTTTAATCAATTTCTTGTAATAATAACCCATTTGGAAGATAAGAAATATGTATAATTCAATATAATCAAATATGAAAGTATTTCTAGCAAATAGCTTCTGGTTTCATCAAGAAATAGCTTATCACCACATATTGGTTTATTAAGGAGATGACCAAAAACCTGAATTGCAATGAATACTTGTACATAAATATTCAAAAGCATGGATGACTGAAGACAGGATTTTCATGCTTGGATGTATTTGCACATTTAAAACAATATGTAGAAAAAATTTTTGATTGGAAAAATTTGCATTACTGCCTATCTTTCTATGATTAAATATAAGAATTCTATATTAATATTCTGAACTTAAACATCCATCAATTCTTCAAATTTATTATGTTTTTTAAGCTCTTATCTTCTCTCATACATTACATTCAATCAGTTTTCCCTTCCTCCACTACTCTTTCCAGTTTTCCCCCGACCTCTTTTCGCCCCATCTACTCCTCCTATGTTTCCCTTCAAATAAATAAATAAATAAATAAATAAATAAATAAATAAATAAATAAATAAATAACTAGGGGCAGGCTTCCCAGGAATATCCACCCAATAGGGCCTAACAAGATACAATGAGACTAGGCACAAAGCCTCATAATAAGGCAACCCAGTAGGCGGAAAGTGCAGGCAAAAAGAGTCAGAAATATCTGCACTCCAGCTGTCAAGAGTTCTCCAGTAACACAAAGCTGACAACAGTAATGTTTGCAGAAGACTTAGCTCAGGCCCTGATAGGGTCCATTATCTTCTGTCTCTGAGAGCTCCTATGAGATTTGCTCAGTTGATTTTTGTCGGCTATGTACAGGAGGTATCCGATTTATACTTAAAAATATGCATAATTATTTTTCTCTTAAATGTAACTTCTGTGATACAGAAGAGTCTTCTTTCTTCCACCGCTATATCAAACAGACAAAATTTAAGTATCAGTGGACACAAATATTAGCCTCGTGCCCAGGATGCAGCTTGAGGACCGTATGAATATGTTTCAGGGATGTTCTTTCTCTTTTAACACACATATCTTCTTGCAGAAATACGATGTGTATAGAGAGCAGTGAAACATCTCCAGGATTTTCATTCTGTTCCCAGTCAGATTTCATAATCTTCTACATTCAGTATTTAAACTCCTCAAGAGATTGTCCATCAGTAATTCATGTTCAGGCTTGAAAATGAAAATAAATAGGATGCTATAATCAAGGATGGACTTAGCATTACATGTAGATTTGTCTAAAAAGAAAAAGTTATTATTTAGTGAGATTAATAGATGGTAAGAAACTTGGTGGTGTGTTTTCAAAATATTGTAGTTAATGTATGGTCTTTATCTATAAGACACATGTAGAAATTCCACATTTCATTATTTTGAAATATTTATTAACTTGTAAAAACATTTTCAAGTACACTTTCATATAAATCAGTGTGTAGCATAGTATATCATTTGAGACACTAAAACTCCCTTTGAGAGCTCTAA
This sequence comes from Pachyuromys duprasi, assembly GCA_028658305.1. NCBI lineage: Eukaryota > Metazoa > Chordata > Mammalia > Rodentia > Muridae > Pachyuromys > Pachyuromys duprasi. Next base: position 32,416,443 of record CM053766.1, on the reverse strand, counting down.
GAATTCTAGATATTTGGAAAATTAAGAGTCATGTGTACCCATTCAATAAACATTCTCTGTTAATTTCTAAAATTCCAGCTTTTCATACATTTGAAACATTTTATGATATAAATTAATCATGCTTTAGTTATGTAAAATTAATCAAAATTATACTTGCCAGATAGCTCAGTGGGGAAACATCCTTACAGATAAACCTGATGAATGGAGTTACACTCCTATTAATCAGATGGTAGAAGGAGAGACACCACTCAGGCAAGTTGTTCTCTGACCTGACCTCCACACAGGTGCCATAGTATGTATACACGCATATACACACATATTTCCCCTCCCTCTCTCATACACACAAGCACACAGAGATACACATACACACATACATAAACAAATACACTTGAACACATAAAATGGATATGATTTAAAAACACTAGAAATTTGTATCAATAGTTAAAGCATTCAATAAATGTACTAGCATGTTTAGAAAAGCATTGAAATAATGCTTTTGTTTACATTCTTTTCTATGTTGTGCTATACACCAAATGAGTATCAGGCTGGGCATGATGGTAGAATAAGGTAGGATAATTAAGAGTTTCAACCTATCTTAGACTACTGAGCAAGTTCCAAGTCAGCCTGGGCTATATGTCAAATCCCTGTCTCAACAGTCTGAACAAATGAAACAAAATAGTATTAGATGTAATTCCACAGCTCTCAGCACTTCTTGGACTAGTGAGATAACTGAGTCAGGAAAGTGTTTGAATTTGAAGCCTGAGAGATTAGAGTTCAAGCTCCCAAGTACAAAGAGCTGGGTGTGGATGTGATGGTATATGTTATGATCTCAGAACAGGGAAAGTGCAGACAGGCAGAACCCTGGAGATCATTGGCCAGACAGCACTGCTTACTTGGCAAGATCCAGGTCAGTGATCAACTCTGCCCACCTCCCCAAAAACAAAACAAAACAAACAAACAAAAACAGTGGATGCAGTCTGAGCAATCACACCTTTACTTCCATATACATACACAGATAGTTACATGCAAATCTGCACGCATATGCACATCCAGAGATATTTGAAGACATACACATACACACATTTCCTGTATCTGGTTAAAGAACTAGATGGACCTTCTTGCTTATAATCAGGCAAAATTTCACAGCCTTCTCAGTCTAATAAGGCTGGTAAAAGTTGTGGGGACATTTTCAATCTTGCTATATAAGTTAACTTAGCGTTGACTAAGACAACCATTTACGTACAGATGAGCACTAAGGAATATGTCGATATTATTTGTAGCTGATTCCCACTGCATTTGGTTACCTCGGCTACACTAATTACAGTCATTTGTTTGTGGTTTGTGCAAGGTGGTAAATAATAAGCAATTTATAGGCATATGGATTGCTAGAGTTCCAATGATAGATATTTTTAGAAACTCATTTCCCAGGAAACTAAGTACCATACTTTTCCTACTCACAGAATGTTCAGAATTCTTGTCATTGGCTCTTTATCAATTTGGGCTGAATTTTTGTTGCAGTTCACCTTCCATTTGAAATCTAAAGTCTGCAGTTAACTGTTGTTTCTGTGTTTGTAGTGACAATACTTGACACACTGTTAAGGGCTATAGATTAAGAAGCTTCTGTAGCTGGGACTTCTGTATATTATCAGCCTCATAAGAGATTTTTCCAATATTCTTTTTCAACTCACTATTTCTTCAACATTTAAGAAAATGATAGCTGAGTGTATGCCAGAGGAAGACCCTTCTTCCCTTACTAGGGAACCCACAAGGAGACTGAGCTGTCTATGGGCTACATCTGAGCAGGGGGTCTAGTACCTCTCCGTGCATGGTCCTTAGTTGATTCATCAGTCTCTGCAGGTCCCCCTTGGCCCAGAATTTTTGGTTCTGTTGATCTCCTTGTGGAGCTTATTTCTCCTCCAGGTCTTTCCTCTTTCTTTCATAAGATTCTCTGCACTTTGTCCAAAGTTTGGCTATGGGTCTCAGGATCTGCTTCAATACCCTGCTGGGTAGTTGCCTGTTCTTTGAGCACCTCTCCCTGGCAAGGGGCCTTTCTAGGCCACAGAGAAAGAGGATCAAATAGTCCTGATAGGCTAGGGTCAGATTGTAGGGGAGGAGAACCTCTCCTACCATCGGACTAGGAGAAGAATAGAGAGAGAGAAGAGGGAGGGAGGGTGTAACCCAGAGGAGGCTACAAAGATTAGAGAGCCTGGATACAAAGTGAATAAATTGTAATTAATAATAATAACAATAACGACAATAACAACAACAACCTAGGGGGAGAAAAAGAAGCTCATAGCCAGCTTTGCCTTTCCACCAGTATTCTGAAGTTGGGAACTCTCTCTGAGACTTCTTTGCCACAGATTCTCATCTTTTACATTCTTGGAACTTTTATCCTGTTTTAAATCACAAGGGAAATATTGAGAGTTCTGTGGTTTCAATTAGAATAAGGGAAACGTACTCGGTGAAATGTCTTCACTGATCACTACATTACCTGTAACCCCCTCCCCTACGCACACTGTGCATCTGACCAGATTCACGGCTTCTGGAGTTTCTCGTCTTTTCTCTTTTCCTCTCTACGATTTCCCTTCTTTCAGGTATGGACCTCTTCTCCAACTGCACCGAGGAATGTAAAGCGCTGGGGCACTCCGACCGATGCTGGATGCCTTCTTTTGTCCCTTCGGATGGACGCCAGGCTGCGGATTACCGCAGCAACCTGCATGTCCCTGGCATGGACTCTGTTCCAGACACCGAGGTCTTTGAGCCTCCAGAAGCGCAGCCTGGGGCAGAGAGGTCCTTCTCCACTTTCGGCAAAGAGAAGGCCCTGCATGGCACCCTGGAGAGGAAGGAGCTGGACGGACTGCTGTCTAATACACGAGCGCCTTACAAACCACCGTATTTGAGTAAGTATCATACAAAAGCCTACATCAAAGTATTTCCCCTGAAGTGAAGCTCCACATTCTTATTGCTGAAACATGTTTGAGTTCTAGAAACGTTGATGAACATTAGGTTTAGGCAGTAATCAAGGATGGAAAACTGAACAGTTGGTGAAGATGGGCTCTGTTGTTAGGGTTCTTTTAACAGTAAAACACATGCTTGGCTTTAGAGGAAAAATACTTTCAGTCGTTCTTTATTTCTCCAGTGTGGAAGCTTTGCTCATTTGATTTCTGTGAAGTGTTAATCAAAGGCAGAGGGACCAGTGTCTTGAATTTATCAGTGAAGTAGCACTTTTGGGAACACGAGGGATTGTTGGGCTCAAGCTGAGGGACTTGTGCATGTCAGGCAAGCACGGTACCCCGAACTTTTTCTCCCTGCCTAGTCTCATGTTCCCTAATGAGATTGGCTGGTGTTTTTGTCAGAGTGATATTAAACACATTAGATCAAATTTAGGAAGTAGTGTAAACCTCAGCTTGAGTTTTCACTACAGTTATTAGTGGTTTGCTGGTGAGGACTCAAGTCCATAATCAGAGCTGGAGGGACTGTGTAGCAGAAGCAGCAATGAACTTGTAGCGTGAGTCTACAGATAATGCGGCCCTTAGTTCAATAATGACACTGTATTTTCAAAATGGATAATCTTATACAGTCATTATGACCAATACAAATCCTTGGAAGTTCTACGATATATTTCCTTTGAGGATCTTGGTAATGAAATTATTCCATTTAATATCTGTGCCATGACATCATTTCCTTTTATTTAATGGATAAATACTATTTATATTTCAATCTTGGTTAAGCCACATAAATAATAATTGATAGAGTTGAAACGCATGGCCACTCAGTCAAAAATTAAAATTTACCTAGTCTTGAAAAATCTATTTCATTTGATATAGTCTTTCATATTCTAGTATCAAGAAAAATGTTCATTGGAACAGAAGCTAGGAACAATGAATGAGAAAGATTGGAATGTATCAGTCCAATCAGGGCTAGTAAAATAGGAAGGACTAAAAACGCGTGAAGAAAAAAACAAGCTGAACACACACACACATGAACACACACATACACATTTAGCCTCAAAGACTAGGTAAAAACCACATAATAAACTCATGAGGCCATGGCTTCTAATATCAGACAGTAAGAACAGGCAGGCCTTCCACTATGATTCTCACCCATAGTCACAATGAGGACAAGAGTACACACGTTCTGTTTTATGAAAGATTGTGTTTGGATTCTCAAGCTGCATAGGAACACACTAACTCCATCAGATACATTACTTTAATATTTCAGAGTCTGTTAATTATGTCTCTTATGAATCACTGATATTTAAATAGCTTTTGTTTTATTTATGCTATACAAAGAGCATAAATACATAAATTATTGAGAGTCTAAGATCCAAAGTTAAACGCATTCACACATTCTAGTTTATTCAAAGAGAGCAAATATCAAATTTTATAAAGGAGGATCATGATGGATTTCTTTTCAAATTGAATTATAGACTTGAAACATTATTTGTTCTTAAAAATAAAAATGTTTTCCAAAATAATATCAATGTTCCCAAATTGTTTTATGTACATCTAAGAATATGTTTTATAGAAAACCTTTATTAATGATTTCAAGGATTTTAAAGAGGAAAAATCAAGGGGTATATGATTCTAAGAAATCAAAGTTTATACTTTTAAATGAATAGTAATATTTCCTTTAAGGAAAACTTGTCAGTTAAATACACTCCAGAGGTAATAGAAAAGCAACTCCACTTTTATAATATTAGTGAGTACACTATTTGGCAAATTACACTTATAGGTAAAATTGGAATTTGTTGCATCTAAGAAGGTATTTTCTTAACTGACTAGTTTTTTGTTTTAATAATGATCACAGTAATCATATTTATTAGTAAATAACAACACTGCCTCAATTTTAGTGCAAAATTTTCTATTTAATAATAATCTATTATTTTCATTTGAAAGCCTGAATTCAGGAACCACTGATTTCATTATAATGTGTATTAACATAATCAAATAATACATCTGTTATTGTGCCAGGTAAATGTAGATTTGTTTGCACATTTGAACATGTCTGTTGCATTAAATTAGTCTCTAATAGTGGTCTATATTTTTCTTTATCCATTCTAGCCCACCATTTCTGTTCTAAAGTCTCAGTGTTTAGATTGAAGTGTGGCCCAAATAGAGAATAAGCACACATAAAAAATGTGTTTATAATGTATTTAATTCATCCTGAATTTTAAACATGTCTACATTTCTCCTTTATATAAATAATATTTCAGTGATTTATGACATGTTAGATTCAGACAGCTATTCTTAAAATTACATCTTGACCCTGACTTGTTAGACAAAGTCAACTGTGTCTTTAGTTTAACAATACATGCTACACACCCAAGTTGTCCCTGACCATTCCCTGTCATATGGGGAGAAGTTTCAATATTGTGTCATTTATGATCAGGAATGGAAACATTCTCATCTTCTAAATAAAAAAAATGCATCCCTCATGTGATTAAAAAAGCTAAAAATTGACACTAATTACTTGCTTGTAATCAGAATGCTTAGATAATTATTGAGGTTGCTCTTTTTACTTTTGTTAACTGTGCATTTAGTTTCATAATGAGTGCAATGTACATTTGATGTTCAGGAAAGTAGCTATATATTTAGTAATTTTTTTAATGTTTCCAAAAACGTCTAGTGAGTTAACCCCTGTAATTAATCTAATAAGGATGAGAAAAAAGGCAACAGGGATAAAAATACAAGTTAGATCATTGTGTATACCAGTAACTTCTGCATACTATATATCTGATAGTTTTAGATTTTTAAAGCCCTGTACTAACTTTCAAAGGAAAAAAAAAAGATACATTGTGCTTACATACAGTGAAAATTAAGTTCACTTTGAAGTGGTCATCTGAAAAAGTCACATGTTCTTTCTTAACACATAGAAAATCATGCACAGAGTTCTACATGGTCTGTTTACTCAAAAGGAGTTTAAAACAACTGGCATCAATTTGATCCCATCGAGTGATGCTTCCTTAGTCACAGACACTGCCTGCCCTGTGTCTTCCCACTTATATTACAGAGTTCCAACTTTTATACCTGTAGCAAATGTGAAACAGATGTCTAACCTAGATTTACCTAAACCTTTTTCACTGTACTTTAGCTTCACCTTGCATTTCATTTGAGAAATAAAAACCCTAAAACACAGATTTAACCTTTAACTAAAATTAAGAATTGCATTCACCAACCTAAAAAAAAATACAATTTAAAAGGAGATAAGACATTCTATGGAGATTAGCAATGACACTGAACTTTTATCATAAGGATTCTTAGGATCTGTTTTTAATTATAGACATTTTATTTAAAGCACATTCATCCTTCAAATGACACAATGTGTTACTTGAAACAATCTGGCCAGTCTCAGAAAAGGAGAAACAGAAATAACTTAACCACAGAGAAGACAAAGTGGACATGTGGGTAAAGTGCTTGGGCTGCAAGCAGGACAGCCTGAGTACAGGTTCTCAGAACAAAATGAAATGCAGGCAAGGAAGTAACCTTGACACAGGGAGGCTGCGACAAGTTTGCCTCTGAGCTTGCTGACTAGTTAATCTAGATGAACTGATGAATTTCAAGTTCAGTGAGAGACCCTGTCTCAGAAAAGTTAATAAACAGTAAAGTAAAGTAAAATGGGGAATAAATGTAAAAAAAAAAATTGACAAAGACATAATGTCAACCTACGCTGGTCTGCACATCAGTCTACATATGCACTTCACAAATATATTCAAACATGCAAAAGTGTGTGCATGCATACATGCACACTCACACACACCCCCAACAAATTAGCTTGAGGAATGCAGTTGATAAAACATGTTACTTATGTAATTAAAAGAACAGAAAAGTTAAAATAATGTTAAGTTATATTTGGAATGACTCCTACATACATATTTAGTGTTACATTTTCTCTTAAAAGTATTGTTAGTGAATCAGTGTGGTCCAAATGAAACAGCAGAAGCAAGTCAATAATAAATGCATATGAATACAGAAGGGAATTTTTCTGATAATTTTATTGTTTAAGATATGTTCATTTATGTCCTCTTGCCCTCGTTTCCTTCCATATCTTTATGTAGAGTTTTGATGTGTTTAACATATTGCATGAAGTAATTAAACTTCGCTGATGTAATTGTCTCAAAAGATTCTTACACCTATGGAGTTTTCTAGACTCATCAGTTTAGATCAGTGGTTCTCAACTTTCCTAATGCTACTACAATTTGATACAGTTCCTCATGTTGTGATGACCCCCATATACACAACATTGTTTTTGTTGCTGCTTCATAACTGTAATTTTTCTACTGTTAAGAATCATAATGTAAATATCTGTGTTTTCTGGTGAATTTAGGCAATGCCTCTGAAAGGGTCCTTCGAAACCAACAGGTTGAGAACAACTTGTTTAGAAGGACCCACTTACTGAAACATCGTGTAGTCCATTGACCCTTCACATTAGAAGTATCTAAAGTAATGTCCGCACAGGGAAAAAATAAAACAAAACAAAAAACTTTTAATCCGTTTATGAGTGCTTTTAAAATTTTGGAGCTCATTTAGACCACAACAAAAAGATATCAAAAATTTTAAAACATTGTATGTAGATTTTTGTTGACAGTTTACCTAGACCTCTTCTTAGTAAATCCAATTTTAATTAAAAGATCTTTTTGGCAACTCTTTCTGAGCGCTTCAAGCCTAGAGCTGATGGGAAGTGAGGAACATGCTTTGTTTAGTAACATCTTTCTCAATGTCTTCATTATCTCAGTATGCCTTCTGTGAGTTTTCATAATTTTCTGAACTCAATACTATATTGACAGCATATACAGAAATTCAAAATAAGATGACTTCTCTTACTGATACTTGTTACTAGCATATTTTTATCCCCCTTTTTACCATGTGGAATTGTGTTTGGGTTATCTCTTTTCCTTTAATGACATAAGTATAACATTGCATCCAATATTAAATCTACAAATTAACTTTTTTTAAAAGTCATTTGAAAAGAATTTTGTCGTATAGTTACAGCTATCAGTAAAATGAATGAAAGCTTTTTCTGTTTTTTTTTTCTTTTTTGCAAAATATGTCTTTATAAGTTTGCCTTTCCTTCAAGTGCTGTTACTTATTAGCCAAATATTTCTGAGTGTTGTTATTCATCTCTTGTTTTTCTTTCCTCACACCCAGATTAATGAGCCCAATTTACTGGAATTTTAAATTTATCTCATTTTGAAAAATCCCAGGTTGTCCACTCACACTACTGGTGTCCTTTTTCTACTAACTTCCTTGACTCAAGGACTGTGAAGAAATCTCCTGTAAACAAACACCTTAATCATCTTAATAGGAAACAAATTGCAGCACCTACTCAGATGCAATTTTTTTTCCATATCTCTCTGTGCCTTCTATTAGATTTTGATGTTCACTGAATCCTGATATATTCTGCATTTGTGGAAAGCACTAATCTATTCCCAGTTTCCATCATTAATGCACTTCACTGAAGAGAGTTGCCAGGGGGCCTCCCCATAACTCTAGGGACATGAGCTAACTGGTCATTACTCTGTTCTTTAGTTTCTTGCTTCTGGTGCATTGCAACTAAGAGTACTGAAAGTTATGAAAGCTCTTCTGGGAGGCAGCTGTGAAACAGTGTTTTATTTAATATGTGCACATTTGTCACTGCTGGTGGCTTCTTACTTAGGCATCATGCTTCTCTAAAGCCAACCTCATGTCATCACACATTTTTACATTTGCATGATGTCAAAGTAGTGTCCATCCATGAAAGCTCTGGTCCCTTTGCTAAAAAAATCTCGTACAGCTGCTCCAGTCAATGTACTTACCTTCTTTATAACTCTGAAATATTGAAATATTTAAAATATTTTAAATATCCCTTTAAGTTCAACCAACTTTATTTTGAAAATCTTATGAATGGTTTAACCAAACCATCAATTCCGAGAACAAACTTACCAGTAAATTTCAAATGTTGCCAAAATTTGCTTCTATTCTATAATTTTTTTCCTGATGTAATTACTTTTTGGCATATCTATAACTGCTATGAAGCAATGAGTATTATTATGTTAAACTGCTTATGAACAATAAAGAATATATATTTTATAAGTATGTGGATTTCATATAATGCTATCATCATTCATTCATTCACATATCTGGGCATAAACACAATTTCTGCTCTTTTAAATTAAAAATTTGCCTTTAAAGCTTAAAATATTAAATTAATTTAATCCCTTATCTAGATGGTATATGTAGGGATTTTATAGGGCATTAATTTTTAAGCTTATTCTAGATATTAAAGTACACTTAATCATGGTATTTAAATTACAATTTATCCTTCAATGTTTTCTGAGTTTAAATTTATTTTGATTTGTTCTTTTAACATGTTATAGCCAAAGGCTATGTAAAAGTGATTCATAACTCTTTACTGTTAGGACTTTAATGACTCCCATTTCTTACCTTGTCTGTGAAACTTTCCTACATAATATCGTTTATGATTACTTCATATGTTATCCTCCCCCTTTCATTTTTCCAAAAAGCTAATCAGTACACACATACTTCTAGATCTAGTCCATTTCTTTATTTAACTTCTCTATGAAGGCTGTTCATTCAAGCCATTTATAATTATGTTTTTGAGCATATGCACATGGTTTGCTAAAACGTTGTCATTTAAGAATATAAAGAGAAGGGAACAGATAAAGTTAGCTATTCTTTTACATAATATTTCACTTGCTGTGAGACTTTGTGTAACCAAGGGAAATTTATATCTTGCACACTTTCAATTTTAGTATATTAACATTTTTGTATGCCTCATTTTATATTACAGATCATTTCCACCCTCTTTCTTGTTTTGCACACTGGAAGTAAAACCATTTAAGCATTTTTCCATTATAAGAGTATAACAAAAGAAGATTATCAATTAAAACATAAGTAAACTTATTCAATGAAAAGAAACGTCTACATATGGAATTATTTTTCCTGCTTCATCATACTGAGGATTTCTGAATCAACATATGAATACTTTAAGCTATAAACACCTTGTAGATAATCCTGGAATATGCAAATTGATTTGCCTATAAATATCATTAAACAATATTCAATACTCAGTGTCCTAGACTCTCTTCTTGGCTGAGTGTGTCTTTTAAACTCCTTCTTTTGTGTGGAGTTGAAGTAATTTAGATAATGTAGCTTGAAAATGGTGTAAGACTCTTATATTGATTGCTTAAGAGTAAATAATTTTATAAGACTAGGCCTGGCCTATTATCTACTACTCACTATTCTGAGGCAGGCCACTCAGTGCCAACCTGGGCTGTAGAAGTAGTTCACACCCAGTCTGGGAGACTTAGAAAGACAGTGTCTTGAAACAGAAATTAAAAGAGGATGAGGCATACCTCTCAGTGGCAGAATAGTTGCCTAAAATTTGCAAAACTACATGACAGGTGCAGTCTCTAGTATAATAAAAATAGTCATATAGATAAATAAATGTACAAATGCTAGTGACTAAAAACTAAAGTCAGCCTGATATGAATCACGTTAAGGCTACATAGAGAATAAGAAGCACTTGAAGTCTGAGACTCCCTAAGACTCCCTAGTCACTGCAAAGAACAATCTAGGTCAGTTAAAGTGGAGAGAATATAGAAGTTTGAAAGCATTGACTCCAAGAATGTTATTATTTTTCTAAGGCATGGATGGAAAAAAGCTTCTGAGCAAGAAGGATTGTAGTTAAAAGTGGAGTTTTAGCGTTGACTCTAGAGTCAGACCCATTACAAAACATACATATATACATCACATGTTACATAGCAATGCACTTACCTGTATGCTTTATTTCAGAGATACACTTTCAAACTATGTGAAGAAACATTCCTGTCTGCAGTTTGGCAATGTTTCTGTGTCTACAAGGAAGTACCATTCAAAATGATCAATTATAGCTTGAAGTCATTGACTTCAGCAAATGAACGTAAATACATGTCTTTGTTCTGTCTTTATGATTAAGTTTTATGGACACATCTACATCTACACTCTCACATGGAAGCATTGTATACCCCACATTACACACTCACCTAGGAGTATTGCACTTTATTAGATTTTACTGTAAATTGCTTTAGTCAGTTTTCAGAGACAGAACTGACTGTAGTCATGCATGACAGAGAAATATATTTGATCAGCTCCTCTCTCATCTGCAGCCACTAACAGGACACATTGCTTGTCAAGAAACTTACAGGTGATGGAATCAGTTTTAGTCTGCTATTTAAGTTCAGTCTTTTTTCTTTTTAAGCCACAGTTCGTAATGCTCAAGAATAACAGCAAATTAACTATGACAATGTAGGCAAACTGCATTTCTATTTTCATTGTTATATGTTGCAACAAGGATGTCAGTTTTCACTGCTAGAAAAAATAATAATGTGGTTAATGTACTTTTTTCCCCTTTCAATGTTGATATTTGCTCAAATAGCACACAGATTTTCATACCACTTGTGTTGAGTACTTAAATGTTACATGTTTTCTACACATCAGAAAGTTGACTTCAGTTTATCAGTAACTATTTTAAGTTTCATGTATATGTCAATGGCTGTACAAAATCATATTTATGAGACAAGGTATTCCTTTGTAGCTTAAACTGGTATCTAACTCATGGTGCTCCCACCTCAGTAACCTCAACTACTGAGAGGCATATGTCACCAGGACTCTGTGAGGATTCTACAAAAATTATGTTTACCTGCTTTTATGTAGGGCCATGAAGTATAGCTCAAGTTAGCCTCTAACTCAGAAACTCAAGTTAAGCCTTTCTTCTATAAGAACCTTTATAACTATTTTGTCATGGTATTCAAATAAGTGTTATAGTTCAGTGTGGGCATAAACATGTATGCATAGAAGCAATATACAATAAGTGAAGTCAATTGTCAATTACAGATGTGTTTTCTATTTAAAATTTTAAGTCTCGGTGGATAAAGAAATGTTCAGAGCCCCATGATTCTTTTCTCATCTCTAATCAAAGATGCACCTGGGTCGCTTTATGAAGTACAACAAGTCAAAAGTCATAAGTCAACTGTAACATTAGTAAATTAAGTAGATACAATAAAGATGTCTTGATAGTATAGACTTGATTGACTTTTTAAGCTAAAAATGTTTCACAGGAAGGGTTGTTGGAAACAGTCCATAAATAGGAGTTAGTGTGACAGTCTGTCAACTACTGTGTATCTTAAACCTAGAAAATTTGTATAGAAAACAATAAGGTCATCTGAAATGAGTGCCAAACTAATGATACACCTTTGAGTTTTATTACACATTAATTTATACATATTATGAATTATAGATTAAATGATTATGCTCAAGATAAACATAAGTATTTATCTATTTGTTATTGATTTATTTTAGTCTTTCCAGTAAAAAAGTGGTCACAAAATGTGATATTATACAACAGCCATTGGCTCTTATTAAGTTATATTTTACGTGAATTTAGTCATATGAAAGGGTAGAGAAATTATATACAAAATATTCTGTTTTCTATCAAGTCTTGGCTAAATTTATTTATTTCAAAATTGACAAACACAAGACTAAACAATATATGTGTGTACTGAAAATTAGATACTACCTAATTCTATAACAATACATTTATAAATGTTTTAATATATTCTATTCTTTAAAATATTTTTCATGATATTGATTTTCTAATTGTTTGTCAAATTCCTGTCAGTTGCATAAACATTGTTTACATTTACAAGTAATTTTCTTAATTTTTGAGTAAATATGCTTTAAAGATAGGAAATAGTTTATTATTTTAGTCAAAGTATCATGCATACAAACAACTGAAATTCATAAGTACATAAGTTAAGATTTTTTTTTCAAGATGAGGACCTCTTATGTAATCAGTGCTCCAAACATCTCACTGTATTATGTTGAGGTTCCGAAATAGTAGAAGTATCCCAAGACCTGTCCAAGTCACTACAACCCCATGTTTAGAACTGTTTCAGTCTCTAGCTAACAATTATTTTATTTGTATTCTACAGCTTCTATTATTGGAAAAATGAAATAAAGACTGAAAAATTACTAAAATTTATTAGCAAGTCATTGTTTTGATAATATTGAAAAATTCATGAGTAAGCCTTATTATCTACTAATGTATATAGAAAAGAATAATTTAGTGAAGACATATTTTTAAATATCTAGTATATTACAGCTCTGTAGGTTTAGTCTACCAGAAATTATTGGCTCCCATCTTTGTATCATTTTATTGATGGAAACATAATATGCTGTTGATTTAGTAGATTTTATGGAAACACAGAATTAAATATGTCAATTTATTGTAAAAGAGAAGTAAAATCAAGATGCTAGAACTTTACATATCTTTGATACTCCATTAAAGAATTATCACAATTTTTGATAATGTTTAAAGGAAACTCCTAATTGAGCGATAAACATGATGAAAATCATCACATCTGAAGTGGATTTTTAAAAAATTAGCAAATGGCAGATTGATAAGCAAAGAGGAGAAATAAAGTTTTAAATGTTAAGCATTTAAACACATGCTAGAGAGGGAAGACAGAGAAGAGAAGAAAGCGTTCAGCCTCCTGAAGGCTAAAGCAAACTTCTGTAGGAAATGCTCTGGCTTAAACACCAGTGTTTGTTCATGAGAGAGGGAGAAGCAGTTCACACCCAAAGCTTTACAAACTACAGACATATGCAGATGCCATCTGTGACTTGACAGTTTCCCACTTTCTAGGTCCTTGATGGTTCTTTTTTTCCCTGTAAAATGCTATTGCCTAGCTGAGTCCAGCAAGGAAGCAAAAAGGTTCAGCTGTCCAGAGGAGAAGTTTTGAGAAAACCTTATGGTATTTCTCTCCCTTTTTATGTCTCTGTGGTTGACTTAGATTTCTTTCTTTAGAATTTTAGAAATGAAAAATTTGAGTTTCTTGAGGCCTGTCTTCTTTACATGATGATTTATAATCAATAGTCATATGTCTAGAAAAAACATTATAATTTAAAGACAAACTTTAGGGAGTTGGCTAGAATTCAAACAAGGCTACATGTATCAACTATTCTATGTGTGTATGGAATAGAGATTGCAAATATTAAGATAATGCTGAAGACCACTTATGATGTCATATCTTAGAAGATAAATTGCTAACAAGTGATGTAGAAATTTAAAATTTTGGGATATTCTCATTATTGAGTTAATTTATTGCTGTTGTTTTTGTTATCTTGGTTTTATGAGACAGGGTTTCTTTGTGTAGCACCGCTGTCATGACACTCACTCTGTAGAACATGCTGGCCTTCAGTTCAGGTATCTGACTACCTCTGCCTCCCAATTGTTGGAACTCAAGGTGTGCACAACCACTACCTACATGTATTTACTTTTTTTAACATGAGAATTTTCTACATTTGATGCCATGTTATCCTCTACTGCATTTTTAAAATGCTTTCATACACTGCTTTCATAGTGTATGAAATAGACCATAATTAAATACAAATAAAACATTTTTTGTTAATTTTCATGGTCAAGTTACACACGTGCTAACTCTAAACCTTGTAGTGATCATGCTTTCCTTACTATGTTGAAAGTGGGTAGACCACAATGCCATATGTCATCATTATATTTGGGGTTTGGATTTTCGAGAATAAGTTAAATTGATGCTTTTACCTAGTAATGCACGAACTTGAATCAATCATGTGTCTTAGAAGCATGATTTGAAAGACAACACTATAAAGGGTTTACAAGGGATCAGTGCTCCACAGTCCAGGGTATGGGGGTATGGGATAAAGCTAGTGAAATTCAGGTTATAGCAATTTTGGAATCAAATGTAGTGATATAGAAAATTTACTTTGATAATGATTTTTGAAAGTATCTAATATGAACTATGATACTCTATTTAAATTAAAACGCAGATTACATTCCTTTAGCCTTAAGTTTAAATAACTTTTCACACAAGGTGAAGACATTTCACTTAATTACTAATTTCAAAAATCTATCAGCAGAACTATTATTTATTTACTATTAATTATTATAATTATGTTTATAATTAGAGAGCCTCATAATAGTGTAAAATTAAAAAAATAAGAGACAGGAAAAGATGG
Source organism: Pachyuromys duprasi (assembly GCA_028658305.1). Classification (NCBI taxonomy): domain Eukaryota; kingdom Metazoa; phylum Chordata; class Mammalia; order Rodentia; family Muridae; genus Pachyuromys; species Pachyuromys duprasi. Next base: position 32,401,408 of record CM053766.1, on the reverse strand, counting down.
AAAAGAAGATGGAGAAAGGTAAAGTGAGATGGAGAGGTAGGGAGAGAGACAGTAAGACAGCTAAACAGTTTTTTAACCTACTCCTGGCAAATTATTGCTAAGAGCATAATGCATTTTAAAAGTTATTTGTTTATTTATTTATTGCAATGTATTCACTTTGTATCCCTGTTGCAGTCCCCTCCCTCCTCTCCTTGGAGTCCCACCCTTCCTCCCTCTTTTCCCCCTATGCTCTTTCCCTAGTCCCCGTATAAGGGAGGACCTCCTCCCCTTCTATCTGATCCTAGTTTATCAGGTCTCATCAAGGCTGGCTGCACCATCTTCCTCTATAACCTGGCAAGGCTGCCCCATCCAAGGGGAAGTGATCAAGGAGCCAGTCACTGAGTTCCTGTCAGAGGCAGCCCCTCCCCCATTTACTAGGGAACCCACTTGGACACTAAGCAACCTATAGGTTTCCTCTGAGCATGAAGTTGAGGTCCTCTCCATACATGGTCCTTGGTTGAAGTATCAGTCTCTTCAGGCTCCCTGGCCCCAGGTTTTTTGGATCTGTTGGTCTCCTTGTGGAGTTCCTGTCCCCTCCAGGTCTTTCTATCACCCTCTTCTTCCATAAGGTTTCCAGCACTCTGCCCAAAGTTTGGCTATGAGTCTCAGTATCTCCTTTGATACCCTGGTGTATAGAGTCTTTCAGAGGTCCTCTGTAGAAGGCTTCTGTCCTGTTACTTGTTTTTAAAATGTATGTATTTGCATGCTGTTATATCTTAGGTGTTTTGTTCTTTATTTTTGATGGTGTAGAAAAAACATGAACATCCTCAAGCATTGTCTGGTAAAATCATATCTCAAGAACTTACCACAGATATGTGAGTAAATAGAAAGGTCAATAACTTCATTTAAAAACCTAACTAATGTACTAAGTAAACAAATTGTAATGTTCATAAGAGATATCCAGAATAAAATTAAAAATTCTATCAAAAGCCTATCTGAAATCATAAGAAGACCCAAATGTGTTTAACGGCTGACTGTCTTGCATAGCTGACCTCATCCCCATTTCCCATGAATGAGCTTTTCCTACCCAGAATGTCAGGATGACTAGAGGGGCAGGTCCATGTCCCTGCTTCAGCCACGCTAGGCAGTGAGTAAGCATGGTGTAGTATGCACACTTGATCCTTGCTGTCCTCGTGTAAGCACCCAGCCTTCTTATTAGAAAAAAACCTCAGAGAAACAGCGCTTCAAGCTGTCTGCCAGTGTGCTTATAAAACTTCCTGAGATGATCTTTTCTAATCTCACCTTTTTTTACCTTCTTCCCTCCCCCCAAGAAGGAGGAGCAGCCTTGCCAGGCCACAGAGGAGAACATTGCAGCCAGTCCTGATGAGACCTGATAAGCTAGGGTCAGATGGAAGGGGAAGAGGATATCCCCTATCCATGGACTTAGAGAAGGGCACGGAGGAGATGAGGGAGGGAGGGATTGGGAGGGAATGAAGGAGGGGGGGTACAGCTAGGATACAAATAAAATAACCTGTAATTAATAAAAAAGTAAAAATTCAATTAAAAAACTCCCTCCCCCAATACTATCTAGTCTTGCCACTTGCCAAGTAGGGGTGCTGGCCAGATTTTATTAATTCTACCTATTTTGATTTTATTTTAATTTGGACCACTGTATCAGGATGTGTATTTTTTCATATTTTTCTCACAGAATTAATTATTATTTTATCTGTTCTCATAGCTTACAATGGTTTCTCAAGGATGGTCTTGGTTCATTCCCTCATGTCCAAGCTGTCATACTGAGGTGAAGATCTCAGGTTATGTGGACAGACAAATTGAGGTTGACCTAGAAAGTAACCATGTGATTTCCAAAATGTCCTCAGTTTTCCTGTAACTCGTTTTTAGCTATAACACAGATTCTTAGGAGCTCCTTGTGGAGATAAAATTATTTAGCATATTTAAAGCAGAGTGCCTGGTCCAAAGGAAGCACTCATTAAGTGTTGAAGGCAACCATAGATATTCAGTTAAAATAGGAAACAATGACATCAGCCTAAGTATGGACAAAATTAAAATTCTGAACTTAAATAGAACTAATTATGCCTTCTTTCACTCAGAGAGAAAAATCAGACACCAAGTGTTCTTTTCACAATAAATCACTATTTTGCATCTCCAGTTAATGTGTTCTTTCACAGAGCACATGTATTAAAAGTACAGTATTCCTACTTTTCTTCTTCATCCATTAAGATATTACAGAATCAAACATGTAATAGGCAGAAAAGATTAAGCTTCATTCATGTTATGATAATATTAGTTACAGGCCAGGATTACAACTTTTCAAATTTCATTGTCTCTTTGTTTTACTCAACTTGTGTATTTATAATGAAGGAAGATACTTGATTATGTAAAACAAACAGGGACACAATCATTTGAAAATAAGCATTTTGATATAGTAGATGATGCAACATGTTAGGTTTAATGATTATAGAAAAGAAATGATTTATATATTTTTCTGGACAAAAAATAAATGGAAATGAAAGAATTAAACAAAGCAATGTCTAATACAATGATCTCTCCGTCATCAACAATTGTGGATGATCATTAGGAAAGTTGTGGCTATGGGGAGAATACTATTATCCCGAATATCATTGGTACCTTTCATGTGGAATATACAGATGCTTAGGGAACACAAATGGCTCTTAGAATGGAAATTCACACATTTGAATGAGATGTAGGAGAAATGTCTGTGTCTACTTAGGACAGGACTAAGTAGACAAGGGTTTTTGTCAACCTATTCCTTCACTAAATTAACGGATGTACCTGATTCTCTCAATCAACCTGGTGCCTGTGTTTTGTACTATAGTCTCTCTAAGTCAGACAGAATTATCAAATGATGATAAAAGCCAATTTAAAATACCTGCAAGAAATTATGATGGACTTTTAATTCAGTCTGTGAATATTCTCATTACTTTATGATTCTGTGTGTGTTTTTGTCTTCTAACTCAGTTTTACAGAAGTATGTTGACTTATTTCCCAAATAGTTCAAATTGCCAGGAGAAATATTCATCTTTTTCTTTCTCTTCTCCCATTCAAGCTACCTATTTCCTCTCTGTTTACCTAGAAATCTCCAACTCTCTACATAAATATCATTATTTCTTCCGAGTAACAAGGACCTAAGTACTAAGATCCGGTGCCCAATTTCCTCTCAAGAATCATACTTTTCTTATATCTACTTTAATTTTTGATTTTCATAACTAAATTATCAATTTTCATAATGACCCAACCTTCTGCATTTAATAATACAGTTTTCAATGACAGAAGTGGAAAATATTGAAACATTTGCATTTAATTATCTTGCGATTCTTATTGCTATAGTGAATACATTTAGGCATTTTTTAATCTTCACTAAAATCATATTTTTTCCTGATTCTATCATTTAATGTTATCATAATATAACAAAAGAAAAGATGGTCATGGTATTAAAATAAAATGTATCTGGTATTCTCTGGGAATGATTCCATATTACACAGTCAAGGGAAATGTAATGTATTCCAGTGACTGAGTGTTGTTCATGGGCATTTCCTGATGGAGACCAAGGATGGTCTAGATTTTGAAATTTGTGTGAGCAAAGGTATAAATTTGGAGAGGTAGTCTCATATATTTTGAAGTGAAAATCATAGAATGCTAAATCTGTAATCTAAATCTAGAGGCACAGTTCAAGTTTGTTTAGCTAAGTTACAGAATGTTATATTTTGGATAAATTAAAGATGTTTTAAATAATGCCATCAGAAAGATGTAACAACAATTGAGAGTCTATTATGACTGTAATACCCTTTTATGCATTTATCAATTGTAAATATATATAAACCTTATTATCTAATATAGACATTCTTACAGTCACCATATTAGAAATTGTTAAATAAGGATTATTTTTTGTAGTAGCTTGTCAGTTACTTCCTTGAGGCTGTTGGAGAACATAGCTTTATATCTGGGATCCTTCCACTTCAGTCAGAATGTCTGTAATTCATATTTGATTTTTTTAAAAGAAGATTTATTACTTATGCAACATTCTGCTTGCACACCAGATCTTGCTGCAGATGGTTATGAGCCACCATGTGGTTGCTGGGAATTGAACTCAGGACCTTTGGAAGAGCAGCGAGTGTTCTTAACTTCTGAATCATCTCTCCAGCCCCACATTTGAATCTTAGACATATGAAATGACACAGTTCGGAAGTCTAATGCAGGTCATGTGCTTTGTTTTGCTACTGGGAGCCTGACTGATACTTCCTCTATGTTGTAGCTCTTAAATATTGAACAACAACTGTTCTGGTGAAAACGGAACATGAAGAACATGCTAATGAAACTCTAACAGAAAAAATGAAGGAGAGAGTGGATAAACGCAGCAATGTAGAGAGTAGTTACCAAGGTCATTTCTCTGGCCCTGATACAGGATGGCTGAGGTGATTGTATCATGATAGATAACAATTGCAGACAATTACAATTACTGATGAGGTCAGTTTTGATTAGAAAACTGATAATGGAGATGAAGGGTGTGGGACAATGGTAGGTTGCTTGACTGCCATACCTAAAGCATGGATTTAAGCCCCAGCACCATCAAGGTGGGGGGCAGAAAAGAAAAGAGGAAGAGATGGAGGAATAAAGGAAACAAGAGAGGAAGGGAAGAAGGAAGACAGAAACAAGGGCAGACAGACTGAAGGAAGGAGACTTATTGCTTTAGGGGCACGATAGGAAAGGTGAATCATTACACATGTCAAGTTATATCTGAGGGCTTTGTGGTTGTGGTTGTTGCTTTTATTGTGTGTATTAAGGGTAATGTGTTGTTTTATTTTTTAATTAAGCATGTTGGGTGTGGAAAGAAAATGCTAGGGAATACAATTTATAAAAATATGAGTAGACTATGATATGCAGTTATTGTCACACAGGAGATATTTGATCAAGATTACTGACTTAAACTTCTATCTAGCTCAATCACATGAAATGCTAAAGCCACAATAGTCCTTCTAACTCACAGAATCTTGTGAATTTCAGATTGAAGCCTCACAGACCAAGATGTACTTATGTCTCTTTGTAAAATAATAAGCCTAGAAGCTGTATTTTATGAGGAAAAGAAAAGATTTGGTGTCAGTTATAAAGTGAATTTAATATTAGTCTGTGATTATTATCTGCCTTATTTTCTCCTAACTTAAAATTTGTAAGGAAAACGTACTCAGTTGTCTTTGGTGGGTTCCTAGATATGTTTCAGCTGACATGACCGGAGGCTTGAGATACTGAGATAGCAGGGCAGAATTTTTTCCTGAGAATCTCACCTCACTCTCTCTCTCCTTCCACAATTATCCTTACAGGTGAGCCAGTTGCAAGATAGCTGGGAAGCCACTTTTAATGCAGAATGTTCTATTGCTTTTTTTAAAAAATCAGAGTAATGAATGGAAGGCACTCTATTTCCAAACATGTTAAGTATAATCCGAGGGCTCTCTGCTGGGCTCTGCGACAATACTAGACTCTTCAAACCTAGAGTTTTCTGCCTAACTCATTGGTCTCAAGGAGCAATTATCTAATTTTCTCTCTAATTCAAGTATTTTTTCAATGTTTTACTCTAATTTCCTCATTAAACACTTTTAGGAGATGTTATGTTATGAAGACAATTGCACTGACATCACCAACTTTAAGTCTTTTCTTAGTAAAGCCATGACATAATCCTCACTCTCATGGTGCACCATTTGTCTCAAGATACTGTATGCTCAATCTTTATGCTCTACTACTGGGATGAGTACTTTCATGTATACGTTCTCCTCATTCCGCAATGGTAGGGCTGCTTCCTGCTTCTGAAGCAAGATACAACTCACATTTCCTGTGAACCTTAGCCTTTTCAGACAGATATATTTTTTCACAGTGCTTTGTAGATTCTTATGCACAAGATTGTCTTATTTTAATCAATCTATAAAACTCTTTTGCCTAGTGTTCTCTAATGTTTTAGGATATAATATCTGTGCTGAATTCCAGAGTTGCATTTTAAGCAAGTACATGGCCACAAGGGTTGTAGACCTAATCTGTGATTCACCAGGTAAAGTATCCTGGAAGGAAGAAGTTTCACTCTTTGCAGAAATTATCTGGGCATCTTCCCTAAAACCATTGAATAAAATGATCACAGTAGAATCCCATGTTAAATAGCAAACAAGTAAATACTGCACAGTTTCTGCATCCGAATATTTTTGTTTGTAGTTCAGTCAAATAAACACAGTTTCACAGATTTACCCTGGCCCTTCTGAGACAGTGCTTTTTCCGCTGAAATCTCATGCTGCCTTGTGTCCAAAAGCCAATTTCACAAATATACTTATTTTTCAGTGTCACCAACATATAATTTGCATACATACACTAACTATTCAGAAGGATGACTATAGAGTAAATGTGAACAAAGTTAGGGTCACTAAGAACTGGGGATTACAGTTAGAGAAATTGGTGATGAGTACTGGAAAATTGGTTGAGGCAATTAATTTGGCTTTCTTTGGGTATCTGAGATTCTAATATTATGTTTAAAGATTCTAGAGTTGTGTGTGTGGTGTATGTTTCTGTAGATATATGTGATGTGTGCATAAATGGTTTACAAGTGATGTTGAGATCAAGTTTCTTCCTCTATTGTTCTACACTGGGTTATTATTATTGTTGTTGTTGTTGGAGAGAAAAATCTCTCAATGAACATGGAGTCTATCTGTTTGGTGAGGCTGGCTCAGCAATGAGCTTTAGATTTGCCTGTTTCTGCTCATTGGGGTTACAGGTGTGTTCCACTTTTTCATATGCATGTTAGGAATCAAATTGTGTTCCAGTGCTATTGTCTCAAATATTTTGCTGTAAAGAAATCTTAGCATCACTGCCTGCTTTACACAGCCTTTTCTTTTTATTTTTCTTTCTTTTAATATTTTTGTTTCTTTTATGGCAAAGTAGCAACGAATGGATATTCTTTGTTGGTTGCTAATATTGTCAATAATTAGTCAGCAACCAATTTTCTGGAATATTATTGAGTTCTATACTTGCTAATTTTGATAAAAATAAAGGTAATTTATATGCTAATATACAATATCAACACATTTAGCTAGAATCTATTTCTGGTACCAAGAATGGTTAATGATTGAAATTCTGATCTTTTTCTTGAATCTGTTTTGCCTTTCATTGATTCTAAGTGCATAATACAACTTTTTAATTTTTCAAAATCTGATATTTGCAAGAATTAAAATAAACCTGAAAAGAATATATACTTTAAAGTCATAAAAGAAAAATGATGACTTAGGGTCTAAACTTGTTATCTAATTATAACTAAAATTAACTTTAATTTTTAATAAGCATGATAGAACATTATTTCAGTAATTGGCATTTTAAACCTTTTAAGGTTGTTTGATTTCCAGCATACCAGTTTTCAGGTCACTTATTATTTGATGAGAGATTGAACTGAAGGGACATAAGGCTATGGGTTGGTGAATATAGGATATAAATAACACTAAACTTTATATTTTGACTTACATTTCAAACAGATTAAGTGAAAATCATGTTTCATATGCAAAGAGGAGAATATTAACTGTGCTATATCTCACGAGACCACACATCACTTAAAAGTACAGGTGAGGGCTGGAGAAATGGCTCAGAGGTTAAGAACACTCCCTGTTCCTCCAAAAGTCCTGAGTTCAATTCCCAGCAACCACATGGTGGCTCATAACCATCTATAGTAAAATCTGGTGTGCAGGCAGAACGTTGTATAAATAATAAACAAATCTTTAAAAAAAAGTACAGGTGAAAGTTTAAACATAGCAAATAATACTTAAGATTCCTTACAAACATTACACAAACTTAATTTTGTGACTATATATGTTTTAACATATATGCTTACTTGTAATAATAATCAGTCATTGAATATGGATTTAAAATCTGAGTAATTGAATTTGGTTTCTTATCTGTTTTTGTTACATGGGACCTCAATATCAATTAGTGTAGACAAGTAAAGAGCTTCACAAGTAAACTAGCATTACCATGTACGTTTCTGGCTTTTATGGTCACTAATAACATCTAGGTCATAATCAAGTAGATACCTTTAAGTAATGATTGCCAGATTTACTAACCCCGATAAGTGTATGGTACACAAATGATGTGCACGATATGTCTGTATTAACAAATTATTCATTGTCTAATTGGAGACCCAGGTCCTACTGGTCACTGTCTATCTTATCTGACAATACTGCTGAGGAATATTAAATCCTGTAGTGTTGGCATCCCAAACCTTCTTCATGTAGGGAGATTACTACTGCATTCAGCTGTGGTCTGTTTCCAGGGTTTCTGTATTCTCAGTTCTTCTGTGAGCCTGTCCAACTGTCATCGGCTTACTTAATCTAGACCTAATCAGATAACATTTAAGGGACCAAAGTCATCAAATACATTAAGTAGCCATAGATAAGAACACAGATTCTAAGTTTTGTGTGTTGACTGGCTTTTGGAAAAAGATGCTTAGTTACACTGTACTGAATTCTGTATTTACTAAGCCAATTATTTTCATGGCTTAATTTTCCCAGGTTGTGCTTTAATTGCTATTAACACATAAGAAAGCAATTCATAGATAATAAATTAGACCTTTGAATAAATTGTTAATATTAAAATTTTTTAAGTACTCATTTATTTTCACATTATATGATGCTGAATTTATGCTTGGTTTTCATATAAAAATGAAATCACATGGTTCTTGAAGAATTGGCATAAATGCTATGTAATAAATGACAATTATACACAAAGCTCTCTTCAGTTGTAGTATCCTGTGTATACAGAGATGGCCAGTCTTACTCTGAAATTTCTCATGCTCCCTGCTGTGAACAGGAATGCTAATTTAAATCGTAACTAATTTTATTATGTTGTTTTGAAGAAACCACTTGAAATATAAATGTTAAGTGGCAGTAAATATTATCAGACTCATTTTTAGGAACCATTTGTACTTCAAAGAAATTTGAGGGTATTCCTTTTAAAATTATAGTTGTATTAAACTGGAAGTGACTTTAGCTTATTTAAGGGAAGTATACTGAGCAAATTGTCTTTGAAGTTGCAAAAGTGTATGCTTCAGTGTAAATAATGTTTTAAAATATCTTTGAACAAAATTTCCCACACTTGAATGTGTTGTGGTATGCTAGAAAAACTGTGTTGATTGTCACTGAGAGAAATATAATTTTTTTTATTTTGTAAAAAAAAATCTAAGCTGTGGTCAGACTGAGTCAGTCTCTTAACTTAAAGAAACCACTGAAACAATGTGAATTGCTTTTGTTTTTTTGCTTTGTTTGTTTTTTCAAGGAGCCTAGCACAGTGTTCTTCACCAAAGACAGAGAAGTACTATATACTCTGATTTATTTCTTTCAAAGTCTAGCTTGTAGTATATATTTTTGATACATACATATTTGTTTGGTTTTTTAAATATTTAATTTGAGTTTAATACTTTATTTCACAAAATATATCTTCACTGTATTACTAGATGGGATATTCATAAACGACAATTTGTCTCGTTAGAAATGTTCTTCAAATAAAATTTGAGACACCATCAAAAGATATTAATGCACCAGCAGCTGTTTTTGTCACAACACACTTTTTTTTAATATAATGAGTTGGTTAATATGGAAGGTAGAAAACGTGGCTGTAACAAGCCACACGGACAGTATTTCCACATAAAATAAAATGCGTACTTGATACTGCATGTCCATGGGTCCTCCATCTGTGGGCAAATCTACTATGAGACGATCTGTGGGACAGAGAGGTTCTCAGTTTTTCATGTAAAACCATGTGACTATGATGATTGGTGACTATACTATACAGTTGAATAATGAGACACCTCTGTTCTTATAGGTGAGGTATTCTTATCATAGTGATACAATTTTAAAACATACACTAAGCAAATTGAATTGTGAAATTTCCAGGTAATAAATTCAGGAGTTTTTATAGGCTGTAATTTTCCATGAATTTTAAGCTATCTTGCTGGTTATAAATAGATTTCTTTTTGTCACTGATCACACATTGCTAGGTGAGAAAATGGAGCCCAGATTCCATTTTAATCATTCTCTTTAAATTATATATGGTGCCTATGATGGCAGACCTGGGAGCACATCAGCGATAACGGCTGATTCTAGGCAGATATCAGAAACAAGAGCAGCTACCATGAATTTTCTCTTCTTAGAAAGGATCCCTATGCACTTTCATTATTTTGCACATCTGCCCTGTGAAACTATCCTTTGCAATTTTCTTATATTTTAAAATAACTGTGGGTTTATATTTCAGCTTAATAAGTATTAAACATAAAGGAGGATTTTTGTGATTTCACAGGAATTTATTAAACTCAAATATTTAAGAAATTGTCTTCCTTAATTACCTAAGATATAAAATATAGCATTATTTGATAAAAAATTCAGCTAAAGGAAGCATTTACTATAGGAAATGCGCTCCCATTCTCAAACAAAAATAAGATATTTTTCCCTGTAAACTGCTTTCTTGTTCTACACATATTTTAGGCATGTGATAACTACTTTTAATTTTTTTAATTTAAATTTTTATTTTTATACTAATTACAGTTTATTTACTTTGTATCCCAGCTGTAGTGTCCCACTTTGTATCCCAACCCCCCTCTACCTCTCTCATTTCCTCCTATGGACCTCCACTAATCTAATAGGGGAGGTCCTCCTCCCCTTCCCTCTAACTCTAGCCTATCAGGTCTCACCAGGGCTGGCTGCATTGTCTTCCTCTGTGACCTGGTAAGGCTGCTCCCCCCTCAGGATGAGGCCATCAAAGAGGCAGCCACTGAGTTCATGTCAAAGACAGTCCCTGTTCCCATTACTAGGGAACCCACTTAGACACTGAGTTACCATGGGCTACATCTGAGCAAGGGGTTCTACGTTATCTCCATTCATGGTCCTTGGTTGGAGTATCAGTCTCAGATAAGAACCCTGTGCCCAGATATTTGGTTTTGTTGTTCTCCTTGTGGAGCTCCTGTCCTCTCCAGGTCTTTCTATCTTCCCCTTCTTTCATAAGATTCCCTGAATTCTGCCCAAAGTTTGGCGATGAGTCTCAGCTTTTGTTTTGACGCCCTGCTGGGTAGAGTCTTTCAGAGGCCCTGTGTGGTAGGCTCCTGTCCTGTTCCCTGTTTTTTCCCTCTTCTGATGTCCATCTTCTTGCCTTCCTGAGTGAGGGTTGATCATCTTACCCAGGGTCCTCTATAAAGGATGTTTTAAATATTATGTACATAATATAGTCAACTAAAGATTAACACATCTTTACTATATATCTCTTACATTAATAGTCTAGAGGAATGTCTCAGGAATTCATTTCAAAGAATATTCTTTCAAAAAGATGGAGACTTCACGTATATGTGCCATCAATGCTGCTTTCAAACACACTCTAGTTTCCCATACACTGCATGATCATTTACTGCTGTCAGTCTACAATGAAGGTCATATGATTTGATGAGAGAAAAAAAACACATCTTGAAAGGACATGCAAGTTAACATTGTAATTTAGATGCAAACTCAACTATATGTTGAATAGAAATGTTTTCATTGGTCACAAAAATAAAATACACTGTATTTAAAATCGCTTTAAAAAATAGAGCTTAAGCCCATATAGTTGTCACACACAAACACACACACAACCACAGCCACATGACTTCAAATCAATTTGTATTCCCCTATGTGGTGATAGAGAGCAATACATAATATATAAAATATGAATGTGTGCAGACAGAAAGTCGCAAGAGGAATTAAGTAGTTACCCTCCATTAGCATTTGAACACTACTGTCCTTCATTTTCAGACATAGGGTTAAACACAGGGAGAAAAGTCTTTAGAAAAATTATAAAAGAGATTCCTCTTAAGCAGTTCAAAAAATAAGACAAGAAAGTTAAAAGAACTGATTATTCAACTGGGCAAATCTCTAATGAAAACTTACCTTTAAACTGTCTTTAAGTTTATGATATGCTTTTACAGAGAGAACAGAGGGCAGGTGTAGGAGCCTCCCACAGGGGGTAATGGGCTCAGACTCTCACAAGCTAGATTCGCTTTATGTGTGAAAAGTGTCCTGACTGTGAGGCTCATTAAACATTTCAATGAGCTCTGAGTAGGTGACTGATCTCAGCCCCTGGAAAATTTTCTCTGCAGTGGCATCGCAATCATTGGAGATATTTGAGGGTTGCTTTTTTCTTTTTTTTTTTTATTCCCCTTGCAGAAACAGATAAGACTGATTAACAATATAATTTATTTTTTTAGGATTCTTTGGTTTTTACTGTGATAGATAAATATGTGCGATTCATTTGTGTGTCTAGTAATACAAGTGTTGAAATGTGAGTATTTGGCTTGTAACCTACTGCAATATATTACATACTTCGTTTTTGTTAGGGAGCACAAGTACCCTGTTGGTTATGAAAATTTTGCTGTTATGTAATACCATGCATATTACAGTCACTCTTCTTCAGTCATTGCTTAATCAGTTTAATGATCCCTCTAGTTAATGTAAATACTTTAAATTTTCTTACAGTTTGTGATTATGCTTTGCTATGAAAGCCAATAATGTTTTAAAGCATAAAAAAATACTGTTGCGCAATTCATTAAAAGCTACTGTCTAAATTCTAAGAGTACATATTTGAATATTTTTTCTCCAGAATACTTTTTCATCTCTACTTCAGATGTCAAGATAAGTGTGAAAAATGAAATAGTTCTGTGACTCACTAAGAAAAATTAAAATGCAGTTAAAAAAATAGAGTGTAAAAGAAGCACAAACAGTTTCTTGATTCTTTTGATCCCAGAGAAAAGAAAAAAACCTATCCAATGTCAAGCAACTGATTCAATGCATACACTGATGTACAGCTTTTAAAAATACATTTGAGAAATGAAAAGCTAGAGGATAAATTCTCCAAGGAGGCTTTGATCACTCTGTGTATGAACAGGACGTCAGCGAGCTAAGAACATCAACGTATGAGATGAATTCTTCCCACCCTGAAGTAGCACCTACAAAGAAAGTTATAATAATTTTAATACTATTAGGGCCTCTGTCACTAGCACTGGCTATGGAGGGCCATTGCTTTACTTTAAATACCACCTGCTTAACACTTGTCTCAATCAGTTCATATTGCACTTAAATTATGACCATCCAAGGTTAAATTTGCCTCTTAAAAGTGTAGAAATAAAATAGGTGTGTTTACATATTCGGGAACTATAGGCAGAATTTCTTCCTTGTTCTCCCCACTTTGATCACACCTTGAAGATTTTTATGTTTCAATCAATGAATGGGAAAGAGGAACTAAAAATAAGAAAATGGAAATATACAAACAACGGCTGAAAACAGGGGGATGATTTTAAATATAAGGAATGTGCCTGCAACACAAGGAAGCTGTTAAAGCACATCTATTGTGCTTAGTTTTTATTTACTGTGTTTAAAATTATGCTTGCTAATCTTCTAACTGTGAACCATATAAATAACACATTTATTTTGTATTCTGAACATAAATTATATATTCCAGTAACTTTTCTTACCAGAGGTATTTTTAACCTAATAATAAATGACATTATACTAGTTAAATCATTTGCCATGGGCTCATTTCTGTACGTATGTAAGAAGCACTTTTTCCTTACAGTAAATTAGGCTGTATGTTGAGAATAACAGTACCACTGAATTTCTGTTGTCTTTAAACACCTGGAATAAAATTTATTAAGGAAAGTAAGACAGAAGGAAAGAGAGAAAGAATAAAAGAAAGAAAGATAAAAAAGAGAAAGAGAGGGAAGGAGAGAAGGAAAGAAGGAGGAAGGAAAGAGGAAGGAAGAAAGGAAGGAAAGAAGGAGGAAGGAAAGAAGGAAGGTAGGCAACTGCGGTGGAAATCATGTTATTTTGAAAAACATAATAACAGTTTTGAAGTCAGAATATTTTTCTAAGGTGGAAAAGTCAAAGACCTAGCCAAAGTATGTCCAGTTCAGACAAATAGTGATTCTGGTCACTGTAGTGCTTAGCCAAAATTCATTTTGTAAATTGAATTTTGTTGGCTGTACAAGTCTTACCTGTTAAATAATTTTTTAGTTCTGATTCTTATAAATAAACTGTATCATACTTACTTAAATTTCCATGTATCAAAAAAGAGTAATTTAAAATGAGAAATGGCATTTAGATCTATTTAAAAAGCCAATTTTATGGGTTACATCTAAGATGGAGTTTTAGGTTCTCTCCATGCATTGTCCTTTGTTGGGTCCCTAGAAAGGAAAGCAGGGCTTGAACTCAATGGCAGGCTCTCTGATCACCTCCTGCTGTGGGGAGAACAGCAGCCTGGCCAGCCCATAGAGGAAGACAATGCCACCAATCCTGGTGAGACCTGATAGGGTAGGGTGAACTAGAAGGGGAGGAAGATCTCTCCTATCAATGGACTAGGGGAAGGGCATAGGGAGTGTAGAGGGAGGGAGGATGGGCTTGGGAGGAGGTGAGGGAGGGGGCCACAGCCTAGATAAAAATTGAATAAATTGTAATAAATGATAACAACAATAATAACAACTTTTAAAAGAGCCAATTTTATTTGCTTAGATAACACTGTGTGAAATTATGTCTACACATGTAACCAAAGCCAATTTGTGGTCAAATGTTGCATGTACTGCACTGTATCATGAGATGCAAAGAATCATTGTATTAATAAAGAAAGCAATTTTTGTCAACTTTTGGCATTGTTACTATGCAGTACATATATATCCTCACTTTGGATCTAATTTCTATCCACAGGAGTGCCTGATATTTATACTTCCAGAGGGCATGTGTGCTGACTGTTAAGAAGGTGAAACTGCTTCAATGATCAGAAGCTGAGTTATTGAGGAACAATATGTATGAGAATCAGACCAAAGAAATTGAAAAAAAAATAAACCATCTACTTGAACGTAGTAGAATTATCAGAGAAGAACTAAACTGATCAACATATTATGCTTTGCTTAAAAGAAAAGAAGTTTCACCAGACTAAAATAATTCCATTCCATTCCTTACTGTAATCCTTAATATCTGATGAAATATACTTATGCTTGGTTTGATTTCAATTAATTATTTAACATTTGGTACATGCTTTTTCAGATTAGATTATTAATTAAGTTATATAATTCTCTTCTGATATTTTTCAAGGTCAAATACCCTGAAAATTTTATATATATATGTAAATATATATATGAGAATAAATATCTTTTAATATTACTACCAAGTAAAGTACATAACATCATTAATCTAAACAACTAAATCTAGTCACTGTTCTTTTTAACACATATTTTATAGGACTGGAAACATGAGATAATATATTTTCCCTCATTTTGCTACTAGAATTCTGATGAGAAAACTGATTCTTATTACAGAAAAAGCTGCTTCAAAAATCATACAATAAGGAAAGATTTTAGGTAATTATATCAATGTAGCTATTATATAATGTTAAAAATGAAATAAAATGAAAGTCCAAAATGTGAGTTGTCATTGAGTGTTTGAACCCCATAAATATTTCCAATAACTTTAGATTAAAACATAAATAATTTTAAAGTCTATTAAAGTAAATTATATATACAATTTTGATAGATTTTTAAAAAGATTTGTTCTAGCAATATAATGTTTACACATTTTTCTTCCAAACTCTGATTATAAATACACAGAGAAGCAGGACTTGCTCTATAGATAATTGAAAGTTAACTTTTGTATAATTTGTGATTGCTATGTTAACTCTGTAGTTCCCACCCACAATGTGTTTTGCAAAAGTCAAAAATGTAAATTTCAGAATGCCAAACAACTTAACTTCAGTGACTACTACAAACTCAAATGGTTCTGCAGCTGTACGACACCACACAGGTCCAAAACAGGGTTACCCCAAGTTTCCTCTTGTATGATTTCATGTGCTGAAATCCAAACGTCAACCACTTTTTCTTAGAGTATTTTTCTTTCTTTTTCACAGCACGGAAAAGGATATGCTAGTCAATTCTGCAGCTTCCCTGAAGCAGTATGATTTGCACAGAGTCGACCAACAAAAGCATCAACTTTTCAACTTCATTATCTTGGCCATCCAGTTAGTTGTGTGTAGCTGAGTGTTAGATTTCCAGCGGAGTCATCGTGGCCACGTGTAGGACCTAATTGCTCTCAGCAGGCCTGAGAAATGAGTTGAAATGTGCAGACTGTAGAAACTCCATAGGCAACTGGTGTTGCCCTCTCCGATCAGTGTGTGCCTGTTTACAGCACTATCTATCCTTCTCTCTCCAAATGTCACTGAGCCCGTTAGATGTTTATATTCACCATGAGAAGCCAGTCATCAAGATAAAAGAAATTTGTGCATTATAAATGCAATATCACTGTTTTCAACTTGACTGTTTTATATTATTTTTGTGTGACCAAGTGTTCCCCAAACTATCCCAACTTTACAAGAGAGATGTGACTATGTTCTTTTCATTCGTGGGCTATTTAAAAAAATGTTGTATCCTAAACACCCACAAAAACATCAAAGACATTCTGTAGTTTATACACCGTGTTGCAAAGTGTTTACTGTACTATTTCAAAGCTTCTAAATAAATATAAAATATATATATTATATTATATAATTTTCCTAAGATGTGGTAAAAATTAGTTGGTTTTTAAATGGATTCATACAGCCCTCATCATACAATAAAACAGAAGGCAATTCAGGGTCCCTAAGATTAACTGAGAAACAGTATCAATAATTTGTCCTAATTTTCATACCTTTCTCAACCCTGTATTTTTCTTTCTTTAAAAGAAATCAAAGTTCTAAGCTGCAAAACTTTGTCAAGAACTCATTGTGAATTTTCAATGCCAAAGATGTAGCTGTTAATATTGTCAGGCAGAGCACAGAAGAAGTAGTTTCAAAACATCGAACAGTCTACATGATTCCGATTCTATTTCCATGGCTTTGAATTTAGCATCACTTAAAGCTTTTATAAAGAAACTATAAATTCATCTGTATTTGTTGTTAGGAAAAAATCTGGGTGTCTGTACATTTTGTGGTGTAAAATATGTAACTGAAGATTACTATTTTAAGACGTTCTCATCATATAATTCATAGAATCTTATTTTACATAGTTTTACATAGTTTTGTGACTCTTAAGTAAACATGAATAAAATCTATAACTCTATATATGAATATATAGAGGTATATAAATATAATTATTAGAGCTGGTACATATTAACAATAAAGTATTTAAAAATCTCTAAATTTTAAAAGTCAAAGAAATTTGGAGATAAAACATGATTCATTACTGTTACAATATTATATGTAAAATTTTATAGCTTAAATGTAGTCAGTGTTTTATTAATGATAATATTCTTCCTTGGTCAGTCTTGAAAAATTAATTTTGTCTTTTACTTTCATGTCAACAAGGTTGATCATTAAATTCAGAAAGACATATTTTCTTTTAGTTCACATTTTTTTCTGCTGTTGTCTGTCGCTTGTTGAAACAGGGGAGGGATAAAAATTAGAGCATGTGAAAGAATCGTTAAGGCATATCATGGACTAAATTTAACTGTCCTCTAAAAAGATTCCAGAATGATATCATGATATTTGTCAAACCCAAATTATAAGCTCATTTTGAAATGCTAACCTTTACTTTTATGTGGTTATATGCTCACTTCAAGTTTGAGCTAAACAACAACACAGAATAGACTAACATTTAACCCTTCACAAATGTGATCCATCTAATATCATATGAATTAAAATGGACTTTTAATTAAGATTTATCATTAAAATACATACATGTAGTCATTGGCGCTTTCTATATTAGTTTAGAGTTTTACCCAGTGTCATCCTTTTGATGCTATTAAAATACATAATAATATATCATAATATCAATTAGCTTATAGCAACATAATGTAAACAGAATTCTGTCTCTGGGAGGCCTGTTGAAAAAGAAACCAATTGTTCATGTGTGACTCAAAAGCACATACACCTACTGGGTGCCGTAGCAATCTTTTCTTAAATGTTTGGCATACTACATCATAGACTATTTTAGTAAGAAAAAGGTATATATAATTTAACTGAAAAGTTTGTTTTCTCTAATTGCTTTTCAATCAAGAAAAAAAATTGTTGAATCACTTAGTATTAATTAAAACCATTCTTGCTTCAATTTACAAACATGGGTTAAGATCTACATTCATCTTTTCATGCTCACTTAACATTACAATGTTTGTACTAATTTATTTGACTTAAAACGTTTTTAAAACCTTTTATGTCATATGCAATATACCTTCTACATGATTTTCTAACATATAGTTCTGTGTTAGCTATTTTTATATATAATAGCAACTTTCTAGAGTAATTTGTATTGTAGTTTTTAATTGTATCATCATTCTACCAAAACATACAGAATTTGAGAAAGCAAATTACTAAACAGACAATGCTAATGCTAGTATCATTTATCAATTACTGCATGCAGGATAAATCAGAAGCTACAGCAGAGGTACAATTTCAGTGAATTGGCTAAAATATTATGTTTCAATGACAAAGACTAAAGTAACAGTGAGACAAGAGAGTAATGCAATACTATAGGTAGCTTCATCAACTGCATCAAGAAGAGTGAGTGTAGGCTTTACATTTACGCTGATCATATTAATATCCAATCTGCTATTACTGTGACATATTCAAAGAAAACGATAGTATTAGGCAGTGTTTCATCCATAAAATACTTTCAATGAAAAATGGAATTTATTCCTTATTTAGTCTCATTAGTTTTAGAGCAGTAAAACTCAAAAATTTTCCTGTGGAAAGAGTGTTGTACGGTTTCAATGGTATGTCAAATGACAATATTTAGGAATATTTCACCCACATATAAAATTATAATTTTAATCTGTGAGCATAATTTGTAAAATCACCATAAGTCAAGTATATAAATATTACATCATAATCAATTCAAAGATATAACAATGTCAATAACATAAATGTGTCTCCCTTTTAGGAAATATGTATATTTAATTTTAGAAGAATACCTAATGCAATGCTTTTATCAAACATTGTGAATTAGAAATTATATAGTATATAAATAATTTTTGTTATTCATTCTTTTTTTTTTGTTGTTCTTTAGTTGTGCTATGATTTGTCCTCACATTCTTTGAAATGTTGCCATTCTTTTGATTTTTCCATGAAGGGGAAGAAATATTCTCTGCAGTTCTGGACATACAGGCTGTCAGAAGAGGCCTTCCTAAAATCTTGTGAAGTTGTGTATGGGGTTCAGTTTATCAAATTAAAAATGGTGAATGTTTGCCAAGATACATAAAGCATTTATGATATTGAAAGATACTGACATTGTGTTTAGTTTCCCCTTATATCTATGTGAGGTACAAATACCCATAGAACTCACAAATACTTTAATATTGGTATTCTCAATGATTTTGCTGGAATCTTTTTCATACTGCACCTTTTTGTGTTCTTAATCATTTCTCAAGTCTAATTTTGTAGTGGTAAAGGCTTTGCATTAACATCCTTTTTATGTTCCCTTTTTGACAAGGAATACCAGAATACTGCTAAATTCAATATTTTTTACATCCTAAAGTAGTAAAGTTATTTTGTATATTGTTAGTACTTCAAGAAATATCCCTCTGAGAAGTCGGACAAAACCCTTATGCAGTAATCTTTAAAAATTCAGTAGAGAATTTTTTCTGCAAACATGTGGCTTAGGTTTTAGATCTTAGCATTCTGTCAGAATGCTGGTAGCTGTGTGCCACCAGAGTATAGCAGGCAATAATATGACTTTGATTCTAATACTTTTAGTGTGCATGCATGTGTTTCTAATCACTGTTATTTTTTAAGTATTTGTAAAATTAGAAAAAAAAATATTTCTTGAAAACTCGTCAGATGCTTAGTTTGAAGTTTTTCCTCTCCAGATGTTTTTGAGGAGAGTGAAAAGACAGCACTCCTGATGTAGAAAGTATTTTCACATGCAACTTAAAAATTTCTGGAATATAGAACTCGCATTTCCCAAACATCCATATGTCCTTGAGCTGAATGTAACCAGGGAGCTTCAGTTCTGCGGACATGTCTGAGACAATTATCTGTGAGTGAAAACAGGGTATTATAACAGATGAGTTTCAGTCTTAATTCCAGTGTTGTTACTGTGAATGCTATAACCATACATAAGTAATATGTGTGTAAATGTAATATATTATTTTATACTGCTGTATACATACAAAATAAATAAAACTAGGATACATATCACACCATCTTTCCATGCATGGATCTTCCACTGACGTCATGGGAGCTTTGAATAAAACCATCGGCAAAATGTGATCCTATGTATAAAACTGTGTGATGCTGACTTAGTAATGTTAGTGTTAATAACACAGGTCTAAGGGACATCTGTTCAAAGTTATGTACCACTTGAAACAGCATATGGTAGACTTTTGAAGAGATTTGTGATATTTACAGATTGAGTGTATGCATTCAATTCTACATGAATCTCAGGATTACCCCCAACAAATCGTTAAAGTAACATTTTTCTAATTAGTGCTGGATTATTTTAACTTAAAATGTTTGAAATAATATCAAGGATTCACAAAGATTAACATATAAATTATACATAAAATATGAGTGTCTTCAGGCAATAAAGAACACTTTATTTAAAATGAGAGATACCAATCACTTCATAATCAAAGTTCATGGAAACACAATAAAGATTCCTATCTGTATCATTTTCAGAGAAGAAAGTATGAATGGAAGTAGAAGTACATTTTATATAATGTTAGAATAATCTAAATTAGTTCTATAAAAGCTTAGCTCTCATGAAGTCAAAGTAGAATAAAATGTGCTTCTGATTCTCTTTTGCAACTTGTATAACTAATTTTCATTAATTCAACCTCACACTCTCAATATAAGAGCTTCATTTTATCAGGCAGCAAGTTAAAGGGCTAGGCCTTTGTTTTCCTTTGAACTTCTTTACTACAGAAAGAATGAATTGGAATGATAATTCTCCTTGATATGTTTTCAGTAATAATTATGGATGGCCTATGTCCTTCTTACCCCTATTGTCATTCTTTCTGAAAATCATATCAACATTTTTTCCACTAAATAAAGAAAATAATTTTAGAGGTAAAAAATTTCTTTTTACTGACCAAGTTATGGCCATCACAGATCATAAGGATCTATTATTACCTTTTTTCTCCATGGAAATTCTAATTTACTTAAGAAACCAAACAAATTATGAGAAAATGTAGAAATGATGAAAATGTAGTAATCAAAAAAATCAGTGGGTCCTGAGATTAATTTAGAGTAAATATTAACAAGAAAATATATAAGGCAAAGTAATAACAGCAAGAAATTATTGCTACAACACAAATTGTAACAAAGCACATCATTCATAGAGAAGACACTAGTTTACTTAAAACATTTTTCAGATGTATGAATGAAACAGGGTACAGTATTTTTGCTATGGACCGTTCCCCCAAATGCTAGTAATACACTGAGCCATGTGATCCCTACTTCAAATTTAAACTCTTTCGTGCAGTAGAAAGTGAGCAAAGAAATTTTGAAAAGTGACTACACTTCTGAAATTCTCTCTACTCTGTACGATATGGTTAAGTATTATTAATTACAGGACTTTTCCTGATAATTAAGTGAGCTCCTTGAATAGAAAATTCAGAATACAGTGCTAACCTAAAGGTAGGTTGTTATTATTAGCATCAGTTTTTATTATTTTTAAAGTTTTATCACCATCACTAATTTTATACACTGTAGAATACAAATCTACAAATGAAAAACATCCCAGCCTACTGGGGAGTTTTATCTAAGAGAGCATAATTTCAATACCTGAAGGTGAGTCTACACTTCTTTGTACGTTCACTCATCATCTCTGTCTCTCCATTTGCGTGAAGAATGCAAATAAGGAAACAAACTCACCACGAACTGAGGTCTGGTCACCATTCAGCATCTTTGTCAACTTTGACTATTTATTTATTCCTCCAACTGAAAAATAGAAATCTGAATGTACCAGAGACAAGCCTTTGATACCAACGGCCTTTACAAATATTTATTGGGATTTTTCTTGCATATGATTATAATTTTTGCATGCCTTCTATTCACTCTGAAAATTATTTAACGCAGTCTTCAGTATCTGCTTGACGCAACTGTACTGAGGCCTCTGCCTGCTTCCTTAGTGTTACCCTTTGATGTTTAAAACATTGCTAGAATTCGCTTATTCCTTTGAATTTAGTAAATTCCTTTTTATTTTCCAGTTAAAAGAATACAACCCATACTAATCAGTAGTCAAATTACAAAAGCGCATTTCCATTTTAAAAGGATTTATTAATTTATGTAGAAATTTAAGTGAGACCATCATGCAGATGATGATAATATGTGATATTTTGTCCCTTCATTTTCCCTTGATGATTATTCTAAAATTCTTTAAACAGTCTCTCTGGAGACAAAGGACACTGTATTAACACTGCAGTCACGGTATGTGAATGGGAATCCTGATTCTTTCCCTTGGCTTTTTGAAATGCTTCTCAGTAGCATGAGAGAAAGGAAGAAAAAAACAAAAACAAAAACAAGCAAACAAACAAACAAACACATAGAGGTGTTTATGTGGAGGATCACAAAAGCCGGAACGTAAGTTTTATTCTAAAATGAGTGAAATTTCTTTTCTTTTTAAAGATTGATTTTTATTTTATTTATATGTATGCATGTATATTTTGTGTGACTGTATGTCGTATATTTTTGGGGTGTCTGAGAGGACCAGAAGAGGTTCTGAATCCCATGGAGCTGTAAGAAAGGCAGGGTAATTTTTCCTGTGGATGGTGGTGAACAAATTTAAATAGCAGGCAATCTTAACCTCTGAGCCATCTTTCCACCCCAGTGAAAGATTTCTTGTCCTCATTTTTAGAATACAATTAATAATGTAATAAATAGTCAAATTTAAATTTCTCCATCCTTCTATTCCTCTTAAAGGTGTGTATGATATGTGATGGAGGGTTTTTTTGTTTGTTTGGTTTTTGGTTTTGTTTTTGATTTTTTAGCAAGCACAAAGCTAGTCTTTAGAACACCAAATTACCAAGTATTCACTATCTTTTTTATTAGTACTAAGCAGGCTTAGGGTTTTAATACTCCAAGAGTGTTGATATCTTTCCATATGATTAGAAAACTATCATTTATAAACTGATTTCCAAGGACCACAGGAATATAGTAAACATTACAACATACCACATAACTTTAAATCAGAAAGGTGTGTGTTTGTGTGTGTGTGTGTGTGTGTGAGTAAGAGACAGAGAGATGAATTGAAAATGTTAAGTTAATGAAAATACATATTAATTCCATGATTTTAGTTTAAATCTAGCAAAAATATATTAACCAGTATGATATGCCTAAACAAAACATTTATAAACAGAAAATTTACACTGTATTTGAAAATGTAATAATATTAAATGACCTGCTCAGAATGTTTTTATAGATTTTTCACCTTGTTACCACTGTTTGATGTGGGTCTGTAAACTCACAAATGTTTATACAGGGTTGGAGATGTAGTGTAGTCAAACACTTGTCTGGAATAAGGGATGCTCGTGGAGAAATTTCCAACATCTCAATGAAAAAGTCTGAAAACATTTCTCACTTCAAAGATGCCACACTGATTCTAAATTATAGTGTTCCTAAAATTTTAAGAAATAGAATGATAGAAAACTGTGTGAGACTGACATCTGACCATATAGATACATGAAACACTTTGTAGTTCTTGATCACGTCATTTCGTTGTGTCAAAACTTACACTATTGCTTCGAATTATTGCTTCTAGAATGGAAGTAAGTTTCCAGATATAAACAATGTTGTGATGTCAATAGGGACATTAGGAGCTTTTTAAAATTTAGGTATTGGCAAAGAGATTTAATATAATGTATAATCCTTTGTTGTATGTAACAATTTTGGTGCATTTGTGAGTAGTGTATATTTTTGCTACAGTAGTGTGTGCACATTCATGTGTCAGAACACATGTGTAGGAAGAAGTTAGAGGTAACATAGGATGGTTTCCTCACTCTGCACCTTATTTCTTTAAATAAATTCCCTTACTGAATGCCAAGCTTAGGTTGCCCCCACTTTAGTTCTATGTGTTTCCCTTTACCTCCTACCACTAGTGCTGCAGCTAAGGGCTGATGTGTTGTGCTGGCTTACTTTCATGGTCACTGGGGATTCAAATTCATTTCCTTGGGCCTGTTCCACAAGCACTTTACCCATTGATTCACTTTCTCATCCTAATGAAACAATTTCCGACAAAGCTCCAGTACAAGAGTCTATCTTAGTGTCACATGCAACAGTAATGGTGGAAACAAACATGAATAATAACTATTCACCATTCAATTTTTCTTTCATAAGATAAAAACACTAGCCCATTTTAAGGAGATCGTGACCTTAAAGTTAGGGTAACAATGTAACATAACATTCTTTCAGACCAAACTAATGACAATAGAGAAAAAGGAAAGAATGTAAAGACCTTTAAGAAGATCAGTAGATCCTAGTGCCTCACTGGATGGCCATTTGCCTGACAATAGGTGACAGAATAAAAGATGAGGTTTTGCTATTCTTATGGAAATCAGGCTTCCTATAAATGACAGAGTGAAAAGGACTAAGGGAATATAATCTTGTTTATAAAAATGATTTCCAGGTTTCTCTTTTTCATTTAAATTTTACTGTGCTAGCTACTCAAGATCAGAAAGGCAAAATATATGAAAAATGCAAGATAATTTTATACTTTTTTTTCCCTAGGAGCAAATGATAGTAGTTAGCCTACATTCTGATAATTCTTTGTATAATATTTGGTGGTTATTATTTAAATTTTTATTTGTGTTAGCACCTTTTAATTCATTATATTTACTTGGAAATGGCTTTGAATGTGTCATACGTCAAATTTAAATATTTTTAACTTTTTACTATCTGGATAATTTGTCACGCATATATAGAAAAAGCATGCTTGAAGGAAAAGACATAGTAAGTCAACTTCTCTGTCATGTTTTATGATATACACATAACACCATATAACTAATATTTTAAAAGTTAGTGCTAATAAAAGATATAACCGTTGTGAAACTAATTTCTCCTTTTTTTACTCTGTCTTCAATTTTGTTTTCATTAAATATTTTAAGGATATACGTTATTCATATTTTTTAATCTATCCTCACAGCTCCTTTGGTAGCATTGAGCAGAAGTTGATACCATTGCTGTGTGTTTTCTTTGTACGTGAGTTCTTCCCCATAGCACTATTTTAGCATAGAAGAGAGCCTTGTTGCTGCTATCCATATCCTAATATTATGAATAAAAAGACAAGATAAACATTGGTTAACTTATCAAAGAATCTGACCATAACTTTCACACCTAATCAAACTCATTGACTTGCCTCTGAATTCTCAACCTGTGCCAAACTAGTTTTACATTCTGTGTCTGTTTCTTATTGAAACACCAAGAGCAACTGTATTTGATCATACACAAATAAGTTACAGTATCAACACTTGTTTTAAGTGTTTCTATTTTGTTTCTAAACCAGAAGCTCAACTGTGAGAATAAATTTTCCATATTGGGCATACAGTGTTATGTTAAAATGAAATATTCTCATGAACATATTTTTATTCCTCTTAATGGCACATGTTATGGATATTGAATAAGTATATCTAGAGTTAAATAAACAAGAGTGCCTCTTCCCCGGGGAACCATACTGAACAACTGCTGTGTCACCAAGAATAGGTCTGAGAATATGGCTTAAGAAAAAAAACTTCACTATTTTAATTAATGCACCCTAGCAACTTAGATTGTTGGGTGACAATAATGATGGGGAATGACATGAACAAATATCAGCTCACTTCAGATAGGGAATTAACAGACCAAAGTTCAGAGAACACTAATATCTAACTTCATGAACAAATGAGTTTTACTGGAATCATTTACAGGAATATGGGTGAAGAGTTACTTACAGGAACAAAAATGACTCAGACAGCTTCATCACCAAAGCCCATCTCAGCATGGGTGGTTGCTCAAAAAAGGTGGAAAACCGGGAGTGCAGTGTACATCCTGGAGGAAGCTCAGAAAGGGGGAAAGAGTCCTCAGTTGACTCAGTTGGTCTTATTAGCTACCAGGCCGTGCCATTGATCTCTGTTTTTTCGAGGCTTTTGGGGGGCTGGAAACGTTGGGTCTCTACTTATTTCAGAATGGCTCTCAGCAGTGTCTGCTGTTAATGCAATCTTCAGGAAAGAGGGATTCTTTGAATTTTTTCAGCTTAGGGAACTTCTGGAAGCATTCTGAGTTATTTACTACCTGGCCTAAAGAAGTTTCCTTACAAGATGAAGTGTTTCACCATCCCTTAATAGTAGTTGAAAACTACTTCCTGACGCTGTGACCTTTTAATAGAGTTCTCCAGCTGTGGTGTCCTCCACCGATAAAATTGCTTCATAACTGTAATGTTTCCAGTGTTGTGAATCATAATGTAAATATCTGATATGTGATCTCTAAGTAGGTCACAACCCAGAGGTTGAGAACCAATGACTTAGAACATCCTGTTATTTTATATTCTTGTAAATATGCTGTGTCTCAATGAGCTTCCTTCTAAAATAGAAGTTTTTAATATTGGAAATAACTTTTTTTGCAAGAGTGCTTAGCATAGTTCAATTGGTTTAGTGAAATACACAAAGAAACTTAAGAAGGGATGAAAAGGGTGCTTGAAACTCCCAATCATTCACATTATTAGTTAGTACAGAAGCCCTATACTCAGAAGCCCTACACTGGAAACAGATAACAGATATACCTGATGTTGGATAGACAGATAAGAAAAAGAGAAAGGTGTCAGTCACATACTCTGACAATATCTAGATGAACACAAAATACCACACCGAGTGTCACTGCAGTTGAATTCAGGAACAGAAAAACACTGTCTTCCTTAAACTCAGATGATCAATACATTGGCTCATTGGCTGTCAATCTTATTTCTGAACATGAAGAAACAACTATGCCAAGCCTCTTCTGATAGACACAAAACAAAGCGAAGTAAATCACAACAGGTAAAACCTTTTTGGCTAGGTTCTAGTTACCAACAGTAGGTAAACAATGGCGTAGCACTGTTGGAAGCCCCCTTAATCATGCCAATTTTAAAGACTCTTAACTCTAACACCATATTAAAATCTTTAAAACCTTGACATGATTTTATAATTTGAAGATGAGTAGAAATTTCTAGAACCAGCAATGTCTCAATGGCATGAAAAGGTGTATGCCAAGAGAAAGTAGGAGACGTTGAGACACAGTCTTCAAAAACATGCATTTAATAGGTATTCTCTGGCATTGACAACAGAGAAAACGGAAAGACATGTGTCATTGGAATAGAAAGTGGAAATACAGAAAATGTAGATTTATAGCACTGCAGAGCTCTAACTACCAAAGAAGGATTCACCTCCCACTCCAAAACTTAAGTGAAAATTCTCTAAGAAAGTCAGACTTTATCCCATTTAAACTGTCTGTCTAGCATATAGCGGGACTTTAAATTTAATTGATTCTCTTTTCAAGGGCTCAACATTGTTGATTCAAAGGAGATGGCTCAGTTTACAAGTGCTTGTGACAAAAACATGAGGACCTAAGTTTGATCCCTAGCATGGAGACGAACAAGTTGGTGCACACCTTAATCCAAACACTATGGAAGAAATGATAGAACCATCCTCAGGGCTCACTTGACAGCCAGCCTAGCTGAATCTAGTTATAGATTCAGTCACAGACTGTCTCAATAAACAAGTTAGAAAGTAGTAGAAGGCAAACCGTGCTGACTTAAAGTTCCTACATTCACACATGTGCGTGTCGAGGTAAACACACCTGTTAGCACACAGCCATACTACATTGTCTATTTTGAAAACTGTAGTAAATGTCATTGTCACTCTCAATAATACCTTGATTCATAAAGTGATTGAAGAGTTCTGTTTGGTACATGCATTGATAGCCATTATCTTATATTATTAAATTGTGGTCAAATCAAGATCGAATTGTTCACTATTATTATATCCAAGTCCAGATTTTTTTTCCATTACAGGAATCAAGTCCTGCTTCAAGCTGCATGACAGGGCAACTAATTTGACATACTAAAGACTGAGATGAAGAAAACATAGAATTTATTAGAAAATATGGCTGAATAGGCTGGGGATGTAGGTCAGTCATAGACTGAATGATGTGTATGGGTAACTCCCAGCATCAGGTCACTAGCGAGTACACAGGCTCACCCTTTCACATACAGACTCAGTCACATCTTAGGAAAATTTACTTGTTTGAGCAGTTGGAGAAATGTTTTCCACAGTGTATCTTGTCTGCAACATTACTTAAGAGTGGTTTATCCAGAGCCAGATTGACATTTATAGACATGTAAGACTATGGATGGCATTGGGCCTAGAATTCTGCTACCTGTCCAGGTTTTATTTCTGTCACAGTGGTAAATTGTTCTGATCAAACACAAATAAGGGGAGGAAAGGGTTGATTTGGCTTATAAAATCCATCACTGAGAGATGGGCAAGAACTCAAACCAGAAAAAGACAAAAGCATGGAGGAATTCTGCTTGCTCCTAACACATTTGGCTTGGCTAGCTTACTTATATAACTGAGGAATGCTTGTTTAGGGACATTGTCACCCACAGTGGGCTTTGCCATTTTATGTCAATAACAATCAGTAAGACAATCTCCACAGACATGCCCATGGTCCAATCTGATAGAGTCAATACCTTAATTGAGATTCTCTTCTTCTGTAACACTATGACAAGCTGATAGTTAATGGTAAAATCCTGTGGAGTCAGAAGAACCATTTGAATCTGATGGCATAATGACAGAGCCATTAGACTGGCCTGAACAACCAGTCCTCAGGCTTTCTGAGAACCAGAGCTACCTGTCATGCTTATCTCTCCATTCTTAGATTGCTTGAGAAGGGTCAAAAGATTGTTTTCTAAAGTAGAATGTTTTCAAAAATCATGTCTTTCTGAAGGGTTCTTAACTCCTTTGTAAACATATGGAAGGATCTCTTTATTGTCAGGTTCTGAAAGCGCATACTATCATATAATTTGAAAAATATCTATTTTAATTTATACTGAAGGCATTTGGTAAATATGTTGGACCATCAAGTAAGCCTTTCAAATTTTGAAATTTTTCTTGAATTGTTATTTCATTTTTATCTTTGCTTACTCTTTCCTTCAGTACAGATACATTATTATTTAGAGATTGAATTATCTTTGCTAATTCCTATTTAAAAATTATGTTCAAAGTCTACTTTCTAGAATAACGTTGACTTGCTTTATATACATGTTTATATTCTAATTTTTGTTAAAATTTTTATTTTCTAAGATATTTATAAGCCAACCCTCCATTGGACTTAAAAGTTTATTGTTATGTTTATAATATTAATTCTAAGAAATTTTCTTTTATATTTCTCAATGCATTTATTTGAACTCTTTTCTTATATTTAATCTCTTTTCCTATTCAGCTGAAGGTATGAATGACAGAAATCTTAACGAATAGTGTCTCCTTCTTGGAATTATAATAAAAATGTTAGATAAATAGAGTTAAAACAATGGTACAGACTTTTTCTGGCACATAAAATTTGGGGCATAATTCCAATAAGAAGGAATAGATATGCATAACTTGTCTAGTTTACAACAAAATTTGAACTGAATATGTGGATGGGAGACACCTCAATGAATAGTATTTCTTTCTTAGAATTATGGTAAAAAAAATGTTAGATAACTTAAGGTAACACAATGGTACAGATTTTCTTGGCCTATATAAGATTTTGGACTTGGCTATCTTTACAATAAAATTTGAATGGTAAGCTGTTGGCAAGAAGTGTTTATTGAGTATGTAGGTATTATACAGTCATTTAGCTGAATAATTTAACCAGAGAATTCATGTTACTTTGTTTAGGTATATTTTCCTTAAGAAAGTTAGAAGTTCAGAATTTTTTTTTCCAGATTTTGTGCCTAAAGGCAAAATCCTGGGTACTTAAACTCTGAAAGTTAATTTGGAAAAGAAATCTGGGGAACTAAAGACCCAGACTTTTCTTGTATGATGATCCGACATTAATCTCTGCCTGCTGTCTTCCAATCCAGGCACTGTCTGTTTAACCTCCAAGAGGATAACCCTTTTTTTTTCCAAATAGAACGCACACTTGGTCACATACCTGTACAGGTACATGAGGGCATCTGTGAGGTCTAATGACTTCCTAATGGCATTTTTGATCCTGCTTATGATTGAATTTCATTCTCATTCCTCAGCTAATTTGCTGGATCAGTTTCTGAGCCCTTGGAATTTTCTGTGGAATCAATCTTGTATTTTCTTCCTACTGTTTTTGTCATTAATAATTAAATGTTATAAATATTATGATATCAGACACATCCAGTTATGCTTTAAAGTTCCCTAAATGTAAGAAGTAGTTCCTTACATTTCTTTTATTGCTCCTTATGGGTTGGTATTTTTAATAGAAAAAAATTGCTGTTATGTTTTCTTAATCTGAGGCTTCAAAATGAACTTTCTACCTAGCAAAACCCTGTAAAACGCATGGTAGACCATCAGGAGATAATCATAACTCCTGTTGCTTTGAGCCCTTAGATGTAAAATCCCCGTTAATATAGGTTTATTATGTCAGTGAATTTATTGGAAAATGATAACATGTTTTAGATAGAATTACATTTTGAATTAATAGTTAAAATGTAAAATAAACAATGTTATTATCTTCATTACCTATCAAAAATTCAATTAAAATCATTCCAAATACAATTCATTTACCTAAATGTCACTTTTAGAATAATTTATTTTTTGTTTTCTTCAGCAAAAAATTGACCCTTTGCCTAGTATGCGTGATGTACATTGCTGTTTGTTATGTCTAGAATTAGTGATTATTTACTGAACTTTTTTTAAGGTTACATTTCCATATGATGATTCAGTTTTTTAAAATAGCATAGAATAGCATATTTTTTCTCTTGTTATATTGCTTTATCTGCTATATTGTTCTGATTTGATTAGGACCTGAATTAGTGTCTAAATAGTAACAGGAAACTAGAGAGCTTCAGCACTGGAGGTCAATTTAATTACACTGTGCATGACAGAAACTAGGCCATGTGGGTATTGCCTTTGCCACTAGCAATTGACACCTGCGTGTTAATGAGCTGGTAATTAAGAATTGGCACATACAGATACAGTTTACTGTTTGGGACTAAGATAACCATATGCTGCTCAAGTTCTCTGCTAAGTACTCTGTTAGGTTTAGAATCACACAATTATGTTTGTAAGGTTTCCTAAATGATAATTTCCCCCTCAAAGGTTAAAAGCATTTTTTAAAAAATTATATCACTTTCTCATCATTTTAAATATAAAAACCTTTCTGAATGTAAGAAGTTTAATTTGAAGAGCGATATGTTAGAAAAAATACAACTGAAGAGTTTGTTCAAAAACTATACGTTCCTTTAGTTTAAAAACCTTTGTAGGACTTCCATTTTAAAAGGTCATTCACATTTTCTTAAAGGCTAAGAATAACATTGAATGAACATACACATGAAGGGAGAAAGCTTCTGTTATTCGGTGCTTTCTCTTGAACCGAGATGGAGTATAACAGCCATCTCCAGGAAATCACAGTGGGAGGATGCAGGGGCCATCCCTGTGACCTCAGGGTAGAAGAGCATCTATGGTTTCCTCTCCGAGAAGCTCCTTGTATACTGTCTCCTTGTTTCCTGTGCTCTTTGTTTCTTGCAGAAATGCTGTGGATGCAGCTGCGCGGAGATGCTCACTTGACTAAAGATGGAGGCAAGCAAACAACCACATGACTGAGCGCAGAAGCCAATTCTCAACTTGAGCTTTCGGATAAGACTGCGCCCCAAACAACAGTGACAACAAATCTGAGAGACTTCAGCCAGGAACTTACTGAGCTGCACTAATTCCAAACTACACAAACTGTGAGATAAATATGGGAGGATTATGCTGCTGTCTTCTTGGGAGTCTTCTTAAGCAACAATAGATAGCTAATACAATAGATAACTGAGAAATTCATTGTCTGTTACAGTAATATGAGCATTGACTCTTCTGATGTGATGTGGCTATTTTCCAAACAACATATATAATGTGCACTTGCTGGTTCTTTGTTTTGCTCTTCAGTTTTCACTTCTACTTTACTCCTCATCACTTCTCTCACAAATGATACACACGTAAAATCCCCATCATTTTCTGAATTAATATATTGGCTTCAAAAATAAAAAAAAATGTTCTCATCAAATGAAATATGCATTAACTTTGGTGACTTTCAGTGGTGGGAATTACTTCTAATTTTCTTCTTTGAAAGTGTTCCCTTTTTCATAAGACCCTCTGTAGGACATATAGCCTTTTATATGCAGATTGGTATAATTACACTTTGAAATATCTTTGAATTCCCTGTAGCTTAAACTGAGAACATGAAAGGCCAAGTGCTATATCAAACTGAAGGATATAAAAGTGCACGTACATCAATCCGAAGTGAGATATAGAAATGAACAGTTGTACACAGCACTGCCAGTTTCTGACAGATTATTGAAGAATCTTAAAACTCCAGAGACTGCTTTCCCTAGAAGGAGAATCCTGCCCTGGAATGGCCTCATCCATTCATATTTGTTATTCTTTTAGAAGCAAAGTGTGAATGCCTATGAAGTGAAACAGGAAACCTAGAGTAACAAAAGCTTTACCTTCTTTTCAGAACAATCCATCATAAAACAGTGTTATAAGATGAGAGTAATCTACCCAATCTGTCATGCCAGAGATGACAGACATCATGAAGCCAAAAGAATATTCACATGGGCAGGAGTGAATATTCCCAGATCCCAGCAACAATCAAGGGGTTTCCTTCCACAGGGAAGCATGTTTGCTGGGCCAGTGCAGATGCATCCAGAATATTTAAAGGCAGACAGATAGAGAAATGACTTAGCAAATTACTGCTATGGCAGGGGACTTCAATTCTGTTCCCAGTGGACACATGGAGGGTTACAACTTTCCATAATTCAAAGACCAAGAAATCACATACCTACTTCTAGCATCTTTAGTCAGCAGGTACTCACACAGTGCACACACATATATGCAAGCAAAACAAATTTACACAGAAATTCACATAAATAGTCATTTTTAAGAAGAGTATTTAAAGTACCTTCATTCTTTATTACCAAAATGGTAAAGCAAAAGAAGCTCAATATAGCTGTAAAGTCAAAAGTTACCATCAACACTTAACTTATTAAGAACAGATTCCATGTAACTAACTTCAACTTAAGAGTATGTGCTATTAACTTTTAATATTCTATAATTATCCTGACTGCCTTCAGTTAAGTGGATCTCATAATTAGTCTTTTAAAATTAGCTATACACAAGAAATCTTTTTCCTTTTTTTATGCAAAGGACAAGTCTTCTTATAAAATTCTATTTTATATAAATGAATGAAAAAAAAACACCTTAACTGGTTAACAAAAGAAACATTTGATTTTGAGACAACATGTCCTAAATTCTGGTGTCTCAGAGATACTCAGTATATACAAATGAAATGAAAGATAGAGGGTAAATATTTTTTAATAAAAATACTTAGAAACCAATGAAAATTCCCAGAGAACTAAGAAGGTAATGGGTTGTGATAGTTTTGCTTTCAATATAGGCCAGGGAGTTTTATCATTTTGGGCATTTTGTAAAAACTGTCACGTATTAATCTTCAAAATATGTATGGAAAAATAACTCAAGTTGCATTTGAGAAAAACATAATTGTCAATTAGCTCTGAAACTGTTATTTTAACAACACAGTATTTTAAATGTTAAATATTTCAGAGATACACTAATAAATATGTGCATACAGGGGTTTAGAACCACCCTTGGCAACTAAATGAACAAATAGGAAATAGACAACCTAGAATAATGCCAGGAATCCTGAATCACTATCTGTACTGCCTGCATCTGTCCTAAGGTTTTGTGGTTAATTCATAGATAAGTTCTTTCATCTAAACTTGATCACACATATAATTCTTTGGGGATGATATTCAATAAAACACTCTCATTTATATAGGCAGATAATAGTTTTATATTCTATGACTGGAACACCCCATGAATTAGTGTGGGATCCTTATTTTATGGACATTCTGGGTAAAAGTGAATACATGAAACAAACCCAACAAAACAAAACAACAGAACAACAAGACCAAAATAAGAAAAAGAAACCCCCCAAAACAAGAACTCCTACAAGTTTCCTAATATTCCAATAAAATGTGGACTCATTTCTTCTAATTCTTAAGATTAAGTGTTATAATTGATGGTATTTTGTTATAATAAAAGCCCAAATATCTATAGTGGGTCTTTATGTGACTCCATAGTATAGCAAAAACCAAACAAAGCCTGTTGGAATGGTCTTTACAACAAACTAAAAACGATTATGAAGATATTGAGAGAGCTGCTGCTGCTGCTGTCTGAGCAGGCCCTCTGCACTGTGCTCGGTTTCTCATCACTTACATGAAAGAGGACTCATTCACACATTAGCAAATGACAATTGAGACACGTAAGCTTATTTCTTAATGATAAGCCTGGCGAACATTGGAGCTTGGAAGTGACCTAAACCTGTGTGTAGCTGTTGTCTTTTTTTCTCAGTTTTAAAGGTGAAGATAAAATGGAGCACTTCACCAAGTAATTTCTTTTTTATTAGAATTTTCCAAAATAGATGTTCTAAATTTTAAAAAGAAATTATTTCAGAGGCATAAATCCTCTACACTGTAACTGTAGAGATGGGTGATTTATTCAGAACTTGTGTTACAACTAATAAGAATGATGAGAAGAGTTTAAGGATAAATTAAATTATAAGCCTTTAATATATCCATGATAGAAACTCTTTCTACATCGAGTTTTGTTATATAGTATAAAAATAGCATAGAAAGGTATGTACCTATTTTTTGTAGCTGATAGTATAATTAATGTGCAGTTTTTTTTTCCTGAATTGACATAATGTTTTTTAATTAAATTTTTATTTTTTATCAATTACAGTTTATTTACTTTGTATCCCAGCTGTACTCCCTCCCTCATTCCCTCCCAATCCTACCCCTCCTCTTTTATTCCACCCTGCCCCTCTCTAAGTCTACTGATAGGAGAGATCCTCCTCCCCTTCCATTTGACCCTAGCTTATCAGGTCACATCAGGACTGGCTGCAGTGTCCTCCCCTGTGGCCTAGCAAGACTGCTCCTCCCTTGGGGGGAGGGAGTGTTGGGGGAAGGTCAAAAGGTTAGCCACTGAGTTCATGTCAGAGACAGTCCCTGTTCCCCTTACTAGGGTACCCACTTGGATACTGAGCTGCCATGGGCTACTTCTGAGCAGAGGTTCTAGGTTATATCCACGTATGGTCCTTGGTTGGAGAATCTGTCTCAAGAAAGACCCCTGTGCCCAGATATATTTGGACATAATGTTTTCTTGAAAGGAAAGGCAGGGTCATAATGGCCCAGGACCTTCATGAAATTTACAAGGATCAGAAAACTGAAAATAAATAAATAAATAAATAAATAAATAAATAAATAAATAAATAAATAAATAAAACAAGATTAACAAGGTTACATCTAAAAGTTATGAAATCATTAAAAAAAAATTCCTGGGGAAAGGAACCTCTCCAAAACATCTGCCTGCAAACTGGGTAGGAAGCTCCAGGTTACAGCTTCCGTGTTCACTATGGTGGTCATTTAAATGATGCACAACCTTGGAATCATCTCTTCTTCTAAGAAATTTCAATAATTTCATTGGTTTACTAAACTATACTTGAGTGAATCACCTCTTTGGTTAGTTTTGAGTGCTGTATATAGTGAATAGATATTTATTCCTCCTCAGGAAAAGTCAATAGTAGAATATATAAGGATAAGGTGAAAGTTAGAGAGCTCCTTGTTTAAACCTCAAAGCATATGTTACTAAAACCTCCAACAACTTATGGTGGGAGAAATATAGGAAAATTCACTTTCAAAGGGCCATTGCATGTTATGTCAGTTTCTGTGAGATTTATAATTATTTATCATGTTAACAGTCTCTTGGGAGTCTTTAACTAAAAACAATCTTGTATAATAATATTTTAGCCTCATATTCTAAACCACTGACCATAAAATACTTTTGTTCAAAATTGGCATCGCAAAATGAGAGTAATAAAGTCCATATTTTGTGAAATGATGATATACCATTCCACTTACTTTGCAGATAAATAAAATTGGGCCTTGAGGAATGTGGCATAAAATTGTGTGACAAATAGCAGCTGATATGGAAGAAGGCAGCAAATTGCAAATTTTATGCATGTCAGACCTAGGGTATGAGAGTTTTAAATGGCCTAGGTAATATCTTTGTATTTAATTTTTTTAATTTATTTATTTTTATCTCAATCACAGGTTAGGTACTTTTTTTTTTTTAATCTCAATCACAGGTTAGGTACTTTGAATCCCAGGCTTAGCCCCCTGCCTCAGTCCCTCCTACCCTCCCACTCCCTCCCTCTTCTCCCTCCTCCCCGCCCCCTCCAAGTCCACCAACAGGGGAGGACCTCCTTCCCTTCCATCCAACCCCTGCTTATCCTGACTCCTCAGGGCTGGCTGCAATGTCCTCCCCTGGGATCTAGCCAGTCTGTCATTCCCAGGCTTGTATGGGGGAGGGTCAAAGAGTCAGCCATCAAGAT